>CM040120.1:143604442-144804442 GCA_022559845.1 Amorphophallus konjac
GAAACTCGGGGTCTTACAGCGTGTGTCTATGTCTATGTATGCGGGTGTGTGTGTGTGTCTGTGAGGGGGAGGGGGGCCACAGACAGGGGAAGAGAGGGCGGTGGAGGGGGAGGGCAGCCACCTCAGAGAGGGATAGAGATAGGACCGGGAGAGGTGGAGGGAGAACAGGAGGGGGAGAGGGAGAGGGTCAACCACCCCTGGCCGGCACCCGCTCTGCCGGGTGGTGTGTGCGTGTGTCACAGAGAGGGGTCGGGAGACCGAGAGAGGCAGAGGGGGAGGGAGATAGGGAGAGGGATGGGGTTGATGGGCTTGAGGCACGGGAGATGGAGTGAGGGAGCGGGAGAGGGAGAGGGAGTGAGGGAGATCGGGAGAGGGAGAGGGATTGAGTGAGGGAGCGGGACAGGATCGGGAGAGGGGGAGGGAGATATGGAGAGGGAGAGCGGCCAGAGGGAGCGGAGGAGGGAGATAGGGAGAGGGAGAGGACTTACGAGCGACGATGACGGTGAGGATGGGAGGAGGCTGGCGGTGATGGCGACGACGACGGTGAGAGGGAGGGAGGCCAGCGGCGACGGCGAGGATGGCGGCAGCTCCGGCGGCGGCTCCAGAGGCGATTACGGCGGCCATGACAATAAGCAGAGGAGAAAGAGAGAGTGAGAGGGAGAGTGGGTGGGGGGAAATGGGGGGGGGGTGGAAGGGGTGGGAGGAAGGGATCGATCGTGGCGGGAGGGTGAATTTTTGCGACAGAAATTCAGACGAAACTTATTTCCATCTGTAATTTCAGACGTAATGTTTTCTATCTAAATATCTGTTGTAAATGGAGATGTATATTCAGACATATTATATTATGTCTGAAATACAGATGGAATTTGCGATGAAATATATATGTCTGAATTTACAGATAAATTTGTGATAGAAATTAATCCGTCTGAAATTTCCATTGCTAACACCGCATTTTCTTGTAGTGGGTGAAGGAAACCAGTTTTCGGTTGTCCCCAGATCACTACCACAAAGGGAACCAAGTAGCGATCATGGCCAGACCGCCATCACCAAAGAGAACCAAGTTGTGGTCAAGGCAGGACCGCCACTTGCAGGGAAAGGAGAACGTGGTCGTGAGGGGACCGCCACCTCCCAATAATGGCCAGGTTGCGGTCATGGGCAGACCGCCTCCTACCACGATCAAAGAACACATAGAGAGAGAAGAAGACGGCGTCGACGCTTCATGAAGCGGGGTCGACGCAACGAGATTGCTATTGCGAGTTGGCCGCTACCCTCAGGTAGCAGTTCTCTGAAGACCGCCATCAAACGGAAACCATAAACATGGAAAATGGACAAAACCAGGTAGAATGCGGTCTCCTAGGGGCCACAACATGCAAAAGGCGGTCAGCATAGGGTTGCCTCTTGCAGACGGCGGTCAAGGCCAGACCGCCATCTTTAGTCTGCCTCCAACGAAAATCACATTGACCCCATGATAAGTGTGCATTTATACATGTTAATTAATGTTATATCAAATTTTTATGTGCTTTAATATGCATCACTATGCATTTATCACACTTACTCACAATCTAGAGCAAAATATTTAATCCGATGAAATTAAGTAATTTTAATAAATAAATTTACTTATTTTTCCAGCACAAAGAGGACGATGGCAAGAACTCCAGAAGTTTACACAATAATGGGCCAAAGTCCATTAAGGTTGAAAAGGAAAAAAAGAAGAAAAATAAAAAAATGTTCAAATGGGCCAAAGGCCCATGGGCTTGTTTAAAAAATGAAAAAAAGAAAAAAAATATAGCAAACATATACTTATATATTTATAGCATATACTTATATATATAGTATATATAGCATATATATATATATATATATATATATATATATATATGGTAGGCGGAGGAGGAGGCATCACGCGGGCGACGTGGGCCTCGCGCGGGCGGCGTGGGTATATATATATATATATATATATATATATGGTAGGCGGAGGAGGCATCACGCGGGCGACGTGGGCCTCACGCGGGTGGCGTGGGCAGGCTTTGGGCGGGCTCCTCCGCGCACGGTCAACAGTGGCAGGAAGCGCCTCATGCAACGATGCTGGCAGGCGGCCACCTTCTTCAAGCGGGCAACGTGGCTGTCGGCAGGGCTTCTCGCGGGCACAACCTCTTCACACGCGGGTGGAGCGACTTCAGGTGGCCAGAGCGGCAGGTCGGCAGGAGCGGTCTTCACGTGGCGCACGAGCAATGGCATAGTCGACGACGCACGGCGGGCCCTTCATGCATGCAGACGTGGGCACCAAGCCCCCTTCGCTCCCCATGAACATCTTCAACAATGGCGGCCACCTTCTTCAAGCGGGCAACGTGGCTGTCGGCAAGGCTTCACGCGGGCGCAACCTCCTTCACACGCGGGTGGAGCGGCTTCAGGTGGCCAGAGCGGCAGGTTAGCAGGAGCGGTCTTCATGTGGCGCACGAGCAATGGCGAAGTCGATGACGCACAGCGGGCCCTTCATGCATGCAGACGTGGGCACCAAGCCCCCTTCGCTCCCCATGCACATCTTCAACAATGGTGGCTTCAACGTTGCGGCCAGCAACGTTCTTCACAGGGCTCTGCATGGTGGACGAGGCTCGGTCAGCAAAGGCGGAGCTCACATGGGCGGCTAAGGTATGGAGGGCGCGAGCTTCAGGTCAGCAAAAGCGGCAGAGGGCTTCTCCACGCGGCAGGTCGACGCCCGCGAACCCGACCGAGAGTTGAAAAATGGAGAGAAGGCAACGAGAGCAGGTTGACTTCGTGCATGCATGCAACTAACATGTCCCGCGATGGGCAGCTGTCACACGGAAAGTCAGCGACCTTGATAGGATTGTAGGCGAATGGTGGACAACATGGAGAAAAGAAGAGAAAGGGTAGATAAATTCAAATGGTGGGCGTTGATTTTCAATAAAAGAGTGAAGGAAAATAAAAGTAGTGTTCACATGTAATAGTGTTTGTCTTGGGGCCCTATAAAATGAAGGGAGATGGGGGCTCACAGGGTTCCTCTCTCCCTCTCTTAGGATGCACATACGTAGATGAAGCTTTTATTTTGTTTCCCCTCCTCTCTTTGTTCCCAAGTGTAGGATTAAGTTTTTTTTAATTTTATTTTCTTTTGTTATTGTTATAATTTTGTTGTAATTTATTTATTGTAATTTTCATACAGTTGTAAGTTGGTTTTAATTCATGTTTTACTTCTAGTAATGTTGTTATTTTTAATTTTATTTAGTACAATCTCTCTCCATCTCTCTAATATCTCTTCTTAAATTCTTTATCCTTCACCTTCTAAACTTCTTATAAAGATGGTCAAGAGAAGCGGTTCCGATCCGGTCGAGTGCACGTAGTCATTCCTGACGACTCGTAAATCAAAGGCTCGAGGAGACGATACAGTTATCATACCACGGCCGCACCAACTATCTCAACTTCATATATTTTATTTCGCATTTACTTTTGTTGGAGTAGATAGATTTATTTCATGTCCTTTAAATTATAAAAATCAAACACAAACTTTTTGCTTTAAAAGAAAAATCAAAGTTTTTAATCTCAACATTCCTCTCTATAGATTCGACCGATGCTCACCAGTGTATTACTGTTAATTTGTATTATATTGTGTGTTCGGTATTTATTTTTGATTGATTGCTGTAGGATTTAACGACGAACGTTTCGGCGATATCAATTTTTGGCGCTGTTGCCGGGGAGGTTAGTATGAGTTGAAAATTTTATTTTTCTTTTGTATATATTTAGAAAAAAAGAAAATAAATTTGATATTTGTCTTCCCTTTTTACATCTCCTTAAAAAATCATCAACAAAAATAAAATAATAATAATAAATGACGAGGGATCGCACTCCAAATAAGTATCTCAACCTTCCCTCTCGTGGTTTAATTTATGTTCTGCATTTTGATAGTTTTTATATTTTAAAAATCTCAAAAAAAATTATGTTACCTAGTTAGTTTCAGTAATTAAAAAAAACTTGATCACAAAAATAAATTATTCATTCAAAGATTAGAAACCACACATCATATTATAGGTCATGCATCATATATGTTGCATTAATTTTATTCCATATTTATGTTTTAGAAAATAATTATTCATGCATTTGCATCTTAAACCCTTTGTTTGAACATGTTTGTTGCATCTCATTTTTCAAAACACTTTAAGGGCACTACCCCTAAATAAGATAAGGTGGAGATTTCATCACCCTTCCTTAGCCCACAAATCATTTTTTCCTTGCATCTTTGCATGACCTAAGCCACAAATAAAATTCAGTAGACATTGGCCCTAGGTTCACACTGTGATTTTCGTGCTATTTAGGTTTACCCTCTTGTGAAAACCGGTGCCTAAGACAAGACGGTCGGACGGCAAACGCCTTCAGCGGGCTAGTGGTTATCTAATTAGGTCCCTACGAAAGTAGGGGGAGCCTCCCACTACCCCACCCCTTACCTGGCCGGTGAAAATATTGAGGGTGAACTTAAGTTGTACTTTAGTCATTTTGGGAAACCCCATTTGTAGGTCTAAGTCACATCTAGATCGTCAAATAGTTTACGTGTTAACTTGTTTGTGCATGTTAAAATAAAAAAAACATACAAACAAACAAAATAAAAAAAATCCTCATCTTCTCTCTCTTCGTCTGAGTTAGTGTTATTTTTTTTTAAAAAAATATGGGTTTCTAATCATAATATTACAAAAAAACCTAATCCAACATAATAAATAAATAAATAAATAACCAAAAATAATAATCAAACAAAAAAAAGGAGATCTATAAAGGGGAAATAAAATTGAAAAAAAATATAAAAATTACAAAAATTGAAAACAAAATTGAAAAAAAATCTTTCTGGGATCTAACCTATTTTTTCATGGCCATAAATCTTGAAGGGAACCCACGCCCATGAAGGAATATTTTTTTCCTTCTACTTATAAACTCTCAACTTATTTTAAACTACTTGATATTTTGGTGGATCATTATGAGATTGACCCTAGTCTCATCCAGATGCTCCCATCTTTTTATGGGAATCTCAATAAAAATCCTTATAGACATCTAGATGATTTTCTAGAAGTTTGCTCCCTCATCAAAATCCAGAATTTTAGTGATGATGTCCTTAAGTTGATTTTATTTCCATTCTCATTAAAAGAAAAGGTAAAATGTTGGTTAAGGAGTTTTTGAAAGATCATCAGGACTTGGGAGGTTATGCAGTTAGAATTTTTTAAAAAATTTTCTCCATAGTCCGGACCAACATTATGAGAAGGGCAATTATGAGATTTACTCAACTTCTAGGAGAGCAACTTTATGAATCTTGGGAGAGGTTGAAGGATTTGTTATGTTAATGCCCACACCATGGGTTGTCCAAATGGTAAATTATGTTTGCATTTTATGAGGGGTTATCTGATTATGATAGGTAAATAGTGGACACATGTTGCGGAGGGGCATTTATGAACAAAAGTGAAGATGAGGCTTATCATCTGTTTGACATTTTGAGTGAAAATTCGATGAATTATGCCTCACTCTCATCTTTTCAACAATCTGTAGGATCTTTCAAACAGGCTGAAACTTCAATCCAAACTTTCACGGAAACCTGTGAGTTTTGTTCCTGTCTCACTCACCATGTGAGTGAATGTCCTACTGTAGCTCGACCCCCACCAGTCATCCAAGCTCAAGTCCAAAATACTATAGGATTCTCTTCGCGCCAGTGTGATACTTTTTTAGATGATTATAATCTTGGCTGGCGAAATCACTCAAATTTGACTTGGATGAACCACGCAATTCAAGCCCATTTGTCTAAACTTTCACCCCAAGCAGCCCATGAGGGACCCGTGTGTACTCACCTTTAGCCCAACCCATCTCACCCAAACTTCCAAAGCAATATCAATACTAGGGGTGATTCACCGGGCACTACTTTGAACCTCAAATCATGTACTCTCAGTCTACTTACAAGGGCCTCCCTTCAATACTCAACCAACCCCCTCAATACGTGAATGATGATGATGATGATCTGATACCTATCATTTTAGCTCAAGATGTCTATACTGGGAATGAGGGGGGTTGCACAAGCAATACCTTGTTGGAGGATGGGATGGAAGTAGGGGGTGGCTTCAAGGATAATGAGGATCATATTGATATCGTCACCCCAATCTATGAATGTTTTGAGATTGAGAATACCACTATTAATAATAGTGGCCCAAACAACTCAATTGAGGATATACATGACGAGGAGGATTACATTGTGATTAATAATCTTGTTGATTTAATGTAAACAAATTCTGAACATCCTCCTCCCCTTGAAGAACATGATGATGGGGCCTTGTTGGAAAAGTTTACATTTCATCTACCCACCCCATTATTGAAAAATCTGATTGATAATCTTCAATTGAGTGATGAGTGTGATGAAAGGGTCTTATTTGGAAAATTCATATTTGAGCTTACCCTTGAGCCTTTCATGTTTGAATCATTGGATCAATTAGATTCTGGGCTCACGCTTCCTTCTACTTGGATTCCCTTGAAAGTAAAGCTACCCCAATATGACCTTCTAGGACCTGTGGGGGATATGCCAATCACTTTTACCTTTGATTTGACTTCCCATCAGGAAGACAAGTTGACTAGTGCCCTTCAAAATCATGAGGCTATTACTGAGAGGAATGTGTCTAATAATGACAATCTTATTTATAAGTCACCAGTGCCTGACCAAGTTCCAGTGGAGGAAGTAGTCACTAAAGGGTTAGTCAGGAGAGACGATACAGGGGACCAATGGGTTGATGTTGTGCAAAGGTTCCCATTCGATCTTGGCAGTTTATTGGCCATTGATCCTTTCATAATCCCCAAAGATGAAAACTGGCTCACACATATGGTCAAAGTTAAAATCAATAATGTGCGAGACCGAAATATTTCTAGCCCCAATACGTACATGCTTACTCTTGTATTCCAATTACATAACGGCTGGAATTTGAAGGAGGACAAGATCACTTGATGACTCATTCTGACTGCCACCCGTTGGTTAGTGAGTTACATTGCGTCTGGCTGAAGACGTTAAACTTAGCGCTTCTTGGGAGACAATCCATAGTTTTTGTGATTTTTGTGTGCTAATAAATGGCTTCTTGGGAGGCAACCCAAGTTTTCCTTGTGTTTTTATTTTTTATTTTACAGGTGTGAATAAAGGATAAGTTGGGGGGAGAGAAGAATGCTTGCTCTGTTGTCCAGATTTTCAAAGCCAAGTACCGCCTTTGGTCAGCAAGGATGCCCGTCGAAGTTCACTTCCGTCAGGTTGTCCCGTTCCTTCATACATTTCTTGTCTACATTGTTCATTATTCCATATTGTTCATGTCATTGAGGACAATGTCATTTAAGTTGGGGGATGGAAATTATGTTGCACATGTTGCATTCATATACAACCTCATTTAGCCCCAAAATGAAAATAATAAAAAATAATAAAAAATACCCCCTAGGAGTGACATGGAAAGTGCTTGTGGTAGCACTTTGCTAATCACTACTAGGCAGGGCTTTTTATCAAAAAAAATTAAAAATTAATAAAAAATAATAAAAATTAATAAAAAAGAAAAAAGAAAACTCATTTTGAGTTTGATGATTCATGCTTCTATTGAAAGTAATTTTGGAATAGAAATGACTGTCTAAGGATGATGAAAAATTTATTTAATCTAGCTATGTAAAACTGATCTAAGAATCTCTTTAAAGTTCATATGCACTTTAGAAAAATGAAAATCACTTTGCACACTAATGAAACATGCGGGATAAGCCTTCTACTATTTTGGGTATGTGCCTGATATTCAGCACTTCTTGAAGAAGATATCTTTTATAAGCTTTCTACCAAGTTATCTATTACATTAGTGCAATAGCACGTTGAAAAAAAATTTGAGAAAATAAAATACCATGAAAAATACTCCGAATCTTAGTAACCGGGCCTACTTCACCTAAGATGTGTTGAGGTTCGCATCAAAAGGAAAAGGGAACCTTGATCTGTGAAATCGGGCCTGCTTCAAGGTTCGCGTTAAATAGTGAAGAGTAGTGCAGCATCATGTGTGTAGAAAAATAAAAAAATAATAATAAAATGATCTTAAAAGGGACAAAGTAATATGGCAGACAAAAAGCTAATATGATTAAGAGGTGTAGGGTTGAAAGACACTTATTTGAAATATCAAATGGGGGATGCAATTGTCTACGCTATGGGTTTAGTTTTTACACATGCACTAGTGCTATTAAATTTTGAGTTGAAATCTTGATCATTTATCTTAATTTCCAAATCTAAGGCTAGTGTGTGTTAACATTTTAGGATTCCTAATCTTTGGTTAATTCTGTGAAAGAAAAGCTGGATATGAAAATGTGGACTTTTCAAACTCTTGTTGGTCCTTAATTTTTAAATCTTTACATTTCTAAGGGACTAGCAATGAGTAAGTTGGGGGGTGTGATAAGTGTGCATTTTTACATATTAATTAATGTTATATCATATTTTTATGAGCTTTAATATGCATCACTATGCATTTATCACACTTAATCACAATCTATAGCAAAATATTTAGTTCGATGAAATTAAGTAATTTTAATAAATAAATTTACTTATTTTCCAGGCACGAAGAGGACGATGGCAAGAACTCCACAAGTTTACACAATAATAGGCTAAAGTCCATTAAGGTTGAAAATAAAAAAAAAGAAGAAAAAAGAAAAAAGAAAAAATGTTCAAATGGGCCAAAGGCCCATGGACTTGTTTAAAAAAGGAATAAAATATAGCAAACATATACTTATATATTTATAGCATATACTTATATATATAGTATATGTATATAGCATATATATATATATATATATATATATGGCAAGCAGAGGAGACATCACGCGGGCGACGTGGGTTTCACGCGGGCTACGTCGGTAGGCTTTGGGCGGGCTCCTTCGCGCATGGTCAATAGCGGCAGCAGGCGCCTCACGCAATGCATGCTGGCGGGCGACCACCTTCTTCATGCGAGCAACGTGGCTGTCGACAGGGCTTCTCGTGGGCGTAGCCTCCTTCACACGCGGGAGGAGTGACTTCGGGTGGACAGAGCAGTAGGTCGGCAGGAGAGGTCTTCACGTGGCGCACGAGCAATGGCGAAGTCGACGACGCACGGCGGGCCCTTCATGCATGCAGACGTGGGCACCAAGCCCCCTTCGCTCCCCATGCACATCTTCAACGATGGCGGCTTCAACGTCGCGGCCAGCCACGTTCTTCACAAGGCTCTGCATGGCGGACGAGGCTCGATCAACAAAGGCGGAGCTCACATGGGTGGCTAAGGTATGGAGGGCGCGAGCTTCAGGTCAGCAGAAGTGGCAGAGGGCTTCTCCACGCGGCAGGTCGACGCCCACGAACTCGGCAGAGAGTGGAAAAACTGAGAGAAGGCAATGAGAGCAGGTTGACTTCATGCATGCATGCAACTAACGTGTCCCACGATGGGCGGTTGTCACACGGAAAGTTAGCGACATCGGTCGGATTGTAGGCGAATGGTGGACAACGTGGAGAAAAGAAGAGAAAGGGAAGAGAAATTTGAATGGTGGGCCTTGATTTTCAATAAAAGAGGGAAGAAAAATAAAAGTAGTGTTCACATGTAATAGTGTTTATCTTGGGGCCCTATAAAAGGAAGGGAGATGGGGGCTCACGGGGTTCCTCTCTCCCTCTCTTAGGATGCACATACGTAGATGAAGCTTTCATTTTGTTTCCCCTCCTCTCTTAGTTCCCTAGTGTAGGATTAAGTTTTTTTTCATTTTATTTTCTTTTGTTATTGTTATAATTTATTTATTGTAATTTTCATACAGTTGTAAGTTGATTTTAATTCATGTTTTAATTCAAGTAATATTGTTATTTTCAATTTTATTTAGTATAATCTCTCTCCATCTCTCTAATATCTCTTCCTAAATTCTTTATCCTTCACCTTCTAAACTTCTTCTAAAGATGGTCAAGAGAAACGGTTCCGATCCGATCGAGTGTGCGTAGTCGTTCCCGACAACTTGTAAATCAAAGGCTCAAGGAGATGACGCCGTTATCATACCACGGCCGCACCAACTATCTCAACTTCATCTATTTTATTTCGTATTTAAATTTGTTGGAGTAGATAGGTTTATTTCATGTCCTTTAAATTATGAAAATCAAACACAAACATTCATCTATTTTTAGTTTAAAAGAAAAATCAAAGTTTTCAATCTGAACATTCCTCTATGTGGATTCGACCCATGCTCAGTAGTGTATTACTGTTAATTTGTATTATATTGTGAGTTCGGTATTTATTTTTGATTGATTACCGCAGGTTTTAACAACGAACATTTCGGCGATATCACCCCACCAAGTGGCAGTCTTCCCATGACCGCCACCTTCAGAAGGTGGTCAGTCGCAAGATCACTTATTGCGAGCCGACTTAAAGACAAATGGCGGTCTCCCAAGGGCCGCCTTTACAAGTGGCGGTCTCTGGTACGACCGCCTCTTGATTCCGAGTCCGAAAACGGCGAACTTCACGAAAAACCACATTCCACACCCCAATCGTCTTCAAAGGAAGGGGAAACAACCACAACCACAATACCAACCTTCCACAAGTCGGAAGGGGCCAAACAAACAACAAAACGGCATCCTAACGGGCGATTTCCTCACATCAACCCAAAATGGCTCACATGGGCATCCGGCCTCATACCGGTCCCAAATCGTGAGCAAATGGAACCAAACTAACCAGAATCGAATCCTGACATTACAGGGGTTCAAATTCTATCATTTAACACAAGAAACACCGCCTAAAATGGAGGATTCATCGCACACCCCAAAACATACTTTTAATTCCCCAAAAATAGAAACCCACTCAAACTCGTGCTAATCGGTACGGAATCAAGGGGAAACACAGAACAGATGGTAAGGAGTCCATCCCCCTACCTCCACCGATGATCTCGTGCGCGAAAAATTTTGAAAACATCACTCGAACCCCGCAGGCACTTCGAATCAACGAATGGGATCGCGTCAATGCCACGCCCCGATTCTTACGCCATCACGCTCCTCGTCGTCTCCACGCTGTCTCCACGTCATCCCTGAGCCTCCTCCGTCGGTCGCCAGAGTAGAGGGGGAAAGTGGAGAGAGAACAGAGGGGGAGAGAGTGAGCATAGTGAGAGGAGAGAGGTGGTGAGGGTAAGGGTTAAAAAGAAAAAGAAAAAAATTATGAATATTTCTAAAATCTAATTTTTGGCTCAAAATTTCAAAAAATTAGAAAAATGCGGAAAAGTAACCTCCGCAATCCTCGGAAAGAGCACAACACACCTGCAGCGTCCTGGAGTCCAAAATATCGACGGTTCACCCTCCACAGGGGTCCGAAGATAGATCAGCCCAAAAACCTGATTCAAAGGCCAAACTCCACTTAGGACCCACAAAAGTGCTCCGAAAGTTCTCAGATTCCGATCCAAAGGATCCTGGGTATTACATTTTGGTAGTTCAAGTATACGTTGATGATATCATCTTTGGAGCTACCACTGACTCATTGAATAAGGAATTTGCTAAACTTATGTCGGGGGAATTCGATATGAGTCTTATGGGAGAACTCACATTTTTCTTGGGACTGCAGGTGAAACTGTTAAAGGATGGAATATTCATCAACAAAAAGAAATATACATTGGAGCTTATTAGGAAGTTCAATTTCGACAGTGTAAAGCCACACCGAACACTCATGTCAACTTCTCTCAAGTTTGGCAAAAATGAACAAGATAAGTCTATTGATCAAAAGCTTTTTAGAGGAATGATTGGTTCTTAACTATACTTGACTACTAGTAGGCCTGATATTCAGTTTAGTGTTTGCATGTGTGCGAGGTTTAAATCTGATCCAAAAGCATCACACATGATAGTAGTCAAAAGAATTTTCAGATATTTGATTGGTACAAGTGATCTTGGTCTATGGTTTCCTTGTGGTTGCAGTTTTGATTTAATTGCTTATATAGATTTTGATTATGCTGGGTGTCTTGTGGATCGTAAAAGCACGAGCGGGTATTGTCAGTTTCTAGGAGGTTGCATGGTTTCATGGGCCTCAGGGAAACAAAACACTGTGGCACTATCAACTATTGAAGCTGAGTACATGGCTACAGGTAGTTGTGCAGCCCAAGTGTTGTGGCTCCAATAACACGTAGTTGATTTTGGCATTTCCTTGAATAACACACCCATTTTATGTGATAACACTTATGCAATTGACATTTCAAAAAATTTCTATTTTGCATTCTTGAACCAAACATATAGAAATCTGTCATCACTTTTTAAGAGAATTTTGAGCTATCTTTTGTAAATACTGAAAACCAGCTTGCAAATATTTTCACCAAACCGTTAAGTGAAGAAAAATTCACAAGGATAAGGAGAGAGTTAGGAGTTTGTAGGTTGGATGAGTAGTTGTTCATGCTAGATGTTGCATATAGTGTGAATAGAAATAAATTTTCAATCTGGTCTCATTTTTTGAATTACGTGCATTTACTTGTATGTATCATACACTATTGAGTGCTTAAATGTCATGATTGTCTGGTATATCAAATGGTGTTTGTGGAAAGTTAGATTATGTCCAGCTGGAAACTTTCACTACGTGTAAGGTTATCTTCGGATCTAAGTTCTCCGCCTTGTATCAGAAATCACATTGCTTGAATATCATGCTACATTCCTATTTGCTTGCATGTATATAGATTACAAAATCATTCCATTAAAATTTTCTAAGACCTTGCCTCCTTCTTAGATAAAAATGTAGTGATTTTGATCATTTGTAGAAAATGACATATACTAAGGGGGAGGATTCATTTCCATCTGTGCATACATTTAGGGGGAGTCATAGCTATGTCTTGACAAATTAACCTTATACATACAAAACAATTACCCCCACACTTTGCACATAATGATATTAATGGCTTTGATTGATAAGGATTTTAGATATTCTTTTTAACACTCTAAAGGGAACTTGAATCTCTACATGGACATTGAGAGTAATCGTGAGGAAAAAGCCATCTGCCCCACCAAAAATTGAATAAGTGAAACACAGAACTGAGTAACCAGGTCTCCCTACTGAACAAGTGAGGAACCTCGCGTCAAAAGGTGAAGTGAGCTTCCACAATAAAAATAAACAAGAGACGGATCCTAGTAACCGGGAATCTCCACTGAAACAAATGGGGAAACTCACGTCAAATGGTGAAGTCCTCAATAATGTTCAAAAAGGGGCTTTATGAAGCTACTGATAGTCGATGATCTACAATGAAAGTGTAGAGAGGAGATAACCTTCTAGTGTTCTTAAGAAAATCTAGATATCCATATATTTTGAAGTTCATTACTCATTCCTTCACATTTTTTACACTTGGGTATTATTGTGATGCATGTACACTCTAAATCTATCCACATCATGGTTTATGGAATGTCTCTAGTATATGAATGCACAACTCTTTTAGTTATGCATCATGCCTTACCTTTTGATTCTGAATCACATACTAATTTCCTATCCTTTGCCCCATTTAGGGAGAGATATATTGTTATATGCATGCTTGAAAGTTATGCTTGCTTGCTTGCTTCTTTGAATACATTTTCACATCTTCATATTTCAACACCCATCTGGTTTCATATTCAATAATCTGGTATCAAATTCTACATATTCTTACATATCTTTAGGTTACTCTTGTACATATCACTTTTTAATAACCCCGTTGTCAATCAATTTTTGTTGATGACAAAAAAGGGGAGACTAGGTGTGCCTAACAGTTACTCATTGATTCACATTGTTCACTTTGCCTTACTTTAACAAAAATGGGGAGAAAAGCTCATTGGGAGAAATGTTCATTTCAATTTTCAAAGCTGTTACTTCAATGCCAAATCTGCACATAGCTGCAATGATGCTTTTGCCGTGAAGAAAATTTTGAGATGAATCTACATCGGTTTTGATCTTGGTTACAAGGTTACATTATGCACATACAAGTTTTCATTGAATGAACTGCGTTTATTCTATCTTTTGAAATTCATGCACACATCGTTTTGTCATCATCAAAAAGGGGGAGATTGTTGGATCCCCTAGTTTATTTTGATATCTGGCTTTTAAAGATAACAAACTGTGTGTGCTTGCTTGAAGATTTTGGACTACTTCACTTGGTTTTATAATAAAGTGAAGTTTTGAATGAGTTTTCAAGATTAAGATCCTCTATTGAATTTGTGACTCATGTACATAACTGCAAAGGTGGTTGTAAATAGAAGTTCAACATATGTTTTAGTGAGTTCATTGAAGCGTTTTGAGTGAACAAGTTTAATGTGTTATCCTTGATGCATAAATTTTTATCCTCATGCAAATCAATTGTTTTGTCTTGTTCTTCAGGTTGAAAAAATGATGGTTGACACTTTTCAATATGAAATGTCATTGGTGAGTTTTTATTTACATCAAAACATGCAAAATAGTCAAGTTTTGGTAAGTTTAGATCAAGCCAAGTCGACCCATAACATTCAAGAATCAGATAAGTCGACTTAACAAACTCTTATTTCATTCTGCATAGGCAGGGGTTGACTCCTAGAGTCGACCACCACCTTGTGGAATTCTACCCTGAGCAGACTGGGTAATACCCAGCTGTAGGGGTCGACTCTGGGAGTCGACTCCTGCTGGACTGGGTGCTGCCTAGTGTGCCAGCCAAGGAGAGTCGACTCTCAGAGTTGACTCTTTCCTACTGGTCTGGGCGCTGCCCAGTAAACCTGCCAGGGAGAGTCGACTCTTTCCAGCATGGTTCCCTTCGGGTCATTTGAAACCTGACTTTCTAACAGGTTGCCCCTCTAATCTTACCCAATTGCCCCCAAATGGTTCCTACACTTATGAGGATGTTTTTAACATGTTCTATAAGGGTTAGATGGGTCATTTGGTCACTCCTTGATATATATATATATACATCTTCTCCGAATTTTAGAAGCAAGAACCCTAATGTGCTAACACTTTCTATCTTATAGGAGAAGAGAAGGGAAGAAAGAGTGTGTGCAGCCATTGTGGTGGAGATGAGAGTGTCTTTCACGATCTTACTCTTTTTCCTCTCTTGTAGGTTTGATTGGAGCAAGGATCGAAGGTTTTGATCTTTTTTGGAGCATGCAAGGTCTGATACGTAGCCAGATCTTCAAGGGGAAGCACCGGCGGCTCCAACCTGCTCGAGTTTGGACTCCATCCAACCTAGATCTAGTTGAAGCATCTTCAATCGGCCTACTATCACAAATGAGATAAATCAGATCCTATTTCCTTGATCATTCCAGATGCTTTTCATGATTCATCTTTTATTCTGAGCATTCATGATGTATTTTCTTCTATTTTAGAACTAGAGAATACTGTGTGTGTGTGTGACCATTTGCGCACGCTAGTGTGTATGGTTTGCTGCATTGTTTGCAGCATGTGAGTGTGTTGATCTGAGTGTCGGATCGTTGTGGAGACGAAGTCTCCGTGTGGTTGGAGTTTTTACTCCGTGTGCTTCTTGAGAAGCGAGTGAAGCCCCACCGATTTGGTGAGGGGTGGACGTAGGCGGACTGGTTGTCTGACCGAACCACCTAAAAATCCACATGCATTGTTGTGTGTGATTGCTCACTAACTTATATTATCTTGATCGTTTGGGCTCGGCGAGAATGAGAGAATTGATTTCATTCTAGTTTCATTCAATTGCCATAATCTTCAGAATTAAGTTCATCTCAGATTAGCTTAATTTCCATAGCAATTTTAATTATGCGAATTTAGTTTAAAACTGTCACAGTGATTGGGGGATAATTCAACCCCCCCTTCTTGTCCGCACGCTGCCTTTTGGGCCAACACATCTAAAGGGAACTAGAACACTCCATTACTTTCACCCTGCCCTATCAAAGTGAGGTTCCTCATCGAAACTACCTGAAAGCAATCAACAATAACGTAGGGTGAGTGAAAGCCCAGTAGGATTTATATCTCTATATCAGACATCTTTAAGTGATTAATATGTTGGCCATGTAGTTGCACTAATATCGAGAAACAAGTGAAAACATGGAATATGAACATGAATGAATAAGGAATTGCAAGTAAAGTGATCACAAGTGAGTTAATATAATAATGAGATTTAAAGTATGGAATGATCATGTAACAAACACTATCATTAGAATTTGCCATATAAAGCAAGGAAGTACAAGTCATGTATTTCAAGCATTTCAAGTATTTCAAGAATTTCATGTATAAGTGAAATGCCGTAGATCAATCTAGAATGCTAATACTTTGGTGCAATGCTACACCGGGCCAATAATAGCTCCCATAGACACAAGTACTTTTGGGTGCTCCTCCCAGGATCAAACCGGGCCCCATTAACGTCATGCGTTGAAGTTATAGATCATCGATCACAAGTATTTATCTAGACATCCACATAAGTTTATAATCGCCAAAGAATTTCAAGGTATAGCTCATGAGATCTTATTTCAAAGGAAATTCTTAATTTCCAGAGATAACCAGAAAGATACCAATCTGTAAGGATGCTAAACATGTTGTGATAATGATTAAATAGATAACCAATTTTCAATAGAAACAAGGGGTTAACGCGGTCTATGATAGTAAGAACATGGTTTGTCACTGGACCACGATCAGACCAGAACGTGGTCTGCCCAAGCACTACATTTAGGGATGAACATGGTCTCCCCCTGGGCCACGTTCAGAATGTTGTCACCAGTGGCACCGCATTCAGACAAGCTCTGTTGGAAGCCCCTTTTGACCCTGGCAGGCGCTGAACACAATCCTTGGGCACCCGTCTTCAGGTGACAGAAGGATGAACGTGGTCTCTGGATAGGACGCATTCAGAAACAGAAAGACAGAACTAGCCAAAACCTCATACCGTGGTTCCAAAAGCCAATAGAATCGTATCTGTAACCAATAAGACATGATCCCGATGATTTCCAGTGGTGTTTAGGGTACAACCAGTTAGGCAGTCATGAGAGAATCCATGATTTGCGGAGTTTTATGAAGGCCTTGGATGAAGAAGTTCTGGTACTGTGGGAGGGATATCTGGCAGAGTGTTCTAACATCACCAAGAAGGGCATTGCGAGAAACAAAATTCGTAGTGACACAA
Source organism: Amorphophallus konjac (assembly GCA_022559845.1). Taxonomy (NCBI): domain Eukaryota; kingdom Viridiplantae; phylum Streptophyta; class Magnoliopsida; order Alismatales; family Araceae; genus Amorphophallus; species Amorphophallus konjac. The sequence goes on from CM040120.1 coordinate 143,621,501, forward strand.
TTTACATCTCTAATCGTTTGAATCACCGATCAAGGTCATATAAGCTACGCATGTACGTAATCATGGTAGAGGGCTATGAAAATAAGTACATCCGATTTATCAAGATTATATCTACTCCTTTTAACATGCTGGAAAAGAGATAATAGAATCTTGGAGATCAAAAAGATGTCATGAAGATAACAAGAATCATGGAAGAAATATAAGCTCAAAGGAATAGAATCAATTATCTTCCATATACTTAACCTAATCATGTGTTTATTTAAATGACATACTTAAATAGAACATGATTTTGGAACTCAAAATTAACAGACCTAACATACTGGCCGGACTATTGGTTCAGTAGAATCTGAGAATAACACGGTCCACACGAAGGTCGCACATCTAGAGCACGGTCTAGAGGGAGACATGATCTGCAGTAGAACTTCCGACTCTTAAGGTGTTCAACTGAAAACATGTGTCCAGTTGTCTAGACATCTTCATTACCTATGTCACTTACAAGGGACGTCTGAAAATAGAATATATGATGTTTCTTTTTTTTAAACAGTCAGAGGGAAAATTTCACAATGCGGTCTGACTGGACACCGCCCCCTGAACGCAGTCTCTAGAGACCCCACGTTCAGAACGCGATCCTCTAAGGAACCTCGACCTAGACACGGTCCTCAGGGGAACTGCTATAAGACCCATGAGTTTGGATTTCTACTCAGATTTTTAAATCGAAATTCATTTACAATTATTGTTGGTTTTATAGAGGAAATTGTTATATATGTTAAATTTATTTGAAAATCATGAGGGCATAATTATAATTTTGGTTTACTTAAGGGTTTCTAGCATGAAAAAAAGAAAAAAATAAAAACTCTAACCCAACTTAGAGGGCGCCCCCTCTCTCTCACTCTCGACATAGTCTCTCTCTCTCTCTCGTTCTCCATGGTTCTTCCTCTTCCCCGGCTACAGACGGTGGGTTGAGGAGATCCTGCCGAGCTACAGAGCGGTGGCGGAGCGATCGTGAGGTTGAGACAGTGGCTATTCATTGGTGGGGTTGTATCCCGTAAGTGGGATAGAGTTTGGCGCGAAGATGCGAGGTTAAAAGGTGAGGTTTTCATGTTTTAGGTGGGGGATGGAAACTTATCTCTTCCTATTACGATTTCTCTTAATTTCATGTTGTTAATTGCATGATAGACTAGTTGAATCACAAGAAAAATGGACGTGGCTTGAGTTCATTATATGTTCTTGATGTTGATCTTCAATATTTATGTGTTCCATGTGTTTTTGGGATTTAAATGCATGTATTTCAAGGTATGAGATCATGAAACATGGTGTGTGAATGTATTTCCCCTCGTTTGAGTCGAGTCTGATGAGTTTTAGGGCAGTTCGCTCTTGTCCGGAATGGAAGCATGATCATGGTCAGTCTTCCGATCATGATCAGTTTCTAGATAATGGTCGCGTCAACTACAGAGATCGAGATCAAAGTAAAAGGTAGATAGTCGGTTCGTTATCACGGATGTCGGGGAGACCGCGTTCATGAAGATGTGGCCTGTCCACCGACCGCGACTCTGGCTATCGTGGTATGTCCCCTAACTATGGCTATCGTAACTCTTCCTATTACTGCGTCTTGTGTTGTTGCAGTTTTGAACCCAACTGCATTTACCCTCGAGATTCCCTACATGCTTCTTTCTATTTCACGAGGTTCTATAAATCGTGATGTGTGTTCATGACTGTAGTGAGTGAATCTTCTCTCTTCTAAGTGACTATCCACTAGCCGTAGCCTTCTATACAACACATGGTGTCGATCCACCTGGGAGTGGTGGTGAGGTAGTCCTGGAGTGACGATTTTTAGGCTGGTTATCGTAGGGCCCCTTGCCTTAGCAGTCTGAGTCTGACTGGGGGGAGGACTAGCTAGAGGACGTGACTTAGACTAGTGAGTCTATGTGTGCAGAGGTGGTCGGGGGCAGTGGACGCGAGCTTACGAGCGTGACTCTGACTAGTCCTTGCTCCTTGGTTCTTGTTACGGTGTCTCAGTGACCGCATTCGAGGTGAGTGGGAGACACCCGAGGTGGAGTGTAAGACGTTAGTGGATGCATCTGGCCTTGCTTCTAGTGGACTCTTTCTCCTATCATTGGAGAGGTAGTGACTCCTCCCTATTGGTTTATACAGTTATCCCATGGTTACTCGTGTGGTTTGGCTTAGAAACGGGTTATGTGATAATCGTGGTTTACTGTGTTATTTAGTTGTTTATTTAGGTGATATTCTTACACAACTCCTGTTCTTATAGCTTTTGCTTTATGCCATTGTTGATATTTATCATTATTATTTATTTATTATTATCATGTTTTCTCATTGTGAGGTAGGGCTCTGCGGGACCCGTAATGAGCTGATGAGACGAGGCTCACCCCTTATTTTTCAGGTGAGACGTTGCGGACTTCTGGAGTGCTGAGTGATTTTGGTGAGCAACAGTAGCAGCCAGTGTCATCAGAGTTGGGGTATGCCCCATGATTGTGTACTTTTGGTGCTTGAACTGTTATGTGGACTTGGACTTGTAAACTTCTGGACTAAATGTACTTCTAATGTACTGTTGTAACAATGTAAGATATACTCTGATAGTGTAGCTTCTTTAGCATAGTTCTCTAGTTAAACTAAATTGTCCTTATAATTTTTGATTCTTATACAAACCCACACCAATCCAACAACCCTTCGGAGCTTCACAGCTCTTGCGTGGCGTCTCAGGGTCTAAGTGGTATTAGATTCTCTCGGTATCCGGGTTATGGGTCGTTATAGTTGGTATCCGTGCGAGTGGTTGTGGGGATGTGTTGGAACCTAGAATTACAACAGTCCAGAAGAAGTCCCCTAAGTACAACTGACAACTAGCTTAGGCTATCATGTGTGATTACTTATGTTTCTTTTTGTCTGTTCTCCATTGTGTATTAGAGAGCAATGCCGCCTAGGGGAAGGGCTCATTTTCAGGCCAGAGTACTAGTGGAAGGTCAAGGCGAAGAAAGTGGCACATTGCCTCCTCCGGCAGCTGCTGTAATATCTTGGATTCTTTGGATCAGAATCGGAGAGCTTTCAGAGCACTTTTGTGGGTCCTGAAACGTGTTTTACGATCCACTCGGGTTTTTCCCTTATATAACTTGCGGAATCCCATGGAGAGTGAACCGTTGAGTTTTGCGACTCCGAAGCGCTACAGGTGCATTGTGCTCGTTCCGATGATCGCGGATACTATTTTTTCATATTTTTTTGAATTTATGAAATTTCATGTAGAAAATCAAATTTTTGGAAAATTGCTAATTTTCTTATTTTTCTTTTCTTCTTAACCCTTTCTCTCTCCTCTCTCCTCCCTTACGTTCTCTCACTTTCTCTCCCTCCATTCTCCCTCCTCTCTTCTCCTCTACCCCGGGGCGTACGACCGGTGCGGAGCTGGGTGAGGTGGCAACGGCGTGGAGCTGACCTGAGGCGTGATGGCGCGAGTATCGGAGCGTGGCATTGGCATGATGCCGTTCGTGGATTCAAAGCCAACGTGGGTTGTTTGTGTGATGGTTTTCGACGAGGTTTGGCTATTTCGACGCGTGAGATCTTCGGTGGAGGTAGGGGATGGATACCCTACTCTTTTCCTGCATCCTATCGCTATTTGGAGCCGAACGGTGTGAGTTTAAGCAGGTTTTGCCAGGTTTGGGCGAAATACATGTTCAAGGGGTGTGAGCTATGTTCGCCATTCCAGGCAACGATTTGCATTTTAAATGGATTTATTTGAACCCCTGGCATGTTAGGAATCATTTCCCGCCAGTTTTACTCCATTCGGTTATGAATTGGGGCGAGCCCGTTTGTCCATGTGAGTCATGTTGGGTCGATTCGTGGGAATCACCCATCTCTTATCGTTTTGAGGTTGGTTTGATCCCTTCCAGCTTGTGGAAGGATGGTATTGTGATTAGGAATGTTTCCCCGTTGTTTAGACGCGATTGGGGTGTGGAAAGATTGGGTTTTGGGTAGTCCTACGATTTTCACGTTAGAATGGTTTAGCGGTCTTACCAGTGACCGCTATTTGAACTTGGCGGCCCTCTGGAGACCGCTAGGTGGAGTTCCATTGTCGGTTTGGCTTTGCGGTCTTACGATCGATCACAACTCTGGTTTAGCAGCCCTTGGGAGACCACTATTCGACGTTATATTGATTTCAACGATTTTAAGTCGGTTCAGGCTAACGGTCTAGCTCCCGACCGCAAGGTGGCTTTGGCGGCCATGGGGTGACCGCCATTCCAGAGAAACGGTCCTAAGGAGACCATTAATTGGTTTTTACTGTTTAAGTCGGTTCGCTAGTAACGGCCATGCGACAGATCGCCATTTGGCGGTAGCGGCCCTATGGGTGACCACTACCTGATGTTTAAGTCGGTTTGATCGATTTGGGGGGGACTGGGAATAGCGGCCATGCTATGACTGCTAAGTCCAGCTTGCCACCCTGAAGGGACCGCCTTGTGCTAGTAGCGGCCTCAGGCAGACTACAAAACCACCTGTTGCTCTGTGTTGCTGGTAGCGGCCCTTTGGATGACCGCCATTCTGGTTTAGCGGCTAGGGGTGAGACCGCCACCTGCCCAGAGTGTTGTTTTAGTGTCGGTTTGGTTTTCGGTTAATGTGGCTTCGACCCCTTGGTTTGCCCATTGTTTTGTGGATGTCTTGGACATCCTATGAGGGATGTGACCATGTTATAGGGTGTTCATGAGTGCCACTATACCGAGCAGTGTTTTGTATTATTTCAAGGGTCATTATGGTTTCTGGTCAACCCGGTTGTGACCAATGGTTGACACATGACCTCGTGAGTGTTTCGTCTATCTTGTGAGGATCGAGACATTATTTTGGACACTTAGAGGTATTTTTATACCTCGGTTTATGTGCCATATGGTTTGAGGGCTTCCGAAATCCCTCATGTTTTGTGTTTCGTGTTATACAGAATTGTGAGCCCATTGTGTGGCTCGGAGGCCGAGGACTCATTGTTATCATTATTGCTATTATGGATCCGACTGCTTTGTGCTGTCTTCTATAATATGTTTCCCGTGATTTTTGGCTTAGGGACTAGGCTGATTAACAACGTGTTGTTGTGATGTGCGACGATCTTGACCTGAGTCTTGTGACTCAAGGATCGTCATCAGCAAGTCTAGTTGACTGTCCTGAGTCTGGTAGCAGTTGTATACTGCATTGCGCTTTATAGTACGTGCGACAGGTGTGTGATTACCCTATCTATACTTCGTTGTTCACTGTTTTGAGTCTCTGTGTCTAGTGATCCTCCATTAGTCATAGCCTAACGACACTTTCCGTGTGTCAACCCACCTGGGAGTGGTGGCGGGGCGAGTCCTTGTTGAGATGGTTTGTAGGCTGGTTGACGTGGGCCCCTTTGTCTTGCCGTGAGAGTCCTACGGGAGGGGAAAACCAGCTAAAGACATGGCTCAAGACATTGAGCTTGTGTGTGCACACGTGGTCAGGGGCGTTTGGATGAGCACCGCCGGGCGTGACCCTGACTAGTCACTCGTTACTTGGTACTTGGTTTCTGTAGACTGTCTCAGTTCCCACCATTCCAGGTGAGTGGGAGATACTTGAGGTGCAATGTAAGACGTTAGTGGACGCATCTGGCTGTTCTTCTAGTGAGGAGGTGCTTCTGTCACTTGACGCATGGCTTGTGCTTTCGTGACTTGCCGGGTAGCCTGTGTTTGGCTTCACCCGAGGTCAGTGTAGCGTACACGACGGTGAGATCGTGTGTGTCTTGTGCCTTTGACTGTGTAGGTCTTTTGTGAGGCTTTTGCCTATTTTTGTAGGCTGTCATGATAGGGTTTCGTGGTTTGTCAATGGATCAGTAACGCCCAACTTTGTGAGATCGGGATTTGCCTTTCTGTTGCTATTTGGAGTAGTTTGGAGGGTTGAGGTTCCTTCGGCTGCCGTGTTTCTATGGTACGGCTATTTTCCTCTTTACTGTTCCTGCTCTTGCTGTTATTGGTTTGCTATAGTTGTTAGCACTGCTGTTTACCGCTTTTGTTTCATGGTAGGGTTCTGCGGGATCCCTACTGAGCTAGTGATAGGAGACTCACCCCTAACTTTTCAGGTGTAGCTGTTCTTCCTCGTGCTTGGAGGTGCAGTGCGTGGTTCTTAGTGCTAGCGTATGCCAGTGTCGGGCTTCCCCCGACTTGAGAGGATGTTCTGTTGTGTCCCCCGATTTTGATGATAACAAACCATAAATCATTATTAGATCTTTGTGATATGTCTAACGAGTGTGGTTTAATTTCTGGTTTGGACAAGTACAGGCGAAGCTTACTCAAAGTGTCGACCTATCATCTGGACGTGTCGACACGTCAAGAAGAAACTCGCATTTAAGCAGATTCTGTTTGGGTTCTATTTGGCACCATGTGTCGACACCCTGTGAAAAAGTGTCGACACCCTCAGTTCAGTGCAACAGATTTCATCTCTGTCTGGTGCACATGCCCCGACACTTCGTATTGAAGCCCCGACATGGAGGCTCAAGCCGCGCGCGTGTGTGGCGCCCGTGTCGACACACGGCCATCGAAGTGTCGACCTGTTATGTGTAGAAGCCATGTTTCTTCAAGACTTCAATGGGAAGTGCCGATACTTTGTCTAAAGGTGTCGACACCTTCAATCTCGCCCATAACGAATCTGAATCTGTTAGAGTCCGCTTTCCAAGATCCGTAACCCATCTTGAAGGATCCGTTCGTAAGTGAAAATCCTTCTGGAAGCCCACCTTTGCAGAGGAGCTGATTGGGTGGCAGAGGAATCTTCTAGGAGTGGGTCCTTTTTCCCATTTTGGGTCTCTACCTACTCACGTACTAGCACAGACGGCAGAAGAGACAACAACGCTGAAGCAAATAAGGAATGCGAGTACGACGTCCTGCACAATGGAGTTTTGGAGAGGATAAGGATGGAGATAACTTGGAGGTGCAGAATGTTCGAGCACTCCACAGGAAGCAAGACAACAGAGGAGAAGGAAGAAGAGCTACGGAGAAGAAGATCATGAAGAGTGTAGAAATCTCACCTTCCTTCTGCCGCTGGAATGAAAGCTATGATATAACTCATCTCCTTCTCTTTCTGGAGCCTTGAGCTACAAAGGTGATAGCATCCTCAGTTACCCTTGAAAGCTGTGAAGATCGACCACCTATTCTGTTGTGTTCGTGGTGAAGACTCAAGAAGAAGCGGAAGAGCATCCGGGCGTCGTTCAACTTTCTCCCAGATAGGAGTTTTCCTCTCCCACAAATCTCTATAGTCAAACTACGTATGGTTTATCTTTTCCAGTTTGTTTTTGTTTCAAAACTCATTCTGCTACATTGGTTCCCTACCTGCATGTAGGAAGACAGACTGTATGATCACAGGTCCGGGGTTTTTGGGTTGTGTACCCACAAGCTGTTAGACAGCGGTTTGGAGAGAACTATCTCTCTGTTGGAAGCTGTAAATTAGAGGGAGTGCATTTACACTAGTGATGTAATGCCCCAGACTTTTCGGATATTTTTGGGATCATTTTTGTGGGTCTCGGAGTGTATTTTGTGCTTTACACGTGTTTTTCCCTGATGCGCCTTCGGAACTCTATGCAGGGCAAACCATGGCGTTCTCCGACTCCGGGACAGTACCGGCGCGTTGTGCTCCTCCCGAAGATCGTGGAGGTAATTTTTTAGTATTTTTCTGAATTTTTGGAATATTTTAGTTTTTCTATATATTAACCCTTTAACCTCTCTCTCTCCCCATTCTCTCTTTCTCACACTCTCTCATCTCTTTCTCTCACCCTCTCCTCGGGCGGCCGACCGTGGCGGAGGAGGGCGAGGCGGCGATGGCGGGAGGCGAGGAACTAGGAACGGGTCGATGATCGATGACCGGTGGCGCGTGGAAGCTCGGGTGCGAGTTCGTGAACAGGCGAGGGTTTCATGGTGTTTTCTTCGTGGATCAGCGACCTCGGGGCGCGAAATCTTTGGTGGAGGTAGGGAGATGGATCCCCAGCTCGTGTACTTCCTTTTCCACGAGTTTTGTAGGCCGTGGTGAGCCGAGTGGGCTTATTTGAACATTTTGGGGAAAATGCATATTTTTGGGGTGTGAGCCGGATCTCCCGTTTCGTGAGGTTTTTGACCGGTCTAAGGGCATAGATGTATGCTAGGAGGCTTGGGGATGGATTCCCCTTTGTTTCCCCATCACCCGGGGGTGATTGGGCCGTGGATTGGATTTTTGGGGTGTTTCCCGCCGTTTCGGGTTCGGGACGCCTTAGCAAATGTTCCAGAGATCGCTAAGGGCGCCAAGCGGACCAAGGGTAGACCGCTAGGGGTCTCTCTGTGTCGGTTCAAGGCTGGTGGTTATGCGATAGACTGCCAGGGTACTTCACGGTCCAGGGTTAGACCGTTAAGACCGCTTGAGCTTCGTGTGTTCTGAGGGTTTAGCGGGCCAGAGATAGACCGCTAGAACCCTGTGTATATCGGATTGGACCTCGCGGTCGTACGATAGACCGCCAAGGCCGTTGGCAGTGCAGTAATAGGCCGCTAGGCTCTGTTTCATGGTCCAAGGGTAGACCGCTATGGGTCCATGGTTTCAGGGTGTGGCGGTCTAGTGTTAGATCGCTAGCCTTCCTTTAGCGGCCTAGAGTTAGACCGCTAGCCGTCGTGGCGGTCTAGGGTTAGACCGCCAGGTGATTTCCATGCTGTGATGTCGGGTTCGCATTGTGTTGGTCTCCGGTCGACCCGGTTGTGACCCAGTGGTCGACCTTCGGCCTCGTGAATGTCCCGGACACCCCGTAAGTTTCGTGTCCATGTTTTTAGGGTGTCTGGAGGTGCCAGGTTAGCTCGATTAGTGTTCCTGTACGTGTGTGTTCCGAGCTTTTATGTTACGCTGGATTGAGTCACTGTGTATCGGTGTGAGTGCGGCGGGGTTCCCCCGCATGTCGTGGGTTTTAGCGGAAGATGATTCCCGAGTGGGCCATGTGTTTGGCCTTGGACTGTGAGTCCAGTCATCCAGCTTGGAGCTGGAGGTTTCCCACTTTTCCTTGGGATGGGGAATCGGCGTGGCGGCTTGTGCGCTGCCTTGGGAATCATGCTTCTGTGCATTCCGCGTGGGCCATGTGTGTAGCCTTGGACTGTGAGTCCAGTCACCCAGTCTGGGGCTTGAGGTCCCGTGAGTTCCCTCCCTGAGGGGATGGTCCCGGCGGCTCATGAGCTGCCTCGGTATTTGTGCTACCATGGTTTTAGACCGAGGGATTAGGCTAGATTAATGGCATTGTATCGTTGCGTACGACGGTCTTGACCCCGAGTCTTGTGACTCAAGGACCGTTGGATTTAGTGAGTCTAGAGGACTGTCCAGAGTCCAGTGGCTCGATGTCACTTGGTTCTTCTCGACTTTCGCACAGGGTGCGTGCGTGTTTCTCGGAGTTTCTCCTTGGAGAGTGGTCACACCAGTGACTCCCCACTAGTCGTAGCCTTCCGACACGCGAGTGGTCCCACCAGGGAGTGGTGGCGAGGCTACCCCAGAGAGGGATGATTTTAGACTGGTTTTCGTCGGGCCCCACGTCTTCTAGCCAGAGTCCGACTGAGGGGAAAACCAGTCAGAGGGCTAGACCAGAGACGCACAGTCTGTGTGTGCACACGCACGTGGTTGGGGGTGGCTGGACCCGCGTTGACGAGTGCGACCCCAGCTAGTCACTTGTTTTGTGGTTACTTGTACGGTGTCTCAGTTCTCGCTGGGCCAAAGGGAGACACTTGAGGCACGGTCTAAGACGTCAGTGGATGCATCCGGCCTTGCTTCTGGTGGGCAGGTACTCCTGTCACGTGAGACGTGACTCTCCTGTGTTCGAGTTCCGTTTCCCGTCTGCGAGACATGTTTTTTTGGACCGTCCGGTGTTTCCGAGGTAGTGGCCAGGGTGCTAGTGGCTTTACTGAGGTTGCGTCTTGTCGGTGTAGTATCCATGGCCAGGTGGTCGACGTCACACCTTGGGCAACGTGCTCAGGTTGGCCTTGTCCTGGGAGACATGTCTCTACGGCGGAGTTGCCGTGGGTTTTACCTCAGTGAGTGGTGTTAGTGTGGTCCGATTCTCGATGGTGAGATCAAGATTTCTTTTTCTGCTTGACCGGTACAGTAGGAGTAGTTGTAGTGCCGAGTTTCGACTGGCCACCATGTTTATTGTTCCTGCTGCTACTATTGTTCTTGTAGTTACTACTTTCTATACCGCCATTGTTCTCGGTTGGGGTTCCGCGGGATCCCTACTGAGCCAGTGACAGGAGGCTCACCCCTGCGTTTTAGGTGCATCAGTTCTTCGTCGAGGTTCGAGGGTGCTGTTCAGAGGTTCTTAGTTACCAGTTCGTCGAGCCGAGTGTTCACTTAGCATGTGATACGCTTTACTGCTTTAGACTATACTTTCTATTGGACTGGACTCTATTGTAGTAGTTATTTATTTCCATTAATTGTTGAATTTTCCTGCCTTATTTCCGATTTATTTGTACCTCCACACTCCTTTTAGGGCGGTGGGCTAGGATTCGAATGGTATCGGGCTCTTTCCGGTATCCGGATCTTGGGTCGTTACAAGTGAAGCCTCACTCAGTTGAGTGAGGGGTGGACGTAGGTCTCTGGATAGAGACCGAACCACCTTAAAATCCTACGTCTTTGTGGTTTGTCTTCTCTCTTGCCTTGTCGCTAGATGCATGTGTAGGAACATTGTTGATCATCATTCGTGCATTTAGATCACTAGCTTGCAACTATTTCTTGCTTTACTGCTCTTAGTTTTTATCTATTTTTAATTTCTGCAAAGAAGGGCAAAGAAGGGGCTGATCTATTCACCCCTCCCCTCTAGATCCACCAATCACTACTCATCACGTGGTATCAGAGCTAGTCTCTCTGTATGTGGTCTAATGATCTTGAGAGAAGTGGTGATATGGCTGCCAAGAGTCCTATGCCCGAAGGGCATTCCATAAATAGACCTCCCTTTTTCACTGGGACAAACTATCCTTACTGGAAAAACTGCATACTAGTTTTTATCAGAGCCTAGGATCATGAGGTTTGGCGAGTTATTAGCAAAGGTCCATTTGAATTGCCTGAAGATGAAGACACTGTTGTGCCCCTGTGGTTTTGATGATGGTCTTAATAGTGGTTTTGATGATTGGCCTTTGGATGAGTTATTCAATGTGAGTCATCTTGCTGTGTCTTTTATATGCTCGATTAATTCATGTTTTATCATGTAAGTGAATGGAGTTCATATGGCTGTCAGATAACATGCTCTACTCAATTCTGTCTACATTCTGTCTACACAGCAGTTCATCGACCCACCCTTGCTGATGCGTCGACCCATCAGAACATTGGCTGCCGGTTGCAAAGTCTACACATCAGACTGCATTGCATTTATTCATGGCTAAGAGTCTATACACTGGACTGTGTCATTGTGCATCATGCAAGTCTATACATTGGACTCTCATTCAAGCCTATACATTGCATTGGCTAAAGTCCGTTTCATTCGAAGTTTGTACATCCACAGTGAAATCCAAAGTCTGCACATTGATCTTGAAATCCAAAGTCGGCACATTGATCTTCAAATCCAAAGTCTGCACATTGGTCTTTGAATCCAAAGTCTATACAATGGTCTTCACACTTGAGGTCTATACATTCGATGTGCAGAGTTGATGTCTATATATTGGCCTCCATGATTCTAAGTCTATACATTCGTTTTAAGGCAAAGTCTGTACATTGCCTTTGTGCTTCAGTCTGTACACTGCATTCTCATTCAGCGAAGTCTCTTCATTGCATACAAGCATCACAAAGTCTGTACAGTGGGCAAGGGTGTACATCCACCAGTGAACACATTAAGTCTATACACCGCCTGTGTTCATCTGAGTCTTATGATGTCTTTATATTCATTAAGTCTATACATTGCGTTGTGTATACTTTACATTGCTTTCGCCTTCACAGCAAAGTTTATACAATGCAATGCATATACTTAGAACTAATGACTTTGTTTCATCTGTCTGACAGGGACTGAAGAGGCTAATGAACCCCTTAACGCAAGAGGGCTGAAGACATCTAATTTCAGCTGCTGGAACACACCAATGCGTCAACGCCTTGATCAAGTGGCGTGGACGCAGTAGTTCAAACAATCAAGAAAGAAGCTTACTGGATTACTCTGGTGCGTCAACGCATTCATCAAGTGGCGTCGACGCAGCAAGTTGATGGATCGACAAGGTGACCAGATAGTGTGAGAGGGCTGAAGCCATCTAAGTTCAGATGCTGGAACACTAATGCGTCAACGCAGCATGATGAGAGCGTCGACGCAGCACGCCCATCTGCTGAAGACTTGATCACTGGATCATCAATGCGTCAACGCCACGGGTTGGAAGCGTCGACGCAGCAGTTAAAAAGGCTAGGCTGTTTGTTCACTGGAACGTATCCATGCGTCAACGCCATTGCTAGACAGCATCGACGCAGCCATTGAGCCTGATAGGCATCTAGCTCGGAGACAGTTTAGAAGGTTAACGCTGGAGTTCTTTGCGTCCACACAGCATGCAAACAAGCCGAACTATTAGTTGCAGAAACACACCACTGCATCAACGCTTTAGCCTAGTAGCGTCAACGCAGCATGTCTAGACGCCAATATACAAATGTACATGTTCGAGCGTCAACGCCACCAACTGGCAGCGTCGACGCAGCAGTTCAAGAAAGGGGCGACTTATCTCTGGCTGTCTTCAACGCGTCAACGCTATCCACAGCAGGGTCGACGCAGTGGGACAAATTCAAAATGCGTACTAATGAAGGGCACGTGATCCGAGGTGCATGGCTCGTGATCCAAGGGTGGACGAGATACCAGGATGCTGCCACGTGGTCCAAATTTTTAGGGCAGGAAATGTGGAAGCCACACGCGCTAGTGTGCCTGCTGCTACTGCTTATAAAAGGAAGCCTTCATCCTCTGTAGAAGGCTGATCGAAGAAGAAGCCTGGAGAGCAGAAAGCCCTTCGATCCAGAAAAAGAGAAGAGGAAGAAAAAGAGAAGAAGAAGAAATAGAAGAAGAGTGAGCCAGCAGAAGAAAAAGGGTTGCAGAGAAGAAGGAGAGAACAACGTGAGAGAAAAGGAGAGCAGAAGAGAAAGAAAGAGAGATAGAGAGAGAGATAGTGTTCGTGAGAAGTGAGAAGAAAGAGAAGCAGAATGAAGAGGAAGAAAAGAAGAGAAGGAGAGAGTCTATTGCAGATCAGTTCAGTCTGTTCGTGGATCAAATCCAGAACGACTATGCTCATTGAGAGCCACATCTCTTGTGTTTCATTTCCAGCTTTTGTTGCTGTGTTTTTTATGTTTTTGTATTTTTTCTGTTGTTTCTTTGGTTAGTTTTGTTCTTCCGATTGCCCTACTGGGGATCGGGTTCCTCCTGTGGATTCAGGAGAAGGGAGACTTGTCTCCGGTTCTGGGCTTGTGGCTTGCAAGTCTAGGGGTCCCTCCGGTTGGAGGAAGAGAGGTCTTCGACCTCTGGTTTGCTGGTGACTGGAAGTCACTGGTTGGGTCCTTCCTGGTCTGGTGGAAGAGAGGTCTTCGACCTCTGGTTTCCAAGTGACTGGGAGTCACTTTGGGTGTCCCTCCAGTTGGGAGGAAGAGGGGAGTTTGTTCCCCTGGTCAAGCTGTGTGTCAGCACCTGTTGCAGACTGAGTCTGCTTGGTTCTAGCATTGGCTAGTGAAGCCTCACTCCGGTTGGGAGTGAGGGCTGGATGTAGGTCTGGAGGACCGAACCACCTAAAAAATCTATTGAGCAGTGGTTTGATTGCTTGATTTGCTTCCGCTAGATGCTTGGATAGGCTCGCTCCACCTGCTTGTTATTTTGCTTAATCGAATTAGTTTAATTCCAGAATTTACCTAGCATCTGAGTTTCTAATTTGGGCTATATTTTCTAGAGGGATACATTCACCCCCCCTCTGTATCCGGGCCTAGCACCCTAACAGTTGGTATCAGAGCGGTGTCTGCATACAAGGTCCAGCGACCTGCAGATCCGATCTCTGGTTTTCGGTGCTAATTTATTTTTAGTGCATCAATATTCCAGTTGCATTAATCTATTGTGTTCTCATGGCTCATCCTCCACTATTCAGTAGTTCAAATATTAAATTCTGGCTATATCGTATGCACAAGCACGTTAACTCTATTAATCCACAATTGTGGAAGGTTATCTCTCACAGTCCACATGAACTTCCTAAGGATAAGTCCAAGTGGACTCATGTTAACAAGTTGAAAAATGATGATAATGTGAGAGCTCTAAATTTAATGAAGGCTGCAATCGGATTTGATGATTTTTCCTCCTTCTCAGGTTGTAGCTCGGCAAAGGAAATATTGGATGAATTGCTTCGCATCCACAATGGAATGGAAGAAGAATGTCTCATGGCAAGAAGGAGTGATCAATCAGATGAGTCCTCATCCCAGGTAAACTCTGAGACCGAGGATATTAGTCATGATGATTTAGTTGCCATACATGAGCATCTACTGAAAAAATATGAAAGAATTAAGTCAGAAAAGAGAAAATTAAGAAAAGAGAAAAATGCTGAAATCACAAGTCTAAAGGCTGAAAATGAAAATCTAAAATCTGAATTGAAATTGAAAGAAGAATTTGAAAACAAGTTGATTAAAGAAAATTCTCATCTAAAAGATCAAAATAAAAGGCTAATGGTTCTTAATACTGTCTTTTCTGAAAAATGGTTGTCATTTGAAAAAGAAAAATCTGCTGATAAGGAAATTCAATTTGAGAGTGAATTGAAACAGGAACTAGAAATTGTGAAAAATCTGAATGACACCATGAAGAAACAAATTCTCACCTGTGAAGAAGATCTAACAAACTCTGAACTACTCATCTCTTCTCTTAGAAATGAAATTTTGAATTTGAATAAGTCTCTATCTGATTCTGCTAATCAAGAGAAGCAGACTATTGTATCCACAGATAATTGCATGAAGAAGGGCAGTAGTTCTCAAGTTAAGCAGGGAATGAGGAATAAACTTCATACAACCTTCGTGCGTAGCTCAAACATAGCTAGCACCTCCACCTCATCGCCTAAACAAGTTGCTGATCAAGAAAATAAGAAAACAAAACAGAAAATGAATAAAAAGAACAATCAACATACTGAGAAAGTTCAAGGTGACAAGAAATCTCATGCTAAGTATGTTAATTGCTTCTATTGTGGGAAATTTGGTCACTTCATGTACAATTATCTTGTGCTCAACAAGGATGATCTGAATGTTGATAAAATACATGGTAGGAAGCTTCATATTAAGAAACCTTCTTTTGTTCAAAAGAAAAGAATTCATTGCTTCTATTGTCATAAAATTGGTCATGTTATGCATGAATGTAACTCAATGAAACAAGATGACAAGGAAGCTAAGAGATCTCATGCGAGAAGTCATGATCATCTGAATGAGAAAATTTACTGTTGTCACTGTGGCAAATCGGGCCACATTGCAGCCCAATATTGGCATGCTCAAGGAAGGAAGTTTAACAATAAATCTGGTAAATTCCCTGTCAATAGAAATATTTCTGATAGAAATGAATTTGTTTTTGAAGGGAAAACACTTGCATGTTTTGAATGTGGGAAGCCAGGCCATAGAGCTGCTGACTGTTGGCTGGCTTATGTTGGTAAACAGAATCTTAATTCTGTTAACAGAAAATTTCATGCAAATGCAAATAGAACTCATGCTAATCAGAATGTGCATAAAACAAATCTGAAATCTGCTATCTCTTGCTATTATTGTGGCATATTAGGTCATTCAATGAATAATTGCCATCTGATAAGATCTGATGACCTAAATGCTAAAAGGTTGTTTAGAACACCTACCAAAGGTGTCACTGTTAACCATGCAGGACCCAAGACTGTTTGGGTACCTGCCCATGCAAAATAGTGTGCTAACTTGCAGGTGTGCCTTGGAAGCTGAAGAATAAAAAGGGGGAAATAAACCAAGGCACCCAAGTTGATAAAACCCCATTCAGGTAAATTTCTCAAATCTGTTCGAATGAAAATTATGGTTGAGCTGAGAAGTCATAGCTTCATGCATACATGTTTTATTTTAATTGGTTTGATTCTTGCATTGATCTTTATGGGCTCTCTTGTTTGTACTATGAGCTGTGTGCATATATGAGAATGGCATAAACATGCACATGACATACAATCATTGAAAATCTGATGCATATAGGACTGTTTGTATTGCATTGTCATGCATGACCACTTGGTATAAATGGAAAGCTACTAAAGGGCAGAGGAAATCTGTCTGGAGGTTCTTACTGTGTGTAAGATGGTCTTTTAGGCCAAGTTCTCCGCCAAGTACCAAGGGTCAATTTTGCTTATCAGAGAATGTCTGCATCCTCATGTGAATATTTTGCTTCATGCCCCTGCACACATGAAATTAAGTACATTGCATTTCCTTAGATTGAAAATGCCAAAAAGATTGTCTGAATGCATGTTGTCAGGGGGAGTCTATGCATTGCATGCAGGTGGTCAAGTGCATACATCTCTATGAGAATTCATTGCATATCCTTCCTTATTGATTTTGTTGACAGACCTTGAACATATTTTTGAAAACATTGAGCTTCAAAATCTCTCCTATCAATTGGTATCATTTGGCTTCAGATTTCTATCAGTCTTTCATGAAGATTTCAATGGGACTATCTCGATCATAAATCTGAAAATTCTTGAACTAGAAATCTTCTATTATACATTTTTATGAATGACTGAAATAACTCATGTGGTTTAAGTTTAATGTATTCAATGAGTTTGGCTTTAAAATCTCTTAAAAAATATCTGAAGCATGTTTAATAAATCTTAACCATCTGTTTCATGCTGTGTCTTGTAAAATCTTCTGAAATCTACATTATTGAATACATGACTTTATTTGGTTAAGTACATGAAATTATTATTGATTTGAAGCAAATAAATTTTTCTGAAATGTCTAAAGAGTATTTTCTGTCAGAGCAATGACCTTGGTCACTAAGAAACACATGTCCAAAGGACTGTGTCATGAGGTACCATAGTTAACTCTGATTAAGAATAATTGAATTTCAGGCAGAGCAATGGCATGCACACTGAGAAATACAACTCACTCATCAAGAAATGATTTGCAGTGTGTCATGATGTGTAAATGTTATCTCTGTTCATATAAAGCATGACAGTTAGTCACACTAAGTGCGCAGGGATATTGGCCTCTAATCAAGGTATATCCTCTAGTTACAAGGTGTGCACTGAACTAGAGTGCTCGTAAAATTTGTAGCATGAAAATTGTTGAACGAATTGAAATATTCGAATATTGATGCTAAAATCAAATTGCTACAACCCTAGACAAAATCATATGACTTCATAATTGCTTGATTTCAATACTGATGCATGTAATTCCAAAAGAAGTCAATAAATTTGATTATGTAAGAAAAAGGGAGATTTATCAAGATAAATATGAGGGCTTGGTTCATTTTTATTAAACCATGATTTTAGATATCAATACAGAATTTTATTGATAAACTCTACATACATCATGTTTAAACCATGCTGTTCAATAAAGCTCATTCATAAACCCTTATAATGGAAGACTTTGAAATATTCTGATTTGGATTTATGAGAATGACATTTCCTTGAAAATCTGACTGAAATTCTTGTAGTTGAAGCTTTTTGAAAAATCTGATTATTTGAAACTCTTCTGCTCATTGTCCTTGGCTCTTTGACCTGAACTTCTCCTTGCTTGCCCCTGTGGTCTCCTTCTCATTCATCTCATAAGATTCCACTTATTGAGGGGGAGCTTCCATATCATATGCATCATGTTGCATAGAAACTCTTAAAAAGGGGAGAATTGTGCTCATGCATTCATATTTCTAGGGGGAGATCTTGCATTCTGGTATCTATTATGTTGACACTCTTAAAGGGGGAGAATCATGTTCTTGCAAGGGGGAGAACTTGACTGAATTTTTATACATGCTTTAATTTCTCAAACTATTTTCTTTTTGATGAAGTCAAAGGGGGAGAATAGTTTGAGTCATCAGATTGACTCACTGTGTAGTGTTGCCATCATCAAAAAGGGGGAGATTGTTGTGCCCCTGTGGTTTTGATGATGGTCTTAATAGTGGTTTTGATGATTGGCCTTTGGATGAGTTATTCACTGTGAGTCATCTTGCTGTGTCTTTTATATGCTCGATTAATTCATGTTTTATCATGTAAGTGAATGGAGTTCATATGGCTGTCAGATAATATGCTATACTCAATTCTGTCTACACTCTGTCTACACAGCAGTGCATCGACCCACCCTTGCTGATGCGTCGACCCATCAGAACATTGGCTGCCGGTTGCAAAGTCTACACATCAGACTGCATTGCATTTATTCATGGCTAAGAGTCTATACACTGGACTGTGTCATTGTGCATCATGCAAGTCTATACATTGGACTCTCATTCAAGCCTATACATTGCATTGGCTAAAGTCCGTTTCATTCGAAGTCTGTACATCCACAGTGAAATCCAAAGTCTGCACATTGATCTTGAAATCCAAAGTCTGCACATTGATCTTCAAATCCAAAGTCTGCACATTGGTCTTCGAATCCAAAGTCTATACAATGGTCTTCACACTTGAGGTCTATACATTCGATGTGCAGAGTTGATGTCTATACATTGGCCTCCACGATTCTAAGTCTATACATTCGTTTTAAGGCAAAGTCTGTACATTGCCTTTGTGCTTCAGTCTGTACACTGCATTCTCATTCAGCGAAGTCTCTTCATTGCATACAAGCATCACAAAGTCTGTACAGTGGGCAAGGGTGTACATCCACCAGTGAACACATTAAGTCTATACACCGCCTGTGTTCATCTGAGTCTTATGATGTCTTTATATTCATTAAGTCTATACATTGCGTTGTGTATACTTTACATTGCTTTCGCCTTCACAGCAAAGTTTATACAATGCAATGCATATACTTAGAACTAATGACTTTGTTTCATCTGTCTGACGGGGACTGAAGAGGCTAATGAACCCCTTAACGCAAGAGGGCTGAAGACATCTAATTTCAGCTGCTGGAACACACCAATGCGTCAACGCCTTGATCAAGTGGCGTGGACGCAGTAGTTCAAACAATCAAGAAAGAAGCTTACTGGATTACTCTGGTGCGTCAACGCATTCATCAAGTGGCGTCGACGCAGCAGGTTGATGGATCGACAAGGTGACCAGAGAGTGTGAGAGGGCTGAAGCCATCTAAGTTCAGATGCTGGAACACTAATGCGTCAACGCAGCATGATGAGAGCGTCGACGCAGCACGCCCATCTGCTGAAGACTTGATCACTGGATCATCAATGCATCAACGCCACGGGTTGGAAGCGTCGACGCAGCTGTTAAAAAGGCTAGGCTGTTTGTTCACTGGAACGTATCCATGCGTCAACGCCATTGCTAGACAGCGTCGACGCAGCCATTGAGCCTGATAGGCATCTAGCTCGGAGACAGTTTAGAAGGTTAACGCTGGAGTTCTTAGCATCCACGCAGCATGCAAACAAGCCGAACTATTAGTTGCAGAAACACACCACTGCGTCAATGCTTTAGCCTAGCAGTGTCAACGCAGCATGTCTAGACGCCAATATACAAATGTACATGTTCGTGCGTCAACGCCACCAACTGGCAGCGTCGACGCAGCAGTTCAAGAAAGGGGTGACTTATCTCTGGCTGTCTTCAACGCGTCAACGCTATCCACAGCATGTTCGACGCAGTGGGACAAATTCAAAATGCGTACTAATGAAGGGCACGTGATTCGAGGTGCCTGGCTCGTGATCCAAGGGTGGACGAGATACCAGGATGCTGCCACGTGGTCCAAATTTTTAGGGCAGGAAATGTGGAAGCCACATGCGCCAGTGTGCCTGCTGCTGCTGCTTATAAAAGGAAGCCTTCATCCTCTGTAGAAGGCTGATCGAAGAAGAAGCCTGGAGAGCAGAAAGCCCTTCGATCCAGAAAAAGAGAAGAGGAAGAAAAAGAGAAGAAGAAGAAATAGAAGAAGAGTGAGTCGGCAGAAGAAAAAGGGTTGCAGAGAAGAAGGAGAGAATAGCGTGAGAGAAAAGGAGAGCAGAAGAGAAAGAAAGAGAGATAGAGAGAGAGATAGTGTTCGTGAGAAGTGAGAAGAAAGAGAGAAGAAAGAGAAGCAAAAAGAAGAGGAAGAAAAGAAGAGAAGGAGAGAGTCTATTGCAGATCAGTTCAGTCTGTTCGTGGATCAAATCCAGAACGACTATGCTCATTGAGAGCCACATCTCTTGTGTTTCATTTCCAACTTTTGTTGTTGTGTTTTTTATGTTTCTGTATTTTTTCTTTTGTTTCTTTGGTTAGTTTTGTTCTTCCGATTGCCCTGCTGGGGATCGGGTTCCTCCTGTGGATTCAGGAGAAGGGAGACTTGTCTCCGGTTCTGGGCTTGTGGCTTGCAAGTCCAGGGGTCCCTCCGGTTGGAGGAAGAGAGGTCTTCGACATCTGGTTTGCTGGTGACTGGAAGTCACTGGTTTGGTCCCTCCTGGTCTGGAGGAAGAGAGGTCTTCGACCTCTGGTTTCCAAGTGACTGGGAGTCACTTGGGGTGTCCCTCCGATTGGGAGGAAGAGGGGAGTTTGTTCCCCTGGTCAAGCTGTGTGTCAGCACCTGTTGCAGACTGAGTCTGCTTGGTTCTAGCATTGGCTAGTGAAGCCTCACTCCGGTTGGGAGTGAGGGGTGGATGTAGGTCTAGAGGATCGAACCACCTAAAAAATCTATTGAGCAGTGGTTTGATTGCTTGATTTGCTTCCGCTAGATGCTTGGATAGGCTCGCTCCACCTGCTTGTTATTTTGCTTAATCGAATTAGTTTAATTCCGAAATTTGCCTAGCATCTGAGTTTCTAATTTGGGCTATATTTTCTAGAGGGATACATTCACCCCCCCTCTGTATCCGGGCCTAGCACCCTAACAGACACATGGACCAAGGAGCAGATTAGAAGATCAACATTGAACTGGGGTGCCAAGCACATAATGTAATGCTCCCTTCACCCAATAGAATTCTCAAGAGTGTCAACATGCGCCACTGCAAAAGAAATGTGGCACCGTCTTGAGGTAATATATGAAGGGACAACCCAAGTACGTGCAGCTAAGGCAAATATGCTAGTTTCTGAATATGAAAAATTCAGAATGAAACCTGAAGTCTATTTCTGATATGTATGCTAGGCGAACCATGCTCACTAATGGCTTAACTGAGTTAGGTAAGACCTATTCCGAGCAGAAGATTGTAAGGAAGATACTCAGATCCCTGACTCCTGCATGACATAAAAAGGCAACCGTGGTTGAAGAATCAAAGGACTTGGTAACCACCAAAGTAGAAGAGCTCATAGGGTCATTGATGACCTATGAGATGAACCTGATGAATAAAGAGGCTGAGGTAAGTAAGAAGAAGCCCCTGGCTCTCAAAGTTGGCCCAAGTACCAAGGACACTTATGATGATGAAGAACCTTCAAGTAACAACTCTGATGAGGATGAGGTTGCTATGCTGACAAGAAAATTCAGAAGGTTTTTAAGGAAGGAAGGTAAAGGTTTCACAAAGAGGAAGCCTCAGGTAAAGAAAAGTTTTAGGCCAAGACCTGAAAATGTTAAGAAATTTGAGAAACTTGTTTGCTATTCTTGCAGGAAACCTGGACACATCAAGTCTGAGTGTCCAGAAGGAGCCAAGAAGACAATGCCCAAGTGGAAGGGCAATAAGAAGTAGGCATGATTTGCACATGGAGTGATAAAGAAGAGGAAGAAGATGAAAACAGCTTCACTACTGAGGAGAATGAAGATCTATGTTTAATGGCCAAAGGAGACAAGAATACTGAGGTAAGCTCTCCATTTGAACACTTTACTACTGATGATTGGGAGGAAGCTTACTTTGAGTTATTGGATAAATATGAATTATATAAGAAAGAAAACAAAGCTTTAAAGAGGAAAAATGACTCCTTTGTGCATGATCAAAGCTCAAATGAAAAAAAATGCTTCCCTAGAATCTGAAATTGATAATCTCAAGAAAATGATTGAAAACTTAGAAGATGGAAGAAAAGAAATGAGAGATTGAGAAGATGAAAATGAAAGTCTCAGAGATGAAATTGATGAGTTGAAGCTAAAAATGCAAGACTATGTCAAAGACAACAAACTATGTAATGAAAAATATGATGTAATAAATCAAGGGAACTCACAACTTCTCAAAGATAATGAAAAGCTCCAAAAGGACTTAAAAGACAAACAGATGTCTTTAGAGAAATTTGTAGATAGGAGTGAAAACTTGAATGCTCTGCTTGGGACTAAGATGAACTTCAATAGGGAAGGGCTAGGATATAATCCCACCGAGAAAAGGTCAATTGGTATGAAAACCACAACTTTTGTCCCATTTTCTGAAGCATCAACTTCTAAAACAACACCTAGCCTAAACCAAGAAAAAGCTAGAAACAAAGGGAAAGAGAAAATGGAAGAGCCTATGAAGAACAACTCTGAAAAACCCAAAAAAGCTCACCAACAACAGCAAGCTGGCCGACACCAACCCAAGTTCAGGTCTGCACATCCTAAGGGTAGAAAGAGTTTCAACAATGGCACAGGTCGGCACTACCCTTAGGACAGGTTGACACCCTCATGGTCAACCACCCGTCAATTTGTTAGGTATGCTCCGACAGGTCGACACGCAGGTTACAAGGACTCGACACGACTCTCATCCAGAGATCGTTATAAATGGGTTGAACGGGAGACAGGTCGACACTTTCATGACAGGAGGTCGACACATTCAGTAAACAGAGACCGTTATAGATGGTCAGAACATGGGAGAGGTTTAACTTCACCTCATACAGGTTGACACCTACATACACCAGGGGTAGTTATGAGCCATACTTCTACCGGCCAAGCCAACCACAGTACCCTATGAACTATAACAACTTCTACCACTATAAACCCAATCATTGGAACAAATAGACCAAGAATCAATCCTATTTCAACATCCATAAAACCTCAAAAGCTCAAGAGGTTAAAAGAGAGAAAAGGAATGTAAACAAAGTAAAGAAGAACCTAAACATCCAACCAAGCAAGCAAAACTTGAATACTAAGAAAGTCTGGATTCCAAAATCCATGCTGTCTTATTTTACTGAGATGAAGATATTATGAGGACCCAATTGTCCTTGGGTTCCAAACATTGTCACTTAATTCCTTGTGCAGGAGTGTCTTACAGCCGAGCACAATCGTTGTTACCTTGATAGTGGCTACTCAAGACACATATGACTGGAGACAGAACCAAATTATGTCTCTTGGTAGAAAAGGAAGCTGGACATGTCACATTTGAAGGGAACACGAAGGGAAAGATTGTTGGTACAGGTAAAGTTGGTAAGAACCCCTCCAACTCCATTGAAAATGTATGGTTTGGAATATAATTTGTTGAGCATAAGTCAGCTATGTGATAAAGGCCACACTGTTGTGTTTGACTCTAATAAATGTAGGATCTTGCAGCCTAATTCAAAAGAAACTAAGTTTTCTGGAAAAAGAGTCAACAATGTGTATATGATTGACTTAGATGACCCTGCTCACATAAATCTTTGTCTTGTTGCACCTAAATCTGATTTAACATGCTTGTGGCATCGTAGACTAGGTCATGCTAGCTATAATGCACTTCATAAATTGGTGAAGTATTCTATTGTTAAAGGATTGCCTAAAATTAAATTCAAACTGAACTCTAAAATTTGTGATGCATGCACAAGGAAAATAAACTAGGAAGTCATTTAAAAGCAGAACTGAGAGCTTATCATCCAAACCACTTGAACTAATCCACATGGACTTGTTCGATCAAACCAAAACTGCTAGCTTAAGTGGTAAACGATATGTCTATATTTTAGTAGATGACTTTACTAGATTCACGTGGATGTTTTTCCTTGCACATCAAAATGACGCCTTTGATGAGTTTCAGGCACTCTACATGCAAGTAAAGCAAGACGGTAAATTCAAAATTTTCAACATACTTTCAGATCATGGTGGTGAATTCAACAATACTAATTTTGATAATCTTTGTATGACTAAAGGAATAACTCATAGATTTTCAACACCAAGAACCCCAGAGCAAAATGGGGTGGTTGAAAGAAGGAACATGAAGTTGATAGAGATGGCACGCACAATGCTTGCTGAAAAGAAACTACCAAGGAGGTTTTGGGCAGAAGCGGTAAACACTTGTTATATCATCAACCGTTCAATGGTAAGGCCATTCTCTAAAATGACTCCTTATGAGTTGCTCAAAGGTAAAAAGCCATCTCTCTCTCTCTCACATGAAAGTATTTGGTTCAAAATATTTTGTTCATAACAATGATAAAAGAGACTTAGACAAGTTTGAGCCCAAGAGTGAAGAAGACATATTTCTTGGATATTCAGATAGGTCTAGAGCTTATAGAGTGTATAATCTTAAGACCCTGTGTGTGGAAGAGTCACCCCACATCACTTTTGATGAGACTAATGATGAAAATTCTTGCAGCAAAAATGGTGATGGAGAATTTCTGAACGCAAAAGGAAAAGAAGAACTTCCACACGAGGAGACACAAGGAAATGAAGACCAAGGAGAGTCAAGTAATGCTTGGGTCATTGATGCAGATGGAGGTAACACTCAGACTGAAATAAGAGTGCTGAAAGACCATCCTTTAGAAAATATTTTGTGTAATCTACTTGACCCACCTAGAGCTAGGTCTCATTTTAGAATTATGGATGAAATTGAACAACTAGCACTTGTGTCTCAAACTGAACCTAAAAACATAGTAGAGGCTTTAAAAGATGAAAACTGTATAAATTCCATGCATGATGAATTAAACCAGTTTGAAAGAAATAATGTGTGGCATCTAGTTCCTAGGCCCCAAGAGAAATCTGTCATAGGTACTAAATGGGCCTTTAGGAACAAACTTAGTGAAGATGGTAGAATAATTAGAAATAAAGTCAGATTAGTGGCTCAGGGGTATAATCAAGAGTTTGGCATAGATTTTGAAGAATCTTTTGCCCCTGTAGTGAGATTAGAGGCCATTAGAATTCTGCTTGCATTTGCATGTTCTCATAAAATCAAACTGCAGCAAATGGATGTTAAGAGTACTTTTTTGAATGATTTAATAAAAGAAGAAGTATATGTAGAGCAACCCCTTGGCTTTGAATGTTCACATTTTAAAGACCATGTTTATAAGTTGGATAAGGCTCTATATGGCTTGAAGCAGGCACCCAGAGCTTGGTATGATAGACTAAGCTCATTCCTCACCGAACAAGGCTACACAAGAGGTAATGTAGACCAAACACTATTCACTAAAAGACAAGGTAAGGACATATTGTTAGTTCAGATTTATGTAGATGATATAGTGTTTGGGTTCATAAAATCTCAAATGTGTGAGGATTTTGCTAAACTCATGACTAATGAGTTTGAGATGAGTCTTGTGGGTGAGCTTTAATTCTTTCTTGGCTTGCAGATAAATCAAAGCAATGAAGGCTGTTTCATTAGTCAAGTCAAATATGTGAAAGAGTTGCTTAAGAGATTTGATCTGACCAACTGTAAACCATTAGGAACTCCGATGGGGACTGCCACTTCATTGGATGTAGATGAACAAGGTACACCTGTGGATGCAAAGAAGTATAGAGGTATGATCAGTTCATTACTTTATTTAACTGCATCTAGACCAGACATTCAGTTTAGTGTTTGCCTTTGTGCTAGATTTCAGTCTAGTCCTAGAGAGTCTCACTCGACTGCTGTCAAGCGTATCTTTAAATACCTTGTTGGCACTCAAGATATGGGATTATGGTATCCTGCATCCTATGAGCTTTCACTCATTTCATATTCAGATGTAGACTATGCAGGTTGCAAACTAGATCGCAAGAGCACTAGTGGCAATTGCCAATTTTTTAGTGGGTGTTTGGTTTCTTGGGCCTCCAAGAAACAGCACTCGGTTGCCCTCTCTAGTGCAGAGGGAGAATATGTTACTGCAGGGAGTTGTGGCACCCAAGTGTTGTGGATCAAACACCAACTCCAAGATAACCTAATAGATCTTGGATGTGTTCCCATTTTGTGTGATAACACAAGCGCTATAAACCTTGCAAAAAATCCAGTCCTGCACTTTAGGACTAAGCATATAGAGATTAGGCATCATTTCATCAGGGATGAAGTCCTTAAAAACTATTTTGAGCTCCATTTTGTTGATTTAGAAAATCAGATTGAAGATATTTTCATAAAACCTTTAAGCAATGACAGGTTTTCAACCTTAAGGAGAGAGCTAGGTCTATGCAGACCTCAATCATCTCAAGTTTGAGCTCTTGTATCTTTTCTTTTGCTTAAAATACTTATCATTGCTATGATGGTTGCTAGTATACCTGATTTATCTTGAAATGGTCTATTATTTGAATAAATTATTTCACGAATGATGGTCACACTCAGGGGGAGTTTGTGTGCATATACTACCTTGTGTGCATTTTGATTGTTTTGCATTGCATATCATCTTTTGACTTCATGGTATCTTAAATGTCGAGCTGTGGAAAGATAGGATACGCCTGTCCGAAAACTCTCCCCATGCGTGAGGACTGACCTCCGCCAAGTACCAAGAGGCAGAATTGCATATTAAGATCTGCATGGTTAATCTTTAGTGCATGAGCATGTTTAAAGCTTTAGCATCAAATAAAGCACTTGTCATTAGCAGCAAGCAGGTGAAATTTTTTGATGATTGAGTGAAATCAAAAATTCAGAGGCACTGCTATCAGAAATTGGCAGAACTATTTCAAAAATGAAGCAATCAAAGAAGAATAAGAATCAGAGTCACTGGCTGAGAAAAGGGTTATTAAATAGGTCGACACTCTCTGGTGATGTGCCGACACTCACCTTGAAATGCTCAAAGAATGAACCTTTGTTTTCCATCAGTAGGCCGACACCTTCATAGGAAGTGTCGACACGGCCGCTCAGCTACTCATGGGTGTATGATCCAATGGAGAGTCATTTTGTCTATTCACCCTACCTTATCATTGCTTTCTTCATTTCATCATCAGATCTTTTGCTTTTATACCATTGCTTAGTCACCGGTCATTAATTTAGGGGGAGTTGAGAAGGTTTTAATTCTTTCATACAACCTTGGCTAAGTTATTCTGTTCTACCTCTGTTAAGGAAATGGTTTAATGTTTATAACCCTCAATTTTGTTGATAATGCTGTTAAGTTGCACCCACCTTGCACTTATAATAGGGTTAAAACATTCATCAAAGTTTTTGATTATAACCATAGCCTAAACTTCTGAAAGTTAATTGTAAAAGGGCTTCTTTGGATAAAGAATCATTAGCTTGTTTTGTCTTTAAACAAGTCACCTAAATTGAATCCAACTAGAGAATACGCCTCCAAAAACTATATCGCAATAATTTCATAGCAATGGCATCATCTTCAAGGAAATTAGATCATGCATCAATGAAATGTAGCAAATCTACTCATGATGAAGACCACTATCTCTGATCAAAAGAAAACAAGAAGATAAGCTACACAGAGTAACTAGGGACTCTGGCGTTTGAACAACGTGTTTCCTTGTGTCAAAAAGTGAATGCTATATTAGACTGTTTAATCAAAAAAAATTGAGGCTGACTCTAGGTTTTACTTCAAACATGCTATTTTTTTTATTTTCAATACTTGATTAATTTTCCCCCAATCTTGCCTAATGAACTCATGTAGAACAAAATAGCCTGTTCATCTCTCTTTTGAAACAAATGCTGCTGGATGCTTAGATGGAGTCGTCCATCGGAAGTCATATGCGCAGACACTCATGGAGGGACAGCATCGATCACGTCTATGCTTCCAGATGAAGGCTCCGGCATTTACGGATAAAGGGGAACCTGTAGTATATTTTTCTCAGGAAGATATTTAGAAATCTTACTCGCATCTTCAGAATCTAGTCATTGCTAGATGCTCATATGGTCGACCATCTATACCTAAGATTAAGGTCTGTCTTTCTCAATGACTGAATCTAAGATCATACTTTATTCTTAGCAGGATGATGCTAGACATGTGTTGATCCGTCTTCAGTGTGAAGATGATTTTCTTAAAATTCTTCTTCAAAAGAATTTATACATCAAGGGATTCCTATTCAGATTCTTTAGATGGACACCTGATTTTGACTTTGTATCGGATCCATCGACTATCCCTGTGTGGATTGGATTTCCATCATTACCTGTCAATTTTTATCATGAAGATATGTTGCGTTCGATAGCTGGTAACATTGGATATGTCTTGCGGATTCATGATGCTACTGTTGCGATGACTGAGACTTCAGAAGCTCTGGTATGTGTTGAATTAGACATTGCTGCACAGAGGAAAAATTGGATATGGATTGGGATAGAGGAAAATGGTTTTTGGCAGTCAATTAGCTATCACAGGGTTCCGCACCTATGCTCTCATTGTCATAAAATTGGACATTTGGAGAAAGAATGTAAGAAGAAACAAAATAAGGCTATGATTCGCCATCTGCCACTAAAAGATAATGTTCCTCTTGAAGCACAAAAGGTGATTCGCCAGGAATATAGGCCTCGACTGCCAAAAATTTGTAGTCCGAAGATGATAATTAATGAGGCCAACAGGTTCTCTGTACTGGAACAACTTTCCGAAGAATCAAATCTGAAGGAGGATTTAGCAGATGAAGGGAATGATACAGGAATTATCAATGATATTTCCACTGATTCTACAGTTTACAACAATGCTGTTTGTGATTCTAAATTAGTTGATGAAGCAAATAAGTCATGCGTCTCATATATTTGTGATAATGTCTCAAGTAAACAGAATGCTTCATATATAGCACCTCATGAGAGTATTACAACTGAATCTTCATTCACTAAGAAGCTTCCTTTAGCCCAAAATTTTTACATTTCTGGGGTGAAAGAGAAATCTGATTTGGTCGATAGCTCCCAAAGCTTGGATATCAAAGACATCCAAATTACTTCAAATAAAGTTTCTGAACTAGCTGCATCAGAAAATTCTCAGATGGTTTGCCAAAACAATAAAAGCACATACAGTAGCCTTCAAGATAAAGAGGTAACTGAAATCTCTGCCATTCCCAGAGAACTTATTAATGATGGTCGGCTTACCAGAGCTAAAGCCAAGGTGTTGGCTGCTCATCCTTCGTCCTATTATGTTCATGATTAGTTCTGCTCTTATATGGAATGTTAGGGGTATAGGTAATAAGGCTACTATCAGAAGCCTTGCACAAATTGTCAAAACTCATAAGATATGCATTGCAGCTATTCTTGAACCTCGCATTGATTTCAGTCATGCTAGTTATGTGGCTCATCGCATCAACCTTCGGTCTGTTCTTGGGAACAATGGTGCATCCTCTAAAATTTGGCTCTTTCATAGTACTGATATTTGCCTTGATGTTATTGAGCTGCATCCACAATATATTACTGTTGCTCTTAAGGAGAACCATTCTGTCTTTATGTATTTTACTGCCATTTATGCATCTTGCTGTGCTAGTGTTCGTAGGGAAATGTTTGACTCCATAATGGCATTCAGTCCAGAAGTGAATACCCCTTGGATTATTGGTGGTGACATCAATTGCATCAGTTCCCTTGAAGAAAAACTTGGTGGTCTCATGTCCTCTTCAACAGCTATGACTGATTTTCAAGGCTTTGTTGCAGCTACTGGACTCATTGATGCTGGTTATTCAGGTTCTCCTTACACTTGGACTAACAACCAAATAGGAACCTCTCATATTCGAGCCCGGCTTGACAAAATATTTTACAATGCTAACTGGTTAAACTTTCCCTCTAATATGACTGTTAAGCATTTGATTAGAGGTCCTTCTGATCATGCTCCTCTTCTCATGGATATGCAACCTGTGCAAGCTCCTCCTGGTAGATTTATATACCAGCATATGTGGCATACACATCCTGATTTTTTGGAATTTGTCAAAGAACAATGGAATAATCATGAGCAAATATATCATCCCTTTTACTCATTACAAGAGAAACTCAAGCACCTTAAGGCTGCTTTGAAAACCTGGAATAAAGATGTTTTTGGTGACATCCATCAAGCCAAGAAAAATGCTGAAATGCAGTTACTTCAAGCTCAATATAATTTTGATGATAATCCTTCTGTAGATAACAGAATGAAACTAAACAAAGCTAATGCTGAGTTGAGACTTGCACTACATCGAGAAGAAATCTTTTGGTTTCAAAAATCTCGTATTCAGTGGCTTTCATATGGATATCGGAATACCCAATTCATCCACCATTACACCAAAATCAGAAGGAAGAGAAATTACATTCATAAGCTGAAAATAGATGGTAATTGGGTTGAAGATCAGGCTATTTTATTAATTGGTGCAATTGATTTTTTTAAGAATCTCCTCTCATCTGAAGAACATAATATTGATGCTCAGCTCTTATCATTTATTCCTAGTCTCATTACTGGAGATCAGAACACAGTTCTTTGTGCTATTCCATCTGTAGAAGAAATCAAAAGAAATGTTTTTTCACTTCCTGGCAATAGCTCTCCTAGTCCTGATGGGTACACTGGTAACTTTTTTACTCACTGTTGGGATATAGTAGGGAATGATGTGATAACTGCTGCTCAAAGTTTTTTTCAAGGATGGGGACTTCCAAAGGGAGTCACATCTACCATTCTATGTTTGATACCTATGGTTAAAAACCCAGCTTCCTTTGTGGACTTCAGGCCTATTAGCTTATGCAACTTCGTATACAAAATTATGTCCAAAACAATTTGTGACAGATTGCGTAATATTCTTCCTGCTATTATTTCTGAACCGCAAAGTGGCTTTATCAGTGGCCGGGCTATTTCTGATAACTTCCTGCTTGCTAAGGACTTATTCATGGAATTAGACAGGCCGGTCAGAGGTCATAATATCCTGATCAAGCTAGACATGGCTAAAGCCTACGACCGAATTGAATGGGACTTTATCTTCAATGTTACGAGGAAATTTGGATTTTCTAATAGATTCATTTCTCTTGTTGCTCAACTCTTAATGAATTGCTGGTACACCGTTGCATTTAATGGTCAACTGCATGGATTTTTCAAATCTACTCGAGGGGTGAGACAGGGTGATCCACTAGCCCCTGCCCTCTTCATATTAGCTGAAGAAGTTTTGAGTAGAGGTCTTAGTCATTTATTCAATTCTGGACAGTGCCAACATTATCATCTGCCTAGATAGGTTATGCCTATCTCTCATATTCTTTATGCAGATGACTCAATTATATTCATGAATGGCAGTATATCCTCTATTAAACATTTGCTCAAACTATTGGGAAGGTATGAAAGATCTTCAGGTCAGAAGATCAATATTCATAAAAGTTCTTTCATGGTTTCAAAGCACATGCCAAATCATGCCATTGATAGAATCCACTAGCTTACAGGATATCAGCACAGAATTGGAAGTATTAACTACTTAGGAATTCCTCTTTTTAAAGGGAGAATCAAAACACCTCATTACAAGTTTTTACTCGACAAAATCAATGCAAAATTAGCTGGATGGCAAAGTAAATTTCTCTCACAGGCTGGAAGACTGACATTAATTAAATCAGTTTTATCCTCCATCCCCATATACACAGCCAGTGCCACTACTATTCCATATTCAATTCACAAGCAAATTGATACAATTTGTGCCAATTTTTTGTGGCAAGGACTTGATACTGCCCACAGAAAACATTGGGTTTCATGGGAAAAAATATGTAAACCTTTATATGTAGGTGGTATGGGCATTCGCAAATTGGGGGATATTCAATTATGTTCCTATGTTAAACAGCTATGGACTTCTTTACACAGTAACTCATTATGGGCCAAATTTGTCAGGAGTAAATACATTCAAGGGAAGCATATCTCAGATTGTAAAACCCCTTTCCCAACAGGCATTAAAAGTCGAGATTTTGAAAAAGCCAAGGTGATCCTCCTGGAAGGTATGCGTAAAGTTGTTTTTAATGGTGCAAATACCAATTTTTTCAAAGACACCTGGTATAAGGACAAACCTCTGCTGGATCATTCATCCTACCAGAATAATGCTTGGTCTGAAAACTGTACTGTCTAATCTGTATTGGCTGATCACCATCATTCGGCCTGGAATGAGATTACTGATCACAATCTGAGGACTGATCTATATAGTTATACTATTCAAGAAGGGGATGATATTCCAATATGGACTTTTACAAGTTCAGGCAAATTTAGCATAAAGTCTACTTATGATTATATCAAAGGGCAGGTGATTGCTGTCCCTGCTACTAAAATTTGGTATCAAAAATTCTCTCCCCGTGCTTCATTTTTCTAC
This sequence comes from Amorphophallus konjac, assembly GCA_022559845.1. Taxonomy (NCBI): domain Eukaryota; kingdom Viridiplantae; phylum Streptophyta; class Magnoliopsida; order Alismatales; family Araceae; genus Amorphophallus; species Amorphophallus konjac. The sequence continues at coordinate 143,653,730 of CM040120.1, forward strand.
TGGAAACTTCTCAATCATGCTGTGCCCGTGGACAGTTGGATCCAAAGATATGGTATATACACTGTTTCCCGGTATGATTGCTGCTCATCTTCCCATGCTATTGAAGACATTGATCACCTTTTTATTGATAGTGAAATAGCCAATTATTTATGGAACAAATTTGGTCCTTTAATTGCTAATCCCCATCTGGAATTCAATTCCATTTACTGTCGGCTCTACAGCATACTCAATGAATCCTCTGTTCACAGCCCACAAGGTTTTCGTTCTTTGCAAATATCAATGATGATTGTGTGGGAAATCTGGAAATACAGATGCCGCATCAGATATGAAGGAATCAAGAACTAAATATATTCGGATAGCTGAACATATACATAATGACATTGTCCAAAATTTGAAACAAATTACTTTCAAATGTGGTGTTGGTAACCCACTAAGAAGCATTCTCCAATCAATGGGTATATCCATCAATCACAAAAGATTATCTTGCATCATAGTTTGTTGGATTTCTCCCAGAATAGTATTTGCTCTTAATGTTGATAGTGCAAGTAAAGGCAATCCAGGAATGTCTGGGGGAGGTGGATGTTTCAGAAATGCTCAAGGGAACATGCTATTGGGTTTCTCTCATTATTATGGACATGGGTCCAACATGATTGTAGAAGGAAGGGCCCTTCTTGATGGCTTAAGATTGGCTCATTTACATAATATCCCGGTCTCCATTATCTACACTAATTCACTTGACTTAATTACTCTTCTTCAACAAAATAGAAGCCCACCTTGGTCCTTCCTTTCATGGTGGAGAAAACTTCAGTATTTTTTCAGACTGCAACAAGCTCCTATTGTTCATACATACAGGGAAGCTAATCAAACCGCGGATGCTCTGGCGAATTATGCTATCCTGGTGGGCTGCAATAATATCTTCTCATCTTCTAGGGAGTTGCCTCTCATGGCTAGAGGCTATATAATGGCTGATGCCTCCCACATTCCTAATGTTCGCATCCGGCGTATATAGTTATTGAATTTCCAAGAGCATGGTGAGGGCAATGTACAGACTTCAGCAGCATAAAAGAGGGCAATGTGCAGACTTCATAATGCATTGTATAGACTTTAGCAATGTACAGACTTCCGCAGCATAAGAGAGGGCAATGTACAGACTTCGTAATGTAAAGACTTCACAATGCATTGTACAGACTTCAGCTGCGTATGGGAGGGCAGTGTATAGACTTTACAATGTACAGACTTCATAATGTACAGACTTCACAAACTCTGCTGAACTTCACAATGTACAGACTCTGCTGGACTTCACAATGAATGTACAGACTTCATATTGTACAGACTTCACACACACTGTACAGACTTCACATTTCACAATGTATAGACTTCAGCAGTGAAAGGGAATGCAATGTATAGACTTCTCAATGCATTGTATAGACTTCACAAAGCTCCTGCACAATGTACAGACTTCACATATGGACTTCACAAACTAACTTCACAATGCCTCAGACTGCAGCGAATGTACAGACTTCACAATATGGACTTCATACAATGTACAGACTTCAACATTTCACAAAGCTTAATGTATCACAATGTACAGACTTCAGCAGCTAAAGGGAGTGCAGTGTATAGACTTCACTTTGTTCATTTTTGGAACTTGTAACAGGTTACGGTTTGTAGACTTTCATGGCTGCAAACTGTAACTGTTCAGGGGTATGCCCCGATGAGCCTGTATTCATTACAAAAATCAATAAAATTCTATGGCCACAATGTTAGTTTGGGGGAGTGAGAACACTGTCCCCTGCTGGGGGATGGTGCACTCGACTGGACATTAACTCTGTTGGTCGGTGCTTATATAAAAAAAAACTTAATGAGTAAGATTAATAGGTTTGGTTAAAACATTTGACTTCAGTTAAATATTTTAATCTTATTATTGTAGCAAAAACGGGGTTTCTTAATCTTTTATTCTTCAAAATTGAGCTTATAGGCCTTAAACTATTTTAAAAAATAAATAACATGGGTATTTCGGTAATTTCTTATCTAAAAGGTGTTCTTTTAAAAAGAAAAATCTCTTCTTCACCTTTTTTATCTGGCCGATGAATATCTTGTTTTTAACTTTACCAATTCTAACCCTTTCTCTCCACAAGACCATTCCCCGACGCGTCTGCACTTCTCCACCATGGAGGTCAACACTTCCTTCCATCTCCCTCCGCAAGTGAATCCTAGCACTCCAACTAGCTCCCTTGTCTGATGCGACCCTCCAGCAACCCTAGATCCCTTCTCTTCTCTCTCTCCGCTCAAACCATGACTCCTCCGGTCACCTGCGGCAAGAGGAAAGATGCGGCAACACCCAAAAGGGCTCATGCTCAAGCTCCTGCATCGAGGGAAACAAGAAAAGAAGGTCGCTCTAAACTCATTCACGACAGACCAGATGTAGCTGCATCGAAAAAGAGGAAAGAAGCACCGTCCAAGGATACCGTGGCTGATGAGGGACAGTCGCGAGGGCAACTGGCCAGGAGGAAAAGATTATCAGCTGCAGAAAAAAGGGAAGGAAAAACAACATCCTGCTCCTCCACAGCCCAGTGCTACTGAAACTGTCAGGGAAGAGGAGAATGATCCAACAAGAATCCTATTTCCAAGGTATGTGGATTTCGATGACCACGAGATGCTCGACGTTTTTCCCGAGCTACTTCCACTTATACAATTCCAAGATTGGAGGAAGTTTTTGTCTAGACACAGGGTCTACTACCCTTCTCTGGTCCAGCAGTTCTACAAGAACCATTCTTATGATGAGAATCAAAAGGGTCTCAGGACCGAAGTCAAGGGAATGAAAGTCAAATTGTCAACAAAGCTTCTCCACAAAGCATTACATATACCCCGAGATGGGTTGTTGGAATCTGAATTCAAGATTGATTTATCTGCTGCATACACAATCTTGACTGGGAAGCCTAGCAATCCTGAAGATGAAACCCAACTTCTTGTGAAACATTTTGACACGAACCGGTTTCCCCCATTGCAACAGCTACTGCACCACTTGTGCACAACTATCATTACCCCACAAGGGGGTGGCAGAAGTAGAATTACAGAAACCCAGAGATTTATATTCTATTGCATGTTCAATAATCTACAGATCTATCTTCCAGAGATAATGCTTCAGATCATGGGGAGTTGTATAGGGCAAAGGAGAAATCTGCCCTATGCTGCACACTTGACAGCAATTTTTTCAAAAAGTCAGAATTTCTTTAGAGAATGAGAAGTAGAAGGACATTCCTCAAAGTAATGTATACTGCCAGAGGTTTATTGAGAAGTACATGCACTTCAAGAAGAAAGAAGACAAAGTTGTAAGGATTTGCCTGGTCACCAGACTGCACCTCCAGCTGCACCTACGCAGCAACAGTAGGCCGACCAGCTAGCACAGTCAGCAGAACAAGTACAAGCTCAGCAAGCTGTAGAAGAGCACATAGAATAGTATGAGGAACAATTCCATATGGATGCTCACTATGAACAGGATCAGCAGCAGTAGAATGTGATACATGACACATATTTTGGTCCCATAACACAATTTGGGATTCTTCCACCTCAGACTCCTCCATTTGAACCTAGAGTTTATCTTGAAGGAGAGGCACCTCCTAAATTTCATACAAAAGCCTCATCATCAAGAGGACCACAATCTGCTACCACTAAAGGTGTGATGGGTTTTCACCCAACCCTGATTAGATTTCTTACTGCTCAGTTTGCAAATGTAAATTCCTTAATTATGTAGCTTGATATGAAAGTTGAAAGACTGGATGCAAGGTTTGTTCACAATGAACAAACTTAGAACAGCAGATGGGAGAAATTTGTAAGAGATAAACACAAGTCTGACAATAAATTGTATGCCTTTATGAACTCCCTAGTGCATGTTTGTGAAAAAACAGGGACAATGATGAAAAGACTGAGAGAGGTTCATATTGAAACCCATGAAAAGACGACAGAAATGCTTATGCATGCCTATGACATCCGGGAAGATCAAAGCAATATGAATCTCAAATATGCAACTCTCATTGATACTTCGAATAGAATTGAAGAAAGAGTGGCTGTTGACTCTATCACAATAAGAGAAAAGTTGACTATTGAGACTGCAAAAATTTTAAAAGTCACCACTAATCTGGAATCAGTAGTACATGCCAATTCTGCATGGGTCATTGATGAATCAATTAGGTTGAAAGGAAAGTTCACCTTGACTCTAAAAAGATCCTTCATGCCTCCACCAAGCTTGCAGAAAAAGTCAGTGCCAACACAGCCACAATGGTGAACATCTCCACCAAAGCTGAAGAAAAGATGGATGTTGTTTACAACAAATTGGATATGGTTGGAGCAGAAATTCTTGAATTGATTCATCTACACAAAGCTCAACTTTAACCTATTTTGGAAGACACAGGTGATGAATGGTATCCTCGTCCATCTAAAGCTGCATCCTCATATGTCTCACCACAAGGCACCCAACAAAAAGCACAGACAGAATACATCTGTGAAATGTTACACAACTGGTTAGATGCAATAAATGACAACATCAAGTCTCTTCACCGATTCGTGCAACAAAGAGATGAGCAGCTGACTAAGAAAGTAGACACTGTGGCTACATCAGTTCTTCACTTGCAACAATAATTCTCAGAAGCTCAGAAAATTCAATTTCCTGGAAGCTCAAGCTCCATGCCTCCACTGCAGTAACCACCTCATTCCCCCCCTCCTTGCTGATGACAACTGGGGAGAAAAGATGAAGACTAATTAGAGTGCTAAATTCATCATCTGGCATTGGCATCTAGTTAGTTTCACGCAGTGTTAGAAGTTTAAAAAGTTAAACCTCATTCATACTTGTGTAAACGCTTGAATGAAAATCTTTTGTTTGATGTGTATGAAACTGTGATTGATCAATGGATCTAATGTCTTTGTGGTTGATGTGTATAAGAATGGCTTCTTATTGAATGGCAAAACCTTTTTGTTTGATGTTCTTCAACTGAAACGCTTAAATGCCATATGAATGTTTGGGGATAATGATTCATGGTTGTCATCATCAAAAAGGGGGAGAATGTTGTGTCCCCTGGTTTTGATGATAACAAACTAGAAATCATTATTAGATCTTTGTGATATTTCTAACGAGTGTGGTTTAATTTCTGGTTTGGACAAGTACAGGAGAAGCTCACTCAAAGTGTCGACCTGTCATCTGGACGTGTCGACACGTCAAGAAGAAACTCGCATTTAAGCAGCTTCTGTTTGGCACCATGTGTCGACACCCTGGGAAAAAGTGTCGACACCCTCGGTTCAGCACAGCAGATTTCATCTTTGTCTGGCGCACATGCCCTAACACTTCGTATTGAAGCCCCGAGACGGAGGCTCAAGTCGCATGCGTGTGTGGCGCCCGTGTCGACACACGGCCATCGAAGTGTCGGCCTGTTATGTGTAGAAGCCATGTTTCTTCAAGACTTCAATGGGAAGTGCCGACACTTTGTCTGAGGTGTCGACACCATCAAGCTCGCCCAGAACGGATCTGAATCTATTGGAGTCTGCTTTCCAAGATCCATAACCCATCTTGGAGGATCCGTTCGTAAGTAAAAATCCTTCTGGAAGCTCACCTTTAAAGAGGAGCTGATTGGGTGGTAGAGGAATCTTCCAGGAGGGTCTCTACCTACTCACGTACTTGCACGCACGGCAGAAGAGACAACAACGCTAAAGCAAATAAAGAATGCGAGTACGGCATCCTGCGTAAGGGAGTTCTGGACAAGATAAGGCTGGAGATAACTTGGAGGTGAAGAATGTTCGAGCACTCCACAGGAAGTAAGAGAGCAGAGGAACAAGGAAGATAAGCTGTGGAGAAGAAGATCGTGAAGAGTGTGGAAATCTCGCCTTCCTCCTACCGCTGGAATGAAAGCTATGATATAGCTCATCTCCTTTTCTTTCTAGAGCCTTGAACCGCAAAGGTGACAGCATCCTCAGTCACCCTTGAAAGCTGCAAAGATTGACCACTGGTTCTCTTGTGTTCGTGGTGAAGACTCAAGAAGAAGAGGAAGAGCATTCGGGCATCGTTTAGGTTTCTCCCAGACATGAGTTTTTTTTCTCCCACAGATCTCTATAGTCAAACTCCGTCTGGTTTATCTTTTCTAGTTTGTTTTTGTTTCAAAACTCATTCTGCTACATTGGTTCCCTACCTGCGTGTAGGAAGACGGACCCGTGTGTTCACAGGTCTTGGGTTTTTGGGTTGTGTACCCACAAACTGTTAGACAGCGGTTTGGGGAGACCTATCTCTCTGTTGGAAGCTATGAATCAGCGGGAGTGCATTTGCACTAGTGAAGCCTCACTCAGTTGAGTGAGGGCTGGACGTAGGTCTCTAGATAGAGACCGAACCACCTTAAAATTCTACGTCTTTGTGGTTTGTCTTCTCTCTTGCCTTGTCACTAGATGCATGTGTAGGAATGTTATTGATCATCATTCGTGCATTTAGCTCACTAGCTTTCAACTATTTCTTGATTTACTGCTCTTAGTTTTTATCTATTTTTAATTTCCGCAAAGAAGGGCAAAGAAGGGCAAAGAAGGTGCTGATTTATTCACCCCTCACCTCTAGATCCACCTATCACTACTCATCACGTTCTCTTTCCTGTTGTACTGTACTTTGATTTGACGGGACCCTGTTAGTTTTAATTTTTATAGAAAATGTAATTTTATTTCTACTATTTTATCAATCATGATCATTGTAATTTAATTTCTTACTGCTTTATCTAGAAGTTCAATGTACTCACACATACTTTTCTATCCCTTTGAAGCATTTTTGCTCTTGGGAGGCCTCGCAGGTTCCAAGTGGAATCGAGTTTACCTGGTATCTAGAGTCTGGGTCATCACAAGTGGTATCAGAGTAGAGTTCAGAGTTGTTCGGAGTTTTTTTGAGCTATCTGAGCTTTTGTTTGTGAAAGTACATGGGAATTTGAGATATCGCAGTGCTCAGAGTGCATAAGTTCCAGTACAGTCGGCAGCTGGTATAGGTTTTGCGATTGTTTATCAATTTGCTTCTCGTGTGAGCGTTTGCACGTGCTATGTTGGCACTATGCGAGATGGTTTTGCTCTAATCAGTTTCTGATGGAGCGCTCTTATTTTGTCACGGTGTTTATCTCGGCTGTGCCGCACTTGGCAGAGTTCACCGGTAGGCGTGAATCGGTGGTGCGGTTTTCGAGATTTTTCATAGCTTATTCCGATGGCTATTGGGAACTATCGTTGGTGTGATGGCCGTGCACATTCTTATGTTGTTTTGGCCATCCCAGCTTGGGTTTGTTCAGCCCCTGAGGTGTTAAGGTTGTGTTTTGGTGGTCGATTGGATGCCTTGGATCGAGAGAATGCTCGGGCGAACCTAGGATTTTCCTTCCTGGTGAGTTACTGTTAGACGAGCTTGATTCTTCTTATTTGGTTTGTGGCGTCTTTTCGAGGTATGCTTTGGAAGTGCTATCTCCGTGAAGCCTTTGTCCTGTGTCTGCTTATGTGTGGACTATGTTAGTTCTGAACATGATCTACTCTTGTTCGACGGTTGCTTGGCTTTGGACCCAGTTTGTGAGTTGGGGGCCGTTGTGCACAGTGTTCGACGTGCCATGTTTGGCAGCTGTTGTGCTGTGAAGGTTCAGTGATTGTTTCAGGACGTGAGGATAAGCTGAGATTAGCATTCTTGGTGGCTTGTGCTGTGGCTCTTAGCATGATGGTTTGCACTAAGGTGACTTGTGATCAGCTGTTAGCAGGATCGGTACTCGAGGCGTGGTACATTGCAATTTCATGAATTACGATGGCGCCGAGTGTGTGCTGAGATGCGGATGCCGAGTTGTTTTTGGTGCCTGCGTGTATTGTGTGAGTGCGCGGTGGAAGCGTGTGGGCTTATAACCCACAGGATGAGGATCATTTGGTTGGAAGATTCTGGCCAGTTGGGAGGTTTGTTTCCTCAGTGTGACATCATCTTGGCTATGTGTGACTTGATGCTGTTGGTTGCCGTGCCATTGCTTGAGGCATTGTGGTTGTTGGCACCGGTTGGTTTGAGAATTGGGGAAATATGTCGGCATATATGCTCATCGAGTACCCTTTCTTTTCTGTATTTCTTGGGAGTTATGCTCTGGAGACAGATCGTGGTCCTCGAGATGCGTTCTCTGAGATTGTTGTTTTGGGTCCTTGTTGGTAAGCTGCGAGCGGCTTGTATATGTAAGCCGTGTGTTCAGCTGTATTTGTGCCTTGTTGTGACCCGACTTGCAGTTGTGTACCGTGGTTCTATGTCGAGAACAGAGTCGGGATTCTACAAGTGTTGTTGTTTGGTGGTTTGTGTTTGTGTTAGGCCCAACCCAAAAGAGTATCGGATTCTACAAGGCATAAGGGTTACGGCCCAAGCGCAGTTATCTCCGAAGGACTCTCCGACGACTGACCGTTGCCCACGTGATGTCGGCCTTGACCCCATAACGGGCGAGCACGCCCCATGAGCGTTGTAAGACTCGCCCCGGGACTAGCCAACGTCGGGGTAATCTCCCCCCCAACGGGAAACTTCTGCCGCTATAGCGGAGAAGGTTACTCTACTACGAACGCTCTTCCACATCGAGGAATGAGGCTCCTCGCTCCAGGACAACCCTTATAAAAGGAAGAGCGACAGAGAAGACACGTACGGTAGATTCTTCTACTAAACCCCCATACTACTACGCAAGAGAATAGAGCTACTGATCCTGTGGGATAACAAGAAGGGAGTAGCTATGACTGACACTGAAGGGGAAACTCTCCTTCGGCAACCTTACCACCCAGCGAGCACTCTCCGAGTGAGCATTGGGAGCGACGAGCACTCGTTTCGAGGATCTACACGACCCTTCAGTCCCCGACTATGATTTCCTTCTCTCTCAACTTGCTCTTCTCTGTTCTTCATCTAACCGGTACTGACTTAAGCATCGGAGGGTTGTCCCCTGGGGTAACACCTGGGACTCTTTCTGATGCCTTTCTGGCTTCTGGTGTGCAGGCTTCCACGGGAGAGAGACGACTTCCCCAACAAATAAATAGAGAAGGTTGTACGTGGCATAGGAACCATTTTCTTGCCTCTACACTTCTTGGCGCCGTCTGTTGGAACTCTGAGCTCGCACTCGCTTGCCTTCTTAAGGGGGGCTTGTGTAGTGGACCTAGGGTCACAGGATTAATCCCACATCGGATGTTGAGAAAGCAACTGAGTGCTTATAAAGAAGGTCTTCACCTCTTAACCCAAGAGGGCCCTTTTACAAGGATAAAACCCAGGCCGCCCTCCGGCGTGGCGGGGACAATACCTCTTGGGGGCACCAAAAAGGTTCATCTTGGATCTACAAAGTGGCGCCATCTGTGGGAATATTTCTAGCACTGTGGGCACCTCCGGAGATACTCAAGGCAGTCTTGTTGTATGGTGGGCCAACTTCTATTGGTATGCTACGAGCTTTACTTGCGCGCTCGCTCTATCTTCCTCGAGCAGGTCCAAGTTCTCTCGCATTGCTTGGTTATTCCTAGCTTCGTCGAAGTGTCCCACTCGTAACATGGGGTTCGATATCTCCACTGGTACCATGGCCTCAGTGACATAGGTGAGGTGGAAGGGTGTCTCCCCGGTGGCGGCTCTAGCGGTGGTTCGGTGGGCCCATAAGACGCTCGGAATTGAGTCTACCCATGAATCACCTGCTCGGGCCAACCGGGCCTTGATCTCATGGTACATAACTGAGAAAGACTCTTCTGCTTGAAGGTCTATCTTCCCGAGCTGAGGGAAAGACTCTTCCGCTTGAAGGTGGCTGCAGGCGGGGTAGTAAGGCTTTCTTGCCAGTTTACAGGCATGGCCAGTGTGCTGCACTAGCCTACGTAATGTGTTGGCCTTGTTGCTCCAGTGCCCATCGTTGGCGGGGTTGTGTAGGCCTGCTGGCTCCCTATAATGAGTGGGCCTTGTTGCTTCACTGCCACTCGTCACACAGGGATGGTCGGGTTGATCGACCTAGTTTTCCTGGTGCAGGTCTCTCTGCCAGTGGCATTCCTGTGGGTCCACCCAGGCTCGTCGAGTGAAAGAAGGGAAAATAGCTTCCACGCCATCATACGCCCCGTCCTGCCAAGAGGAAGATGCTCCAGCAACAGGAAACATCTCATCACGCACCTACAGATCAAAACGCAAAATGGAGCAGTTATGTACCATGAGAGCAAGATGAACAACAAAGGAGTCAAGGCCAGTAAGCAGAAAAGGCATGTACAAGGAGATTCCCCGACCCCTTAGGGACGGAACCTGTCCGGCTCAAGAAGCAGGACCCCCCTGCTGGCGTACACGCGGTTGACTTTATCCAAAGCCTCCCGCCAGCCGTCAAAATACTCGAGCCTGTAGTCCTCGGAGGCGGGACCATGCACTCCCGGCTCTGGCCACGGTCGCCACGGAGCTGGCGGAGGATCCCTCCGGAGAACCAGAGGTTGACGATGAGCCTGTAGAAATTTGTCATCCGACGAAGTGCCGGACTCCTCAGACGGCATCCCGTGGAAGGACTCTCTCCTCACAACTCACCCAACTAGAGATGGCCGTGAGCACACTAAGGGGGCCACTATTTATAAAAGGAAGTGAAGTTCCCAGAAGAGAAGAGGCATCCCTATCACCTCAAGCAAATCCACAGCAACCGAAGCGACGGATCCAGAAAGTCACGCCCTTTCGGAGTCCCCATCAAGAACGCCGCTTCATATCCCCAGAGGATCTCGCGGCAGTTCGGAAAGAGGGAAGTACACGAAAGAGATCTCGAGATTTGCAACACAAAGGGAAGGTTTCCATTTCAAAATAAGGAAATTACAAAAGACAGCTATCGCCTTGGAAAGTTTAGAAAAAGTAACGAAAGAAAAGACAGCAAGGGTGATGCGGGACGGACACGGGGACCGACTCTAAGTGATACGGACCTCGGACTCTAAATGCGGACACGACCAGCAACATACAACAATGGAGACACTTTGGCTCGACACTAAGAGTTCCTATGGGCTTTACGTCGCTAATAGAAATGCAAGCTCACTCGTCGTCCTAAGCGAGGGGAAACACGAATCCCCGCGGTTAAGAAACCGACAGAGTCAAGGGTGGTCGACTCACTTCCGTGCTCGGATCAAGCCACGGGACGGGGCACTCTCTCGCTCACAGTGGTGACATGGACTCACGGGCTAGGTTCCTATCGCACTCAGCAGCGGCACACGACCATATACTAGCTAAGCAAGTAAATGCCAAGATGTCGAGATCGTTACCTCCACGCTCCCGGCGTGGGGAAGACAACCTCGGCCAATCCTGTACTCCCGGTTAAACAAATACACTACGGTACAAAGATTTTACCCACTCCACGTAGAGAGGTAATAGGTCACATGTGGGGCCCGGGGATAGCGGGAATTGGGTTGACGTGCAGCATCTTGATGTCATCCGTTGGCGCCGAAACTGCATTTTAGTGCTGTCCGGACGGCGCGATCTGCGGGTCGTGGGGCCCACGTGCTGCTCAGCCCTCCAGATCTGACGGGGTGGGTCCCGCTGTGGTGGGGACACCTGGAGGCGCGCCTCCCTGGACGGCGGCAGGGCTGGAACGCTGGTCGGAGCCCGGGCGGCTCTGATCACCACTTGTCGGAAGTGCTGTCCACGGATTTGCAACCTCTGTTTTCTGGCACACGACCCGGCGAGATCGGCTACTGCGATCAGCACCAATGTCGGATCGGCACGAAACTAGCGCCGTTGGGACGCTAACTTGAAATCCTTCGACTCTATGGGACTCAAAAAATTCACCGGAGCCGTGCTTCTGATGGGCAATTTTAAAATCGGCCTGTTCTCAGTTTCAGATCTGGCTAGGCAGAACTGAAGTTTCCTGAGAGTTGGCGTTGGCCGCAAGGTAGACCTCTGATTCAGACTTCGAGCTCTTCATGAAAGCTGTAGAGGGGAGAGATAGAAAAATGGAAATACTTCTTATAACCGATTTGGTGGAGGTTTGGATGGGGAAAGATATTTTATACAGATGGGTGGTCGGATCTGGACAGAGGTAGACAGAACTGAGTGGGATCTGAAAGTGATTTTTAGAAAAAAGGTGAAGGCCTTTAGAAATTTTACAAAAATTTATGGATGGAGGGGGTGTTGGACAGAACTTCCAGTAAAATTGGGAGCTCAAGCAAAAATCAAGAAGAGGTCCGAAGAGGGGAAACTCAAGGCTACTGTGAATCTAGACTTAAGGCTGGCAGATCTGTGTGGAAAGGAAGAATGAAAATGGAAAATTGTAAAATGGAAGCTTGAAGCCCAACCAAATTTTCTGGGATGTGGTGAAGACCCCTGGAACTCACCTTGAGAGTTTGGGCTCCATATGAACTCGTGGATGAGAGCTAAAAATCCGGGAATGGCCTACGATCACCCGATTGGCAGAATACAGACGGAGGCGGTGGCGGTGCAACGGCGGCTCGATGGCGGCGGCGGCGGCAACGATGAACTCTAGACCAGATAGATGGGGCTTCTCACCTCAGAACACAGCCTTCTCAGCTGCAAGAAGAAGCGAGGAGAGAGAGAGAGGGGCGGCCCTTGCTTGGAGCTCCAACAAAAATTAGAATTTTTATGCATTAATTCCCTTCAAAATGAAAATACAAGCAATATATATGAAATACAAAAAGACATCAAGTATCCCTAGATCTAGGGTTGGGGAGGGGTAAAATAGGGAGTCCATATTTTATTCCCCCATGTGATTTGGACCAAATTAAAATAAAAATTCAAAACCTATTAAACTATAATATCATGGGGCGCCCCCTTGACTTTGGTGCCCTTTTTTTGAATTTTGTAATCCTTTGTCCCCCCTTGGTCCAAGCCCTCTAGAAGCCCACCATGGAGGTTTGACTGACCCCACATGGGCCCAAGAGATGAGGTGGATCAATGGGAGAAGGGATGGGGGGCCCACAGGACCCAGGTGGTCCCATTTTACAAATAAACCCCTCTTACAATCCAAATTACAATCCAAGTAAAGCCAAATAAAAATACATTACACACAAATAAAGTCCCAGTAAATACTATAAATATCGAGACTCAAGGGGGAGTCTCCAGACTGTCTCCGAGCCAGATGGAAGCTGAGGTAGCCCGGGTGGTGTTCCGCGTACGGTACCGACGGCTCGCCGGTTCGTGCTTCTTGCTCGCTCTGGTGTCCGCACCAATTCTCCCCGGGGGGGAGAAACTCGACCCTATCGAGTAAGGGTCAACATCGCCCTGGTAGCGCTCCAATAGGTCCAGATCTATCCGCTACAACTCTCCACGGGTAATCCAAGTATCCTCAGTGGTGTGTCGCCCTCTCTAACGCACTAGGTAGCGCGGGTAGGATCCACTCCTGGTAACTATCACTTGCTCATCCAGTATATGATCGATATGCTCTTGCTGCTGTGGAAATGTGGCTGGTGGTGGACACTCAGGTGAGGGATCACTCTCAATGGGAGGAGATGGCTCAAAAGGCTCACTAGAGATCACCGCTGGTTCCCTATATGCAACTAGATCCGACACATTGAAAGTTGAGCTTATACCATATTCCTCAGGCATGTCCACAACATACGCATTGGATCCAATGCGTTTCAACACTCAAAAATGGACCAGGTCCGTGAGCTTGCAATTTCTTTAAGGTTCCAGAGGGAAACCGTTCAGGTCTTACCCTGATCATGACATATTCACCCTCATGGAACTCTCGATGGTGTCGATGGGCATCGGCTAACTCCTTATACCGTGCATTGCTGGCCTCAATGTGACGACGGATGTCGTCATGCAAACTCCTAACATGCCTAGCAAAAGACTCGGCAGACTCAGATGCTCGTGCATGAATGGGCATGGGAACAAGATACATTGGCTTCCTAGGCCTATGACCTGTGACAATCTCGAATGGACTCATACCGGTAGACATGTTAACCGAATCATTATATGCAAATTCTGCCTGTGGTAAGATGAGATCCCAATCCCCTACACGATCCCTGACAAGACACCTCAAAAGGTCACCTAGACTCCTATTGACCACCTCGGTCTCACCATATGTTTGGGGATGATATGCAGTGGAAAACTTGAGGTGAGTACCCAACATATGCCACAGTGTCTTCCAAAAATAACTGGTGAATCTAACATCGCGGTCAGACACTATGGTACGAGGCAACCCGAACTTGCACACCACATGAGTAAGGAATAGGCGGGCTACCCTCGAAGCATCCGAAGTCTTTGAGCAGGGAATGAAAAGGGCCATCTTTGAGAATCAGTCAACCACCACATAGACCGAATCATGCTTCCTAGAGGTACGCGGCAGTCCCAAAACAAAGTCCATGCTAACATCATGCCACAGAGCATCAGGCACAGGGAGAGGCATATAAAGACCCGATCTTTGCTTCTTTATCTTGGCCGTAGCACATGTACGGCACTGGGCCACCATATGAGCAACATCTCTCTTAAGACTCGGCCAATAAAATCTGTACTCAACAGCCTCAATAGTCTTATTCCGACCAAAGTGGCCGGCTAGACCTCCCGCCTGTAGCTCCCAGACTAAGAAGTCTCGAACCGAAGTTCGGGGAACACAAAGCCTGCCTCCCGGAAAGAGGTAACCCTCCTGAAGCACATAATCATCATGGTCTCTCGAGGGTCCGGCCTGGAGAGTGGTATAGATCTGACCGAAGTCAGCATAGTCAACATAGGCCTCTCTCATCTTTTCTAACCCTATGACCTTGGCACTCATGGTGGTCAGCAGACAAGCATGCCGACTCAAGGCATCGGCCACCTTGTTCTCCACTCCAGTCGTATGTTTAAGCACAAATGTGTACTACTGGAGATACTCAACCCATCGGCTGTGACGTGCATTAAGCTTATTTTGGGAATGGAGGTACCTCAAAGTCTCATGATCGGAGTATAAGACAAACTCCTGATGTAATAGATAGTGCCTCCAATGCCTAAGAGCCTTAACAACTACGTAGAATTCCTTATCATAAGTGGAGTATCGCAGTTTCGCGTCATTCAACTTTTCACTTAAATATGCGACCGGGTGGGCCTCTTGGCTCAACACTCCTCCTATCCCAACACCCGACGCATCACAAGAGACCTCAAACACCTTCGAGAAATCTGGCAATCGAAGGATCGGTGTCTGGGTCATGCGCTCCTTGATGTCCTTCAAGGCAGCAGCTGCGGCCTTCATCCAAACAAACGTGCCCTTCCGAATACAGTCCGTGATCGGGGCAGTGACGGAGCTAAATCCGCTGATGAAACGACGATAGAACATCGCAAGGCCATGGAAGCTACGGACATCATAGACCATACGGGGTTCCGGCCAATCAACAATGGCCCGGACCTTCTTCGAATCGGCGGAGACCCCAGTACTAGACACAATAAAACCCAAGAAGGTAAGCTGAGGTGTCATGAAGGCACACTTCTGTGGGTTCGCAAACAACTACTCTCGCCTCAAAAGAAGACAGACCTGTCGTAGATGATCCAAGTGGTCCCCTTTTGTGCGACTATATATAAGGATATCATCAAAATACACAACCACAAAGACTCCAATGAACGGTCGAAGGACCTGAGTCATAAGTCGCATGAAGGTGCTAGGGGCATTAGTTAGCCCAAATGGCATAACCAATCACTCATATAGACCATCTTTGGTCTTAAATGCGGTCTTCCATTCATCACCTGGCCTAATCCTCACCTGATGGTAGCCACTCTTAAGATCAGTCTTCGAGAAGATAGTGGCACCGGCCATCATGTCTAGCATATCATCTAGGCGGGGAATAGGGAACCTGTACTTCACGGTGATTTTGTTGATGGCACAACTATCAATGGACATTCTCCACGTGCCATCATTCTTTCGGGTGAGTAATGCGGGAATAGCACATGGACTCATGCTGTCCCGAACAGACCCTCTCTGCATCAACTCATCAACCTGCCGTTTTGATGTGACATGAGGTCAAGGAAGGACTTCAAACTGTCAGCCGAAGAGCAAGAAGGTGAGGTGACTAGAGAAGAAGGAGGAGCTCGGACGGGGCCTCACACCCATCCCCATCTCAGGGATGACACAGTCGCGCTCTTCATTTCTTCTCTGCGGTGATGGCGGTTGCAAGTGTTGCAGTTGGCACGGCGGTGGTGGTGGTGGTGGTGATGGACGACGACGGCGGTTGAATGGTGAAGGAGGAAGATCGTGGAGCTTCGATGGGGCTTCACACCCGTCCTCTTCTCAAAGACAATGCACCGGAGCTTCACGGATGACCTCCATGGCGGGGCAAAGTGGGGTTGGGCCTCTCACCCTGGGTTCCAAAAATCTGGAAGAACACTCATAGCCATAGCTAAACTAGTTTTTTCTTCATTCTATTGCTTCAAATAAGGACTACAAGACTTTTTTAGAGACTTCACAAAGAAGATCAAAGGATAAACACTAAGACTCTTTAATGGCTAGAAATATGAAAAGACACCTATGACTCATTATAACTCTCTTAAAAACTCTAAGACTCTTTAATGTCTAGAAATATGAAAAGACACCTATGACTCATTATAACTCCCATAAAAACTCTAAGACTCTTTGATGCCTAGAAATATGAAAAGACACCTATGACTCATTATAACTCCCTTAAAGACATTTAGGGATATCAAAAGATAAACTTCAAATACCCTTATGTAAAATAGAAAAAAATTACAAATATTTTAAGATGGAAGATCAAGTCCGATGTCGATGATGATCCCGTCACGTTTTAGCTCGGCATGTTCCGTGGGACTCATGCGATAGTGAGGAAGATTGGGCAATGAGGAGCCCGAAATCAGGTCGATAGCATGCTGAATATCCCGCATGGGTGGGAGTTCCTCGGGAAGCTCCTCGGGAAAAATATCAGCGAACTCCTGCAAAATAGGAATGACATCGGGTGGGAGTTCACCCTCGGACTTTGACTCCACCTCTCGGACCGTAATAGCAAACACAGGGCAGCCCCTACTAGCCTCCCGCTCCATTTCCCGGGAGCTAATCATCATCAATCTCCTAGTCGAGGGCTCGCCTAGGCCAGATGTAACGGTCATAGCCTGAGCTGGGGGTGGGATACTGGGCCCGGGGATAGAAGGCTCCGGAGTACTAGGACCAGTAGGACCCCTAACTGAGGGCTTCTTGGGCTGAGAGGGTTGGCGGAGAATCTGTTGGCCAGCATGGTCGAAGGTACAGGTGTTCGACCGGCCATGAAGTGTGACATCCCGATCAAATAACCAAGGCCTACCAAGAATAATGCTACCCACCTCCATGGGGAGGACATCACACCAGATCTCGTCACGGTAGGCATGAAATTGCAGTGGGACCAGACACCACAGCCTGATCGGAATGGAGGTGGAATCCACCCATGATACTCGATAGGGGCAAGGATGATCCACGGGTGTAAGACCAAGACTAGAGACAGTGCCCGTGGAGATTGCATTGATGCAACTCCCACTATCGATGATCACCTTACAAACTTGTTTGCCCAGCCTACAGAATGTATGAAAGATAGTGGTCCGACGCCAGTCATCACTAGCCTGTGGCTGGGTGAGAATACACCTGACGACCCCCAAGTGGGTATCGTCCGGATGCTGGGCATCCTGGCCATCACCTTCGGCCTCATAATACTCGTCAGCTAGCTCCGGATCCGCTTCATAGCTGACTAACACGAGATCCGTAGGGGTGGCGTCCTTGGCCTGTGTGTCCCCAATGACAAGAGATGGGCGAGTGGGACACTGGTTGGCGAAATGGCCAAACTCATTGCAGCAATAACACTACTGCCGTGATCCACTAGGCTCCCCAATTAAAGGTCCTTTCCCTTTATCCTCCCGACGGATAGGAGGTGAAGGAACAAGGGACGAGCAGGAGGTGCGGGTGCCGGTGGACGGGAGATGGGTGCCGTAAGTTGTTGGGGACGAGGAAGGTCCCTCGGTGGTGGAGGGCGAGGCCTAGGAGCGAACGGCTCGGGGCGAGTGGGCTCCTGAGGTCGGGCTATGGGGGCCCTCGGGTACATGCAAGAAGAGCCACTGGGCTCGACACTACGAAGGGGGAAGGAGCCCAACCGATGGGTAGACTCAAACTCGGCCTCGAATTGCTCCAATTCGAGAGCAACCTGATACGCCTGTTCCAAAGTGGTCACATTGCGGCGAAAAAGTTCATATTGATAGTTTGGCCACAGACCCCTCCGAAAGCGTGATATGGTCATGGTGCTCTCTTCCGTAACTCCACACCGCAAATAATACTCATCAAACTCGGCGGTGTACTCGGTCACGGATCGGTTCCCTTGGGAGAGACTTTGCCATTTGTCTATGAAACGTTGGCGATATGAGGCAGGAAGGTACTTCTCCTTCAATTTCATTTTCATGTCATCCCAAGTGCCGATCGGGGGTTGACGTCGTTGATTTAGCAGGCTCTCCATATTGGTCCAATAAGTTTGGGCCTGCCCATGCAGCTTCATCTTCGCGTATCGAACTCTCCGGTGGTCTGTCATCTCAAACCACTCGAAGTACCGGTCCATGCCGGCCTCCCAATATAAATAGACCTTCGGGTCCAAGGACCCGCTAAAAAGGGGACGGTCCACATGCACGCTCCGAAGAACGCGGTCGTCATCATCGTCATCACGATTCCGTCGTGGGTTACGACGACCATATCCCCCTTGCTCATTATTAGATGCATAGTCAGCCACCTCATGCACCTGTTGCCCCCCAACATCTACCGCCTGAGCTCTTGGTGCAGCAGGTTGCATAGCTGGCTCTTGTTGACCATTGGTCGGCGCGGGTTGCGCCGCCGCTGGGGCCCTCTCGAGGACGGCAATCCTCCCTATAAGACCTTGGATGGACTGGTCCGAAGCTTCAGCTCGATCCTCAAGTGCTTTCATCCTCCCTTCTAGACGCATTCCTACACCATCTAGACGCGTACTAAGGCCATCCATACGCGTATCGAGACGATCCATGAGGGCTCGGAACATCTCGGCCGTTGAGGGCTCGTCGGAGCTATGGGCTCGGGAATCCACCATAGGTGGTGGTGGCGAGTATTAGGTACCTCGACGGGTGGGCATGTAAAGACATACGAACTAGGAGACACAAACTGATGCAAACACTGACTAATGCACCTAGACCTAAACCAATATCCGGTACGTGGCGGAGTTAATCGATCCAAAGATCACTCGCGCAAGTGTGCGGCCTTCCCGATAGGCGTAGCCTAACGTTCAGACAACACCTTTTAAAATACCAAATTATCGGGATGAAATGCAATTTTAAAACACCCTTTTTTTTGTTTTTTGAAAATAATGATGATCCTAGACTCGACTTAGACCGTGCAAGACTCATGCAATGACTACCCTAGACTCAACCTGCTCTAATACCAAACTGATGCAGGACGGACACGGGGACCGACTCTAAGTTATGCGGACCTCGGACTCTAAATGCGGACACTAATAGCAACATACAATAATGGAGACACTTTGGCCCGACACTAAGAGTTCCTATGGGCTATACGTCGCTAACAGAAACGCAAGCTCACTCGTCATCCCAAGCGAAGGGAAACGCGGATCTGCGCAGTTGAGAAATCGACAGAGTCAAGGGTGGTCGACTCACTTCCGTGCTCGGATCGAGCCACGGGACGGGTCACTCTCTCGCTCACAGTGGTGACATGGACTCACGGGCTAGGTTCCTATCGCACTCAGCAGCGGCACACGACCATATACTAGCTAAGCAGGTAAATGCCAAGAAGTCGAGATCGTTACCTCCACGCTCCCGGCGTGGGGAAGACAACCCCGGCCAATCCTATACTCCCGGTTAAACAAATACACTACGGTACAAAGATTTGACCCACTCCACGTAGGGAGGTAATAGGTCACATGTGGGGCCCGGGAGTAGCGGGAATTGGGTTGACGGGTAGCATCTTGATGTCGTCCGTCGGTGCAGAAACCCGCATTTTAGTGCTGTCCGGACGGCGCGATCTGCGGGTCGTGGGGCCCACGTGCTACTCAGCCCTCCGGATCTGACGGGGTGGGTCCCACTGTGGTGGGGACACCTGGAGGCGCGCCTCCCTGGATGGCGGCAGGGTTGGAACGCCGATCGGAGGCCAGACGGCTCCGATCACCACATGTCGGAAGTGCTGTCCACGAATCTGCAACCTCTATTTTCTGGCGCGCGACCCGGCGAGATCGGCTACTGCGATCAGCACCGATGTCGGATCGGCATGAAACCAGTGCCGTTGGGATGATGAATTGAAATCCTTCGACCCTATGGGACTCAAAAAAATTCACCGGGGCCGTGCTTCTGATGGGTGATTTTAAAACCGGCCTGTTCTCAGTTTCAGATCTGGCCAGGCAGAACTGATGTTTCCTGAAAGATGGCGTTGACCATAAGGTAGACCTCTGATTCAGACTTAGAGCTCTTCATGAAAGTTGTAGCGGGGAGAGATAGGAAAACGGAAATAATTCTTATGGCCGATTTGATGGAGGTTTGGATGGAGAAAGATATTTTATACTGGTGGGTGGTCGGATCTGGACAGAGGCAGATAGAACTAAGTGGGATATGAAAGTGATTTTTACAAAATAGGTGAAGGCCTTTAGAAATTCCACTAAAATTCGTGGATGGAAGGGGTGTTGGACAGAACCTCCATTAAAATTGGGAGCTCAAGAAAAAATCAAGGAGAGGTCCGAAGAGGGGAAATTCAGAGCTACTATGATTCTGGACTGAAAGCTGGCAGATCTAGGTGGAAAGGAAGAACGAAAATGCAAAATTGCAAAATGGAAGCTTGAAGCCCAACCAAATTTTCTGGGACGTGGTTAGGACCCTTGGAACTCACCCTGAAAGTTTGGGCTCCAGATGAACTCGTGGATGAGAGCTAAAAATCCGGGAATGGCCTGTTGTCACCCGATTGGTAGAATACCGACGGAGGCGGTGGCGGTGCAATGGCGGCTCGATGGCGGCGGCGGCTGTAATACCCCGATTATTTATTAAGTTTTATTGAGCTTTTATTAATTAAAAATTGAATTAAAATGAGTTAATGTTTGAATTTTGAAATATTAATATTTAATTCATTAGAAAATAGAACCTATAAAATTCGACTACCTTAGAAAAATCTGTAAAAATAGTAATTGGGTAAAAGATCATTTTTATAGCAATTTTGTCTTCTGGACTTGACCCAAATTAATTACGTAACCTTGTCTAATTAGAGGATTAATCCTGAATTTGACTTCCACCTACCCTTTACCTAATCGTAACTTAAAATGTGAAATTCGACCTTATTACTCAACCAAATGATCTGAAATCAAGGGCAAATGGAAGGCCACGAGGTAAGGAACATTTACCCTCAATCAATTTGATGTAAACCTAGCCCTAAAACGTGCTGCCGACATAGTTTTGGTCAAGTCAAGCATTTCGGCGCCGTTTTTAACACGTAACTTGCAGCGTCGAATACTCCCAACTCCGAAGGATCCAGAAGCCCCATGACCTATAGAAATGTAGCTCTTCAACTCTAGTTTCATTTGGTTGCTGTGGGGTACGTTGAAGTTACAGATCCAAGGAGTTCTTGCTCGATTAGTGGAGGTGGGTCGGCAGGCCGTCGGCTTCCTCTCTTCCTTCCTTGTTCCAACGATTGAGGTAGGAATTCTCAACCAAACTTCGATCATGAGTATAGAAAATTGTTCCTCTCATCGAGCTCTATCCATTGATGGCAAAAGCCCCAATTTCATTAGGTATCCGTGGAGATATCGAGCTTTTTGTGAGGTGCTGTCAAGCTTGTTCTTTATTCTAGGGTTTCGAGTTCCCTCTTCAATTTGAGGTAGGATCTAACAACCAAATCCTAATTAACTTACATGAAGTAATCAGCATGTTGTTAGCTTTATTCAACGTAGAAACCCCCAATTTTTATTGAGCATGCTTGGTGAATTTCGAATTTTTGTAGAAGTATGTCTAGAACATGATTCATATAGTATTCCTTTAAGCCAGAGCTTGATTGCGGGCTTATTTTGAGTCATGTAACCTGATATTCATGTAGCATATCATACATGGTTGGATTCATGATCGAGTTAGCTTTCTTTTGACACCAAAATCCCCAAATTTGGTTTTGTATATCGAGAGAATTTGACAATTTAGTGGAAGTATGTCCTGAACTAGGTCTTCTTGTGTTCTTCATAGAATAGGTTGTGATTAAATGGGTTTCTAATGAAATTCGTGCTTTAAAACTCATGTATTATGACCCTCATATGTCTAGTAAGATTCCTATAGCATGGGGTTTTGGTTTCAACTCAATTGGACCTCAAATGGGTAAGTTTACATGTTTTCCGGAGGCCCCGGCCTTTTCTGGGCTTGCAGGGGTCGACCCTAGGGGTCGACCCATGCCCCAGCAGCAAAGGCCAGCCCGAGGGTCGACCCCTGCGGTCGACCCATTCGGCCCAGCGCGAGGGTCGACCCAATGGGTTGACCCATGCTGCTGGATTTGAGGGGGTCGACCCCAGGGGTCGACCCATCCAGCAGGTAGACCCCATTTTTACAGGGGTCGACCCCAGGGGTCGACCCATGTACCAGAAACCCGCTTTTCATCGTTTTGCGACCCGTGGATCGATCCGGATCATTAGGGGATCGACCCATTAAACTTAGACCAATTGAAAACTATACTTTTGAAGAACCGGTGACCTATTCTGGAAACCTTATGATTTTAATTTACATTGGTTCCTACTTGCAAACATAGTGTAAAAACATGCCGTTTACCATCTTCATTTCGACTCATACATTGGTTAAATAGAAACCCACATAATTAGTGGTTAATGGTGTAATTAAATCTCTGTTAATGCATTCTTTTTCCTTCCTGTACAAGTTTGTTCCTTTACCTTATCATCTTGAATCAGCCTTTGGCAATTGTCTTAATGCAAATGATAATGGATAATCTTTGACATATTAACTTGATAATTAAGATTAATATGTTGATTAGCTTGTTGGATAGCTGCTGTACTACAGTAGCGCAGTATGATTAACTCTTATTGTGACTTGGTTTTCACTCTTCTTGATGATTGTGCTTACCTTGAAATTCTGAAATGAATCTCCTTCCTACTTGAAATTGTTATTGCTACATGGTTCAAACCTTGGAATTCTGGCCATAAATTGTGGAAGTCTAGATTCGTGGGATCTTTGATCCAAAGAAATCAATGCCTGGCAAACAATTAAGGGCTCGACCTAGTCCTGGGAGGAGCGCCCCAACACTACGTGTACCCCCGGGGAGGTGATTGACTAGGTGTGACATTTGGCACCAGTACTATGACATGGGTTAAATCTAGGACTGGCCACTACTCTCTACTACTCTCTACTACTTTTCACTTTCCACTCTTCACTGTTCTATACTCTACTTGTTGTTACTTACTTGCTGTTACTTGGATGTGGAAATGAAACTACACACGTGCTTGACATGACTTGAAATATCTTGATATGGCCAACTCTTTATCGTTATCTCCTGTAGTAAATTCTTATCTTTGTTATTCCTCTTAAGTATTACCATTCTATTCCTTTATATTTCCTGACCTTGCGAGATCTTTCAATTTTGTTTCATTATATCATCATGATTCTTTTATTGCATTATCCTTTGTAGCATGATATTTTAAAAATGTAATTAAACTGCTAATCACTTATACCTATCTGTTATTTCCTACTGAGCGTTAGCTCATAGTTGTTGTTTCCCCCCTTTCCAGGCTTTTCAGGTGACGCGCTTACCGATGGGGAAGGGCAGGAGTGATGTTTTGAGTGTATCAGTTAGTTGAGTTTAGAGTGTGTTGTGTTTCAGTTATGTTATTGTGGTTTAGAGTTTGTTATCCCAGTTGTATTGAGTTCATTTGAGGATTACTGTACCAATTATGTTTTGTTTAATGGTCAATAAGTTATTTCCATTCTTAGCATTTGTATATATTTAGATTAGTTCTCTCTCTTTCCAGCTCGTTTCTAACTGTACGTCCCGATATTCTGCGTCGGGGCGTGACAGCGGCGGCAACGTCAAAGTCCACACCAGATAGATGAGGCTTCCCACCTCAGAACATAGCCTTCCCAGCTGCAAGAAGAAGAGAGGAGAGAGAGAGAGGGGCGGCCCTTGCTTGGAGCTCCAACAAAAATCAGAATTTTTATGCATTAATTCCCTTCAAAATGAAAATACAAGCAATATATATGAAATACAAAAAGACATCAAGTATCCCTAGATCTAGGTTGGGGAGGGGTAAAAGAGGGAGTCCACATTTTATTCCCCCATGTGATTTGGGCCAAATTAAAATAAAAATTCAAATCCCATTAAACTATAATATCATGGGGCGCCCCCTTGACTTTGGTGCCCTTTTTTTTGAATTTTGCAATCCTTTGTCCCCCCTTGGTCCAACCCTTCTAGAAGCCCACCATGGAGGTTTGACTGACCCCACATGGGCCCAAGAGATGAGGTGGATCAATGTGAGAAGAGATGGGGGGCCCGCGGGACCCAGGTGGTCCCATTTTACAAATAAACCCCTCTTACAATCCAAATTACAATCCAAGTAAAGCCAAATAAAAATACATTATACACAAATAAAGTCCCAGTAAATACTATAAATATCGAGACTCAAGGGGGAGTCTCCAGACTGTCTCTGAGCCAGATAGAAGCCGAGGTAACCCGGGTGGTGCTCCGCGTACGGTACCGACGGCTCGCCTGTTCGTACTTCTCGCTCGCTCTGGTGTCCACACCAAAGGGGCATCCTCTCAAGGATTTGCCCCGATCACATCATCACGTGACCTGAGTTATCCAGTCTCCCGTGCGCCAGTGGCTTTGGAGGGAGACAGGTCTTCATCTAACTCGACCACCTGGTCTCTCGCCACCGAGGTACCAGCAGGTGCCCGCCCCTCCTTGCTCGGCCCCAGCGCCAACACGTCGGCACCAGCCTCCTCGCCATCAGGCTCCCCTTCACCATCATCTATCTCTGGGCCAAAGGGGGTCAGGGGAGGGAGCAGAGGTGGGGCCATGGCACCGAGGCTCTCCGCCGTAGCCTTGACAGTAGTGCTCCAACATTCACGAAAGCCGCGATCATGTGTCAGCCCATAAAACTCCAGGGCCACTGTGGTTAGATCATCCTGATAACCCGAAGAGGAGCGGAAGAGCTCTACTGCCTCCTCACCGATGGTCGTTACCGACAAGCACAACCCGGTGAGCTCCACCTCGGTCTCCTGGGCATGGGTCTTCATGGCTTGGACCTCCGCCTTCAACTTGGCCACCTGCTCCTCGACCATGTCTGCCTGCTCTCTGAAGGAGTCCTGATCGCGCTCCATCCCATCAAGGACCAGCCCTTGCTGGACGAGCTGCTCACGGAGCCCAAAATTGGCAACCTCTGATTCCTTCAGAAGCTCCTCGAGCCCCGCCTGGAGAGCCTGGCCTGCCTCCAGCATCCGAGCAAGGCCTTGGAAGTGATGTCTCCACAAGCTGAGAGCATTGACGACCAGACACGCACTCCTCGCGGCCACCGTCGTTAGCTCCTTCTCGGCCCCCGGGCCAAACTCGCTAGTATGCTCGTACCATCGAATGCTCTTCCCCATGAGATCGACTATCGTAGCGATCCCGGCCAATCCAGATGTCAAGTCCTCGGGTGGCGATGACTGACCGCGCAAAGGAGATTCCAACGAAGGGGGGTTGTTGGCGTTGTCAGTGGCAGGAGGTTTGCCCTTGTCTCGCCCCCGAGCCGTAGAAGTTGACGCGGGGGGAACGGTCCCCGACCCTTTAACCGACAGCGGTGATAGAACCCCAGGAGGAGGCACCTTGGACCGCGCAGGAAGCAGAGCATGACTCCGAGTAGGAGAAGATACTCTCCCCCTCTTCCTCGCCCGATGCTGGTTATCCAGCGTCGCCAGAGCATCCTCAGTCAGAGAGGCGCGACTACCACCGGCCATGGTAGACTCTTCACCCACAGTGCTAGTGGTTCCTTCTGGGGAACCTCGCTGAGGACTAGGTCCTCCACTTGCTATAGATGCTGCCAGCGAGCGCACCAAGGGGACACCGACTGGGACTGGGTACTGCAATTCCCCCGGGGTGAACGTAACCACGGCCTGGGGGGCGACAATCGACACCTGACCGGTCCCCGGAGCGACGTGGTCCATAGGGCGGGGAGTACACCGCGGCAACTTGACGACCTCGTAGCTCCACGCCAGAACCTCAGGCGCCCCTGAAACCAGAACAAGGTTAGTTTAATCCAGTTGGCCGCCAGTACAACCCGACGGGAGGTCGAGACCAGTACCCTGCAGCAACGGAGGACTCAATCCCAGCTCTCGGTGCAGCACCGGGGTAAGCACAAAGTCCGCGTCGACAAGATAGTACCGGAGGATGGCGTCTACCTTTCTCCGATCATCGGCCTTGAGCGGAGGCTTCTTATCGGCCCAGATAGGGGGGGTGCCCGTAAACCTCCAACTGTCGGAGTGGTCGTAACCACTCGACTCGACAATATACACGTACCGTTGCGACCAACCCTTGAGATTGGTCGCAGTGGAAGACACTTGGATGAGCTTTCGGCCAGACCGGGCCTTGAAATAGGCAAAGGCCATGTCAGCCGGGCAGCGCTGGATGTAGTAGAACTGCTGGAAAAGATGGAGGCTAGGCTCCACTGACGCTCTTCGGTACGCATAGAGAAACCCATTGAGTATGTAGTAAGAATTTGGGGACAACTCCCCAGGGCGTCGTCTATAATAATAAAGGACGGACGTAATGAAAGGGTGCGCGGGAACGCAGAAACCCACCTGGAAGGACGCTACTGGGACCAGAAATCCCCCCGGTGGAAGAGTCAACGTATCAACATCAACAGTTGGGAAGACGATGTCGTACTCGGGGGGAATCTAGAAGGCTTCCCACAATCCATGAATCACCCTATAAGCCACTAACGGTGGGGAACTTGGTCGACTAGCATCTGCACCCAAAGTGCTTGCCGCACCACCGCGGCCATGAGCCGCTTCTTCAGAAGGGGAAGAGCTGACTCGAGGGATCCTCCTGCGGGGAGGCATAACTACGGAAGAGGAGAAATGAAAAGAGAGAAGAATCCTCACCGGGCAATGGGGAGGAAGACGCCTATGACAAGTACGACAAACAACAGGACGCGGGTGTAGTCTGTGAGAGATCTTGTAGTGGTTCTTATAACCACCCACGATGGATCGACGCTGTCCCCCTGAGGGGTAGGTGAAAGGACGTCGGCCGCTACGGCGGTACGGCTACCGACGTCAGACGACCGTTCGAGAGCCCGCGCTCCCAGAACAGAACATGACACGAATCATGATTACTAGCATGGCCTCTGCCACCGTCAGGGGCGCCTTGTGCGCCATGGAAGTTCCCAACAACACCCATAGTACGAGGAAACCGACTCCAGATCTCATACTCCCGAGGACCCACTCAAGGCCGACTCTCAGCCCCCTACATAATGCTCGGCGACTGAGAGTAGGGGGGACGTGAGGAGGGTAAATCCGGTTTAACCCAAGAACAGCCCAGTAACGGCAGGTCCACGACAGATAGCTCTCAAGGGAGCACGACCAAGTTGCGGGCATGCAGGTGTGGCCCACCAAGGGGAGGCCCAGCCCAAAAGAGCATCAGATTCTACAAGGCGTAAGGGTTACGGCCCAAGCGCAGTTATCGCCGGAGGACTCTCCGACGACCGACCGTTGCCCCCGTGAGGTCGACCTTGACCCCATAACTGGCGAGCACACCCCACGAGCGCCGTAAGACTCGCCCTAGGACTAGCCAATGTCGGGGTAATCACCCCCCAATGGGAAACTTCTGCCGCTATAGCGGAGAAGGTTACTCTACTACGAACGCCCTTCCCCATCGAGGAACGAGGCTCCTCGCTCCAGGACAACCCTTATAAAAGGAAGAACGACAGAGAAGACACATATAGTAGATTCTTCTACTAAACCCCCATACTGCCACGCAAGATAATAGAGCTACTGATCCTGCGGGATAACAAGAAGGGAGTAGCTACGACCGACACTGAAGGGAAAACTCTCCTCCGATGACCTTACCACCCAGCGAGCACTCTCCGAGTGAGCACTAGGAGCGGCGAGCACTCGTTTCAAGGATCTACGCAACCCTTCAGTCCCCGACTACGATTTCCTTCTCTCTCAACTTGCTCTTCTCTATTCTTCATCTAACCATTACTGACTTAAGCATCGGAGGGTTGTCCCCTGGGGTAACACCCGAGACTCCTTCTAACGCCTTTCCGGCTTCTAGTGTGCAGGCTTCCACGGGCGCGAGACGACTTCCCCAACAAATAAATAGAGAAGGTGGTACGTGGCATAGGAACCATTTTCCTGCCTCTAACAGCTTGAGAGGAGTTCCCTGTGAGTCTGAGTATGGCATTGTATGGACCGAGGTCTTGTCGGTTGGCTTTGCTATACTCTTCTACCATGGTAGAGTTGGCATGCAACTCAAATCAGATGTAATGTCAGAGTGGGGACTGACTTGATTGTGCTCGTGGTCCAGTGCTGTCATTGGCATTTTGCGTGCCAGTTTCATTGTTGTTCATGACGCGGAGGCCGATGATGTGGAGCACTCAGCTGAGAGGATTGTGTTTCCTTGTTTAAGTTGATGCTTATTGTGTCTACCGAGGTGTGGTGTTATCGGTGGCTGTTTCATGGCATGGGTCGTGTCTCCTTGCTTTGTGAGACGATAGCGGTGATGCCTTGTTTCGGCGGTGCCGGACTTGTGTTCCTTGGTGTGCCATGCTTGTTCAGTGGATCGATGTGCCTTGGGATCCGAAGCGTGTGCCTGTGATTGTGGTCTGGCAGTGTTCCTCTGAATTGTGTTTTTCAAGAATTATGTTTTCATGTTTTGTGTTCGAGGTTTGGCTGATGCTTGGAGAGCGTGGCCAACTTTTTGGGTTTGTTCTTCCCTGTCCCTTGTTGGCTCCTTAAATTTTGAGGATGAAATTCCTTAAAGGGGGGAGGACTATAATATCCTGGATTCTTCGGATCAAAATTGGAGAGCTTTCGGAGCCCTTTTGTGGGTCCTGAAACGTGTTTTATGATCCACTCAGGTTTTTCCCTTATATAACTTGCGGAACCACGTGGAGAGTGAACCGTTGAGTTTTATGACTCCAGGATGGTACATGTGTGTTGTGCTCATTCCGAGGATCGCGAAGACTATTTTTATGTATTTTTATGAATTTATAAAATTTCGTACAGAAAATCAGATTTTAAGAAAATTACTAATTTTCCTATTTTTCTTTTCTTCTTAATCCTTTCTCTCTCCTCTCTCCTCCCTTACATTCTCTCACTTTCTCTCCCTCCATTCTCTTTCCTCTCTTCTCCTCTCCCCTAGGGCGTACGATCGGTGCGGAGCTGGGTGAGGTGGCGACGACGTGGAGCTGACCTGAGGCGTGATGGCGCGAGTATCGGAGCATGGCGTTGGCGCGATCCCGTTCGTGGATTCAAAGACAATTGTTCGTGTGATGGTTTTCGGTGAGGTTTGGCCGTTTCGGCGTGTGAGATCTTTGCTGGAGGTAGGGGGATAGATAGCCTACTCTTTTCCTGCATCCTCTTGCGATTTGGAGCTGAACGATGAGTTTGAGCCGATTTTGCCATGTTTGGGCAAAATGCATGTTCTGGAGGTGTGAGCCATGTTAGCCATTCTAGGCGATGGTCTGTAGTTTAAATAGATTTATTTAAACCCCTGGCATGTTGGGAATCATTTCTCGCCAATTTTACTCCATTCGGTTATGAATTGGGGCCGATATGAGCCCGTTTATCCCGGTGAGTTGTGTTGGGTTGATTCGTGGGAATCACCCATCTCTTACCATTTTGAGGTTGGTTTGATCCCTTCCGGCTTATGGAAGGATGGTATTTTGATTATGAATGTTTCCCCATCGTTTAGACGCGATTGGAGCGTGGAAAGATCAGGTTTTCGGTAGCCCTATGATTTTCCCGTCGGAATGGTTTAGCGGTCTTACCAGTGACCGCTATTTGAACTTGGCGGCCCTCTGGAGACCGCTAGGTGGAGTTCCATTGTCAGTTTGGCTTTGTGGTCTCACGACCGATCACAACTCTGGTTTAGTGGCCCTTGGGTGACCGCTATTCGACGTTATATTTATTTCAATGGTTTGAAGTCGATTCAGGCTAGCGATCTAGCTCCCGACCGCAAGGTGGCTTTGGCGGCCATGGGGTGACCGCCTTTCTTGAGAAACGGTCCTAGGGAGACCATTAATTGGTTTTTACTATTTAAGTAGGTTCGCTAGTAACGGCCATGTGACTGACCGCATGGGTGACCGCTACCTGATGTTTAAGTCGGTTTGACCGGTTTAGGGTTGACTAGGAATAGCGGCCAGGCTATGACCGCTAAGTCTAGCTTGCGGCCCTGAAGAGACTACTTGTGCTAGTAGCGGCCTAAGGCAGACCGCTAAACCGCCTGTTGCTCTGCGTTGATGGTAGCGGCCCTTTGGATGACCGCCATTCTGGTTTAGAGGCTAGGGGTGAGACCACCACCTGCCCAGAGTGTTGTTTCAGTGTCGGTTTGTTTTCCAGTTAATGTGGCTTCGACCCCTTGGTTTGACCATTGTTCCGTGGATGTCTTGGATGTGC
The DNA here is from genome assembly GCA_022559845.1 of Amorphophallus konjac. Taxonomy (NCBI): domain Eukaryota; kingdom Viridiplantae; phylum Streptophyta; class Magnoliopsida; order Alismatales; family Araceae; genus Amorphophallus; species Amorphophallus konjac. Next base: position 143,684,241 of record CM040120.1, read on the forward strand.
TATAAGGGCTGTGACCATGTTATAGGGTGTTCGGGAGTGCCACTGTACCGAGCAATGTTTTATATTATTTCGAGGGTCATTATGGTTTCTGGTGACCTCGTCAGTGTCTCGTCTATCCTGTGAGGATCGAGACATGGTTTTGGACGCTTGGAGGTATCTTCATACCTTAATTTACGCACCATGTGATTTGAGGGCTTCTGAAATCCCTCATATTTCGTGTTTCGTGTTATGAGGAATTGGGAGTCCATTGTGCGGTTCGGAGGCCGAGGACTCATTATTATCATTATTGGTATTATGGATCCAGCTGCTTTGTGTCATCTTCCATAATATGTTTATCGCATTTTTTGGCTTAGAGACTATGCTGATTAACAACGTGTTGCTGTGATGTACGACGATCTTGACCTAAGTCTTGTGACTCAAGGAACATTGTCAACAGGTCTACTTGACTGTCCTGAGTCTGGTAGCAGTTGTATACTGCATTGTGCTCCGTAGTATATATGACAGGTGCATGCTTACCCTATCTGTACTTCAGTGTTCACTGTTTTGAGTCTTTGTGTCTAGTCATCCTCCACTAGTCGTAGCCTGACGACACTTTCCGTGTGTCGACCCACCTGGGAGTGGTGGCGGGGCGAGTCCCGGTGGAGACGGTTTGTAGGCTAGTTGCGGTGGGCCCCTTTGTCTTGCCGTGAGAGTCCTATAGGAGGGGAAAACCTGCTAGAGGCCTGGCTCAAGACATTGAGCTTGTGTGTGCACACGTGGTCAGGGGCATTTGGACTGATGTGTGAATGGATGAACAAGTGATCTAGAGGGGGGGTGAATAGATCTACCCCAAAATAAAATTCTACAGTAGTTAATAACAGTGCAGAATTAAAGTGAACTACTGTGAATGGAAATACTAACAGCAGTTTGAATTATCAACAAGAGAATCTACTATGAAATTACTGTCAATCACAGTAAACACCAAAACAATATATCAATCAACTCAGTATAGTACCTGGCGGAGGGTTGATTTGAAAATCTCTTGACGCAAACGTCAGTTTTCCAGATAGATGTAATCTATCCTTCTAACTGAACCAATTTTATATACCATTGAGTCGACGATAGCAGATTAGATGAATATGGAAAGTCTACTGAGCAATTCAAAGCAATGTCAATCTTAGATGAATCAGTACAGACAAATTCAGAATATATTCAAACAGACAGGTTAAGAACTTGAGTGTAAGTAACAGATGAATAGGTTGAAGTTATTAGAGAATTGCAGTGGATGATCCTAGGCATTCATCTATTCGTAGTAGAAGGAATTCAATCACACAGAGAGCAGATCAATTTTTAATGTGGTTCGATCTCGAGCTTGAGATCTACGTCCACCCATTACTCAACTGAGTAAGGATTCCGCTGCCAAACAGCTTGAACACTACTGATCCACAGCTTCGGGGATAGAATCCCTACAACCACTGATCCACAGCTTTGGGGAACACGTCCCAGACCGCTAAGCGTCACAGCTTGCTTACCGTGGATCACACCTAGCCGCTGAGCACCACAGCTTCTCTTGAACACTTCTCAGACTTTTCTCTCTTTAACTATAGCTCTTCCAACTCTCTTCTACTCTTCTGATCTACTTCTATCCTCTGGTTCTTCGTCTGTCTCTTCTACTCTTTTCTATCTCTCTCCTCATATTTCGACTGAGAGATTCCCTTATAGGCGTAAGCTGGATCAAGTGGTCCCCTGAGCTTTTTGAATTTTGGTCACGTGGAAGACACACTCCTGCTCAATAACTTTATCCAGAACTCGCACTTCGATGGGCCAGGTGTCAGAGGTAGAAGATGTGACGATCCACGTGACAGGATATTAGTCCAGCTTCTCACCTTGGATCACGTGCCTTTAATCCAGTTCACTTTAAGTTCCTCGTGAGATTAATGCAGACTACCTTTTTGCCACCCAGGTGTTCAATCATGGATATGGGTTGGTTCTTCCTCTCTGTCAAAAGCAAAATCAAAGAATTATGAGATTCATGAAGCATGTAATAATTGATAGCAAATGCAATTTCAGATGCTTCATGAGTTCAGGCAATTTATTTAAGTGTATGCAGAAGATTCTTCAAGAGCATCGATGCATAAATGAGATGTTTCAGCCTGTATCGCTAACACATGCAGCAAATTAGAATAAAGACATCGACCTTAGTATTATACAGGTAGACCTTTATTGTCGGATACACAAACCCTGTAATGAAGATGCATCGACCTGTCTTTATAGTGAATGCACAAGGTGCATCGACCTTGAGAGTGATAACTTACTAGCATCGACCCTTCTATAGCATGCATTGACCTATGCTGCAGTCGCTAGCTCACTAGCATCGACTTGTGCTACAGTCCCTAGCTAACTAGCATCGACCTGTGCTGCAGTCGCTAGCTAACTAGCATCGACCTTACTCAAACATGCATTTACCTATGCATCAGTCGTTAGCTCGCTAACATCGACCTTACTAAGACATGGATTGACCTGTGCTGCAAACCTTCTTTATATGCACCGACCTTCTAGTGCAAAGCTTCTACATGTGCACCGACCTTCTGAACTAGACTGAATGTGTGCACCGACCTGACAGACAATAATGTAGAAGTGCACCGACCTTATGTTCAAAGCGGTACAAGGATGCATCGACCTATGAGTACTGGAGTAAATGTATGCACAGACCTTATAGACTATAAAGTGAATGTGCACTGACCTTAAAGAGTTATATGGAAATGTGCATCGACCTTTCAATGCAACAATATGCAAGTGTGCACCGACCTTTCAATACAACATGTGAATTTGCATCGACCTTGTTACGAACAAAAACTTATTCTGACTAAAGAGAAGACTTTAAAAAACAATGTTGCCAGAGTCAAAATAAGGTCAACCACACTGTTGCCAGCATCAAAACTGAACATCAAATCCAGAGGAGACACAACATTCTCCCCCTTTTTGATGATGGTAATATGACTATATTTTGATGGCTACACAAATTACAATATGAGTCAGAATATGCAAAGATCACAGTCAAGTGCAACAGTCAGTAGTAAATAGACATGCAGACATGCATAGACACAAACAATCAAACAAGGTAATATCTCCCCCTATGCTAGACTCATTCTAGCCATAAATATCCCCTTTGACAATCTCCCCTTTTGACAGTCAACCTAACTATCAAAAACTCTCCCCCTTTGCCTCAGCAAACAAGGAATGGATAGAGACAATAAGATTTTATCAGTGATGTGGCAAAAAGGTGTAACAATATCAAGGTTGTGAAAATGTAGGAGAGATCTGATTGACAAATTGATTTATCTTTCATTAATCAAGCATACATAGCTGAAAATTTGCAGTTATAAGATTCTATAAAATGCATTCTTGATAGAATTCTGGTTTAAGAAAAATAAAGGTTAAAGTTTTAGCAACTGTGCTCTCTAAAAAAGTTTGCATTAACCCTTAATATCAATAAACCAGAACTATATGAAACATAAAGGATTTAGTTTTACTTTATCCTACTTATTCAAAAATCAGTGAATTTCTTTAGGAGTGACTAGGATATGTATTGAAGTTAAACAATTTGACATTTCTAATTCGTCACTTTAGGGTTACAACAAAAAAAATAAATTTTACTTTTTGTCTACTGAATTCAGAACTGTTAGGTATCATCCATGCCTTTCGACATAAGGGTACACGTTGATTAGATGCCAGTACCGCTAGTTACTTAGTAGAATTTACCATTCTGTTTCATGTATCAAAACAATAGAAGTAGTTTAGACCTTTTTACGTAAGGGTACATGTTGATTAGACGCCAGTACCCCTAGTTACTTAGTGAAGCTAACCACAATGTTTTGACTTTTGAACAGTGATAACTTGAAGCACTTCATGACATGAGTTTTTTCCCATTACTTTGATGAAGTACCAAGTTTCTCGGTGCATTCAATCATTGCTCTGCCTACAATTATTTTGACTCATTCTTTTGACATTGCTGCCCGTTCGTTTTAGAAAGACTTGTTTAAAAACAATACGCACTCCAAGTTTCTCAACTAAGAAGTCATTAATTCAAGAACTTTCAGACTCTGGAAGACTTTATCAAACATGACATGAGAGAAATGGTTGAGAGCTATTAAATGTGATCAACATCCTAGTTCATTGAGTTCAGTCTTTACACTCTAAAAATTATTTAGCTTAAACCATCAGTTCAGTCATGGAGCATTACCGATTCTTATAAGAGAAGACTTTGATTTTAGTAGCTTAGAGTAAAGAACTGATTATCAGTTTGTCATTATTTCAGAGTCATAGAAAGTACAAACAATTTTTCAAGAGATTGTTATCAAGAGATGGAAATCAATGAGTGTGCCAGGAGAACTTGATACCAAGCAATGAGCTACTGAGATTTCAAGATGAGAAAATCTGTTGATCAGAAAGATAGAGTTAAGGTTGCAACAAGGTGATGACTTTGGTGTATGTAACAACCTGGACATGATCTAACTTCAAATTATTCTAAACTCCCCCTGACAACATGCACAAGAAAATAATATGAACACTTACTCCCCCTGACTACATGCATTGCTATTAGACACAACATTTTGACCTATGAAATGCAAGACTCAGACAAAATCTTGACTCAGGGTACTTGGCGGAGGACAAGCCTCTACACATAGTGTGGGTTCCCAGACAGAAGATATCTACCCTTCTCCCAGCAAACCATTTGATATACCCTTTATATCAAGATAGACACAGTGCAAGACATTTTATGTAATGACAACCATTGAAATCAGGTGATAGAATGAATCATAGACATACAAAACATCATAGAAAAAACATTTATTCCTGACAAGAATGAAATTAAGTAATCAATCATCATGCTGAAATTTACATAAACCTAATTCTCTCCTTAAGAATTTAAATCTTTCATTCCCAAGAGGTTTAGTAAATATATCAACAATTTATTTTTCTGATTCTATAAAATTTAGCTCAATTTCATTCTTACTTACTTCATCTCTCAATAAGTGGTGTTTTTGATGTGACACGACCTCGGACTTAAGCAAGCAAGCACATTCGCAATATAAATGGTCCAATTTGGGCCGCCGCTCTCTCGTCGCTCACCCAAGCCCGGGGTAACTTGGCAATGCCAAGGTGAGGTTGAGGGGTTGGGCCCTTGCTGGTAGAGCGCCAGCAAGGCCTAGATTGGATTCCCAATGGGTGTGGAAGCCTAATTCAATGGGGCCGACGAAGTGCCGAAGGCACCGGTTGCACTTTTCCCACGGTGATCACTCAAGGCAATGGGGCTTGAGGATCGAGCTCTCACTCGCATAACCAGCGGAACTAGAACTTATATTGAGAGATAAGCATTAATGGAGTGAGGTGTGAGCACTTACTCGACCGGTTTGAAGAAACCGATCCCGCTCGGAGACGAGGGCGAGCGGGGAGGCGAGTGGATCCCCACACGCCGCGGCGATGTCGCTTGACCTGCCCAAAGAAGTTACAACACTACACCTCTCACAGGAGGGGGACCTTGGGGTGGGGGTTAATGATATTACAATCAATACTACCTCCACACAGGGAGGGGCCTTCAGCCGGCCAAGCGGGGAGGGGGAAACTAGGACCAAAAGCGATAAGAAGTTGGGAAGCCGTATCTGCCTGCTGTCTGGGAGGGAGGACTGACAGTCGAAGTTGGGGCTGCAGAAGTTGATACAGAATTCCGCTGATGGCGAGACCAGGGGGGAACTCTTTGTGACTGGTACTGGAACACCTCAGAATTTTATAAATTTCTTATCGTACCACTGCTGACCGGGGTGAAGCTTCGAACAGAGTGGCAAGTTCTGGGACTGGCAGCTTCAGATTTCCAACCGCAGGTTGCAGAGAATGCTCCGATGGCTCCCGGACTCCGAATCGATAACCGCCAGAGTTGTTGGAATCATGGACAAGTCTTCTTCACAGAAAAACTGACGGGGATGCTAAAAGATTCCGGAGAAGACCTGGAGACTATGAACAAGGATGACTGGTCGGGGTAGACTGTGGGGAAGCAGATCCGTGCAGCAGAGGGAGAAAATTGATAACTTCTGCTACTGGATGCCGAACGGAGTTCTGCTTCTTGATTCTGAAAGTGGACAGCGCGATGAAGAACTTTGTAGAAGAGCTTGTGGGTTGATTCCTCCGAGGTTCATCGTGGCAGTGCTTCTAATCCGGTTCTGGTACTCAGCAGGGACAGCTCTGCGCCGTTGTGGAAGAACGAAGCTACTGGGCAGCACACAGCTCGGATGAAGATGAAATCACTTCTATTGCAAAGAAGACAGTGAGATGCTTCTGTGGATGCCTCTTGTGCTTTCAAACTTGTCCGGAGGAAGTCGTGGTGGCGTCTGCAAGTGGCTGGTTCACCTGCAACTTCTGGACAGCGAGCTGCAACTTGAATAAAGCTTCCAAAGACCTCCAAGAAGAAGGGGAAGCAAGAACTATAGGGTGAAGGGGAGGTAGGGGATGATAGAGGGAGTATGTGGGAGGTGTGGAGGGGGCCTAATGGTGGATGGGAGATGGAGGAAGAGGGGGAGGCCGCAGGTTTCAGCTGAGGTAATGGGGAATGGGGATTGCAAGGGGGATGAATAATGGAGGGAGGTGGGGGGCGACCTAGGCTAAAGGGGATAGTGGGAGGGGCGGCCAAAGCTTGGAGGGAAGGGATTTCAAATTTGAAATCGCCTTGGGAGTGGGGAGAAGGTGTGGGGAAGAGGGGTGATTGTGTTGGAATGGGGAAGATTTGGTTGGAATGGGGGAGATGGTGTTGGAATGGGGAAGAGTCTACCTAGGAACTAGGGGGGGAAGTAAATGGGGTGTGGGGAAGTGGAGGGGCCTTAATGGAGGTAGGTGGGGATTGGAGGTGGTTGGGAGGAGGAGGAGAGAGGAATGGGGTGAACCCCTCCTTGGGGAAGAGAGAGAAAGGGAGAGAGAGGTGGGGTGGGGATTCACTCCTCTAGGGCTTCTCACCCAACTATAGGATTCACTCCACTAGAACTAAGTTTGAGTACTCAAATGGGATTATTTTGTATTGAATCATTCATTACCTCCAAATGAAGGAAATGGGGCCCTATATATAGGAAACCCACATTTTACAATAAGTCCCTGACAAAAGACTCAATAGCAAATAACCGAAGGGGTAGGGGGGGCTCATGGGCCAAGCCCGAAGAATTAGGCCCAATAGCACATTACACAATCTAATGACACTCAATACTTAGGAAAATAAATGCAAGACCTAGGGACATGACTCAAATAAACTAAAAATTACATCAAATGACTCAAGTAAATAGCATAAAAAGGATAAGTTGGCCTTTATAGAGAGAGGCCCGAACTCAAACGATGCCGGAGTGTGAAGAAGACCCTAGCCAAAGGGAATTGTGGATGATGTCTCCATCAAATCCCCTGGGCTGTGAAGAGCTTGACTCCGTCGAGTAGGGGTCCATCCGGCTGTGGTACTACTCGAGGAGGTCCGGATCCAACCGCTGGAGATCCTCCCGACTCACCCAAGAATCCTCCGAAGGAGGCCGATCCTTCCACCTGACGAGATAGCGCTCATATACCTTGCTCCGAGTGGTAGTGACTTGTACATCCAATATTTGTTCAATTTGTTCACGCTGGGCTCTTTTGGTTGGTGGCCTCTCCTCACGGGTGGGTGCTCTCTCAATGGAAGAAGTAGGACCAATCTCCTCACTAGGTACCACCGTGGGTCCCTTATATGGCACTAGGTTGGCGACATTGAATGTAGGACTTATTCCATACTCCTCAGGGAGATCTAATTCGTAGGCATTTGCACCAATGCGCCTCAAGACCTGGAAGGGATCAGCCCCACGTGGCCTCAGTTTAGAGTTGGCTCCCGGGGAGAGCCTCTCCATCCTTACCATCACAAAGTCACCCACATGGAATTCTTGGTGACGCCGATGAGAGTCGGCCAACCTTTTATAAGCCTCATTCTTTTTGCTGATGTGCTTGCGAATTTCTTCATGCAATTCTCTAATATGTTGTGCAAAAGACTCAGCTGAAATTGACACTCTAGCATGCTGGGGAAGGGGAATGAGATCGGAAGGCTTTCTTGGTTTGTATCCATGCACGGCTTCAAATGGACTCATCCCTATGGACTTATTGATGGAGTTGTTATATGCAAATTCGGCCTGGGGTAAGATGAGATCCCAATTTCCGGGGCGATCCTCAACAAGACACCTAAGAAGGTTCCCTAGACTCCGATTGACAACTTCGGTTTGGCCATCTGTTTGGGGGTGGTAGGCAGTGGAGAATTTGAGGAGGGTACCCATCATGTGCCAAAGAGTTTTCCAAAAGTAGCTAGTGAATTTGACATCCCTATTGGAGACTATGGTCTTAGGTAGCCCGTGGAGACGGACAACCTCATCAAAGAACAATCGGGCCACATGGGAGGCATCGGAGGTTTTAGAGCATGGGATGAAATGGGCCATTTTGGAAAATCTATCAACCACCACATAGATGGAGTCATGCCTTCTTTGAGTCTTGGGTAATCCTAGCACAAAGTCCATGCTTAAGTCTTGCCATGGTCGGTCGGGGATGGGGAGTGGGGTATATAGGCCGGTGTTTTGTTTCACTTGTTTGGCCGAGGCACATGTTCGGCATTGACCCACAACCTTGCCTACATCTCTCCTAAGACTAGGCCAATAAAACTGACCCTCAACTAGGGTAATGGTTTTGTGGACTCCAAAATGACCAGCTAACCCTCCCACATGTAATTCCCAAACCAAGAAGTCTCGGAGTGAGGTCCGTGGAATGCAAAGCTTGGGTCCCTTGAAGAGGAACCCATCCTCTAAGACAAATCCCTCATGTTCCTTGCTAGAAGGGGTGGTCAAGGTGGTATAGATGTGCCCAAAATCGGGGCAGCTAGGGTACTCATCCTTGATCCTATCAAATCCGATCACTTCCACTTGGATAGTGGAGAGCAAGGAAACTTTCCTACTAAGGGCATCTGCCACTCGATTCTCACTCCCGGCCTTGTGTTTGATGACAAAAGTGTAGGATTGGATGAACTCAACCCATCGGGCATGTCGAGCATTTAGCTTTTGTTGGGAGTTGAGGTATTTGAGGGCCTCATGGTCAGAAAAGATGACAAACTCCTTGGGCAACAAGTAGTGCCTTCAATGTCGGAGGGACTGAACCACGACATAGAACTCCTTGTCATAAGTGGAGTATCTTGTCCTAGCATCACAAAGCTTCTCACTAAAGAAGGCTACCGGTGTCCCTCTTGACTAATAATCCCTCCTATCCCTATTCCGGATGCATCACATGTGACTTCAAAGACTTTAGAGAAATCGGGAAGGCATAGGACCGGGGCTTGGGTCAACTTATCCTTAAGTTCTTGGAAGGCTTTAGAGTCTGATTTGGTCCATACAAAAGTTCCCTTCTTGAGACAATCGGTGATTGGGCCGGTGATAGTGCTAAATCCACGAATAAACCTCCTATAGAATGTTGCCAATCCATGGAAACTGCGGACCTCATGAAGGGTGTGGGGTTCCGGCCAATCAGTAATAGCTTAGACCTTGTCGGGGTCCATAGAGACGCCTTTGGTGGACATCACAAATCCTAGGAAGGTGAGGGAGGTGGTCATGAAGTGGCACTTTCCTAAGTTGGCAAATAGGCTCTCTTGTCGAAGGATGATACAAACTTGCCTAAGGTGGTCAAGGTGAGCTTCTTGGGATTGACTATAGATGAGTATGTCATCAAAGTAGACCACTAGAAAGATCCCAATGAATGGCCTAAGGACCTCCGTCATAAGACGCATGAAAGTACTTGGGGCATTTGAAAGCCCAAAAGGCATGACTAACCATTCAAAGAGACCATCTTTGGTTTTGAAAGCCGTTTTCCACTCATCCCCGGGCCTTATCCTAACTTGGTGATAGCCACTCTTAAGGTCAATTTTGGAGAAAATTGTGGCTCCGGCTAACATATCAAGCATGTCATCAAGCCTAGGGATGGGAAACCTATACTTGACGGTGATTTTGTTAATGGCCCTACTATCCACACACATTCGCCATGACCCATCCTTCTTGGGAGTTAGAAGGGCCGGGATGGCACATGGGCTTTTGCTAATGCGAATGAAGCCCTTCCTAATGAGTTCCTCTATTTGCCTCCGAAGTTCGGCATGTTCCGTGGGATTGAGGCGATAATGAGGAAGGTTTGGGAGAGTGGCCCCCGGGACTAGATCAATTGCATGTTGCACATCCCGCATGGGAGGGAGTTGGTCCGGGAGTTCCGTTGGGAACACATCATGGAATTCTTCTAGGAGTTGTTGGATTTCTATGGGATGTGGATTGGTGGAAGTGGGTTCTTCTAGGCAAATGACCACCGCACATAGTGGTGCTCCTTGAACTATCTCCTCTTCAAGTTCTTTCCTAGTGATGAGATGTAGACCCTTGGTCAACCCCGAGGTCCCACTTTGTTTGGGAGTTTGGGTGAGGGATGGGGTTGGAGGGGTGGAGTTCCCCGAGACTTGTGGGGTGATGGGGTGTTGTCCTTGAGGGAGAGGGTCCCTTTTGGTCATGGGACGGGGTGGGGAGGGGTTAAGACGGATAGTCTTTCCCTCATGTTCAAAGGTGCATATGTTGCTCCTACCCAAGATGGTGGCATCTACATCATAAAGCCAAGGTCTTCCTAGTAGGATGCTACCTACTTCCATGGGTATGATGTCACACCATATTTGACCATGGTATGAAGAGAAGGTGAGGGGCACAAGACATTGAGTGTTGACCGGGATGGAGTTGTTGTTGATCCATGAGACCCGATAGGGATTTGGGTGGGGAGTGATAGTAAGCCCAAGAAGATTAACGGTATCGGGGGATACGGCATTGACACAACTCCCACTATCCAAGATTACTTTCCTTACATGGCTCCCTATCTTGACAAAGGTGTAAAAGATTGAAGTTCGACGCCAATCTTCTTCTTGGGGTTTGGTGAGGGTGCACCTAATCACTCCTAGATGGGAGTTGGTAGATGGAGTGGTGTGGTCTAAACCCGACTCTAGGTATTGGGCCTCATACTCTTCTTCCCAATCTAGGGAGGCTTCATGATCCTCAACAACACTCTCGAGTTCTTGTTGGGGTGGGGGAGCTTCTTCCTCAATAAGCAAGCTAGATAATCCCTTGGATGGACATTACCCCGCAAAGTGGCCAAACCCTTGACACCTAAAGCATTGTTGACGCCCGCTACCCGAAGTAGTTCCTACATTTGGGCCTTTGGGAATGTCTTCCCTCCGTGGGAGGGGGTGACTAGGGGTGGGTTTGTTTGGAGTGATGGTGGGAGGAGGGTTGTAAGGCCTTAATGGGGTGTTCCCACTTGGATTATGGGCTTTCATGGGAGTGGCCGGAATGGGCCGTGGTCCCATATTTTTGGGATCGACCGGTCGGGGAGTAGCAAATCGAAGGATCCTAGAGAATCTTTCTACATCCCTAGCTATTTGATAAGCTATCTCAAGGTTATCAACATCTCTCATGAAAAACTATCTTTTGATGTGACTTTGAAGGCCATTCCTAAAGCAGGACAAGGTAACGGTCGGGTCCTCATGAACTCCACACTTCAAAAGATAGGAGTCAAACTTCTCAATGTATTCAACCACGGTCTTCCCTTCTTGGGTGAGGCTTTGCCATTCATCTAAGAGCATTTGATGGTAGGATTGGGGAAGGTATTTGTTCCTAAGTTGGTTCTTCATACCCTCCCAAGTATCAATAGGCTCTCTCCGCCTAATCCTTCTTAGACCCTCTTGGTTTAACCAATAAGTTTTGGCTAACTTGATGAGATGCATTTTGGCCAACCTTACCCTCCTTTGGTCGGACATAGGGTACCATTCAAAGTATTGGTCCATGGCGGTCTCCCACTCTAAGTAGACACTTGGTTCATGGGAACCATCAAAGTTTGGGGCCTCTACCTTAATCATCCTTAAGAGAGGGTCATCCGGGTCGTCCCGTGGACGCCTTTCATGAATGGGATGGTGTCGGGGTCTCTCATGGTCATGGTAAGCGTCATGATCCAAGTCTTCCCTATAAATTTCTGCATGTGGATGATAGGCTCTTGGTCCATGGTTCCTAGGATGGAACTCATCCCTATGAGGCTCAATGTATGGAGGGTGGACTCTTGGGTCATTGTTCCTTGGGTGGAACTCATTCCTATGCAACTCACCATGTGGTGGTTAAACTCTTGGCTCATTATTCCTTGGATGAGGGTCTTCCCTAGGAGGCTCAACATGTGGAAGGTGGACTCTAGGTTCATTGTTCCTTGGGTGGAACTCATGCTCTTCAAGCCCAGCAATTCGAGTGGTAAGGGACTCAAGTTGGGCAAGAATGTTGGTAAGGGCAGCATCTACCCTATTCATTTGGCCTTGAGGTTCCTCCCTAAGAGCATCTTGATTGAGTTGAGGATGGGGATCCATGGGTGGATTTGAAGATGAAGGATCGGGTCGGTAACAAGCACCACTACGGGTGGACATGCAAGACAAGGGGCCAAAGATGTTGGACACACAATGCAATGGTCCTAGGACTTAGACTTGATAGAGACAAGTCAAAGACTTGCTCTGATACCAATTGATGTGACATGACCTCGGACTTAAGCAAGCAAGCACATTCGCAATCTAAATGGGCCAATTTGGGTCGCCGCTCTCTCATCGCTCACCCAAGCCCGGGGTAACTTGGCAATGCCAAGGTGAGGTTGAGGGGTTGGGCCCTTGCTAGTAGAGGGCCAGCAAGGCCAAGATTGGATTCCCAATGGGTGTGGATGCCCAATTCAATGGGGCCGATGAAGTGTCGAAGGCACCGGTTGCACTTTTCCCACGGTGATCACTCAAGGCAATGGGGCTTGAGGATCGAGCTCTCACTCGCATAACCAGCGGAACTAGAACTTATATTGAAAGATAAGCACTAATGGAGTGAGGTGTGAGCACTTACTCGATCGGTTTGAAGAAACCGTGATGTGAAACGAGATCGGGAGGGGGTGCTTTCTTCAACCTTCAGAGCCTTGTCGCGCTATAGCCTCCTAGCGCCTTCGTGAAGAACGCGCTAGTACGATATAGTGCCTTCTCAGACAGCAGTCGGGCGACGAACTTCGGCCTTGGGGAGCTAGTGGATGGCTTTGGGGAAGTGAATCACAAGGGGAGGGCACATAGGGGTTTGGATATGACATGGGGGGGGGATCCTAAACAACATGGGGGCCCTAAACATCAATTAAACTAACCTATTGCTAGCTAGGATAACTTAGGGAATGTGGGAACGGAGGTGGGCGACGAGGGAGAAAGGGCATGGCAGGGCGAGCTAGGACTAGTAGGGCGTTGGCTGGGGCATCACGCCCGATCCCATCGCAGGATCGGAGCAACCAAACTCCGTCTTGATCATAGCCACGTCGTTGGCGGTGGTGGAGGGCGTCGATCGTCGGTGGAGGAAGAACGGAGCCCGAATGGGGCCTCACACCCGGCCTCTTCTCAAAGCCGATGCACCCGGATCTTCGAACGGCCTCCGTGAAAGGGAAGAGGGGAGGATTAGAGGAAGAACGTGGGCATCGCACCCGTAGAGGGGAGGAGGGAGGGATTCTAAAGATTGAGAGATAGCCATGCTATACTCTTCAAACACTCATTTTTCTCAAATCATTTCTATTCATTCTGTTTTATTACTTAATCAAACGAGATGGGGTACATATATAGGGGGAAGGGAAAGCTTAAACGACACTAGAACATTAATTACAACAGTGGGAAATGGCGAACATTGAAGCCATTGCAAGTTCCAAGGGCTGGGTAGTTGGGGCGCCTGCAGTTGACCGTCTGTCTGATGTCGCGCTATGGAAACATAGCGCCTTCTTCAGGTCGCGCTACCCAAAGGTAGCGCGTTAATCTCCAGCCCAGCAGCTTCATCGATCGGCTTTGGCGGCAGCTAGCTTGATTTCCATCAAACCCCTCCACTTTGGAAGGTTCGTCCTCGAACCTAGAAGCTCAAGATCCCAGTCTGTGAGAACAGGCTGGTTCCCTAAGCTCTGATACCATTTGATGTGAAACGAGATCGGGAGGGGGTGCTTTGTTCAACCTTCAGAGACTTGTCGCGCTATAGCCTCCTAGCGCCTTCGTGAAGAACGCGCTAGTACGATATAGCGCCTTCTCAGACAGCAGTCGGGCGACGAACTTCGGCCTTGGGGAGCTCGTGGATGGCTTTGGGGAAGTGAATCACAAGGGGAGGGCACATAGGGGTTTGGATATGACATGGGGGGGGGATCCTAAACAACATGGGGGCCCTAAACATCAATTAAACTAACCTATTGCTAGCTAGGATAACTTAGGGAATGTGGGAACGGAGGTGGGCGACGAGGGAGAAAGGGCATGGCAGGGCGAGCTAGGACTAGTAGGGCGTTGGCTGGGGCATCACGCCCGATCCCATCGCAGGACCGGAGCAACCAAACTCCGTCTTGATCATAGCCACGTCGTTGGCGGTGGTGGAGGGCGTCGATCGTCGGTGGAGGAAGAACGGAGCCCGAATGGGGCCTCACACCCAGCCTCTTCTCAAAGCCGATGCACCCGGATCTTCTAACGGCCTCCGTGAAAGGGAAGAGGGGAGGATTAGAGGAAGAACGTGGGCATCGCACCCGTAGAGGGGAGGAGGGAGGGATTCCAAAGATTGAGAGATAGCCATGCTATACTCTTCAAACACTCATTTTTCTCAAATCATTTCTATTCATTCTATTTTATTACTTAATCAAACGAGATGGGGTACATATATAGGGGGAAGGGAAAGCTTAAACGACACTAGAACATTAATTACAACAGTGGGAAATGGCGAACATTGAAGCCATTGCAAGTTCCAAGGGCTGGGTAGTTGGGGCGCCTGTAGTTGACCGTCTGTCTGATGTCGCGCTATGGAAACATAGCGCCTTCTTCAGGTCGCGCTACCCAAAGGTAGCACGTTAATCTCTAGCCCAGCAGCTTCATCGATCGGCTTTGGCGGCAGCTAGCTTGATTTCCATCAAACCGATCCCGCTCGGAGACGAGGGCGAGCGGGGAGGCGAGTGGATCCCCACACGCCGCGGCGGTGTCGCTTGACCTGCCCAAAGAAGTTACAACACTACACCTCTCGCAGGAGGGGGACCTTGGGGTGGGGGTTAATGATATTACAATCAATACTACCTCCACACAGGGAGGGGCCTTCAGCCGGCCAAGCGGGGAGGGGGAAACTAGGACCAAAAGCGATAAGAAGTTGGGAAGCCGTATCTGCCTGCTGTCTGGGAGGGAGGACTGACAGTCGAAGTTGGGGCTGCAAAAGTTGATACAGAATTCTGCTGATGGCGAAACCAAGGGGGAACTCTTTGTGACTGGTACTGGAACACCTCAGAATTTTTTAAATTTCTTCTGGTACCACTGCTGACCGGGGTGAATCTTCGAACAGAGTGGAAAGTTTTGGGACTGGCAGCTTCAGATTTCCAACCGGAGGTTACAGAGAATGCTCTGATAGTTCCCGGACTCTGAATCGATAACCGCCAGAGTTGTTGGAATCATGGACGAGTCTTCTTCACAGAAAAACTGACGGGGATGCTAAAACATGCCAGAGAAGACCTGGAGACTATGAACAAGGATGACTCGTCGGGGTAGACTGTGGGGAAGTAGATCCGTGCAGCAGAGGGAGAAAATTGATAACTTCTGATACTGGATGCCGAACGGAGTTCCGCTTCTTGATTCTGAAAGTGGACAAGGTGATGAAGAACTTTGTAGAAGAGTTTGGGGGCTGATTCCTCTGAGGTTCATCGTGGCAGTGCTTCTAATCCGGTTCTGGTACTCAGCAGGGACAGCTCTGCACCGTTGTGGAAGAACGAAGCTCCTGGGCAGCACACAGCTCGGATGAAGACGAAATCACTTCTGTTGCAAAGAAGACATGGAGACGCTTCTGTGGATGCCTCTTGTGCCTTGAAACTCATCCGGAGAAAGTCGTGGTCGCCTCTGCAAGTGGCTGGTTCACCTGCAACTTCTGGACAGCGAGCTGCAACTTGAATAAAGCTTCCAAAGACCTCCAAGAGGAAGGGGAAGCAAGAACTATAGGGTGAAGGGGAGGTAGGGGATGATGGAGGGAGTATGTGGGAATTGTGGAGGGGGTCTAATGGTGGAGGGGAGATGGAGGAAGAGGGGGAGGCCGCAGGTTTCAGCTGAGGTAATGGGGAATGGGGATTGCAAGGGGGATGAATAATGGAGGGAGGTGGGGGGCGACCTAGGCTAAAGGGGATAGTGGGAGGGGCGGCCAAAGCTTGGAAGGAAGGGATTTCAAATTTGAAATGGCCTTGGGAGTGGGGAGAAGGTGTGGGGAAGAGGGGTGATTGTGTTGGAATGGGGAAGATTTGGTTGGAATGGGGGAGATGGTGTTGGAATGGGGAAGACTCTACCTAGGAACTAGGGGGGGGAAGTAAATGGGGTGTGGGGAAGTGGAGGGGCCTTAATGGAGGTAGGTGGGGGTTGGAGGTGGTTGGGAGGAGGAGGAGAGAGGAATGGGGTGAACCCCTCCTTGGGGAAGAGAGAGAAAGAGAGAGAGAGGTGGGGTGGGGTGGGGATTCACTCCCCTAGGGCTTCTCACCCAACTATAGGATTCACTCCACTACAACTAAGTTTGAGTACTCAAATGGGATTATTTTGTATTGAATCATTCATTACCTCAAATGAAGGAAATGGGGCCTTATATATAGGAAACCCACATTTTACAATAAGTCCCTGACAAAAGACTCAATAGCAAATAACCGAAGGGGTAGGGGGGCTTATGGGCCAAGCCCGAAGAATTAGGCCCAATAGCACATTACACAATCTAATGACACTCAATACTTAAGAAAATAAATGCAAGACCTAGGGACATGACTCAAATAAACTAAAAATTACATCAAATGACTCAAGTAAATAGCATAAAAATGATAAGTTGGCCTTTATAGAGAGAGGCCCGAACTCAAACGATGTCGGAGTGTGAAGAAGACCCTAGCCAAAGGGAATTGTGGATGATGTCTCCATCAGTTTTATTTCAATGTGCTTAGTCCTAGAGTGATGAACATGATTTTTAGTCAAGGAAATGGCACTGGTATTATCACACAGAATAGGAATGCATCCTAATTTTATGTGATAGTCAATGAGCTAGTGTTTTATCAAGAGCACTTGGGCTGCACAATTCCCTGCTGCAACATACACAGCCCCAACAGTGGAGAGAGCAACTATGTGTTGCTTCTTAGAAGCCCAAGACACTAGACAACCACCTAAGTATTGACAATACCCACTAATGCTCTTTCTATCAATTCTACACCGTGCATAGTCTGCATCAGTGTAAGCTACAAGTTCAAACTCACACCTAGTAGGATACCATAGTCCTAAGTCAAGGGTGCCTGATAAAAAACTAAAAATCCTCTTCACAGCAGTCATGTGAGATTCCTTAGGACAAGCTTGAAATCTATCACATAAACACACTGAAAATTATATATCTGGGTGATATGCAATAAGATACAAAAGGGATCCGAGCATACCTCTATATTGTTTGGTATAAACCAATTTACCTTTTGGGTCAACATCAGGACTAGTTGATGTGCCCATAGGTGCAGTGATCTCTATGATGTTTTCCAGCTGGTATTTCTTCAGTAGATCCTTGATATACTTGGACTGTGTGATGAAGCTTCCTTCTGAAGTTTGATTGACCTGTAATCTAAGGAAAAAACTTCAGTTCTCCTATTAAGCTAATTTCAAATTGGTTAGTCATTATTTTAAAAAATTCCTCACATAGAGAAAGATTATTTTACCTAAACACTGTCATGTACATAGATTTGAACAACAAGGATATCTTTGTTGTTTACCTTGGTAAATAAGGTCTGGTCAACCTCACCTCTTGAATATCATTTACTTGTGAGGAAGGTGCTCAGACTGTCATACCAGGCCCTGGGAGCTTGTTTCCGTCCATAGAGTGCCATATCTAATTTATACTCATGATCAGGAAAGTCAGTGCATTCAAATCCAGGAGGTTGTTTAACAAAAACATCCTCTTTTATTAACCCATTTAATAAAGCAAATTTCACATCCATCTATTGAAGTTTTATTCCTAGGTTGCAAGCAAAAGCTAGAAGAATCCTAATGACTTCTAGTCTAGCTACAAGGGCAAAAGATTCTTCAAAGTCTATCCCAAATTCCTGATTATATCCTGAGCAACAAGCCTAGTCTTATTTCTAACTATCTTTCCTTGTTCATCAGTTTTGTTTTTAAAAACCCATTTAGTGCCTATAACTGAGCCATGTGAGGGTTTAGGAACTAGGTGCCATACCTTGTTCCTTCAAATTGATTCAATTCATCATGCATGGTATTTATCCAATGCTCATCCTTTAAGGCATATTCAATATTTTTGGGTTCTACTTGTGAGACTAATGCAAAATAATTCAGTTCATTTTCTATCCTGAAATGTGATCTAGTCCTAGGGGGTTCATTCAGATTACCAATTACATTCTCTAGAGGATGATCTCTAAGAACTCTAATGTTAGTAAGCTGATTACCTGAATTTTCAATTACCTCCCCATGAACTCCAAATCCTTCAGTCTCACCTTCTTCAACTAGTTCTGCATCCTACTCTTCTTTATTCTCAAGAATTTCTTGATCTGTTTTGTCCCTGTAGAAGCCAGTTTCAGGTTTATTAGAGGATTCATCAAAGACAATGTGTGGTGATTCCTGAACAGTTTGAGAATTGATGTTGTAGATTCTATAAGCTCTAGATTTTTCAGAATACCCTATAAAAATTCCAGGTTCACTTTTAGGTTCAAATTTATCAAGGTCTCTTTTAGAGTTAACATGGATAAAGTATTTACAACCAAAAACCTTGAAATGTGCTAGTGAAGGTTTCTTACCTTTAAGTATCTCATAGGGAGTCTTTTGAGTAAAAGATCTTACCAGGGCTTTGTTGATAATGTAACAGGAGGTATTCACTACTTCAGCCCAAACCTTCTAGGCAAATTGCCTTCAACTAGCATAGTTCGAGCCATCTCCACCGAGGTTCTGTTCCTCCTTTCAACCACTCCATTCTACTCTAGAGTCCTTGGTGAAGAGAATCTATGGTTGATTCTATTTTCCTTGCAAAATTCATCAAACTGTGAGTTTTCAAACTCACCACTGTGGTCAGATAGAATAGTAGAAATAGACTGCTCACCAGTCTGTTTTATTCTGTGGTAAAATTCCTGAAATTCGTCAAAGGCATTATTTTTGTGAGTTAAAAAGAATACCCAAGTAAATCTAGAAAAGTCATCTACCAAGACATCCATATCTTTTACCAGATAAGCTAGCTGATCTAGTAGGACCAAACAGGTCCATATGAATCAACTCAAAGGGTTTGGAAGATAAGTTCTCAGTTCTGGATTTAAATGTCTTTCTAGTCTGCTTGCACTGGGTACAAGCCTCACAGATTTTATTGTTTCTCTTAAAAGACATTTCAGGTAGGCCTGTCAACGGATTCGGATATTATCTGGATCCGCTTCGAATTCGAATCGTATTAACGGATAATATTCGAATTCGTATTCATTTTTTCGGATACAGATAATATCCGAATTCGAATCGGAGCGGATACGGATATTATAATATTCGCTTCAAAAAATATCCGTTCGTAATATTATATATCATATAATATATATTATAAAATAAATAATATTGTATAGAAATTTAGACATTTTATAGTTGTATTTTAATTTAGAGTTTATTTTATATATTTTTGACATTTCATAGTTATATTTTATATACTTTTAACATTTTATAATTATATTTATATACATTTGAATTTGAATCGGATAATTCAAATTTTAAAATGGAGCGGATACGGATAGTCATATATTCGCTTCGTATCCGAATTCAAATCGGAGCGGATCAAAATCGGATATTTCAAATTTTAAAACGGAGCAGATACGGATAATCATATATTTGCTTCGTATCCGCTCCATTGACAGGCCTAATTTCATGAAGACCTCTTACCATGCTATATTTATTCAACTTATGCAGCACACTATAACTTGCATGACCTAGCCTATGATGCCAAAGGCAAGCTAAGTCATCCTTATTAACAGTGAGACACAAATTAGTGTGTGCTGTATCATCTAAATCTACCATATAGATGTTATTGACTCTTCTACTAGTGAATTTCACAGTTTCAAAATTGGGATAAAAAATATTACATTCAAGTGAGTCAAAAACAACCTTATGGCCTTTATCACATAGCTGACTAATACTAAGCAGATTGTAGGCAAGGCCTTCAACTAATAAAACCTCATCAATACAGCATGAAGAGCACTTACCAACTTTACTTGATCCAATTATTTTTCCTTTGGTCTTACCTCCAAAGGTAACATGACCATCATCCTTTTCTACCAGCATGCAAACTTTCCTTTTTCTCTGATCATGTGCCTGGAATAGCCACTGTCAAGGTACCATCTGTTGTGATTGGCTGCCAGGCATACCTGCATACAGAATCAAGTAGAAAATTTTAGAACCCAAGACTGTTTGGGCCCCATAACAGCAGTTAAATCATGCAGACAAGACATCAAGTGTTTTGGTATCCACATTTGTTTGGCTTGAATTGTGGATTTATTAGCTTTTAGATCTTCCTGTCTTTTCTTGCCGCTTTGAGTTTTTGTTTTTATTTTCTTTGGTGTGGCATTCTTGTTCTTAACATAGTGAGAATTTTTGTACCAGTTATTGGTCCATCTGGCATTGGAAGAAGTGTGTGCACTGTAGACCCTAGGCTGACCAGACATAGGATGGACAAAGCTATATGAGTTCTGGTTCATGTAGGTTCTGAACCTAGGTTGCATTGATGCAGTCCAGTGGTAAGGTCGATGCACTTGACTAGTGTATGAATTATGATCATTCTATTGCACCGACCTCATATAGAGGTTGCCTCGACCTTTCCTACCAAAAGTGTAACGATAGGAGTTCTGGAATGATGGATAGGTCGGTGCACTATAGTAGTAGCATTGACCTGAGGTGCTCCTGCTCTGACTTTGGTTTTTAAAGGACTTGAACCCAGAAGGAATGTATGTCGGTGTAGGTTGGTTGTTGCATAGACCTTTCTATTGAGGCTGGGTTACCTTGGTTTTGGGAGTTCCTTGGACTTTGAATTTAGCTGGCTGACCCCTAACATGTCCCTTAGCCAGAGGTGCAGTAGTGTGTGTGCAGGATCCACTAGACACCTCTACCTTCTCTTTGCCCTTGTTCTTGGCACTGGACTTGTTATGATCATTAGAATTTTTGTTGCTGTTTTCTTCAGAGTTCATTTTTATTAAAGGTTTGGATTTAGATGTTCCTTTTTCAGAGACAAAAGAAATAGTCTTCACATCAAACCTTTTCTTATTTGTTGGGTTAAAATCCAATCCTTCCCTTCTAAAGTTCACCTTTGTTCCCAAAATGGCATTCAGATTTTCAGTTCCATGTGTCATACCTTCAAGAGAATGTTGGTTATCCTCATTTTCTTTTTTTAAGTTCTCAATTGTCTTTTTTAATTCTTTATTCACACCATTAATGTCATCATATTTTTTATTTGCAATTTTGGTTTCTTCGTCAAATTTTTGCATTCTGATTTTTAATTCATCAATAGTGTTTTTCAAGTGATCATTTTCATACCTTAGTTCTTTCAACACAGTCTTGTATTCATCTGTATCAGCAAGAAAATTTTTTAAATCAAAATTTTCTTTCTCTAAACATGTAACCCTGTCAGTTAGTGAAGTATCATGAACAAGAGAGTTATTTTTCTTTTTAAGATGTTTGTTCTCCTTACGCACATCATCATATTTATCTAAGATTTCAGCATATGCATCTTCCCAATCACTATGAGAGTAATTTTCAAAAGGAGAACTTACATCATCATCTGTTTTCTCTTCCTCCTCTCTTCTGGCCATCAGACAGAGCTTGTCTTCTTCCTCGCTATCAGATGTACTGCTCTGACTGCCTTCATCTTCATCACACTAGGTACTTATCATAGCTTTTCCTTGCTTGTTCTTCCACCTGGGTTGTTTCTCTTTCTGCAGCTCAGGACAATCAGCCTTTAGGTGCCCGACTTTCCTACAATTATAGCAAACAATACCATCAGATTGCTTAGCAGTATCAGACTTATATTTTGACTGCTTCTTACCTGGGAAATACTTTCTTCTGAACCATTTTCCTTCCTTTCTCAAGAACTTCTTAAATTTTCTTGTAAACATAGCAAATTCATCTGGGTCTTCGTCTGAACTAGAGGAACTGTACTCACTTGACTACCCTTTGCTACTAGAAGTCACTTTAAGTGCTAGGGGTTTTTTCTTCTTATTAGACTCATCGACCCTCTTGAGATTTAGCTCATATGTCATGAGAGAACCAATGAGTTCGTCAACAGTGGTAGTAGCTAGGTTCCTAGACTCTTCTATAACTGTGGCCTTGGTGTGCCAAATAGGTGTCAGGGACCTAAGAATTTTTCTAACAATTTCATACTCACTGTAAACCTTGCCAAGGCTTCTCAAACCATTAGTGAGAACCATCAGTCTGGCGTACATCTCAGATATAGACTCGTCCGGTTTCATCTTAAAAGCTTCATATTCTGAGACAAACATATTAGCCTTGGTCTCTCTAACCTGAGATGTTCCCTCATAGATTACCTCTAGCTTGTCCCACATTTCCTTGGCTGTGGAACATGAGGAGACTCTCAAAAATTCAGTAGGGTGAAGAGCACATTGTATAGCATTTACAGTGCTCCAGTTCAAAGTAGACCTACGGATCTGCTCCCTAGTCTAGACTTCCTCATCCTCAGGGAGCTCAAACGGGCCTTTACTAACAACCTTCCAAATCTCATAATCCTTCGCTCGAAGGAAGACCTATATACGATTCTTCCAGTAAGCATAGTTGCTACCGTCAAAGATTGGCGGCTTACTGGTGGAATGACCCTCAGCAGTTAGACCTCTAGCATCCATTTCAACTAGTCTCTCCAGGATGTTAAGCCCTTCGGGAGAGTTAGGCTCTGATACCACGTGATGTGTGAACGGATGAACAAGCGATCTAAAGGGGGGGGGTGAATAGATCTACCCCAAAATAAAATTCTACAATAGTTAATAACAGTGCAGAATTAAAGTGAACTACTGTGAATCGAAACACTAATAACAGTTTGAATTATCAACAAGAGAATCTACTATGAAATTACTATCAATCACAGTAAACACCAAAATAATATATCAATCAACTCAGTATAGTACCTGGCAGAGGGTTGATTAGGAAATCTTTTCACGCAAAGGTCAGTTTTCCAGATAGATGTAATCTATCCTTCTAACTGAACCAATTTTATATACCACTGAGTCGATGATAGCAGATTAGATGAAAATGGAAAGTCTACTGAGCAATTCAAAGCATTGTCAATCTTAGATGAAGAAGTACAGACAAATTCAGAATATATTCAAACGTTAAGAACTTGAGCATAAGCAACATGTGAATAGGTTGAAGTTATTAGAGAATTACAGTGGACGATCCTAGGCATTCATCTATTAGCAGTAGAAGGAATTCAATTACACAAGAGCAGATCAATTTTTAATGTGGTTTGATCTCGAGCTTGAGATCAACGTCCACCCCTTTCTTAACTGAGTAAGAATTCCGCTACCAAACAACTTGAACATTGCTGATCCACAGCTTCGAGGATAGAATCCCTACAATCGCTGATCCACAGCTTTGGGGAATACGTCCTAGACCGTTGAGCGTCACATCTTGCTTACCGAGGATCACACCTAGCCGCTGAGCACCACAGCTTGCTGTCCGAGGATCACACCTCGCCGCCGACTTACAGCTTGGACTGCTGATACACAACTTACAAACCGTTTCAAAAGTAAAGAGAAAAGATTCAAAGAATTAACGATATCGAAAAAAACAATGTAGCTCGCTATGGAGCAATTTGACTCTGCATATGATCCAGGAGTCAAGACAACAACTCTTCCTCTCAATCTTACTTCTCACTCAGATTGCTTCTTCGACTTACGACACTCTTTTTATCTTCTCACTGTCTGCAACAGGCTCTTGCTCTCTTGAACACTTCTCCGACTTTTCTCTCTTTAACTATAGCTCTTGCAGCTCTCTTCTACTCTTCTGATCTGCTTCTATCCTCTGGTTCTTCGTCTATCTCTTCTACTCTTTTCTATCTCTCTCCTCATATTTTGACTGAGAGATTCCCTCTTTTTATAGGCGTAAGCTGGATCAGGTGGTCCCCAGAGCATTTTGAATTTTGGGCGTGTGGAAGACACACTCCTGCTCAATAACTTTATCCAAAACTCGCACTTCAAGGGGCCACGTGTCAGAGGTAGAAGATGTGACGATCCACGTGACAGGATATTAGTTCGCTTCCCGCATTAGATCACGTGCCTTTAATCTGGTTCACTTTAAGTTCCTCGTGAGATTAATGCAGACTACCTTTTTGCCACCAAGGTGCTCGATCATGGATCTGGGTTGGTTCTTCCTCTATGTCAAAAATAAAATCAAAGAATTATGAGATTCATGAAGCATGTAATAATTGTTAGCAAATGCAGTTTAAGATGTTTCATGAGTTCAGGCAATTTATCTAAGTGTATGTAGAAGATTCTTCAAGAGCATCGATGCATAAATGAGATGTATCAACATGTATCGCTAAGACATGCAGCAAATCAGAATAAAGACATCGACCTTAGTATTATATAGGTAGACCTTTATTGTCAGATACACTAACCCTGTAATGAAGATGCATCGACCTGTCTTTATAGTGAATGCACAAGGTGCATCGACCTTGAGAGTGATAACTTACTAGCATCGACCCTTCTATAGCATGCATTGACCTATGATGCAGTCCCTAGCTCACTAGCATCGATCTGTGCTGCAGTCGCTAGCTAACTAGCATCGACTGTGCTGCAGTCGCTAGCTCACTAGCATCGACCTGTGCTGTAGTCGCTAGCTAACTAGCATCGACTATGCTGCAGTCGCTAGCTCACTAGCATCGACCTGTGCAGCAGTCGCTAGCTAACTAGCATCGACCTTACTCAAACAAGCATTTACCTATGCATCAGTCATTAGCTCGCTAGCATCGACCTTACTAAGACATGTATTGACCTGTGCTGCAAACCTTCTTTATATGCACCGACCTTCAAGTGCAAAGCTTCTACATGTGCACCGACCTTCTGAACTAGACTGAATGTGTGCACCGACTTGACAAACAATAATGTAGAAGTGCAACGACCTTATGTTCAAAGTGGTACAAGGATGCATCGACCTATCAGTACTAGAGTAAATGTATGCACTGGCCTGATAGACTATAAAGTGAATGTGCACCGACCTTAAAGACTTATATGCAAATGTGCATCGACCTTTCAATGCAACAATATGCAAGTGTGCACTGTTGGAACCCTGGTTTTGATAATGACAGCCTATGAATCATGTTGAAACTAAAATGCATAAGTACCTTCATATTGAACAAGCCATATTTTTGTCTAAGTGTCAAAACAAAGGTCGAAGCACATATAGGCACTTAGTCACTAAGGTCGATGCATATTCAGGTCGCCATCGACTAAGGTTGATGCACATTCACTATGTCTTCTCATCAAGTCCGTGCATGTTTTAGACAGAAGTGTCAAAGGTCGATGCATGTTTCTTGCATGTAGTAATAAAGGTCGATGCACATATGCCACTGGCATTAGGAAGGTCGATGCATGTTTTCTCTTAGTCTTACTAAAGTCGACGCACATCGTCCCTTAGTCTCACTAAGGTCGATGCACATCGTCTCTTAGTCTTACTAAGGTCGATGCACTTCGTGCCTTAGTCATGCTAAGGTCTACGCATATATTGCATCATGTATTGCTAAGGTCTATGCACATACAAGTCCATGCACACTTAAGGTCTGTTCACATTTGCATATAGAGTGAAGGTCGGTACACATCACTGTTCAAAGCAAATGAAGGTCGATGCATATGTGTTAGCGATAGCCTGTAAGGTCGATGCACATTTTGCATCTTGCCTTTTAAGGTCGAAGCACATTGTGTATTTTGTCTTCCAAGGTCTGTGCACTTTTGTATCTTGCATAACTAAGGTCGAAGCATTGTTTATGTATCCAGTGCATATGAAGGCATCAGGTCAGAGCACATTAGGCAAGTCTGAGCACATGCATATCTACGCAGGTCGGTGCACATGCACAAAATTCCATGGTCAGGTCAATGCTTGTGTTCATCTAGTTCACTGTAAGGGCTGTGAATGGTCTCATGGTTTAGCATAGTAAGTCTACCTGTGTGCTTCACAAGTCTGAGCATATTCATAATTTTTTTTTAAAGTCTACCTGTGTTCTACACAGGTCAGTGCAAAAGGACTGCACTCAGTATTAAGCATATATTCTCTCAAATGCTATGACTATAAGGTGTTTGACAAAATGCCTTGCATTCTTGTTGACATGATTAAGTTACTGCGGGACCCAGAATCAAACACATAAAAGGCTGGAAGGTTTATACTCGGCATGATCACGTGGCTCGAGTTCTTAACTTATAGGCACGTGATCCAAGGCTAGTCTGGACTGGAGTTTCAGCCACGTGGACAACACACTTTCAACATATGACACATGGAATCCAGAGACGCTTTCCTGAGTTATCTTTTCTGAAAGGAATGGGAGGGAATGTTTCCTCCACGCGCCAATCTGAAAACTCTGTGGGGACCACAGAATCTCAAGAGCTCTATCAATAGAAGACCTCTATCATTCAAGAAAGCAGATCACGCAATTTTTGAATTGAGCAAGCCTAAGCGAGAGCATACGGAGTGATCCAAAGAGTTTGAAAAAGAGAGCCAGTGCAAAAAGAGAAGAAAGAGAGAGAGAGAGAGTTTTAGAGAGAACTCCAGAAAAGAGAAAAATAGGGTATCGGAATCTGAAGAGGGATTCTTAGTAAAAATAGAGAGAGAGAAGAGAAAGAGTAGGAGAGTGAGCAAGAAAGAATAGAGAGGAAGTGTGGGCTTGAAGATATTGTTTCTTATCAGTTCTTGGATCAGATCCACAACTGGATTCGCTCCTGCGTGAGCTACAATCTTGTGAGTTACTTTTTGGTTTCATTTCCTGTGTTTTCTTTATCATCCTCTTTCAAGCTGTCTGTTAGCAGAGCTAAGCTGTAATGCTCAGCGGGCGAGGTGGATACCTCGGACAACAAGTTATGATGCTCAGTAGTTTGTAAGGAAGTTGTAATGCTCAGCGGTTGAAGCTGTGAATCAGCGGAAGCAAGCTGCGATGCTCAGCTGTAAGCAAGCTGCGATGCTCAACTGTAAGCAAGCTGTGATGCTCAGTAGTTCAAGCTATTAGGCAGCGGGAAGCCTCACTCTGGTTTGAGTGGGGGATGGACGTAGGTCTGTGGTAGCAGACTGAACCATCTAAAAACTATCTGTGCAGTGGTTTGTCTTGCGTTCCAGTCCATATCCTCTATCACCATTCTAAGGATGTCTGAGAAATTTTATTTTCTATCTGAAGTTTACTTGAGATCTATATGCTCTGCTGATTGAGTCAGTTTAGCTTAGTTCTTATCTGTTGTGAAAGCATGCTATTTGATGCTTGAAGGTTTGTTAGTATGTTCAACGATATATCAGTCTGTGTGAATGATTTGTATTTGATATTGTGTCTAGCATAATTATGGTTTAGTGTGAGCTAGTCATTTTGCATTTCCTTTTATTTGTTAACTGGAGAGCGTTTAATTTGATTAAGCCATTTGAGATTTTAATTCGGCAATAGTTTTTGAATGGGATTCATTAACCCCCCCTCTGAGTCCGTGCATAGCACCACAACAATTGGTATCAGAGCGCGTTTATATGATATAAGGTCCAACGATCTGTAGATATGATCCTGCTTTTTTGTCCTTGTGCAATTTGCTCTCGGTGCTTCTATTGATTTATACTCTCCGATTTATATTTGCTCTCCATGGCTGATATTATGACATTTGATGGTTCTAGTTTTTATGTTTGACTAGGAAGATTCAGAGATTATGTGATCTTTGTAGATTCGAACTTATGGGTTTTAATTGCATACGGTTCACACGATGTTCCAGAGGATCAAACCAAATTGAACGTCGTTGATAAACTAAAGAATGTAGAAAACTTGAAAGCCCTAGAGATGGTAAAGAAGGCGATAGATATTAACATGTTTCCTAGTGTTACTGTGTACAGGACTGCGAAGGAAATCTTGGATAAGATTAATCCAGTCCATGAAGAGAAGGAAGATCACAAATGTTTTGTGGCCAATGATGTAAGTACTGAAGAAGAGGTAAGTTCTCCTTTCAAAAATTATACAGTAGATCAATGGATGGATTCTTACACTGATTTGTTTGAGATGTATGAGAAAATAAGAAAAGAAAACACATCATTGAAAAAGAAACTGAAATCTGTCAATCATGCTGAATCTGATCATGTTGAAGATGAAGAACTGAAAGTTGAAATCGACAAACTTAAAATGAAATTGCAGGAGCTTGATAATGAGAAGTCTGACTTGAACACTTTGAAATTTGAGAATGAAAATCTTAGAAGTAAACTCCTTGAAGTTGAAAATTCATGAAATGAATGTGTCTTTTTGAAGGAATTAATTGATGATCTTAATTCTGATGTTGATATGTAAAGAAATCTGATTGTATATTTAAAAGAAGAAAATAATTGTTTGCTTGAAAAGAAAAGGAAAGTTGAACAATTTGAAGAAACTCTGATGGAAGAAAATGGCAATCTGAAAGAACAAAACAAAAAGCTCATGGTCTTAAATATTGTCATGTCAGAAAAATGGTTAACAATTGAAAAGGGAAAATCTATTTTGAAAGAAGACGAAGCTGACTGTGAAATAAAGTTAAAACAGGAAATAAAAAATCTCAAAAGTTTGAATGATGCACTACATCAACAAGTAATTTCTTGTGAGAATGATATTGCCAACTATGAAATGAGCATTGCTTCTTTACAATCTGAAATTCATGATCTGAATAATTCCATGTCTAAATTTGTTGAAGGGAAAAACAATTTAGATAAAATTCTTGGAACACAAGTGAACTTTTAGAGAGAAGGACTGGGTTATAATCCATTTAAGAAGAAGAAATTTGAAAATAAACTCTCAACTTCATTTGTGAGCAGTTCTGAAAAACCCAAAACATCAAACTCATATGTTTTTCAATTCAATGCTCAGAAAACTGATAAACAATCTAAAAATTTGCAAAAGATTGGAAAACAGAAAAAGAATGTGAATCAAAATAAAACCAAGAATGTGTTTGCTTTTTCTGTGAATTCTGTCATCTCTTAGAAATCTGAATCATCAGTGCATGTTGTTAAACATTCCCCAATTCATTCACATGCACACACAAAGAGTGTTTCATGTCACTATTGTGGTAAGGCAGGTCATGTTATGGATGACTGCCAGGCAATGATGGCTGATGACATGAGGGCACTGAAGAAAGTGAATGCTTTTCAGAGAAGAAATAAGAATAAGCACAAAACATTTAGGAACATTCCTGGTAGATATGTCAATTTGCATGCTAAGTCAAATGTCCATTCACACAAGCATGTGAATAGGAATAAGGACAGAATTTCATATTTTCATTGTGGTAGATATGGTCACTACATGCATGATTGTCATTTAATGCTTCATGATAATCAAATGTTTAGCAACTTTTATGCTAAGGACAATCATGCACAGAGCTATCATGCTAAGAAACATGTTGTTCTGAATTTGGAGTGTTTTAATTGTGGGAAGGTTGGGCATGTGGCATCACAATGCTAGTCAGTAAAGAAACAGTTTCATGATAAACATGCTCAAGTTTCTATAATTAGAAACACTCATGGCAGGAATAAATTCATGCATAGACATCCAATACGTAATAACTGTGGAAAACCTGGTCATACTATGTTTGAATGTTATTGGATGAAATTTGATTCATTTACTGCCTGGAATAATTGGAGTACACCTGCTAGAGGTGTTACTCATCTAACAGGACCCAAGAGTTCTTGGGTTCCTAGATATGCGAGATAATCTTCTCTTGCAGGTGTGCCTTGGTGGAAGGAATAAAAGGGGTTGAATAAAAACACAAGGCATATGGAGGTCAGTTAAACCCCGTTCTTATTCATTCTTATATTGCCTGTTTTATGGCTTGAGTAATTCTTCTTTGAGCTTCTGCATGATTGGTCTAAGTGATTCTTCGGTTGCTGTTAAATGTCATCTCATTAATTAATGTCATTGATTGATGCTGTCTTAAAATGAATGCTGAATTTCTGATCATCTGCCATATGCATGACTCATATAAGAATTTTCATGCTAAGAATTTGTTAGTCAGTCATGTTCATAGTAGATGCATTAGTCTGCATGACTCTTTGGTATATCAAATGGTCTACTGGGAGAAGGGCAGATCATCTTCTGTCTGGAAACCCACATCATTTGTAGAGGCTAGCCTCCACATAGTACCAAGAGTCCAAAACATTACATGTAGTATAATTATGTAATGTGCATTTCATTGCTGCATAACTGTGTACCTTAAGAAAAGAATTGGTGTTTGGTTGAAACCACTGCACATAGTGAGGGGGAGCTGAGCTGAGCTGAGCTTGTCAGATATATTGGTGCTAAGCTTGTCAGATATATAGCGGTTTATGGCTGATTGTCAGAATATGAGTTGTGCTAGTGATCCTGGTTCTATTGCTGAAATGATGTTTTGATGATGGACTGGATATCCTACTTGAAAAGGCTTTCAGGTCGATGCATATGGAACGTGCCTCAACTTTACCATTTAAGCAAGTCGAAGCATATAGGAGATACATCGACCTTAGTTGGCTGGCTAGTTGAACCTCATGGATAGAACCCAAACTTTTCTTCATTCAGAACTAGCTGAAGGTTGGGTGCTACTGGGATACTCAGAAGGTTGTTGGTTATATGAAAGGCTAGTAAAGGCTAAGTCTTTGGTTGTCTGAAAATCTAGCCTAAGTCTTACCCTTGCTCCTATGTGGCCTTCTATCCTACTACCTTGCTTTTCTTCATAATGATTTGTCCACATACTCTTTCTCATCTGAATTCTATAATAAGTCTTTAGACTCTGCTATTCAGGGGGAGTAATGCTTTGAAATTTGTCAACTTTACTAACCATCAATTGTTGGTTACTAAGACCACCCTGATCCAAAAATAAAATTACTAGACTTTACAAAAATATGATTTTTTGCTTATGAAGATTAAATCCTATGTTAATTGTTCAAAATCCTTGAATGAACCTTTAATGGTCTTAAAACATTCTAATATTGGAATTGTTCAGTTGATCTCCATAAATCTGAAAATTGCAAGTAATAAGACAATCTGGTAGAAGATCATGTCTTATAATGTTCTCAAACTATGCCTTAAGTAAATCTGAGATAAGACCATGGAATACGCCATTAAACTAAAATGTGAAAATGGCAAAGCAATGGCACATCCATTTGAGAAACTGACCATCTGAATCAATGATATTCAGAGGTTATGTCATGATAATGGAGGTTATCTCTGTTCATAAATTGAAGCATAATGGTAGATTGTGCTTAGTAACCAGGGATTCTGGTGTCTAATAAACATGTTTCCTTGAGTAAAAAGGCGTAGTCATGCTAGAATGCTCAGTCAAGAAAATAAAAAAAATGGTTGACTCTAGGCTCCATTTCAGAGGCTGAAAAATGGTTTTAAGTTCAATATAAGATAGATTTTTAAATCAGTTTTGTCTAGTGAAAATGATAAGTAAGATTAATGGATCTTTGATTGGACATAGTACTTTGATTAGAGGGTTTCATTACAATTGTTTGTTCATTAAAGGATCAATTTCAAAAGATTAATGGAGTATGATATAATCCTCATACGCTGAAAACCGTCCATGTGTAAAGAAAGGCATTTTAATTAAAGTGAAGGGTAGTTTGGGAACTAAACGTTGAAATTAGTAAAGTCGGCAAAAGATGAAGTATAACTTTACCTTATTTCAAAGTCTTCCTCACTTTGAAACCTACTCCATCCAGGTCGAGGCTTATCTCTCTGCACCGACGCTCCTTACGTCTGTGCTAATCCTCTCCAGACCTTAGCCTTGGCCTTTCCGTTATTGCTCTCCACATTTCTCTTATCCTTCCTACCACTCTTTGTCCTCCATTCTTCACCGTTTCCATCATGTCTTCTCCGACCGCCGAAGGCAAGGGAAAGCAGAAGGCAACGGAAGAGCAACATCCAGCGGACACTCTGTGCATAAAATCTGCAGAAGTTCATCAGTACCAAAGGAGATCAAAGGAGGTACAAGCTGAAGGCACCATTTCTAGGTTGGCTAAAGAGAAATCAAGCAAGAGCAAAGGAAAGAAAGTAGAAGCCCCAGCCAAGAGGCGACGAACAGCTGCCGTAGAGTCCATCCGCAGAGAGCCTGAAGAAGAAGAAATCATTTCTGCTAGGTCTTCTATAAAAGCTGAATCTTTGATTGAGTCAGAAAAAATCATCTTTCCACGGTATGTGGACTTTCATGACAAGACAATGCTTTTAGAGTTTCCCGAATTGATGCATTTAATTAGTTTTCAAAAATGGAAGAAATTCATGGGGAAACACAGAGTTTATTACCCTAGGCTGGTGAAAGAATTTTTCAAAAATTTGAAATTTGATCTAGAATTGTCCGAAATTTGGACTCATGTGAAAGGAACAAAGATTGAAGTCACTAGGCATTATTTGCATAAGGTCTTTAGGATTCCATAAGATGGGGTAGTTGAAGGGGACTTCGAGTATAATGAACATGAAGCCTACTCCATTCTTGCCGATTTACCCTGTGACCCTAAAGACAGGTAGCAAACTAAATTGACTTCATTCAATGCAAATAAGTTCTCCCCTATGAAGAGATTACTTCATCATATGTTCACCACTATTATTACAGCACAAGGAGGAGGCAGGGGGAGGCTTACTGAGTCACAAAGATTTCTTTTCTTTTACATGTTTAAGAGGATCAGGGTATGCTTGCTAGAATTAATGATTCAAATTATTGGAACATGCAAGGAGTCTAGAAGACACTTGCCCTATGCTGCTCACCTGACAGCCATTTTTAAGAAGATGAATATCTCCTTAGAGGATGAAACTTTCAAAGAAATCCCTAAGGTAAATGTGTATAACATGGATTTCATCACCAAGTTTATGAAAATTAAGCCATCAGGTGATAGAATCCAGGGGCATGAACCAGTAGGCCAGGTTCAATAGGAAATGGCAGTACAACCCATCCTTCAGGGGGAGGATCAACCTCGAACAGCAGAACAACCAGCAGCTGAAGAAGGTCAGCAACCAGTTGTAGAAGAAATTGATCAAACTCAGTCAGATGCACAAGTTCAGGGGGAGGATCAGCCCCAAGCAGTTGAATAGCAAAGGGGAGTAAATGCAGAGCAGGAGGATGATGAAGAAGTACATGATGAGAACTTGCAAATGCAAGGGGCAGAACAGGAAGTTGAAAGGGAATAAATGGAAGTTGATGAAGAGGAAGTTGATGAAGAGCAGCAACCAAGACAAGTAGAAATGGAATAGCAGAAGCAGCACTTATTTGAAAACCAACCAGAGCAAATAAATGTGGAAGAAAACATAGAACAACAATAACCATTTGTTGAACAGCCAAATGAGCAGTAGAGGGTGGAACAACCACAAGAAGCTGAGGTACTCCAAGAAAATCGGCAAGTAGAAGCTGAAGTTCCACCAGAACAATTTGTAGGTCCTGCTACCTACCATGGACCTTATCATGGGCCAGTGATGGGATTTGGTATTCAGCCACCTCTATCCCTTGAGGAACCTCATATCCCACCTGAATTTCAAGCCTCTACTTCAACCAGACCAAGCTCAGGACAGTATGCTGCAGATGTTCATCCATCCCTGGTACATTTACTTTTAGATCAGTTCAGGATAATGAATGCACAGTTTATGCATTTACATATAGCTGTAGAAAGATTAGATACCAGAATGCTACATGTGGAGCAGACAGTTAATAGTTAATGGGAGAAGTTTATTAGAGATAAGTACAGATCAGATGAAAGAATCCATGGTTTCTTATATTCTCTTTTGCATGTTTGTGAGAAAGCTGGAGCCATTATGACGGATATGAGACAGACCCAAGCAGAAAGTTATGCAAAAAATACACAAATGTTGGTCCATGCCTTTGATATCAAAAGTGAGCTAGAAATTATTAGAAATCCACTGAACTTAATAAGAGAAGACCAGCAGGTTATGTCTCAGAGGATTAACTCAATTTCTGATGAAGTCCAGGGAATCATAATTCAACTTGGAAACATTTATGGCAAACTGGATGATGTTGAAGAACAAGTTCAAATTTTGGCTGACAGCTTCACAGATGTAGTTACTACTCAAGCCACTCGTGCATCTACCTCTATGGCTGGAATTCACCACCAGCAGACCTCTCAATTGGAAAACATGTACACCATGTTATAAAATTGCTTTGTGGATTTGACTACCAGTGTCAAGGAATTACAAGCCCTAGTTCAGCAAAATGATGAAAAATCATGACTAAGTTTGTAGCTCTAGGCACTAAGGTAGACAGAATTCCAAACTCATTTCCAATGGCAGTGCCTTTAAGGGGCAGTTCCAGCATAGCTCCTATCAGATGGGCCAGAACAAGAGGTGCCAGCTCTAGTGGAACATGTCCAACTAATATTTAAAGCCCTCAACCTTCTATCTTTTTTATAATGACAAAGGGGGAGAGGATTGGTCATGTATCTTCTGTATGGGATAATTTTTCGGAGTTGTCTGTATGGGGGAGAGGAAGAGAGCTGATGATTGTAATTCTGTCTGTTCTGAATGAGAAAGTCAAAAGTTTCTGAATTTCTGTGTCTAAATCACTGGTGTGCTATGATTTTCAGTCAAACATTAGTTTGTTTCTTCTTAGTGTACACAGAAATATCAGCATTGCATCTTTGTTTTGAATGCTCTTGTCATGCATGTCAGTTCATGTGTCTTAATTTGAATAAAGTGAAAACCATCACTGTGGTTGAAAATTTGTGCTAAGACTTGATTGAGTGATTAAAGGAATGAATGTGTGTAATTTTATCCTTGTGCAAACATACATGACTCATAGTTGTCATCATGAAAAAAGGGGAGATTGTTGGAACCCTGGTTTTGATAATGACAGCCTATGAATCATGTTGAAACTGAAATGCATAAGTACCTTCACACTGAACAAGCCAGATTTTTGTCTAAGTGTCAAAACAAAGGTCGATGCACATATAGGCACTTAGTCACTAAGGTCGATGCATATTCAGGTCGCCATCGACTAAGGTTGATGCACATTCACTATGTCTTCTCATCAAGTCCATGCATATTTTAGATAGAAGTGTCAAAGGTCGATGCATGTTTCTTGCATGTAGTAATAAAGGTCGATGCACATATGCCGCTGGCAATAGGAAGGTCGATGCATGTTTTCTCTTAGTATTACTAAAGTCGATGCACATCGTCCCTTAGTCTCACTAAGGTCGATTGACATCGTCTCTTAGTCTTACTAAGGTCGATGCACTTCGTGCCTTAGTCATGCTAAGGTCTACGCATATATTGCATCATGTATTGCTAAGGTCTACGCACATACAAGTCCATGTACACTTAAGGTCTGTTCACATTTGCATATAGAGTGAAGGTCGGTGCACATCACTGTTCATAGCAAATGAAGGTCGATGCATATGTCTTAGCGATAGCATGTAAGGTCGATGCACATTTTGCATCTTGCCTTTTAAGGTCGAAGCACATTGTGTATTATGTCTTCTAAGGTCTGTGCACTTTTGTATCTTGCATAACTAAGGTCGAAGCATTATTTCTGTAGCCAGTGCATATGAAGGCATCAGGTCAGAGCACATTAGGCACATGCACAAAATTGCATGGCCAGGTCAATGCTTGTGTTCATCTAGTTCATTGTAAGGTCTGTGAATTGTCTCATGGTTTAGCACAATAAGTCTACCTGTGTGCTTCACAAGTCTGAGCATATTCATATATATTTTTTTAAAGTCTACCTATGCTCTACATAGGTTAGTGCAAAAGGACTGCACTCAGTATTAAGCATATATTCTCTCAAATGCTATGACTATAAGGTGTTTAACAAAATGCCTTGCATTCTTGTTGATAGGATTAAGTTACTGCGAGACCCAGAATCAAACACATAAAAGGTTGGAAGGTTTATACTCGACATGATCACATGGCTCGAGTTCTTAACTTTTAGGCACGTGATCCAAGGCTAGTTTGGACTAGAGTTTCAGCCACGTGGACAGCACACTTTCAGCATCTGACATGTGGAATCTAGAGACGCTTTCCTGAGTTATCTTTTCTGAAAAGAATGGGCGGGAATGTTTCCTCCACCCGCCAAACTAACAACTCTGTGGGGACCACAGAATCTCAAGAGCTCTATCAATAAAAGACCTCTTTCATTCGAGAAAGCAGATCATGCAATTTTTGAATTGAGCAAGCCTGAGTGAGAGCATACGGAGTGATCCAAAGAGTTTGAAAAAGAGAGCCTGTGTGAAAAGAGAAGAAAAAGAGAGAGAATTGCAGAGAGAACTCCAGAAAAGAGAAAAATAGAGTATCGAAATCTGAAGAGGGATTCTAAGTAAAAATAGAGAGAGAGTAGAGAAAGAGAAGGAGAGTGAGCAAGAAAGAATAGAGAGGAAGTGTGGGCTTGAAGATCTTGTTTCTTATCAGTTCTTGGATCAGATCCAGAACTGGATTTGCTCCTGTGTGAGCTACATTCTTGTAAGCTACTTTTCAGTTTCATTTCCTATTTTTTCTTTATCATCCACTTTCAAGCTGTGTGTCGGCAGAGCTAAGTTGTAATGCTCTGCGGGCGAGGTGGATACCTTGGACAGCAAGCTGTGATGCTCAGCGGTTGAAGCTGTGAATCAGCGGAAGCAAGCTGTGATGCTCAGCTATAAGCAAGCTGTGATGCTTAACAGTTCAAGCTGTTAGGCAGTGGGTAGCCTCACTCTGGTTTGAGTGGGGGATGGACGTAGGTCTGTGGTAGCAGACCAAACCATCTAAAAACTATCTGTGTAGTGGTTTGTCTTGCGTTCCAATCCATATCCTCTAACCCCATTCTCAGGTTGTCTGAGAAATTTTATTTTCTATCTGAAGTTTACTTGAGAGCTATATGCTCTGCTGATTGAGTCAGTTTAGCTTAGTTCTTATCTGCTGTGAAAGCATGCTATTTGATGCTTGAAGGTTTGTTAGTATGTTCAATGATATATCAATCTGTGTGCACAATTAGTATTTGATATTGTGTCTGGCATAATTATAGTTTAGTGTGAGCTAGTCATTTTGCATTTCCTTTTCTTTTTTAACTGAAGAGTGTTTAATTTGATTAAGCCATCTGAGATTTTATTTCGGTAATAGTTTTTAAAGGAGATTCATTCACCCCCCCTCTGAATCCGTGCATAGCACCACAACATGCACCGACCTTTTAATACAACATGTGAATATGCATCGACCTTGTTATGAACAAAAACTTATTCTGACTAAAGAGAAGACTTTAAAAAACAATGTTGCCAGAGTCAAAATAAGGTCAACCACACTTTTGCCAGCATCAAAACTGAACATCAAATCCAGAGGAGACACAACATGGACGAGCGTCGACGAGCGTGACCCTGACTAGTCACTCGTTACTTGGTACTTGGTTCCTGTTGAGTGTCTTAGGTACCGCGATTCCAGGCGAGTGGGAGATACTTGAGGCACAGTGTAAGACGTTAATGGACACATCTGGCTATTCTTCTAGTGAGGAGGTGCTTCTGTCACTTGACGCATGGCTTATGCTTGCGTGACTTGCCGGGTAGCCTGTGTTTGGCTTCACCCGAGGTCAGTGTAGCGTACACGACGTTGAGATCATGTGTGTCTTGTGCCTT
Organism: Amorphophallus konjac; assembly: GCA_022559845.1. Classification (NCBI taxonomy): domain Eukaryota; kingdom Viridiplantae; phylum Streptophyta; class Magnoliopsida; order Alismatales; family Araceae; genus Amorphophallus; species Amorphophallus konjac. The sequence goes on from CM040120.1 coordinate 143,722,102, forward strand.
TGACTGTGTAGGTCTTTTGTGAGGCTTTTGCCTATTTCTGTAGGCTTTCACGATAGGGTTTCGTGGTTTGTCAATGGATCGGTAACGTCTGACTTTGTGAGATCGGGGTTCACCTTTCTGTTGCTATTTGGAGTAGTTTGGAGGGTCGAGGTTCCTTCGGTTACCATGTTTCCATGGTAAGGCTATTTTCCTCTTTACTATTGTTCCTGCTCCTACTATTATTGCTTTGCTATAGTTGTTAGCACTGTTGTTTACCGCTTTTGTTTCATGGTAGGGTTCTACCAGATCACTAATGAGCCAGTGATAAGAGACTCACCCTTGACTTTTCAGGTGTAGCTGTTCTTCCTCGTGCTTGGAGGTGCAGTGCGTGGTTCTTAGTGCCAGCGTTTACCAGTGTCGGGCTTCTCCTGACTTTAGAGTACGTTCTCTTTCTTATTGTACTATACTTTGGTTGGATGGGACTCTGTTAATTTTTATTATTATAGAAAATGTAATTTTATTTCTACTATTTTAGCAATCCTGATCATTGAAATTTGATTACTTACTGCTTTATCTATAAGTTCAATGTACTCGCATACCTTTCTATCCCTTCGGAGCTCTTCCACTCTTGGGAGGCCTCACAGGTTCCAAGTGGTATCGGGTTTACCCAGTATCCGGAGTCTGGGTCGTCACAGCTGCAAGAGGACAAGGTCATGTAGACAGAGAAATTGGTGATGACTCATCATCTCAAGGTGGTCGTGGTTGAGCTCTAAAAGGGTTTCTACAATTCCACCCACCCCAGTTTGAAGGACAAGCAGACCCAAATGCGGCAAGAGCATGGCTCGATGCTATCGAACATGTTTTTTGTTAGATGGAATGTGCTGAAGATGAAAAAGTATTCCTAGCAGGTTATCAATTGTAGGGAGCAGCTTTAACCTGGTGGACCTCAGAATGGGAGGTGACATTCCAATCTCATCCCCTCCGACAGATAACCTGGCGGGAGTTTATTACCTCATTTGAACATGCGCTTAGTCTTGCTTATGTCATAATGGTCCGAATGTATCAGTTCATGGAGTTGGTCTAGGGTGAGATGACGGTTATGAAATATTGATCCAAAATTTTGAAACTAGGCCGATATGCGCCACATATTATGGCAGATGAGGGGCTGCAGACTCAACCGTTTCTACGTGGGTTGAGGCTAGAGTTGAGACAGCCATTGATTGTAACCCGTGTTACTGACATGGATGTGGCATACCAGGCCGCGGTTGCAATAGAACTAGATTTTGCAAGGAATCAAGGGCAGAAACTGTGGCGACCTAGATTCCGGATACCAGGTAAACCCGATACCACTTGGAAACTGCGAGGCCTCCCAAGAGCAGTAAAGCTCCGAAGGGATAAAAAGGAGTGTGAGAGTACATTGAACTTCTAGATAAAGCAGTAAGCAAATAAAATTCAATGATCATGATTGCTACAGTAGCAGAAATAAAATTATATTTTCTATAACAATTAAACTAACAGAGTCCAGTCCAAAGAAAGACAAGTACAGTCCAACATGAAGGGAAACGTACCCACAAGTCGGGGGAAGCCCGACGCTGGCAAACGCTGGCCATACAGAACTATCGCACAGCGGAACCTCCAGCCACGAGGCAGAACAGCTACACCTAAAAAGTCAGGGGTGAGCCTCATGTCACTGACTCAGTAGGGATCCCGCATAACCCTACCGCAAAACACGTAGTAACAGCAGTGCCACACCAAAGCAAAGTAGTAACAAAGCAGGAGCAGGAACAACAGTAAAGAGGAAAACAGTCGTACTACGGAACACGACAGTCAAAGGAACCTCGGCCCCTTAAATTACTCTGAACAGTAATAGAAAGGCGAACCTCGATCTCCCAAAGTCGGGCGTTATCAATCTATTGACAAATCACGAAACCCTATCGTAAAAAGCCTACCAAAATAGGTAAAGCCTACCAAAGACCTACACAATCAAAGGCACAAACATACACGAACTCACCGTCATGTACGCTACCAAACCCGTAGCCTCGAGTGAAGCCAAGCACAGGCTACTCGAATAAGTCACGAAAATAGAAGTCATCGTGTCACGTGACAGAAGCACCTCCTCACTAGAAGAATAGCCAGATGCACCCACTGACATCTTACACTGCGCCTCATGTATCTCGCACTCGCCTAGAAAGGTGGTAACTAAAACACTCATGAAGAACCAAGTACAAGGAACAATAGTAACGAGTGACTAGTCAGGGTCACGCCTGTCGGTGCTCGTCCAACCGCCCCTGACCACGTGTGCACATACAAGCCCAATGTCTCGAGCCAGACCTCTAGCTAGTTTTCCCCCCCAGTAGGACTCTATCGCAAAACAAGGGGGCCCACGAAAACTAGCCTAAAAACCATCTGTCGGGAACTGCCCTGGCACCACTCCCAGGTGGGCCGACACATAGGAAAGTGTCATCAGGTTACGACTAGTGGAGGCTCACTAGACATAGAGACTCCAAAACAATGAACACCGAAGAACAAAATGAAGTACCGGAATCAATGACACCCAAGAGGGGGGTGAATTGGGTGTTTACAAATTTTAAAAAAACTTTATTCGATTTAAACAAGTGTGAGGAATAACCACAATGAAGATCAGATGTAAATAAAAAAACTCGGATATAATATAATCTATCACACTCAATGGATCCTTGGTACCGTGGCGGAGGTGTAAATCTGAAGATTCTACTCACGCAAGATGTTATCTTCTTGACAAGGCTTGCCTTGTCGATCCGAACTCACCTTTTAATATACCCGAGATCTAATGTAACAATGATAGTTTATGTTAGATCTAACTCAAGAAATACAATCTAATTAATCTACGTGTGTGCTTGCACAGAATGGAGATAGGAGAAAAAGGATCAAACCACACAAGACACAATGATTTTTAGGTGGTTCGGATGCAATGGCTGCAACCTATGTCCACCTCTCACGATCTGTGAGGATTCACACACTATCTTGCAAGGGATTATAAGATCAAAAACACACACACACTCGTGGGATGAGAGAAACTCCCACGAAGGTGCAAACACACAGAAACACACACGGATCTGAAGGATCCAAGACACACACATAGATCTGAGCAAATATACACACACAAGAATGTTTAGAGATTACAAGAAACAGACACTTGAAGCTCAAGAAATTTGGAAGAAAAAACACAAAATAAAAATTCTGATTTAAGCTCCCCCTGAGTAGATGATGCAGATTTTGGATGAAGCTTGACTCTCCACTTGATCTGAGGTTGATTGGCTTCATATTGATCTTCAAAAGCTTTGGGTTGGATGAAGAACTCCTGGACGAAGTACTATTCATGGAGCTACAGTAGCAGCCTTCTTTCTCCCCTTGATAGCTTCCTTGATCTCCCCTTGGTGATTAGGGTTTCTTTGCCCCAAGAGTTATTTTTGTTGTGCCCCTGTGGTTTTGATGATAGCAAACACTATCAGTCACACTGTGTTTGTATGAAAGACTGAATGAGCATGATTGAATGAGCATCTGGTTTTTGCATGTTATATTGCGTACAACTCCATCAGGGTGCATGGCATTTCATCGTACAGTTCAAGGTCAATGCATTCACTTACGTTTAGCACATTATGTCGATGAATTCTCATGGTTCAGCAGGCTAAGTCAATGCTCTTCGGTGTTTAAAGTCTATGTAGGGTCATTTGTCTAAAGCCAAAGTTCGTGCACATCTTAGTTAGACTGCACAGCAAAGTCGGTGCAATGCCACTATTCATGAGCATTTAGGTCTGTGCATCTTAGTCCGTGCACATCACAGTAGAAGTCGGTGTAACATTTTGGTAAGCATGCATCATATAGTCAGCACACTCGTTGCCTCAGTGCATAACTGAGTTGGTGCAAGCCTTGTCTTGCATTACATGTAGGTCTGTGCATCATTTAGTCCATGCACTCTCCTTAGGCTACTCGGTGCAAGCTTGCTTAGACTGCCTATCTTACCTCGGTGCAGGTTATGTTATGCATGCACCAAGTAAGTTCATGTCTATGCTTAGATCATATTGAGTCAATGCATGATTGCATGATGCATATTGTGAGTTGATACATGTCCTGACTTGCTTTCAATGCAACATTAGTATTGCACGCTAACTAGGTCGGTGCAAGACTGAGCTACGGTGTTTAGAGTCGGTGCATTCCTAGCAATGTGCAAGCTTGAACTCGGTGCAAGGTGCACTTCGTGCATTCGAGTCAGTGCAAGCTAATATTTTCATATGAATGAACTTCAAAGTCGAAGCATCCATTTTCTGCACGAGCAAGTCAAAGCAATGTCTTTGTTAGCACGACTGCTCTAGCAAGTCGGTGCAATGCCTTCGCTAGCACGACCCAGTCGGTGCAATGTCTGGTTTCGAGAGAACAAGCTTGGTGCAACGTGTGAAGCAACTCGGTGCAAACTCTCCTCAGGATAGCAAACTAAGTCGGTGCATCCATATGGAACTTAAGCACGCAGGTGATCAATTGAGGAAAACCATGGTTCGAGCATCTTATGTGCACCTGAGTACCTTACTTACGAGGATCAGAAGAACAGGAGCACGTTATATAAGCAGAACAATCAAATGGCACTTGATCCAAGGCTGATCCTTATTCTAAGAAGCTGCCATGTGGATAGCTAAACGATGGAGATTCTGACACGTGGCTGAAAGATTTCTGAAGCTTTCTGGTGGGAACGTTCTATCCACATGCCTAGGGTGTGAGCTAGTGGGCCCCAGACTGAAGCCTTATATAAGACCTTTCTTCTGTGCAAAGGGAGTAACGCTGAATAGAAGACATCTGAGTGCAGCCAGAGAGAAGAGTAAGAGGGCAATCAGAAGAAGAAGAAAGAGAGAGCAGAAGAGAAAGAAGAGAGTTCGAGTGCTAGAGAGAGGAAAGAGAGGCAGCAGAAGAGAAAGAAGGATAGAGAGAGAGATTGAGAGTTTGAGGAGAAGAAGAGAAGCTTCATCATACGATCTGTCCCTACTGGAATCTGGATCAAATGCAATCCAGTCAGCTCCATCGGAGCCACATCTGTGTTGATATAGTTTACAGCTTTCAGTTGCTGTGTAATCGTGTCTTTTGTTTTCTTTTGAATCTTTCTTCAAGCTGTTAGTCAGCAGAGCAAGCTGTGTCGCTCAGCGGTAGCAGAGGATTTGTTCCTCTGGACGGCTAAGCTGTATTGCCCAGCGGACGGCGAAGCTGTAAGGCCCAGGAGTTGAAGCTGTGAATCAGCGGTTTGTAGGCAAGCTGTGTTGCCCAGCGATTTTCAAGCTGTTTGACAGTGGAATCCACACTCTGGTTTGAGTGTCAGGTGGATGTAGGTCTGGAGGACTGAACCACCTAAAAATCTTCTGTGCAGTGGCTGGTTTGTTGTTTTGATTCCGCTAGATGCATGCTTAGGATCGTGATCTAATTGCATATCTGTTGAGTGGATCGTGATCAGTTTGCAATTCAACTACATATGTGCTATTTGAACAATTATTATCGAGCATCTTCTTAGGACAACAATTTATCATTCCGTGGGCCGTTCTGTCAACCGAGTCTATTAGTTTTATTTCCGCAATATTTATCTAATCTGAGGTTTATCTACTCAGTTTTTTTTGGAGCAAATTTTTAAGAGGGATTCATTCACCCCCCCCTCTAAATCTGTCTGCACCTATCATATTGACCTATCAATTGGTATCAGAGCAGGTGTCTGCACAGAGGGTCCAGCGACCTGCAGATCCGATCTGTAATTAGATTTGGTGCGATCTGAGTGATCCGTCTGCTTGCGTTAAATGATCTAATCTTTATTTAGATTTCTGATCTTGTCTAAGCATGAAATCCATACTCGATCTTCCGAGGTTTGAAGGTGTAGAGTTTTACAAGTGGTTTAATCAACTTAGAGAGTATGTGATGCAGGTTAATCCAGATCTATGGATAATCATTACACACAGCTCTTGTGATGTTCCAAAGGACAATTCCTTATGGAAAATCTCTGACCACTTGAAATATGCAAGGAATCAGAAGGCCCTGGACCTAACTCTAAGGGCTATAAACACTGACAAGTTTCAATGTGTGCTTGAGTGTTGCAGTGCATCAGAAGCTGTTAATATGGTTGCAGCTATCAAATGTCAAAATGCGGTAAAGTGTCTCATGGCAGTAGACGAAGACGAGGATTATATAGAGGAAACTTCGTCACAGGTACATTCTGATACTGGTAATTTCTCTCTCGAAAATTTGATTATGTTGAATGAGCATCTAATTGAGAAGTACGATAAAATTAAATCTGAGAAAAAGAAACTAAGAAAAGAAATGTTGCATGAAATTAGAAGTATGAAGGTGGAAAATGAAAATCTGAAGTCTGAAAATGAGAGTTTAAAAAATAGACTCATCAAAGAACATGATTATTGCAATGAATGTGATGCTCTCAGAGATCTGATTAATGATATAGATTATGATGACAATGTGCAAAAAGAATTAGTCAAATCTCTGAAAGAAGAAAATAAATTATTATTAGAAAAGAAAATTGAGGTTGAAGAAAGTGAAGAAAAACTAGTTGAAGAAAATGAAAACTTGAAAAAACTCAATGATGGTTTGCATAACCAAATTATTTCATGTGAAGAGGACATTGTGGTACTACAAACTGAAATCGAAGATCTAAAGAATTCCCTGTCAAAGTTTGTTAAGGGAAAAGATAATTTGAATAAGCTGCTTGGAGCTAAAGTGAATGTTCAGAAAGAGGGACTGGGTTACAGTCCAGTAATGAAGAAGGTTGATGGAAATAAATTGAAAACTATTTTTGTTAAAAGTTCAGAACAAGAAAAACCTTCCACCTCATCCCCATTTCAGTTCACGGTAAAAAGAAGTGAAGAGCATAGTAAAAATTTAGAAAAATAAAAGAAAACTCAGAAAAAGAAAATAAAACAGAATAAGAATTTGTATGCTGAAACTTCTCAGACCAAATTGCCTTCTGTCAAAAGAAAGAATGTGAAATATTTTTACTGTGGTAAATTCGGCCATGAGATGCATGATTGTTTTGTCATGAGAAAGGATGAAAAGAAACCTACTTATGTTCAAAACAGTAGAATAAAGTGTTCTTACTGTCATAATGCATGTCATCTCATACATGAATGCAAATCAATGGAATTAGATGACCTTGTTGCTATTAATTCACAGAAATATCATGCTAGAAATCATGTTTTTAGGAGAAAAAATGTGAATTGATTCTGCTATGGGAAGCTAGGACACATCTATGCACAGTGCTGGCATGCACAGGGAGGCAAACGCACTGCTAAATCTATTAAATTCCATGTCCAACAGAATAATTTTAGGAATAAAACTGATCTCATGAAAAAGACGTTTAGTTGTTTCAATTGTGGAAAACCTGGCCACAAAGCCTCTGAGTGTTGGGTGGCAGGTTTCAGAAAACAGAATGCTCATGTACATAACAGAAATTTCGATATACATGCACATAGATTTAATACTCACGATAAGATGCATAAAAGGAACTAGAATTCTGTTATTTTTCATTACCATGGTAAATATGGACATCCCATGTCCAATTGCAAGTTGATGGGCTATGTTGACAGTGTTGCTGGCAAAAGGTCAAGAACACCTGTTGAGGGTAATACAGGATCCAAGGTTTCTTGTATTCATGCTTGATCAAAATAGTCCTTTGTTTTGTAGGTATGCCTCGGAGGAAATAAGGGGAAATTAAGCCGAGGCACCAGAACATGAAAAACCCCATTTTATGTATTTTTCAGGTTAGTTGTCTAAACTTCTTAAATTCTGGTTTTATATTAGTATCTTTCTGAGTTATCATGATACATGTTTGCATTCTATGTGATACTCCACAGTGTCATGGCTGATATCATCATATTGTTTGTGCATCTCCTCACTGAAATTGGATGAGCAAATGATTCTTATGGAATGTTACATGAATAATTGAAATAAATCAATGATGGATGATGTCATGTTCATAATTAGAAAAGTAGGTTTGCATGACCACTATGGTATATCAAATGGTAAGCTACTAAAAGGCAGGTGAAATCTATCTGGAGGTTCTTACTATGTGTGAGATGGTCCTTTAGACCAAGTTCTCCGCCTAGCACCATGGGTCATATTACTTAATAGGGCAGTCTGAATGAGCATGAGTCACAAAATCATATGTTCAGCCTTCATTGCAAATATTACATAAAGTTAGGGGGAGTCTGTCTAGCCCTTGCATGTCCTCATGCCACATGTGTCTTGCATAGTCACTGAAAATCTGATAGGACTATATGTGCCCCCCATGCATCCATAAGCATAGTTCATGATTTCACGTACATAAAGTCCCATGCATTATCTACATGACATATATGATGATTCAGTGCATTTAGTTAGGGGGAGTCAACGCATTGCATACATGTTGTCAAATGCATACACTTATTTCGGAATTCATTACACATCACTCATATTGAAAATAAGAAGATTGTGTTCTGCTGGCTATTCATCTAGTTTTTTGTTATCTCAATCAGTCAACTAAAGCTCTCATCCTTATCTTGAGATCATCCATTTCACGTATCTGAACTTGACTCTGATTTGATTTTGAATCTTCTGAGCTGGTCTTTCTTGAGTAAATATGTCTGATGGACCTCTGGATATCTATGATTCTCTTGTCCTGATTGGAAGTGTCGACACAGTGAGTCGACATCATCTTGGAAATACTTTGTCAAATGTCGACACCTTCATTATTGTGCTCATCTTTGTTACATGGTTGAAACTCTTGTGCCATTCACATCTTGAATGCTACTGAATCTCATTGAAAATTCAGAAAATTGAGAAGAGTTCAATTCGTATACCTTGATCATAAATCTGAAAATCAATTCATTAAAGAATCTTCTATTATAAAGATTTATGAATGGCTAAAAGATCAGATTGGTTTAAGTTTATTAAAATTGACTCAGATATTTCCAAGAATACATTAAACTTTAACCAACTATTTCATGTTGAATCTTGTAAAATCTTTTGAAATCGGAAAATGTTAATATCATGGCTTTATTTGGTTGAATTATATGAAATCGGTATTATTTTCAAACATCTGATGAATCTGAAATGTTCCTAAGAATAAATTCTGTCAGAGCAATGATCTTGGTCACTGAGAAACCATGTCCATTGACCATGAAGTCTAGAGGACTGTGTCATGAAGTGCCATAATTAACTCTGCTAAATAAAATTCATTGAAAATTCAGGCAGAGCAATGGCTTGAATACTGAGAGATATACTTCACTTATCAATGAAATAAGGTGAAGTATGTCATGAGGTGTCAATACTATCTCTGAAGCATGACAGTTAGTCATACTAAGTGCTTAAGGATACTAGCGTCAAAACAACGTGTATCCTCTAGCCACAAGGTGTGTACTGAACTTAATTGCACCTGGTAAACTTGCTATGAAATCTTGTACTGTGCATAAAGAAAAATATGAAATTATTTGAAGAAGTATGGCTGATCCTCAGGAACCAAATTTGAATTCCTTCATGTTGTTTAACCTCAATACTAATGATTGTAATTTCTAAAGAAGTCATTGAAATTGACTGAGTAAGATGAAGGGAGGTTAATCAAGATATAAATATGAGGGTTTGGTTCACTTTTATTAAACATTGATGTTCAGATATGAGTACAGAATTTTATTGACAAAATGTGTATACATCATATTTAAACCATGATGTTCAAATAAAAATTCATAAGCCCCTATAATGGAAGAGTCTGAACCGACTTTATTCAGATTTATGAAATAAGTATCTTATTGAAAATCTTCTATTTCTTTGAAAGATAATGTATTCTGCATGCTGCCATGTCATCCTTCCTGAATGTCTTCTTGACATATCCCTCACCTTACACTCTTGAAAGCCTTGCTTCATTCAGATCAGGGAGCATTGGATTGTTTTTAAAGAAGAGGTTAGGTCTTGTCTAGACTGCACTTATTGCTTTTTAAAGGAGGAGGTTTGTTTGTGATCTTGTCAAAGGGGGAGGATAGATTGATTGGTTCTTGTCTCGTCTGCATCATGTAAACATCAGGTTCTCCATGAATTGCATTCATTATTCATAAGGAGAGAATACATCTGCAACAAAGACTTGATTGGTGCTTAATTGTTTAACTGCCTCTGTGTTGTCTATGCCTTAATGATTTTGCCAGAGGAGAAGATTTTAATTCAATCATATCATGTACGTCTGTAACTCTCGTCTCAAACTAGTTCCTTTTTGATGAAGTCAAAGGGGGAGAATAGTTTGACTTGAGCTAGTGTGACTCATAGTGGTGTTGCCATCATCAGAAAGGGGGAGATTGTTGTGCCCCTGTGGTTTTGATGATAGCAAACACTATAAGTCACACTATGTTTGTATGAAAGACTGAATGGGCATGATTGAATGAGCATCTGGTTTTTGCATGTTATATTGCGTACAACTTCATCAGGGTGCATGGCATTTCATCGTACAGTTCATGGTCAATGCATTCACTTACGTTCAGCACATTATGTCGATGCATTCTCATGGTTCAGCAGGCTAAGTCAATGCTCTTCGGTGTTTAAAGTCTGTGCGGGGTCATTTGTCTAAAGCCAAAGTTCGTGCACATCTTAGTTAGACTGCACAGCAAAGTCGGTGCAATGCCACTGTTCATGAGCATCTAGGTCTGTGCATCTTAGTCCGTTCACACCACAGTAGAAGTCGGTGTAACATTTTGGTAAGCATGCATCATATAGTCAGCACACTCGTTGCCTCAGTGCATAACTGAGTTGGTGCAAGTCTTGTCTTGCATTACATGTAGGTCTGTGCATCATTTAGTCCATGCACTCTCCTTAGGCTACTAGGTGCAAGCTTGCTTGGACTGCCTATCTTACCTCGGTGTAGGTTATGTTCTGCATGCACCAAGTAAGTGCATGTCTATGCTTAGATCATATTGAGTCAATGCATGATTGCATGATGCATATTGTGAGTTGATACATGTCTTGACTTGCTGTCGATGCAACATTAGTATTGCACGCTAACTAGGTCGGTGCAAGACTGAGCTACGTTGTTTAGAGTCGGTGCATTCCTAGCAATGTGCAAGCTTGAACTCGGTGCAAGGTGCACTTCTTGCATTCGAGTCAGTGCAAGCTAAGATTTTCATATGAATGAACTTCAAAGTCGAAGCATCCCTTTTCTGCATGAGCAAGTCAAAGCAATGTCTTTGTCAGCACGACTGCTCTAGCAAGTCGGTGCAATGCCTTTGCCAGCACGACCCAGTCGGTGCAATGTCTGGTTTCGAGAGAACAAGCTTGGTGCAACGTGTGAAGCAACTCGGTGCAAACTCTCCTCAGGATAGCAAACTAAGTCGGTGCATCCATATGGAACTTAAGCACGTAGGTGATCAATTGAGGAAAACCATGGTTCGAGCATCTTATGTGCACCTGAGTACCTTACTTACGAGGATCAGAAGAATAAGAGCACGTGATATAAGCAGAACAATCAAATGGCACTTGATCTAAGGCTGATCATTATTCTAAGAAGCTGCCACGTGGATAGCTAAACGATGGAGATTCTGACACGTGGCTGAAAGATTCCTGAAGCTTCCTGGGGGGAACGTTCTCTCCACACGCCTAGGGTGTGAGCTAGTGGGCCCCAGATTGAAGCCTTATATAAGACCTTTCTTCTGCGCAAAGGGAGTAACGCTGAATAGAAGACATCTGAGCGCAGTCAGAGATAAGAGTAAGAGAGCAATCAGAAGAAGAAGAAAGAGAGAGCAGAAGAGAAAGAAGAGAGTTCGAGAGCTAGAGAGAGGAAAGAGAGGCAGTAGAAGAGAAAGAAGGATAGAGAGAGAGATAGAGAGTTTGAGGAGAAGAAGAGAAGCTTCATCAGAAGATCTATCCCTACTGGAATCTGGATCAAATCCAATCCAGTCAGCTCCATGGGAGCCACATCTGTGTTGATATAGTTTACAGCTTTCAGTTGCTGTGTTTTCGTGTCTTTTGTTTTCTTTTGAATCTTTCTTCAAGCTATTAGTCAGCAGAGCAAGCTATGTCGCTCAGCAGTAGCAGAGGATTGGTTTCTCTGGATGGCTAAGCTGTATTGCCCAGCAGACGGTGAAGCTGTAAGGCCCAGCAGTTGAAGCTGTGAATCAGCGGTTTGTAGGCAAGCTGTGTCGCCCAGCAGTTTTCAAGCTGTTTGGCAGCGGAATCCACACTCTAGTTTGAGTGTGGGGTGGATGTATGTCTGGAGGACTGAACCACCTAAAAATCTTCTGTGCAGTGGCTGGTTTGTTCTTTTGATTCCGCTAGATGCATGCTTAGGATGGTGATCTAATTGCATATCTGTTGAGTGGATCGTGATCAATTTGCAATTCAACTGCATATGTGCTATTTGAACAATTGTTATCGAGCATCTTCTTAGGACAACAATTTGTCATTCCGTGGGTCGTTCTGTCAACCGAGTCTATTAGTTTTATTTCCGCAATAGTTATGTAATCTGAGTTTTATCTACTCAATTTTTTTTTTGAGCAAATTTTTAAGAGGGATTAATTCACCCCCCCTCTGAATTTGTCTGCACCTATCATATTGACCTATCAGTTTTTATACCACTAGGATAGTCAAGGACAGGCCAAGACACATATCCACAATTCCACGGATATCTGGAGACTTTAGGGATTAAAAAAACATTGATAGATGCTTCAGCCTCGTGGAGAAAAACAAGTCAACAATGGAGGCTTCGAAGCTGGGGGTCGACCGTGAATAGGTGGGCGGTCGACCGGAATTTTATAGACATTGAACCTTTCAATGCTGGGAAAATCGGTCGACAAATCTGGGGTGGGCGGTCGACCGAACTATAAATTCCTGTAAATTTTTGGACGCTGTTAATTTAGGTTAACTGGCCCATGCTCTAAGGTCGACCGAACTCAGGAAATCCTGCACAAATAGTCCAGTTCAGTGCATAAATCATATCCATGTATTGAAGGCTTATGCTTGCAACAATGTCCATATAATATGTGCTTGTTTGGACTTGATCGGGGTATTTGTTAAGGCATGATAAATTTAAACATTTGCTTTGGTGAAAATGGCTTTGAGAGAGGTTTAACCAAGTTATCAACCTATTTTTAATGCCGGTGTTTTGTTATCATCAAAATCAGCTGGAGAGACTCAACAATCTCCCCCTTTTTGATGATGACAAAACTCTAGATTACAAGTGTATTGGCATGGCTTTAAGCAAATTTGGAGCTAAGTGAGGCCAATAGTCCACAAGGCGAATAAAACAATTATTCTTTTCTTTAGATGAAACAACACAAACCATTCAACACCTTATTTGCCAAATAGAGAAGAAATGAGAGATAAGAACCATCATGTGACATTCAATACCAATTTGCATTCATTTCATCATTTAATTACAGAGTGCATTGATGCTTGAGAGAGTGCAACACTCTAGACACATGCGACAAAGCAAATGTAGAACGGACATAATGACCCTCACAAATGAACATGCATACAAACATACGAACATGCACACATAAAATGTATAAGACCTGCACTAACTACTTTCTCCCCCTTTGGCATCATCAAAAGAGGAGATAGAATAGACGAATAGTAGACCCAAAAGACACATGACCCAAGTACAACAGTCTAGAGGTAGGAAGCAAAAAGAAAATCTTCATGGCTCATCGGCAGGCGGCTGATCGTCTGGAGGAGGCTGATAGCCAAGATGACGTCGAATATCCGCAATATAATGGTCCTAAAACTGAAGGCAGTACTGGATATGGGCAAGGGTTTGATCCCTATCATAGCCATGGCGCTGCATATTCAGGAGAGTGCGGTTCATAGTATGAAAAGCCTCACGGGAATCTTCATGGCTCTGTGTGAGGGTGGTCATGTTGGTGGAGAGAGTATGCATCTGAGTGGCTAAGGTGTCCAAAGTTGTGGAGAAAGAATCTGGACGATTGGTCAGAGATTCCAAGATAGTGCCCATGGTTGCTATGTTATCCCCAAAGGTAGAGAGTTGATCCCCAAAAGCATGCACTCGAGTTTCCAGCCCAATAAAACGCCTGTCAAAAGTCTCATAGTCTACCCAAGAGTGATGTCCGCCCCCCTGAGTGGAAGACACCCCATTAAAGAACTGTGGTGGAGGAGGCATCTCTGGATCTATGTGATGAGGTGAAGGTGGAGGAGGCTAGTCCTCAGCCTGAACTAGAGGGGAGACATCCCCTTGACCTTGCTGCTGCTCTTGTTCTTGCTCTTCCTCAATGTCATCTTCTTCCCCAAAAATAGGTATATCTCGGCGTAGCTCACCATCGGGACCACAGTAATATCCAAAATCGAAGAAGATTTTATGGTGGTTGTAGATATCATCCTGTCTGACTCGAATAAATGTTTCATTACCACGGTGAATCCCAGCATATACAAACACTCCTATCAGCTGTGAAGCATGTTGGTCCAAAGAGATGGCGGACAAGAAGGGGGGTTGAATTGTCCCCTTGCCGAGATGGTGAATTTTAAAAACTTTCTTAACTAAACACAGTGGAATTAAAACTAATAGCGTTAATCATCCTAAACAGATGTGAAATTAAAAGAGTTCTCTCAAACTTTCTGATCTCACTTGAATTAACAATGCAACTAATCAAACAAATCAAGCTCAACACAGATAAATTTATGCTTAACACAGATAATGGAGGTAGCAATGTGTGGAGGTGTCGTGAATAAAAATCTACAAGATGACATGTGAAGGGAGGTAGATGAAATGGACGATCACACAGACATTCACATGAGACACAAAGATTTTTAGGTGGTTCAGGACCACGATGGGCTCCCTACGTCCACCCCTCACCCAACCGGGTGAGACTTCACTACACGCTACAAAACGTAGCAACACGGGGATGAACCCCAACACCACACACGCTGCTTCCGCAGCCCACATGGGGACAAGCCCCAAAACGCTGCCACTGCAGCACACACACACACAATGTCGGGGAACACACCCCGGACACTAAAACCACACGGAGACGTAGCTCCGCCCACACACACAATGATATTCAGAGTTTAACAATCACAAAGGATATGCAATGACCACGAGGGATATTGATCTATGATCAAATAAAATGAGTAGGAATGAAAGACTAAAGAATCTCCCTCAAATCTTCAATACAGTCCATAGATAGGATGGATGGTTGCCTTGGAGACTTTTATCCACGGAGTGGAAGCTGGCCGAAACCATATGAGCCGCCATCTGGAGGGAGAACCTCGCTGAGGACGTCTTCCTAATCTTCCTTCTTCTACAAGGTATGTCGCACCCCCTCCTCGTTCTTCTTCACTTGCAACAAAGGATAAAACAATAAGCTCCAAACAACAACCTATGCTCAAATGAAAAAATAGACATGAAGAGGTTGCAGAAGTATCCTCTTCATGGATGGAGAACCCCCAAACGTATTTTCCTTGAACTTTGATGGAGGTGGGAGATAGATGTTGAAAGAACCGAAGCCGATGAAGCTCTTCCATTGAAATTCACCCACAACGAGCTTGAATGCTTGAAGACGGATAATGCTCTAGGTATTCGAGACCGGATCGCCCCCCTTCTCCTTTTCTTCTTCTTCTTCCTCCTCCAGGTAGGGCGGCGTCGCCCCCCTTTCCTCCTTTCCCAGCAAGCAGATATAGCAATATTAGCGCAAGGATAACCTCCTACGATGGAGATCATAGGATACATATACCCAAGGAAAACCAATAGCAAAATGCCACAAAACCCTTCAAAAACACCTTTAATGGGACAAACCCTAAGGGTAAAAGGGTAAAAAGCCTAAGCAAATCGGATCACAAAAAGTGGGTTTCGAAACCAATCCGAAAAACCCATTCCGGATGAACCAGAAAAAGTGTCAACTCTTAGAGTCGACACTTTTTGCAAGCTGTTCTGCCAGAACGGAAAATGAACAACCCAGAGCAAAAGTGTCGACTCTATGAGTCGACACTTTTTGCAGGCTATAAGTGTCGACTCATAGAGTCGACACTTTTTATCTAGTCTTGTGAAACAACGCAACAGACAGAACAACTCATAATAAGTGTCGACTCTGTGAGTCGACACTTTTACTGACAGAGCAGAAAACTTTGTAAAACTCAATTGAAACCCCAAAAACATTAAGGACCAATAAAACACCATTAAACCCCATTCAAAAATAATAGAATGACATGTATGAGGGGTCTTAAAAACACAAATCAAACCAGATTTTGAAAGCAAGTTTAGGAATCAAAGTAAGCATGATGCTACATGAACTTAGATCAACCCAAATACATGAAAGATGAATTAAGCCCAATTCAAGGTATTAATAGTAACTCCGGGGGTGAATCCTTACCATGGATCCACTTGATTAAAGGCAACATGACCCTACACTTGTATAGACAAGTCACTCGTATCAGTCTTCATGAAGAAACTAACTTCAAAGAATTTGAGCACACAAAGGTGCCTCTCCAAAGCTGAAAGTTAGTATCTTGAACCATATGAATAGAGGATTCACACATTCCTAATCCAATTACTTCATAAGCTAAAATATCAGAATTTGTTTCATGCATGGAAAAATCAATTCCAAATGAATTCAAATGACTGTATAACATGGATCATGGATAGACAATAAGAATGGAAGTTCGCTACATGATCCATCTCCATAGAATCCAATGAATGACTAGATTTCCCAAACAAACCACAAGATTAATCAATCAAGCTCTTTTGAAAGAAATTGCCAAGGATTAAACCAAGTCTGAACAAGAACCATTCTATTCACATGAAATGCATCCAAAAATTATTTCTTACCTTAATCCAAAGGATTGAGAGACTTATGAGTCTGCATGCTTAAAAGCCACAATGTCATGTTAGTCCAGATCAAAATCACTCAATGCATTCTATAATGTCTGTGCATATGAACTCATGGTCAATGCACAAGAGAAGGTTGGGTTGGTGCAAGTATGTGAAACATCAAAGATAGGGTCAGTGCAAGATAGAGCAAGGTCGGTGCAAAGATGGACAAGGTCAGTGCATATCTATAGAAATACTAAGATGAGGTCGGTGCACTAATAGAAGTAGGTTGAAGCACATTAGAAAAACACAAAAGATAGGTCTGTGCATATAGAAGCACCCTCAACCCATTCAACCAAGAAATGATACCTAGCCAAATATCAAGATGATTAAACAGCCATCATTGATGAACCAGGTTCAGACCAAAAATCTGAAGTTCAGTCCAATGCAACAACAGTATGCCTTATATCAAGATTTCCATCATCATGAATCAAGATCATATGAGCAACATGAAAATCTATTCATTTAAGCAAGATAAGAACATCATGCAACCAAGTAACCAAAGTTGATGAAAACACCTTAGCAAAGTATGAGCCTTGGAAAACCAGTGCAAGAAAGTGCTTAAAGCACACATACATCAAGAGAGGTATCAACTCCACTTAATTGAAGGATATGTGACTGTATTTTACCATGATTCACGGAATTTAAATATGTCAGCATTCAAGCTCATAACACATGGACAGAAACAAGAAAACCCATGAAGGGTGTGCATGATAAACCCTTAGAATGAAGTGCATTGAGAGAGACCCATGGTGAGGTCTATGCACATGAAGCGTAGGTCTAAGCATATCAAACATAGGTCGATGCATGTGAAGGAACATGAAGAACAGGTCGACTCCCAGAGTGGGTGAGGTCGACTCTTCAGACCACCCAAGTCCACACATCCAATCCTACAAAACAAGATATCAACAGTAAGCTCCAAAATGATCAATGAGCATGCAATTTCCATAGAATTTACACATAATATTTTCACTTCTATTCATATGCAAAACACACAATATATTGTAATCATCAAAACCATTATCAAAGAAAAAGAGGGGAGCGCACCGAGCCCAATAATATCCCCCTTTTTGATGATGACAATATATTGTGACCACCAAAACTCTCTCCCCCTTTGACATTATCAAAAAAATGGGAGACCAAGGAGCAACTGTGAAGTTTTCAAAAATGAGTGAGATATGAGCGCACCAACCCAGCAATTAGCCTCCCATGAGAGGAAGGTGTGAGAATTATGAACAAGTATAAGACTAAGAACATGTGTGAAACTATGAACATTTATCTAGAGCTGAAATTTGAAAAATGAAACTATATGCAGAGTGTAAGACTAAGTTAAGCACAAAATGTATTGTGCTAAAAAGCATGTTATTCTCCCTCGATTGTCAAGAACAAAAATCAACTGACAATGGGTTATTTAACATGTTATCTACGTATATATCCTAAAGATGCAAACTATGGAATGAAATATGATATGATCAATACAGATCAAGCAATCAAGCACTCAAGCATACATAACAAGATATAGACTCATGCAAGTCCCTTCGGGATGGGTGTAAGGATAATGCAATTGACTGTTGAACATGATGATCATGAACAATACTAAGAAGGTCGTGCTTACATAAATGAAGTACTGCATTAACCATGAAGGACGATTGATTCATAAAGGACACTCAAACAATCAAACCCAAAGTGTGCTTATAAAGATTGAGCAATGAAGTTCAAATCAATATGGAAAATTAGATTTTCTAAAGAACACTAAAAAGAGCTTCTCATCCATACACTTTCATACACAATGCTCGAATATTGGTAGCTACGTATGACCCCAATTTTTTTTTAAATACTAAAATTGGTGTGACTAACCTTTTGACACGAGTTATATCCTTTTTCTCAGGGACACTTCCCGGTTACTCAGTTTCGTCACTTATCTTCACAGTGGATGTTGTCACTTTTCGGCGCGAGTTGTACCCTTTGTCTCATGGGCACTTCTCGGCTACTTGGTAGCAAATCACACTTATTTTCATGTGGATTATTTTCTCTTTTCGACGCGAGTTTCCTCCTTTGTTTCAGGGAAGATTCCCAGCTACTCGGATCCACGTTCCACTTATACAGATTTTTGATGGGGCAAACAACTATTTTCTCATGAGATATGTGATTTCCATGTAGAGAATCAATAGTCCTCAAAAGTGTAGGGTAGAAAACTGTAATCCTTATTAAGTTGAATCATTATCTCAAAAATGTGCATTTTGTGTGGGTGGTTGTATTGAATGTAAAAGATGAATTAGTCTCATCATTATAATGTCTCCCCCTAAATGTATGCACGGTTATACAAAATCTCCCCCTTAATATATGCCATGTAACAAACAAGTCTAAATCAATACAATTTCATTTGACAAGGTGAAGAGTCATATAAAGATATCAAGAAGTGGTTGTATAAAGTATATACATGCAATCAACCAAGGATCTTTCAATATTTTCAAGTAAATTGATTATCGATACTTGGCAGAGAACGTAGGTCCAAAGACCACCATCACGCGTGAAGAAAGCTTCCAGTTGGACATAATCCAACCTTCCACAATCGCCATTTGACATACCGGATAATAATGGAATTCAAGCACACAAGTATGTCAAGAGTATATGCAAGTATGCAAAGATGAGTATGATATGTGCATGAAAATAAGTATGTAAGTCGTGTATGCAAAACTAAACAGTTATTCACAAAATGTGAGCTAAAGTGTGAAAGACTTTATGTGCAGACCAAAACATTCAAACCTGAATCTTTATTTACAAAGCGAAAGAGAAGGTGTGTATGAAGAACAATATATGTGCAAGGTTAAGCATTCAAGAACTAAGATTATCCACAAGATGTGCAAAGAGAAGCATTCCAGACAACTACTCATCAGACTCAAAAGATCTCAATATTTTAAAGGATACCAAAATCAATGAACTATCATTGCAAACATTTTCCTGCAAACATAATTTTTACCTTTTCAGATTTTTCAAGGTGAACCTAAGCGAAACAAATTTTAAAACAAACCATTTTTTTTCTCACCTTGAGAGTCCTTTATTTATCGATATCTTCCTTGTCCTCAAGGCGCCCCTGCAAAACAGATTCTCATTTTAGATATTTGGGTACCCAAGCCATCTTGGGTCCCGAGAGGTTAGTTCTAACATGAGCAAATGTGTTCTTATTATTTTTCCTCTCATACCATTCATCATCGGCCCTCATCATGATACAGTCATCCATTGAATGACCATTCTGGCCACAATAAAAATAATGAGAAGATTTTCTTTTCATGAACCATTTTTGATCATTTTTCAGTAGGTAACAATCATCCATGATGTGTCCAAGTTCACCACAATAATGACATGAAAAATTCTTGTTGACAAATAATTCATCATCATTTTTCTTTCTGAAATAATGTTCAAACACATGACCATGTAGCCCACAGTAGTAGCAATGAACATTGAAGTTTTTCTTCATAGATTTTTCATGATTTTTAGATTCATCAACAATTTTCAATTTTGACTTCAATGCCTCATTATCATAAAATTTCATTAAAGAATAATCATACATGTCATGACCAAATTTTCCGCAGTAATAGCATGAAACATTCCTTCTTTTTCTTGAAGCATGAGCAAATTTAACAGATGGAAGTTTTTCATGCATACAAGAACAATCAACAATATTTTTCTATTTTTGATTTCGTTTATCACATAAGGACAAGGATTCATTTAAGCTCTTGATTTCATTTTCTAGATTCAAGATATGCAGTTCAGAATTAGCAATATCTTCTTCACATGACGAAATTTTCTCATTCAACAAAGAGTTAACAGTTTTGTAACTTGCGACATCTTGTTCTAGAACATGAGAATTTTCAAGATCATCAACAACATGTTTTCCTTTTTCAAACATATGGAGTTTATCAACCAATAAATTGTTTTGATCTTTCAATATCTCAATCTCTTCAGCAAGTTTTTCATTTTGAAGTTTTTGAAATAAATTTCCAGTCATGGAGGTATGTTCAAGTTCATTCTTTTGAAAACTCACTTTTTCATTCGTCATTGCATTCATGGTTTCATTGGAGTCGACAGACTTAGACAAGTCACTCCTCAGATTTCTCAACTCCTCTTCCAATTCAGCAGTTTTGTCATTCATGTTCTTAAAACTTTCTATTTTCTCGCTTAGTTCCTTTAACCTTTCAGATTTGTCAACATACATGCATTTTCCCTTTTCAAGGACAAGCAATTTTTCAGACATTGCTGTGTTTAAATGCTTCAACACTTCATTCTCCTTAGCAAGTTCATCATTGATAGTCAATTCATTGCACAAATCATGATCAATATAATTCAATTCAATTTTATTTCTTAGCTCACATTCAATTTTCTCCAATTGAGTAATCTCGTTCTTTAGAGCACAATTTTCATTCTTTAAACAAACACTTATTTCTTTGTGAACATCAATATCATGCATGTGAGATTCAACAGATTTTTCAAGTTCAGTGCATTTTTCACATGAAGAATTATCAACACAAGAGTTCTTAATTTTCTTTTTCAATTTCCTATTTTTAAATTTTAATGTTTTATACCTATCAAACAACTCATCATAAGCATTCATCAACTCATTATAACTAAGTTCATCTTCTTCGTCTGAGTCAGAATTTACCTTAGAACTTTCCTCGCTTTGACGTTCATCGCCGTTGTTTGCCGCGAGGCATTCATCAACACTATTCAGGCTTTCTTCTTGGGCTTCACTTAGCCCATCCCAGATCTCTTTGGCTGACCTACAAGATGAAACAAAAGTAAATCGATTAAGGTCCGCAGCAGCCTTAAGAGCATTGAAGACAAAAGAATTATCAAAATTCTTTTTCCTATCCTCATCTGTCCATCTTAACTCATTTTTAAGAAGAATGTAGGAACCATGAGTGATTAGATTCATAAGTTTCGAATCAATATTGGTAATCCAAACATAATTTTTTCCAAGCCATAAAGCATAATCAAAACCATCAAAGACAGGAAGCACATTTACACTAGCCATCATGAAACGATCTTTTCTCCTAGACCGTGAGGTCCGCTAAAAAATCAGAGAATGAGCTCTGATACCAATTGTTGGCCCAGAGAGATGGCGGACAAGAAGGGGGGTTGAATTGTCCCCTTGCCGAGATGGCGGATTTTAAAAACTTTCTTAACTAAACGGAGTGGAATTAAAACTAACAGCGTTAATTATCCTAAACAGATGTGAGATTAAAAGAGTTCTCTCAAACTTTTCGATCTCACTCGAATTAACAATGCAACTAATCAAACAAATCAAGCTCAACACATATAAATTTATGCTTAACACGAATAACGGAGGTAGCAATGTGTGGAGGGGTCGTGAATAAAAATCTACAAGATGACCTGTGAAGGGAGGTAGATGAAATAGATGATCACACAGGCATTCACACGAGACGCAAAGATTTTTAGGTGGTTCAGGACCACGACGGGATCCCTACGTCCACCCCTCACCCAACCGGGTGAGGCTTCACTCCACGCTACAAAACGTAGCAACACGGGGATGAACCCCAACACCACACACGCTACTTCCGTAACAATATCCACACGGGGACAAGCCCCAAAACGCTGCCACTGCAGCACACACACACAACGTCGGGGAACACACCCCGGACACTAAAACTACACGGAGACGCAGCTCCGCCCACACACACAATGATATTCAGAGTTTAACAAACACAAAGGATATCCAATGACCACAAGGGATATTGATCTATGATCAAATAAAATGAGTAGGAATGAAAGACTAAAGAATCTCCCTCAAATCTTCAATATAGTCCATAGATAGGATGGATGGTTGCCCTGAAGACTTTTATCCACGGAGTGGAAGCTGGCCGAAATTGTAGGAGCCGCCATTTGGAGGGAGAACCTCGCTGAGGACGTCTTCCTAATCTTCCTTCTCCTACAAGGTATGTCGCACCTCCTCCTCGTTCTTCTTCACTTGCAACAAAGGATAAAACAATAAGCTCCAAACAACAACCTATGCCCAAATGGGAAAATAGACATGGAGAGGTTGCAGAAGTATCCTCTTAATGGATGGAGAACCCCCAAATGTATTTTCCTTGAACTTTGATGGAGTAGGGAGAGAGATGTTGAAAGAACCGAAGCCGACGAAGCTCTTCCACTGAAATTCACCCACAACGAGCTTGAATGCTTGAAGACGGATGATGTCCTAGGTTTTCGAGACCGGATCGCTCCCCTTCTCCTCTTCTTCTTCTTCTTCCTCCTCCAGGAAGGGTGGCGTCACCCCCCTTTCCTCTTTTCCCTCCAAGCAGATATAGCAATTTTAGTGCAAGGATAACCTCCTACGATGGAGATCGTAGGATACATATACCCAAGGAAAATCGGTAGCAAAAGACCACAAAACCCAGCACAAAACCCTTCAAAAACACCCTTAATAGATGGGACAAACCCTAAGGGTAAAAAGGTAAAAAGCCCAAGCAAATCGGATCACAAAAAGTGGGTTTCAAAATCAATCCGGAAAACCCGTTCCGGACGAACCAAAAAAAGTGTCGACTCTTAGAGATGACACTTTTTGCAAGCTGTTTTGCCAGAATGGAAAATGAACAACCCAGAGCAAAAGTGTCGACTCTAAGAGTCGACACTTTTTGCATGCTATAAGTGTCGACTCATAGAGTCGACACTTTTTGTCTGGTCTTGTGAAACAACGCAGCAGATAGAACAACTCAAAATAAGTGTCGACTCTGTGAGTTGACACTTTTACTAACAGAGCAGAAAACTTTGTAAAACTCAATTGAAACCCCAAAAATATTAAGGACCAATAAAACACCATTAAACCCCATTCAAAAATAATAGAATGACATGTATGATGAGTCTTAAAAACACAAATCAAACCAGATTTTGAAAGTAAGTTTAGGAATCAAAGTAAGCATGATGCTACATGAACTTAGATCAACCCAAATACATGAAAGATAAATTAAGCCCAATTCAAGGTATTAAGAGTAACTCCGGGGGTGAATCCTTACCATGGATCCACTTGATTAAAGGCAACATGACCCTACACTTGTATAGACAAGTCACTCATATCAGTCTTCATGAAGAAACTAACTTCAAAGGATTTGAGCACACAAGGGTGCCTCTCCAAAGCTACAAGTTAGCATCTTGAACTATATGAATAGAGGATTCACACATTCCTAATCCAATTACTTCATAAGCTAAAATATTAGAATTTGTTTCATGCATGGAAAAATCAATTCCAATTGAATTCAAATGAGGGTATAACATGGATCATGGATAGACAATAAGAATGGAAGTTCGCTACATGATCCATCTCCATAGAATCCAATGAATGACCAGATTTCCCAATCAAACCACAAGATTAATCAATCAAGCTCTTTTGAAAGAAATTGCCAAGGATTAAACCAAGTCTGAACCAGAACCATTCTATTCACATGAAATGCATCCAAACATTATTTCATACCTTAATCCAAAGGATTGAGAGACTTATGAGTCTGCATGCTTAAAAGCCACAATGTCATGTTAGTCCAGATCAAAATCACTCAATGCATTCTATAATGTCTGTGCATATGAACTCATGGTCAATGCACAAGAGAAGGTTGGGTCGGTGCAAGTATGTGAAATATCGAAGATAGGGTCAGTGCAAGATAGAGCAAGGTCGGTGCAAAGATGGACAAGGTCAGTGCACATCTATAGAAATACTAAGATGAGGTCGGTGCACTAATAGAAGTAGGTCGAAGCACATTAGAAAAACACAAAAGACAGGTCTGTGCATATAGAAGCACCCTCAACCCATTCAACCAAGCAATGATACTTAGCCAAATATCAAGATGATTAAACAGCCATCATTGATGAACCAGGTTCAGACCAAAAATATGAAGTTCAGTCCAATGCAACAACAATATGCCTTATATCAAGATTTCCATCATCATGAATCAAGATCGTATGAGCAACATGAAAATCTATTCATTTAAGCAAGATAAGAACATTATGCAACCAAGTAACCAAAGTTGATGAAAATACCTTAGCAAAGTATGAGCCTTGGAAAACCAGTGCAGAAAGTGCTTAAAGCACACATACATCAAGAGAGGTATCAACTCCACTAAATAGAAGGATATGTGACTGTATTTTACCATGATCCACATAATTTAAATATGTCAGCGTTCAAGCTCATAACACATGGACAGAAACAAGAAAACCCATGAAGGATATGCATGATAAACCCTTAGAATGAAGTGCATTGAGAGACACCCATGGTGAGGTCTATGCACATGAAGCGTAGGTCTAAGCATATCAAACATAGGTCGATGCATGTGAAGGAACATGAAGAACAGGTCGACTCCCAGAGTGGGTGAGGTCGACTCTTCAGACCACCCAAGTCCAAGCATCCAATCCTACAAAACAAGATATCAACAGTAAGCTCCAAAATGATCAATGAGCATGCAATTTCCATAGAATTTACACACAATATTTTCACTTCTATTCATACATAAAACACACAATATATTGTAATCATCAAAATGATTATCAAAGACAAAGATGGGAGCGCACCGAGCCCAACAAAGCACAAGGCAATGATCTCCTCAGTTGGGTTCGACATGTCCCTATCAAGTCTATCATGAGCCGACCCATGTTTACTAAGTTTCCATTCATAACATGATAAAATAGAAATTTGTGAACCTCTGTCACTTCATTTCTACTCCCACTTTTTGGATAGATAAGTGATATAAACATGTGGTGTAGAATCTGCTGTAGTGGTAGAAAATAGTTGGCATTCAACTGAATCAAATCACTGACACCACGAACATAATCACAGTTTGCCATGGCAATAAAAGTAGCCTCAGCTTCACCATGACCAAAGGTCATGTAAGTACCCCTGGCCGAGACTCCTATGGCTCGCCGAAAAAGATCGGGTATAATATGTATCTCAACTTCTTGAACAACTGTGTATAGCTCGTCATTTCTCTAAATCAAGTTGCCATAAAACTGCTGCACTAGGTTAGGATAATACCTAGTGTATCTGGTGACAAAATCACTCCAACCCTCTTGAATCTCATAAAATGCACATAAATCGGGCAAAATATCATTCACCTCATCGAAGTCGACCAGTCGAGGGTTGATAATGGGCCATGGAGGCAAACAAGGGGCATGATGAGGTGCAGGTGCTCGCTATGGAGGATGAGCCGGGGCCTCTTATCTTTGACCACTGGCTTTCCCTTGGGCAGAGCACCGAGAACTTCATCTAGGTGGCATCCTGAACTAGAAAATCGATGTAGAGACCCTTGAAGATCGATCTCAACCCTGGGGATGAAGATGGACTGAAAAACACTCCAAGGGCTTTAAATGATCTTCTCCATAATCCAGAACCTTGGAAGTAGCTTCACGAGTGCACGAATCGGCCGCGGAGATTTCATCCCGAAATTGTGACGAACCGACCAAATCCAGTGCGGGTAAAGGAAAGATGAGTTTGTTGGGCTAGAGAGGTGGAGATATGTGGTTCTAGGGTTAGGAGATAGGGTATGAGAGAGACTAGAGGCGTTGGAATGAAGAAGGGGAGTGTGAAGGCCACTTTAAAAGGGGTTCGGATGTTGGTTCGGCCGGTCCGGTTCGCCATGTTCGATCGACCGGAGCGGGGCTGGCGATGGACCTAGCCCTAAAAATTCAAAAAAAAAATTCTTTTTCTTTTTCTTTCCTTTTTTTTTGATATGAGCACCATCAACCAACCTTCTAAATAGAACCAACATCATGAAGTAGAGAGAAAGAGAAGAGATGGGGTTTTGAGAAAAGTTCTCTAACTCCCCCTTAAAGGTGCCTTAGGTCCAGAAGTCATACGGGTCCACATTTATTTAATCAAGGAATATTCATCTTTAGAAGGATTTTCAAGGAGGGCTGTATGTATAAATACACTCAAACATGCAGGGATGTAAATACACATAAGGTATTGAAAATAAGTACATACAATATGCATGTTAATCTACCTTTTATGCATATGAGTTTCTATAAGTGCAACCCTTAACCTAAGTGCAGACCTATGTATGTATGCTTTCACCCTTGCACATGCCAAGTTCTCTTCTTATCTTGCTGAATTGATCCTGGTTTAGGGGTTTTGTGAAAATGTCAGCAAGCTGATTGTGTGTGTCAATGAAACTCAATTCAAAGACACCTTTTCCTACATGATCTCTTAGGAAATGATGTCGAATGTCAATGTGTTTTGTCTTAGAATGTTGAATAGGATTTTTTGACAAATTGATTGCACTGGTATTGTCATACAAGATTGGAACACATTTCATTTCAACATCCAAATCAAGCAATTGATTTTTGATCCAAAGTACTTGGGCTCCACAACTTCTGGCGACTACATATTCAGCCTCGGCCGTTGAGAGAGCAGCTGAATGTTACTTCTTGGAGTCCCATGAAACTAGACACCCATCAAGAAATTGACAGTACCCACTAGTACTTTTGCGATCAACAATGCATCTAGCATAATCTGCATCGGTGTATGCAATCAAATCAAAAGAACTATCGATGGAAAACCACAAGCCAAAATCTATTGTGCCAATTAAGTATCGAAAAATGCATTTAACAGCCATTAGATGAGATTCTTGAGTATCGAAAAATGAGCACATAGATGTACGCTGAAGTGAATGTCAGGGCGGCATGCTGTGAGATACAATAGTGATCCGATTGTACCTCGAAAGTGTGTGGGATCTATTGTTTTACCATTTTCATCTTTGTCTAACTTCGTGGCTGTGGCCATCGATGTTGACAGGGGTTTTGCTTCAGCCATCCCATATTTCTTTATCAGCTCCAATGTGTACTTAGCTTGATTTATGAAAATGCTTTCTGATGTTTGCTTCACCTGCAATCCAAGAAAGAATTTAAGTTCACCCATTAAACTCATCTCAAATTTTCCTTGCATAATTTCTACAAATTCATCACATAAGGCATTGTTAGGAGCTCCAAAAATAATGTCATCCACATACACTTGAACTACTAATATGTCTTTACCTGATTTTCTTGTGAAGAGTTTTTGGTCAACCGTACCTCTTTTGAAACCATTTTCAATCAGGAAGGAGGTGAGCCTTTCATACCATGCCCTTGAAGCTTGCTTCAACCCATACAAGGCCTTCTGCAACTTATACACATACTTTAGATGTTTTGGGTCTTTAAAACATGGAGGTTGCTCTACAAAAACATCCTCTTTGATGTAAACCGTTAAGAAAAATAGATTTAACATCCATTTGAAATAATTTGAAGTTCAATGAGTAAGCATAGGACAATAAAATCCAGACTGCTTCTAGTCTAGCAACCGGTGCAAAAGACTCATCAAAATCAATGCCCATCTCCTGGCTATACCCTTTGGCTACAAGCCGGGCCTTGTTCCTAACAACCAATCCTGTATCATTTAACTTATTTCTGAAAACCCAACGGTTTCCAATTATGGGATGATTTTTGGGATGCGGCACGAGAGACCGCACTTTGTTCCTTTCGAACTGGTGTAGCTCTTCATGCATAGCCTGAATCCAAGATTCATTTTGAAGAGCTTCATGGATATCCTTAGGCTCTTCTTGTGAAATTAGGGCCATCAAATCCTCTTCTTGTACTTGTCTTAATGAAGATCTAGTTCTTACCCCATCTTCAGGATTACCTATGATATTTTTAGCGGGGTGATCTTTCAAGAATGTAGAGGTACTGGGCATGTCAGGGTGATGCACTTGCTGTTCTTGAAGTATTTCAATTGATGGATCTTCATGCTTTTCATCCTTGCTAGAAGTTCGTTCAGTTGGTTCATCCGTAGATTTAGATGATCCAGCAACATTTGAATTTTTAGGAGCCTCATCTGCATTCACAATTGGAGCAAGTTGATTTGTCAGTTTTAATTCAGATTTGTCAAAAATGACATGGGGACTTTCTTCAACAACTAAAGTCCTTTTATTAAATAACCTGTAAGCTCTAGAATTGAGTGCATAACCTAGAAAAATTCCTTTGTCACTTTTCTCATCAAACTTTTCTAGATTTGACTTACCATTGTTTAGAACATAGCAATGGCATCCAAAAGGTTTGAGATAGGAAATGTTTGATTTCTTACCATTGTAGAGCTCATATGGGATTTTCTTCAAAATGGGTCTTACCATTGCCCTGTTTATGATATAGCATGATGTACTTACCGCCTCAGCCCAAAAGTATTTGGGTAGGGAGTTCTCACTTAGCATGGTCCGAGTCATGTCTATCAATGTTCTATTTATCCTCTCCACAACTCCATATTGTTGAGGCATCCCAGGTGAAGAGAAGTTGTGCATATATCCTTGTTCCTGGCAGAAGCTGCTGAAATCATGATTTTCAAATTCACCACCATGATCACTCTGAATTATGGTGATCATGTGTCCTTTATCATTTTAGATTTTTCTATAAAACACTTGAAACTCCATCAAGACATCACTTTTATTGGCTAAAAATATCACCCATGTAAATCTGGAGTAATCATCAACAGTTACAAATCCATAAGATTTTCCTCCTAGGATGGATGTCCTAGTCGGACCAAAGAGATCAAGGTGGAGCAGTTCTAGAGGCCTAGCAGTAGAAACAATGTTTTTATTTTTGAAAGAGATACGTGTTTGCTTGCCTTTTGTGCAAGCCTCACAGATCTTATAACTTTCAAATTTTAATTTAGGTAGCCCATTTACCAAGTCATGTCTAGACAATTTAGAGATTACTCCAAAACTAGCATGACCTAGTCTTCGGTGCCATAGCCATGCATTATCATGGTTGTTTGCTACCAAGCACACATCATCACCGGCAACATCATCAAGATTAACAGTATACACATTGTTATTTCTTTTGCCGATGAATCTGATTTGATTAAAGATTTTATCCATGACAAGGCAATGAGTTTCGTCAAAAATAATTTTAAAACCTTTGTCACATAGTTGGCTTATGCTTAAAAGATTGTGGTTTAAACCCATTCACTAAGAGCACATTTTCGATAAGAATTTCAGAATTCTTACCTATGTTGCCAATTCCAATGATCTTACCTTTGTCCTTTCCACCAAAGACAACCAGCCCCCTATCCTTGTCTTGCAGAGTAGAGGACACTTTTTTATCGCTTGTCATATGTCTTGAGCAACCGCTGTCGAGATACCATTTGCTCCCCCAGGCTTCAAGGCATATTTACAAAAAATAACATTCTCATGCAATTATTTTTGGTACCAAAATGAATTTGGGTCCATAGGAGTTAGTCCAATTCCACACATATCTTTTCTTTGTCCAAGCAGCATGATTTCTTTGAGTGCTTTGTCTGAACCAACAATTAGCAATTACATGACCAAATCTATCATAATGAAAGCAGTTGACATTTGAGAATCTTCTTTGATATTTGTGTGGTTTAGATTGAACATGTTTGGGTTTGGTATGTGAGCATGAAGCATAATCATTTTCTTTTTCATGCACGTAAGATGTAGTGATCTTGTGCTCAAGGGATTTTTTATTCTAGAGTATGTACCCCAATCCTGCTTTCCAGAAGTTAACTTTAACTCCCATCACATTGTCTAGGTTTTGTTTCCCTTTAACAAACCTAGAGAGAGTGAACTGCAAGTTTGTCACCTCTTTATTCAAACTCTCATTTTTGTTCTCAAGTTCTGAAATGGAAGATGTCTGAACTTCTTTTTCATTTTTGAACTTTTCACGAACTTATTCAATTTCAGACATTTTACATTATAACTCCTCTTTGACTTTTTCAATATCTGAAATTGTTTGAAGCAACGTTTCTTTTTCTTCTGTTAACTCAAACTATTCCTATTCTAGTTTCTCAAACTTAGCAGGAGTATCCTCATGTGTTAAATCATCAATCTTCTTTTGGAGAGTTTTATTTTAAGATCTGATTTTTTTGTATTTTGTATACAACTTTTTATATTCTGACTCCCATTGATCATTTGAAATAAAATCAGGGTCAGAATTTACCTCGACTGAGTCATCCTCATGTGCCATGAGGCACAAGCTTTCCACGAGCTCCTCTAACTCCTCGTCGGACTGTTCATCCTCTTCGTCGCTCCATGTAACGACCATGGCTTTAGGTTTCTTGAATTTATCCTTCTTGAACTTTCTCTTCAATTATGGGCACTCTCCTCTCATGTGCCCGGGCTTCTTGCACTCATAGCAAATAACATTGTTAGGCTTGCTTGGCTCACCCTTGGTTTGAAAGGGCTTTCTTTGGCCCCTTTTGAAATTTCCTTGGAGATTCTTCTTCCTTCTTAAAAACTTCTTCACTTGGTGTGTCCATAGTGCCAAGTCTTCTCCCACATCACTTCCTTCAGTGGACTCCTCTCCTTGGGAGTCATCATCAGATTGGTGGGCTTTCAAAGCCACCATTTTCTTCTTCTTTGTTTCTTCCTTAGTAGTTCTCTTCATATTTATCTCATAGGTCATAAGTGACCCTATGAGCTCATCCAGGGAGAGTATGGATAGATTCTTCGAATCCTCCATGACTGTGGCTTTTGTGTGCCAGGCGGGTGGAAGGGATCTTAACACTTTTCTCACGAGCTCAGAATTTGTGTAATCCATTCCAAGACTCTTGAGACCATTAGTGATATCAGTCAGTCTTGCAAACATCTCAGAGATGGTTTCTTCTGGCTTCATTTTGAATAGCTCATAATCCCTGATGAGAAGGTTGGCTTTGGTCTCCTTGACCTCGGAGGTACCTTCATAGATGAATCTCAGCTTGTCCCACATTTCTTTTGCTGAACTGCACATAGATACACGAGAAAATTCATTAGGATGAATACACATTGCATGATATTCATTGCATTAAAATTAACAATGGATTTCTTAATTTGTTCGGGTGTCCATTTATCCTTTTCATCCGGAAGGGCATAGGGACCCTTGTCCACAACCCTCCAGACTTCATACTCCTGAGCTCTTAGAAAAACATGCATTCTATTTTTCCATTAAGAGTAATTTGTACCGTCAAAGAAGGGAGGACGATTAATGGAGTGACCCTCAGGCATCATTCCCTTGTTGGCCATTGATCTGGATCTTACTCTAGATCGTTAGATCTGAAAGAAATAGAGCCTTAGCTCTAATACCAATTGAAGTCCCGCGATCAATGACACCCAAGAGGGGGGTGAATTGGGTGTTTACAAATTTTAAGAAAGCTTTATTCGATTTAAACAAGTGTGAGGAATAACCACAATGAAGATCATATCTAAATAAACAAACTCATATCTAACATAATCGATCACACTCAATGGATCCTTGGTACCGTGGCGGAGGTGTAAATCCGAAGATTCTACTCACGTAAGATGTTATCGTCCAGACAAGGTTTGCCTTGTCGATTCGAACTCACCTTTTAATATACCCGAGATCTAATGTAACAATGATAGCTTATTTTAGATCTAACTCAAGAGATACAATCTAATTAATCTACGTGTGTGCTTGCACAGAATGGAGATAGGAGAAAAAGAATCAAACCACACAAGTGACAATGATTTTTAGGTGGTTCGGATGAAACGACGGCAACCTATGTCCACCCCTCACAGTTGTTGATTATTATTTGTGATTGTGATGATTCCTTTTGAAGAGGGGGATTTCTGTAGCCCATCTAAGAGCAGCCAAACTAGGTCCATCAGGACCAAACGTGGCCCAGCTCATCCAAGTGACAGCCCCAAAGGGCCCACTTAGGCTAAAAAGCCCATTAAGATTACTCGGGATCAAATCCTTCCTCGACGGACCTTAGGCACGGAAGGCCCGAGGGTTGGTCAGAACGGAGGAAGACCCATGCCCGAGTTATCCTCTCATCGCGATAGAGGCAAGCGCTCAGCGCCCACTCCGACCTATCTTCATCCGAGCTATGCCTATCGCCCGGACAGGGTTGGCACCTTTTATGCTCGGCTCGACCGACGATTGCTTATCCACGCTGCCGTTGAGAGCCCTTTATGAGCAGGAGTTTATGAGGATAAGGGACCCATGATCCCTCAAGGCTATAAAGATCCCACGATGAGAACATAAAGACCCCACGATGAGGACGTAACTCCCGCCTGAAACTCCTCAGCTTACGGGACTCATGAGGCGAGCACACTATATAAACCTGGGACTCCCTCCAGTGAAAGGTAAGGGCAATACACACCTAAAATCCCCTGAGCAGGAACCACTTCACCACCTTGGTGTAGGGGGATCTCGTGCACCTCTTTCTAACTCCCTCCCTATCTTCCACCATTGCTCTATTGACTTAAGCATCGGAGGGTTTTCCCCAGGGAACCTCCCCTGGGCCCCCTGATCCGTTTCCCTTCTCTACAGTTCACTGTTCGGTGATCATCTGCCCCGCTCAGGAGCCGCGCGAGATCACGCCCCTTCATCTGGCGCCGTCTGTGGGAAACGATCGAAGAGCCAGTATGGTGTGAAGAAGTTCAGGGAGGAGGTTTGCCAGCGACAGGGGAAAGACCATGGTGGCGGCGAGAGAAGGCCCCTCTCAAGCCTCACAAAATCCCCCCTCCAATGCCAGCACCCCCGCCGACGGACCGCCCCCTCCCGCCGCGGCGATAGGGGTACCGCTTAACGGCGGCGCTGACGCCTTCCTAGCCCTCAATGTAAAACTGGATGTCCTCGTGGAACTCATGAGGACTCAGGTGGCCAGGGATGGAAGGTCACGCGCCCCTCCGGAGAGCCCCCCCCCCTCGCGAGAACGTGTCCCAGCACACCACTGGAGGTCACTTCACCCTCCGAGGGTAGCAGCTTATTCGCAACAAGACAGGAGGACCCTCACAAGCCCCCCCTCCGGAGCAAGAGGCCTCCACCACACTGAAACAGGGGAAACATGGGGCACGCCATCCACTCTCGGTGATCGAAATCCCTAGGGAGCGCCAGGACAGCCTGCCATCATGCCCCCTTAGCCCTACGGCGCAACAACAGCCGGAGTTGTCCCTCCGTCTACGAGAGTTCGAGAGGCGCTTCGCAGCACAGGAGCACGCCTTACAAGCCTTACAGAAGACCTCTCCACCAGAGGACGAGGAGAGATCCCCATTCTCTGACTATATCTTAAAGGCAGAGGTATCTCCCTGAACCTCCATCCCGACCTTCAAGCCTTATGACGGCCAAGGCGACTCGGCCGACCACTTCGACAGCTTCGACGCCCTGATGACCCTTCATGGAGCGTCCGACGCCATCAAATGCCGAGCCTTTACGACCACCCTGGTCCAAGGCGCCCAAGCATGGTTCTGGGCCCTCGCCCCCAGATCCATCCGAGACTTCAAGCAGTTTGGGCGAGTATTCAAGGAGAGTTTCACCGGCAGCGCCCCCCGAGGTCGGTAGCGGGGCTTTTGGCTCTCAAACAGGCGCAAGGGGAGAGACTCTGGGCCTACATCAACCGATTCAAATCGGAAGCCTTGAGAATCCCTCACCTGGATGTAGCCTCGGCCATAACCGCGCTGACCGGAGGCACCCGGGAGGAGAACCTCTGCCGCGAACTTGTCCTCCACCCTTGCCGAGCTAGTGACTCTGGCCTTACGCCATGCTGAGTGCGAAGAAGTTCTCAGCGCATGTCAAGGCACAACCGGCTCGGGTTGGGATGGGGACAAGAAGCGAGCACCTGAGCCAAGCTCGGGCCAAGGAAAGAGGCGGAACCGAGACGGGGAGCACAAAGAACCGTCCCGGAAGTATGAGCGGTACACTCCCTTAACCTCTCTAGTGTATGAAATATATGAAAACATCAAAGGCTCGGGCCTCCTCCGCCAACCCGAGCCAATGAGATCGAAAAGCCGCAATCGCAGCAAACATTGCCTATTCCACAGTGACCACGTGCATCACACCGGTGATTGCCATCAGCTTCAGGATGAGATCGAGCGCCTCGTCCGCCAGGGACACCTATCCCGGTTTGTGGCCGGGCATAAGGAGGACCGAGGTGCCCCAGAGGAAATCGACAACGCTCCTCGCGGGGTCCATATCAACGTCATCGCCGGAGGAGCTGGATCAGGAGGGAATAGTGGCCGAGGAAGGAAGCGTCACGCTGAGCGGGCGAGCCGAGCCGTCAAGCCTCCCAAGGCCCCACCGAGTGAGCCTCAAGTCATGGTCTTCTCCGACCGAGACCTGGAAGGGCTGACCACCCCGCATGACGGTGCCCTAGTCATATCGACCACAATAAACCATTGTAACGTAGACAGAATTCTAGTTGACAATGGAAGTGCCCCCGTTGTATTATCCTATGAATGTTTCCTTAAGATGGGGGAGGATCCGTCTAAACTCCGCCCGATCCGAACCCCCCTGTGTGGGTTCAATGGCCAGGCCACTTATCCCAAGGGAGCCCTCAGCCTGTCGGTTACTCTTGGCACCCCACCCAAGACCGTTACGGTTATGGCGGACTTCATAGTGATCAAGGGTATGATAGCATACAATGCAATCTTCGGCCGAGGGATCCTCAGCCGAACGAAAGCAGTGCCTTCTACCTATCACCAAAAGATGAAGTTCCCTACCAAAAATGGGTTGGGGGAGGTCCGAGGCAACCAGGCTATGGCCAGAAGGTGCTATAATATCTCGGTTGAAGCCACAAGGCCGGACGGGAAGAACAGGGGCCCCCGAGAAGTCGAGGAAAAATCCGCAACCGCCGAGCCTGGAGGCGAATTGCTAGCGATTTTCCTAAACGACGACCCGACCTTGGGAGTAATGATTGGAGCCGACCTAACATTTGAAGCCCAACAGCAATACAAAGAGTTTCTTTCCGCGTACATCCGAGTCTTTGCATGGTCTGATGATCAACTCCCTGGGATACCAGAGGAGACGGTGATGCATAAGCTCAACCTCGATCCAACCATCAAAGCCGTACAATAACGCAGAAGGAAGCACACGCGAGAGAAGCAGGCGATCATCAAGGAGCAAGTCACCAAGGGGCAAAAGACTGGTCTTTTTAGATCGGTCCTATACCCGACATGGCTGGCTAACGTCGTCCTGGTACCAAAAGCTTCGGGAAAGTGGCGAATGTGCATGGACTTCACCGACTTGAACAAGGCTACTCCAAAGGACTGCTATCCATTACCGAGCATCGACCAACTGGTTGACTCAACCTCGGGCAACGATACACTCAGCTTCCTAGACGCCTATTCAGGTTACCATCAGATCAGAATGAATCTAGAAGACATCGAAAAGACCGCCTTTATCACTGACTTCAGTGTATACTGCTACACCCAGATGCCTTTCGAGTTGAAGAACGCTGGAGCCACATACCAGAGGCTGGCCAATCATATGTTCGAGAGACAGCTCGATCGGAACGTCGAGGCCTATATTGACGACATGCTCATGAAGACCCCCAAGGTCGAGGACCACTTCGCCGACCTAGCTGAATCCTTCGACACCCTCCTGAAGTACAACATGAAGCTCAACCCTGCCAAGTGCACCTTCGGAGTAAGGTCCGGGAAATTTGTGGGCTTCTTAGTCACCCAGCGTGGGATCGAGGCCAACCCCGACAAGGTCCAGGCCATCCTGGACATGCGCCCACCCACCTGCATCAAAGATGTTCAACGCCTTACCGGGTGCATTGCCGCGCTCAGCAGATTCCTGTCCCGCGCGGCTGAATGATGCCTACCCTTCTTCAAACTGTTGAGGGGGCCTAAAATGGCATCTGCTACATTCGCGTAGGATGAGGAATGCCAAAAAGCATTCGCCGAGCTTAAGGAGTTCCTGGCTTCGCCTCCGGTGCTTTCCAAGCTCGTCCCAGGAGAAACCTTGCATCTCTATCTCTCGGTGACTCCATCTACAGTTAGCTCGGTCCTAGTCAGAAATGACTCGAGAGTCGAGAGACCGGTCTACTACACCAGCAAGGTGCTCAATGAAGCTGAAAGAAGGTACCCCGCAACCGAGAGACTCGTGCTAGCGTTGGTTACCTCGGCCAAGCGCCTCCGACCCTATTTCCAAGGGCACTCCATCACCGTGCTGACCGGTGAACCATTGAAGAGGATCCTCACTCACCCTGAAGCCTCGGGACACCTCGTCAAGTGGGCCATCATGCTCGGGGCCTACGATATACCGTACCGACCTCGCCCGGCTATCAAAGGCCAGGCGCTTGCTGACTTCATCCCCGAGAGCACCATCCCGACTGAAGAAAGATCTCCGTCCGCGCCCGGGCCGACCTGGGAACTGTTCATCGACGGATCCTCCAACTCAGCCGGAAGCGGCGCCAGGATCCTCCTGAAGTCCCGCGAAGGAGCAAAGCTACAGTACGCCCTGAAGTTCAACTTCCAAGCATCTAACAACGCTTCCGAGTATGAGGCCCTCATATCGGGAGCCCGCATGGCCCGACGGTTGGGGGCTGAGCGAGTCAGGATTCACACTGACTCCCAACTGGTCGCTAGCCAGGTCAACGGTGGTTATGAAGCTCGAGAAGTACCAATGATCAAATACCTCCAGTTGGTCAAGACCGTGGCACTACAGTTCGAGAGTTTTGAGGTAGTCCGAATAGCTCGGGAGGAAAACTCCCGAGCGGACGCCCTCTCTCGGCTGGCCTCCTCTCTTGACCCCGAGGGTACTCTATCGGTCCTTCTCAAAGAGCTAGAGCGGCCGAGCATCGATTCGGAGCTCCTAGTTGTTGACTCAGCCTCCCCAAGCGACTGGCCTACCATGTACCTATCGTGGCTCCAAGATTCTCAGGAGCCCCCCAACCCTCGGGAATCCCGAAGATTAAAGTACCAAGCTCGGCGATTCGTCACTCTGGATGGCGCTCTCTACCGGAGATCCTTCTCCGGTCCTCTCTTGAAGTGCCTCAGCACTGACGAAGCCAACCGAGCGATCGAAGAAGTTCACGAAGGTCTGTGTGGAGCGCATTTAGGAGGTAGGTCGCTCGCCAGGATGTTGCTACGGCTAGGTTATTGGTGGCCCACTCTGCAGCATGACTGCTCGACCTACACACAACACTGTGACCGGTGCCAGCGATTTGACCACTTGGTCCATCAGCCAGCAACGGAGCTCGTCACCCTAGCTGAGCCTTATCCTTTCGCTCGCTGGGGAATCGACATCCTCGGGCCATTCCCCAAGTCTCAGGCCCAGAAGAAGTTCATTATCGTCGCCATCGATTACTTCACTAAGTGGATCAAGGCCGAAGCCACAGTAAGGATCACCGAGACAGTCGTCTTGAATTTCGTCTGGAAGTCGATCATCTATCGTAACGGCATCCCCCGGGTGATAGTAAGCGATAATGGTCGGTAATTTGATTCTCATTATTTCCGAGACAGATGTGTCGACCTGGGCATTCACAATCACTTCACTTCGGTCACCCACCCTCAGGCTAACGGGCTGGTCGAAAATGACAATAAGACTATCTTAAAAGGCATCAAGACTAGGCTCGGCAAAGCCAAGGGCAGCTGGCTTGATGAATTGCCAAACGTACTTTGGTCACATAGAACGACTCCCAGAACGGCAACTGGTGAAAGCCCCTTTCAGCTGGTATACGGTACCGAGGCCATGATCTCGTTGGAGATTGGCAACCCCTCCCTCCGAGTCATCTGCTTCTCATCCGAGGCAAACGACCAAAAACTGCTCGAAAACCTCGACCTAGCAGATGAAGTCCGAGAGATTGCCAACATCCGAGCAACGGAATACCAACACCGCCTCACTCGATACTACAATGCCAAAGTCTGAGATAGGCACTTTCCACCGGGAGACTTCATCCTCAGGAAAGCCGATGCCTCTCGACCACTTGAGGCGGCGGGCAAGTTATCCCTTAATTGGGAAGGCCCCTACCGAGTGGTCGAGACGATCGGAAGAGGAGCATACCGTCTATCCACGATGGAAGGAGAGCTCATCCCTCGGACCTGGAACGCGACTACACTACGCAAGTTCTACTTCTGAATACTGAGCATTGTGTAAACGACATGAGATAAAACAAAAGCCTCCTTTCTTTTATTCAAACAACTCGCTTGTACATCAGGAAGGCCGAAGCCGAGAAAATACATGTCAAAAAAGTAAAAAATCCATCTGGCGCAGCCGTATGAGCCCATCGCTCAGCTGACTCGGTTGACCTTCCTGCGTCCAGTCATTGACTCTACCTCATGTAGAAACTGGCTCGGATAAAGGGTAGTTGACCCCGTTGACTCGGGTAGCTCGGGACAAAGGTAACAGAGGGATTAGGAAGGAGAAGGCTACCTTCCAAGTTGAACTTGGATGAGAAAGGGGAGAGGGAACGCATATGAAAGCATCCTCCCCGCCAACCTGCCAACTCTTTGGAAGGAAGAGAGTGCAGGCACCCTTCGAAGAGTGAAAGAAATTATGAGAAGAGCAGAAGATGGAAAAAGAGGCTAGGGGGGGGGAGAAAAGAAACCAGCAGAGCTGGATGAGAAGGCAGGGGAAAGCCTGGGAAGGAGGGAGCCTAATTGGCTTCCTCCTCCCCTCCATGGAGCGAGCAGGAAGGGACGGGCGGCAGGGATGCCTGATGCCCCCATCCGTCCACCATCTCGCCCCCCTGCAAGCGCCGCCGGAACTGATAAAAAGAAGTTGACGTGCCTCCACACGTCGGACCTTCTTCAAACCCGTCTGCCGGCTGTCGGACCTCCTTCAAACCCGAAGTAGCAAGGACTCTCTGCCCTCCGTCATCGGCAGCTTCATCCTCCGGGGCATCTTCCATGCTCCAAATATAACGGCACAACGTTACGTGAAGAAAGAATGAGGAAAGACTGTTAGGGAAAACCATAAGTTGTGGAGAGGAAGGGACGCCCTTCAGACCTTTAT
Source organism: Amorphophallus konjac (assembly GCA_022559845.1). Taxonomy (NCBI): domain Eukaryota; kingdom Viridiplantae; phylum Streptophyta; class Magnoliopsida; order Alismatales; family Araceae; genus Amorphophallus; species Amorphophallus konjac. The sequence continues at coordinate 143,761,643 of CM040120.1, forward strand.
AGGCGAAGGAAGGCTATTTGTCTTAAATGATTCTCTCCTAGAAAACACGCCAAAGGGATCTCTCCCTAAGAACGGTGACCTCAAACTTCTCATTTTTGCCCCAGCGGGACACACGAAGCGGCCAAGCATTCAAAGCATGAGAAAACAGAAAGACACCCTGTTAGACGCTCACCCAACCATCAAGCGAAATCCATGCAGAAAGTATCGGCTCTTTCCAACCACTGCGGATACGCTGAACAAAATATGGCAATGATGATACGGAATAGTTAAGTCTTCGTCCTAACGCTATTGCCTTATCTATTTTTCTACACAAAGGAGAAAGTTTTTTCTTCAAAAGGAAAAAGACATACAAATAGAGGAAGCAAAGTAGATACATCAGGCTCCGGCCCACCTTGAAACTCAGAAGTGGAGGGCTCAAACGGTCTGCCCCCGGCACCCACGGTGACGGCCGACCCTGGCACTAACCCCACCGGCGTGGGAACTACCTCGGTTGCGTGCCCTCCCGAGGCATCCGGAGTTGGCGACCCCTCGGATGAAGAGCCCCCGTGATCCTCTTCATCTGACGCCGAAGCAGAGGAACTAGAGGATGACAAGTCCGAGTCATAGCATTGCCCGGACGGGAAGTCAACTACCCCGGACGCCTGCTCCTCGGCATAAGAGACGGCCCGGTCGTAGCCTTGCTTGAACCCCTTGCGGATACCCCGGTGAAGTGCTTACTCATAGTAGGGAAGGGCAGCCTCCTTAAGGTCGACCAGGTAGGCCTCTGAGCTTTTATACTGCTTGAGAGCCTCCACCCTGGCCGATCCCACCCTACCAGCGAGCTCGGCCTTCTCCCGCTCCACCTCGGCTAACTTCCGCTCGGCCTCAGCCGTCCGCTTTTCGACCTCCATCGCCTGCTTCTCCGCCTCGGTCCGATCAGCCTCGGCCTCCCGCCGAAGGCGCTCAGCTTCCTCCGCTCGGTCCACCAGCTCTGCACATCTGTCTCCTACCGGCCATCCAGCTCAACACGTGCAAGGAGCTCCTCTTCAAGAAGCCTATTCTTCCTCTCGAGCGATTCGCGGGCCTTAGCTAGCTGCTCGGTTAGCGCCCGGGTCTCCACCTGGCTCGACCACACCAGCTCCCTAACTGAGGAAAGCTCCCGCCAAAGCCCATCACGCTCCTCGGCAAGCTGAGCCAACCTCCTGTCAGACCCACCAAGGGTCCAGGCCAGGTTCACTCGCTCCGACTCCGATCGAGCGTATGCTTCTGCCAGAGTGGCCCCCATATGGGCCAGGACCAGGCCGCCCTCCATAACCCCCGCAAGGGCCGCGGATAGAGAGTACTGCCTACCTCCCCCCCTCACCTTCGCGGCTATACCGTGGCATACCTGGTGCAGAGGGCCCGGGATACCAAGCCTCTCCAAGGCCGTCGGAATAGAGAACCCCCCATCGGCCGGCGCCCCACCGAGTGGCTCGGACCAAGCCCCGGCCTCGGTCGCCTCTCGTGCCTCGGTCAGATTTTCTTGCGGCCCCCCAACCTGGACCGGCTCGGCACATGCGCCACCACCTGAAGCGCCAACCTCAGCCACGGCCCCAGCATCCCCTGCCTCGTCTACGGCCCCCTCGGCTCCTACCGAGGGGAGAGCTGGGCCAACACCATTGCCAGTCGCAGGAGCAGCCCCGGCCCCCTCGGCTCCGGCCGAAGGAGGAGCCGAGCCAGCATTGTCACCGACCGCAGGAGCAGCCCCAACCTCCTCGGCCCCCTCTTGCTCGGTGGGTGGGAGAGCTCGCCCGGTAGGGTCGGCCCCATCATGCTCGGTGGAGGGGCGAGCTGCGGCAAGGTCGCCTTCGACTGCGAGTACGACCCCGGCCTTCTTGGCCCGCTTCCTGGCCTTCGCGGCGGCTCGGATCATGGCTTCCATGGGATCCTTACGCTTGGACCCCCGCGGCCTAGAGGATTCACCCTAGGCCACCCCCTTTCCCTTATCTCTGGCTCGCGAGCGACCCGTGGGAGCAGCCGATTCATCAGCAACCGAGTTATCGCCAAACTCGATCACCTCTGCGGCCTCCTCCAAAGCCTGCCGCCTGGTGTCTGCACGAAAAAGAAGACATATTCAGAAAAAGAAAAATGATCTCAACATCCAAAGGAGAACCTAGCTTGTGGCACCTGAACTCGACGGATGCAGCCACGTAAGAAGACACCGCTCGATATTCTCTGGAGTAACCAGCTCTTTTATGGATTGGCGGTGCTTCAGCAAGATAGCCGCATATTTCTCCACATGTGGAGGGAACTCATCCTGCCTGGGAGGGATATTCGGGTAGAAATTGGGGATTACTGGACACCTCCAGGCTTCCTCCACCGATTAAATCCCCACCCAAAAGAATTGAGTTTTCCACCCTTATGTGAAGAATCCTTCGCAGCCAAGGAGATACAGCTCCTATTCCACCTCGCCTGGATGAAATAGAAACCCTTCCCGGCCGAAGGATGTGCTTTCAACTCAAAGAAATAGTGAAAGAGGTCCAAGGAAGGAGGAACTCCACATTGGCGGCAGAGAATGCGGAAGGCGGAAAGAAGAAGATAAGAATTGGCTACCAACTGAATGGGCGCCAACAGGAAAAAATTGAGAAGCTGAAGAACGAAAGGTTCGAAGGGAAGGTGGAACCCACCCTTCCACGATAGAAGGAAAGTACAGATATGGCCTGTATGAGAGTCCAAGCTCGTCTCGTGTGGAGAGGCCGCGGTAAAGCAGAACTTGTGGGGCAGGAGATACTGGTGCTCCAGCCTTCTCACATCCACCTCCCCCAGTTCACTGTAGTTTGGAACCGGCGCCTTCACCACTGGCTCGTCCTCCCACTCCTCAGCATCCGAACGCTGGTCAGCCATGGAATTCGGAGAAGAGTTTGAGGAAAGGCGATCTCGGGACCCCGAAGATTCCGGGGGAAGAGGAAGCCACCGGACTGCCTCCGCGGTTATCTCCGCCAACTCCACGAATGCCGCTGCAAGCCTCTGCTCTTCCGTCGTGTCCTCACGACGCATCGAAGAGCCCAAAAGCAAGAATGGAGGAGAGCCAAAACCCTAAAGATGGAGGGAGTCTGGAATGACAACAAGTGCCTAATGCCTATATCCCCACGCGGAAGGCGGCGTGTCGTTCTGACCTCCGAGAAAAGGGGGCCCCTTCAGTTCAAATCCGCCAGGATCATCATTATTACGGGCCCAGGTGACCACGACACGTGGCTTCCTAACACCACCAGATCTCCACCCACCTGAGCCACGCTGGTTCAAAACCCCAAACAGCTACTCTTCTGAGCTTACTAAAGCTCGGGAGTAGGAGGGGGACAAGTGGAGAGGGGGATTTATGTAGCCCATCTAAGAGCAGCCAAACTAGATCTATCAGGATCAAACGAGGCCCAGCTCATCCAAGTGACAGCCCCACAGGGCCCACTTAGGCTAAAAAGCCCAATAAGATTACTCGGGATCAAATCCTTCCTCGGCGGCCCTTAGGCTCGGAAGGCCCGAGCGTCGGTCAGAACGGAGGAAGACCCATGCCTGAGTTATCCCCTCATCGGGATAAGGGCAAGTGCTCAGCGCCCACTCCGACCTATCTTCATCCGAGCTATGCCTATTGCCCGGACAAGGTTGGCACCTTTTATGCTCGGCTCGACCGATGATTGCTTATCCACGCTGCCGTTGAGAGCCCTTTATGAGCAGGAGTTTATGAGGATAAGGGACCCATGATCCCTCAAGGCTATAAAGATCCCATGATGAGGACGTAACTCCCGCCTGAAACTCCTCAGCTTACGGGACTCATGAGGCGAGCACACTATATAAACTTGGGACTCCCTCCAGTGAAAGGTAAGGGCAATACACGCCTAAAATCCCCTGAGCAGGAACCACTTCACCACCTTGGTGTAGGGGGGTCTCGTGCACCTCTTTATACCTCCCTCCCTATCTTCCGCCATTGCTCTACTGACTTAAGCATCGGAGGGTTTTCCCTAGGGAACCTCCCCTTGGCCCCCTGATCTGTTTCCCTTTCTATATAGTTCACTATTCGATGATCATCTACCCTGCTCAGGAGCCGCGCGAGATCACGCCCCTTCACCTTTATTGTAAGATGATGTGATCAATTATGCAGATATGTGGAATAATGTAATCAATCTACCAATAGACATGTGCAACATATACCTATGCAACCATCATGACATCTAAGCATGGGAAAGCAATCTCAATCAGGGAACTAAACTAAAGAAGAAATAAAAACACACGTCGAGCATGGAGCAAGAGGAATAGAAAACACACCGCAAGGTGTGGAACAAGCAACTAAAGGAAAAGATGCGAAGGGAGAGAGAGCTATTGCCCAACTAAGAAGGAACATGATCGCCACTAAGGTAAATAACAGGCCAAGGACTTGGAACGTACCTTAGGATAGGTGGATGAAGCACCCACCCGTAGGAGAGAGAAAAACCAGGAACTGCAATCTGCAACTCGGTGAAGTGTAACGGACTAGTGTAGATGTGCCAGAGAACCGCAACTCGCCTTTCTTGATCAGTCAGAGGTCTGCAGAAAAGGAATTGGGAATCTTTGATCTCCAAGCTTCCCAGCCGGCTAGGAAGCTTGGGCCTCGTGCCTTAACCTTCGAAAACCTGCAAAAGAATGTAGACAACAAAGAAAAACACCAAGATTAGCCTTTACAAAGTGTAGTAACTATAAATCAAAAGAATTGAAGAACATGCAAAAGGAAAGGGAGAATACCAGGGGTGGTTGTTTTTTTTTTAATGCCTCTAGGGTGTTTAAAAGATGAGAAAGGAGGTTTAGATGTATGCAGTAAAAGAGAGAATGTGGGAGAAGGGAAGGGAACATGCCATGGATGATAGAAGAGGGAAGGACAAACTAAAGATTGAACTTGACTGAACTAGCCCCTTAAAGCTAATACTCCCTGGACTTAGGATGACGACGGACGTGGGATGCAGCCTTCCTTGGTCAGTTCTAGCTGTAGGATGCGGCAGCACTTCGTCATGAACTCATGAAATCTCCTCTACAAGCCATGAAGTCAAGGGTTCTATTTATATTCCCCCAAAGTCTAGGCTTGAGTTGGAGAGAATCCAGCTAAAAAGTAGGAGGTTTCTTGGCAAACTCTTGAAGATAATACTCTCAAGAGTCTATAGAAACAAACAGAAGGTTCTAAGGATCAGATTTGAAGGAGAAATCATTAGATCAAGCTCTTAATCCGGCCATGGAGTAGCAGAGAAAGAGCAGTTCTGCTAGAACACTCTGATGGATGTAACGGTTGCACGATAGATCACCACAAGAAAGTAACGCGCCAGGACTAGTCCGTTACACAACCTTATCCTCTAAGAGATAAGACCAATGGGTGAAATTTTCGAAAGGAGGACTCTGGAAGGCGTAATGGATCATAGCTAATGCGTTAGGCGAATGCCAGGCCGCGTACTCTATACCGTCGATTTGGCCTATCAGCCTCACGATTTTGTCCCTTTCTGAGGGTGATCGGCTCCAGAATGGAGGACTTCCCAGGAGGTCACCCATCCCAGTACTACTCCCCATTAAGCACGCTTAACTTTGGATTTCTTTTCAAGAACAGAGCCGATACTTCAAAAGGTGCCTCGATGATATAGCATACAACTTAGCTATATTTGAGGGTGTTACAATCTACCCCTCTTATATAAGTGACGTCCTCGTCGCTGGGCTCATATAGCACACAATCAAACCCCCAGGCACGTAGGATTCTAGAGGTGGCCCCTACAGGCTCAAGAGGTGGCTCCCACTAGGTAGCACTTTGTCCCATTGCGGGTTCAAGAGGTGGATCCCATAGCATAGCACCATGCCCTGCATGGCACTTAGTTCCCGCACTTTCGGCTGGGGTATGGCTCTGATACCATTCTGTCAGGTCCCGTACTCTATACCGTCGAGGTATTATCCGCTTCGACCTATCAGCCTCACGATTTTGTCCCTTTCTGACTGTGATTGGCTCCATAATGGAGGACTTCCCAGGAGGTCACCCATCCCAGTACTACTCCCCATTAAGCACGCTTAACTTTGGAGTTCTTTTCAAGAACTGAGCCGATACTTCAAAAGGTATCTCGATGATATAGAGTATAACTTAGCTATATTTGAGGGTGTTACAGCTAAGGTGACGACTGAAAGAAGTCCATTACATTGCAAAGGATAAGCATGAAAAGAGAACGGTCAGCTCAGGACTCTGGGATCACTTAACGGTCCACAGGAGGTGCGTTAGGATACCGTAACGCGCTAGGATTGATGCATTTGGGATGAAAATATGACAAATGAAATGGACAGTTCACCAAGCAACGTCCAGCTGACAAGGACGAGGAACCAGACCCAACCAAGAAGAAAATGACCCGTGAAAGAGACCTCAAATTGACCAAGAAGACTCAACAAGGGTGAACAACCCGGAGCATCATTAAAAATGAATAAGGAGATGACTCAACTCATCGGACATAAAACGGGTGTCAACAGATGCCCCTCCTTAACGTCCTCTTTGTAGGGGAGCGAGCAAAGGTGTAGCGAAAGCGAAATGGAACATGGAGATGAAGCGGAAATGAAGCGGAGCGGACTGAAAAGTGGGCGTTAAGGTAAACGACACCCGTTCTTAACCAACGAGCGATAGGAATCTTTCGAAAAACTTCGAACTAACCAAAAGGAACGGTAAACCAAAATGACGCACGTCTGGAGGAACTAACAACTAGGGAAAGGAAAAAAACACGGCCAGCAGCCGAAGCAACGGAAAGGAAAAGAGACGATTAACTAAACTCCAGACGGGAATCTTCGGCTAACCAAAGCAAGCAATAAGACCGACGGAAACCTTCTGACTCAAAGTGGAATGACTCTCCTTACTCGAGATTACAGACATAGCTATCCACCATTACTGAAACACCTGGACAGATGAGGCTCGTGAATGCTCAAAAATGCGTATGATCCATGCTGGGCTAAAGAAAAAAGAAATCTTTAAAACGAATGCCAAGAAAAATAGGAAGATACTGGAGAATAGTATTGCTAGACCGGAGAAACCAGGGTCAGGACACCATCTGTAACCACGGCGTGCAAGATAGAACCATCGTCCCCAAATTTTTCCAACCTAACGGCCTATCCAATGATTAAACATGTGCACTTAGATCATCATCGTTTTTGTTTCAGGGGATCATCAGATCCCAGAACACATGACTGACGATCTGGTTCTCGACATAAATATATCTTAGATAACATATAGTAATGCATTAAGGGATAAAGGGAATCGAAATACACTACCTGACTTACCTGCTCGGCGAGTGACAAAGCGTGGGAGCTTAATGATATTCATGATTTCATTAAGAGGGTCAGCCAATCAGGAATAGAAGCATAAACAAAGCATAACCATTCAATAATCATTAATCACCTTTTCAATATATCAGGCATAATAAGCACGATAATGATTATATTTCATCGAAATGTTTTCAAGACTATAACGGATTAGGGAAGATGCGCTAGATCAATGTAACGGATTTATATTGATCCATTATAGTCCACCGGTCCTCATTATTCAACAAAGGAAGACCCAGTCACCTGACGGACTCAATATAGTGCGCCAGAGGACTGTAACGGTTTCACGATAGACCGTTAAAGTTTCTGAGTTTGCAAAAAAACAAACCGAGCCCTCATTCGTTCTCATTTGTGCTAATCACGCCCTAACACACCCAAAAGCAAAACCCGAGCGCCCAAAGACCCTTCCCCAAAACCTCACCGGCGACAAGTCCTCCGGCCACCATGACGAAGGAGAGGGGGAGAAAGAAGCTTGCCATCAAACAGTGCCGGGACCGCATTGCACGGGAGGATGATGCACCGGCGATGAGTTTGCCGAAAGAACAACCGGCGGCGACGGCGGCTGAATCAACGGAAGAAGAGGCCCCATTGGCCCTAGAGGAAGCTGAAGAGGGAGGAGAACATGCCAGAGAAGCTGCCGGTAGCGAGGACGAGCCCATTGCGTTAGAGAAGAAGAAACGCGGCCAAGACCCAGAGGTAGGCCAAATCGCTCCAAACCCTAGTTTTTAAATTTTCAATGGATTGCATGCATGTTTAGGGGGAGGATAATGGGTCCGGGGACCCATTGAGGTACTTTGTAGGCCATATTGGCCATTCCCATGGGCTGGAAGATCAAAGAAGATGATGCCCGGTGTGGGGGAACGTAACGGTCGTTCCAGTGACCGTTACGTTCCCTAACGCGCCACCACTGGTGCATCAGGGGAACCAGAACTAGAAATGACATTTTTGGCATTTTTTATTATTTGATTTTTTTGTTGTTTTGTTTGTGATTAATGCAATGCAATGTGACTAATGACTAACTTATGGCCTAAATGTGTGCAGGGAAAGAGGAGAACAAGAATCACATGGCTTCAAGTGCGGGCAGCGTACTTGGCATTGCCGGGGTACCAGAGGGAGAGATTAACTGCCCTGGGATTCGGGGAAGTCGTTAGCATAGAGGTGACAAGAGTAGACACGGCCCTCTTGTATGCACTGCACGAGAGGTGGGATCGGATCAGCCGAGCTTTCATCTTCCCATGGGGGCACATGATCCCAACATTAGAAGACATGGCGAGGATTAGTGGCTTAAGGGGGCACGGGAAGGCGGTGATGTGATGGACATATGGCGACTACAGAGAGCTAGCCGAGGACCTGCTAGGGCTGGATCTGATGAGGGAAGGGCATCCGTCGTCCCAATTATCACGATCAGTGCTGCAAGAGAGTTTGGGACTCCGGGGAGCGGCCATCGCAGTTGGAGAGCTACCTGAGCAGCACATCGACCGAGTGGTCGAGCAGGTGCACCCGAGTGTGGCGGCGAAGGCAGGATCGGATGGGGACAAAGTGCTGAGGCGCTTCCTGATGCTGCTATTCAGGAAGCTCCTATTCCTGACCCTAGCTGACGTCATCAGCTGTAGGCTCCTTCCATTGCTAGCGGATCTGGACAGAGTGGGCAGATATGCGTGGGGAGCGGCTGTCTTGGCTTTCCTATTCGACTCCCTCAGCGCGACAGACTGGGAGACCATGCTAGGCGGCTTCTCGCCTTTTCTACAGGTAAATGCCCTAAATGCTTCTAAATGCTTTCTAAATGCTTTTGATTATGCCTATATGCTGACACATGCTAACACATGTTCCTAAAGTGCAGATCTGGGTCTTCCTTTACCTACCCGGGATCGGGCGAGGAATCGAGCTACATCCGGGGTAGATTCCCATCACGAGGCGGTGGTCGATAGCTCGAGATACGAGGTCGATCAAGAGATTGACCCGGGCGATCCAAGATGACATTGACTCATACCCGCATGCATCGGTAAATTCTCAAACTTAAACCTTTTCTATATGCTTCTAAATGCTCCTAAATGCTGACACGAACTTAACTGGCCTTTCAGGTGCGCTGGACACCGTACCAGAACGAGCGACACTAGGGGCAGCCATGGGTGGTGGCTTCCTTGGCCTACGGAGGATGGGACATTTGGCTTCATTGCATCAATGTGATCGAGCCTCTCCACTACCGCTTGATCATGAGGACACGAGGAGTGCATCAGCCGGAGGTGACGTTCCCTCACCGAAACGACGAGCGGCCGGGGAAATCATTCAAAGGGATCAGTGGCAATGTAAATTGGAGCGGCCGGGCGAGAAAGTATATTGAGGACTGGAAGCGGTAGGGCAGGGTAGTGTCCGAGTAGGCTGATAGCGACGAGGCATACTTGAAGGCCTACGCCCAGAGGTACAGTGACCAGGTTTTCCGCGGTGTCCGACGACCGGTATAAATTCTAAACTCAGACTTTGTTATATGCAATGATTTATTTCTATATGCCTTGACACTTTTAACTTTTAAATGCAGCTAGACCCACGGGGACGCATTGCCGAGCTTGAGGGACTACTCCTCGCCACCGTCCAGCAACGGGATGAGTATCGGGATGCTTTGGAGCTTCTGGTAAACTTCCTAACCTTGGACTCAAATGAATGTTCATGTTTATGATAATTGACTGACTCTGACTTCTAAATGCAGCGGGCCGAGGGAGCCCAGAGGATCAGACCAGATGCACCATCCTCATCTTCACAGCCTGCCGGGGGCAGGGCTGAGCGAGATGCAGAGTTTACCCGGGCCGTAGCTTGAGCCGAGGAGGCCGAGGCTACCCTCGCAGAGCAGGTAAGAAACTAAACCTTCAAACTTAAATGCTTTATGATGTATGCTAAATGCCTTGAATTGACTATGATGCAATGCAAACATGCAGGCGAGAGAACTGGCCAGAGCAATAGCCAAGGCGGATCGGGCTCGAGCAAAGACTGAGCGGACCCGAGCAGAGCTAGAGCGTTCCTGAGTGGATGCAGGGTGCCTTCAGGCAGAGGTGGCCCGGTTGAGCGGAGAATTAGAGCGGGCATCTACCCAGACAGCAGACCTTGAGAGATACCGGACCGAGGCTCAGGAGGCGCGACTCCAGGTTCATGATTTGAAGATCGAGCTTCGGGCCGTAGAGCGGACAGTCCGGATGATAGGCCGTGGACCTGAGCAGAGTACATCCCGGAGTGTTACAGCGGGAGGCACGTGGAGTGGAGCACCGAGCGGATCGATAGGAGAATACCTGGCTAGTTCTTCCAATCGGCAGAGGAATGAGGAGGTGGGGAGGAGACGATCACGGGAGGAGGAACACAGTGCCATGGAGCCGCCAGCCAAGCAGAAAGAGGGTACTGGGGATAGTGACGGCCTGGGAGATAGACCGGCCGAGAGATATGTTTTCTTTTGTTCTTTCGTTTTGACACATATACTTGTACATGACAGTTAGTGGAATGAAATTTTGTTTTTGTGGGTTTTATGTTTAGTTTATGTGTGGATGTGTGAACGAATGGACGTGTGAATGTGTGGATGCGTGTAACGAATGTATGACTGTGAATGTGTGGATGCGTGATTGTGTGGATGGAATGAATGCATGTGATGGGACTGGCAGGTTTGGCCAAAGAGAGAGGGAACGAATTGATCTACAACCAGCAGTAGACTATGTAACGGATCACTGCAGAGCGCCAGGAATACATAACGGACCAGTTTAGGGCTGTTAGAGTCAATAGAGTGAAGGTGGTGGATGAGCAGAATGTGACGAACCAACCATGGCGCGTCAGGAGACTGTAACAGACCCACGATAGAGTGTTACACTAGACATCAGTAGAATCCGAACGGGACTCTCTCAAGAGCATCCGAAGTTGGATGGAAGGGGGCCTAATCCATGCTAGAACCCTTCTGGACCTAGGATAAGACTTCCTAACCTTAGTCCTCACATTTTAACACCAACATTCAGCCTCTATAAATAGGATCAAGCCCTAAATTCGCAACTTACCTTATTTCTCTGCTACAAGTTCAAAAAATTCATCAATTTGCCAAGAACACCATGAAAAGAAGCTTTGGGGCCTTTGCCATGGAGGAAAGGGTCTACACCGGGCCCAAAGCTGCTAGAAAAGAGCATGGGGAGATACAAAGGCTAACCTCCATCCCCAAACACCTTAGTTCAAATCCATTAAGAGAGGTAAATTTTGCCATTAAATTTAGAAAGATTCAATTTTTCTGCACTTTCTTATGATCTTCCTTTCTTTTCTCGTCTTCTTCTTCTTTCTTTTAGCCTTTTCCTGGCCCAAGGTGTTATTCCAACCTTAAGTGGGTGGCTCCCATGATTAAGGAACTTCCATTAGAGGTTATCTCCATCTTAAGGGCATGGCACCTCCAACCCTTAGTCGTCCTAAGGAAGAATTTCCACAAGCTGTCCTTGGATTGGGCAAGCATCTCAGCCCTTATAGAACTATGGCATCCCCAAACTCATACATTTCTCTTCCCTTCCTTTGAATCCACAATCCTTTTGGAGGAGGTAGAGATCTACCTATCACTTGCTAAGACCAAAGTAGGGGATAAAGACTTAGTATGCCACACGGTTGAGCCCATAGATCCTTCACTAATGTTAAGTGATTTCATCCATATCCCAAATGATGTTAGGACCATGATTAACCCAAAACATATTCACTTGAAACCGATGGCACAATGGATAACCGCCTATTGCAAGAACAAGAGCGGTAGATTCGAAGCCATAGTGAAAGCCATGTCGGTGTGCTTGTGCAGGGTCTTTCTTTTTCCTACCACTGACCACCTTCTTGATATCCAAAATCTGAGCATTATTAGTGGGTTGTGACGGGGAATGTCCATTTCACAAGCGGTCCTCTCATACCTTTATGAAGGGCTTAGCTCAGCTTGCCTAGGAGGACCTCTCTTCGGCTCCATGATACTACTTGAGTGATGGATGGGAGTGAGAATCAAATTTCAACTCAAGGAGGACTTGACCACAACTAGCCGGATCTTCGGGAGCCACCCTTTATTCTTTATCAGAGGTGCCTTTGGGTTTTCTTCATAGGTGGAGTGCCGGACAGCGGACAAGAAAACACGTGATGGATGGCGCCTCTTCCTCAACACAATGCCAATAGATAGGTTCGAAATGCATCCAAGCGTTCTTCAGAGAACCATAATTAGAGTACCACGGCGGCCACACCTAGATGTACAGCTAGTGGGGGACACTACCATGGCGATCTACAACCCTCGCCATTGCTATCTTCAAGTTGGGCTACCCCGAACCGAAGTTCCTGCACTTGCACACTACCCTCCCCTTCTAGCTTGAAAGGTGGGGACCGAGGAGGATGAGAGAGCGATCCGGAACGCGCTGACCATGTGGGAGATCAGCAAAACGTGCCCGTGGCAAGACGAAGTGGAAGAAGATGACGAGGAGCGTCATGCTTACGTGAAAGAGTTACGGAAGATCCGGCCCCATGCGGATAGGAAAATGAATGTACTTTGAATTTTGTTCTTAATGTAATTAGGAGTATGAGTTTTATCAACCACTTTATGTACATTGAGTTTAGTTGAATGAGAAATAAAAGTTATGTTCTCAAAAGATAAGGAATTGATTGCACAATTGAGCTGAACCTGTTCTGCAAAACAGAGTTTTTGTGTAACGTAACGGACCTAAGGAGGGCCGTCACCAAAACGTAACGGACTGAAGATCATCCGTTAGATGAAGAACCCAGAGAAACTGAAATTTTACTATGTTATGGAGAGCATAACGGTCTAATAGTGGACCGTCAGAAGAGTTTAACAGACTAAGATAGACGCGTTAAAGAATAATTTTTCTGAGAACAGAGAACTGGGCCTCCAGAAGAAGGTAACAGGCCAGTATTGGTCCATTAGAGATGGTGTGACGGTCCATTGTAGGCGCATCACAGTGCTGGAAACCATTAACTCGTGGGATTTGAATCTTCGGTCTTTGAACCTGCGTTCTGCACTCAACAAAAATAAGTTAGATCTGTTCTTAGACTCAACCCCTTGCCTTCAGCAAGTTAGAATTTGACCGTTCTTGATATTTGGTCAAGGGGTGGAGCCTTATTAAATAGGCAGAAAATATAATGGAAACAATGTAATGCATGCGATGCATATGATGGTATTTTTGGAGTTTTACAAATATTTAGATTTTTTGTGAGATTTTGAAAATATCTGATGTTTTTGGATTTTGAAATATATGATTTTTTAGATTTTAGAATATATGATTTTTTTGATTTTGAAATATATGATTTTTTTTGTTTTGGAATATATGATTTTTTTTATTTTGAAATATATGATTTTTTTTGGATTTTAGAATATATGATTTTTTTTAGATTTTAAGAACCAGTGCTCCCCTAGAAACGTGGGTCCTCCCTATTCCATCGAGAGTTTCCGAGGTTGGCGTGCGATGGAGGTGACAACCCCTGGCCAGGGCCCAACTTGCTTGACTGTGCTTCTACCAAGGCCATACCCAGGCTATTCGTTCTAGTCCTAGAAAAGAAAATATAATGCGGGGGTAAGCTTAGGCCAGATATAGAAGTTTTAAGGGCTTGAGTTCCTCTCCTAAACAACCCATTCAGAGACTTGGCCTATTGCGCTGGGGCTTTGTGTCCGTCATCGAACCTTTGTCCATTCTAGGCACGCATACGACCGGGCTCATAACATCCCGCGGGGAAACTCTGCTGCCACTCTTGCCATGCCTGGCTTTTTATTTTCCTTGGAGCTTTGGAATTATGTTTGATGGACTTTCAAGATAAACTTTTGCTTCTTTGTCATGATGACTGCTCCTTTGCTTTGCTTTTTCCCTTTTTTTTTTCTTGTGGCGTTCGGTCATAACGGACTACCCCTATTTGAGACCTCCTCTCGTCAAGGTGTCAAGATTGGTCGTCGCCTCCTTATTCACCTCTTGCCCCTGGATTCAGCCGAAAAGAGAAACGGATAGGGACTTTGACTTTCCCCCAAGCATGGCCAAGGAGAAACGGTGTTTACAGAGCGGGAAACCTGACCAGGGATGTCGCGTAGTGTGTGATTGCCGTGCTCGTGGTCCTCCTTCAGGGTGAAAGGGAAAAGGACACCCTGCTACCGGGGTGGCACTGGCTAGACTTTAAGGAAAGAAATGCTTAAGATACAACCCATTCCAAGCGTGAGCGAGCTCCTCGCCTTCTGCGTTCACTAAGCGATAGGCATTCCCTGGATAAGCTTCTTTGACAACGAACGGTCCTTCCCAGTTAGGTTGTAATTTAGACCTAGGAGCTGCAGACCGAATGAATTTGTGTTTCAAAACCATATCACCTTTTTGAAATCTACGTTCAATTACCTTCTTTTGAAAATAACGTGAAACTCTCTTTTAATAAACGGATACGTGATCGGCCACGTTCATCCCCTTTTCATCTAAGAGCTCCAACTGGACGAGCAATGCCTCTCGACGTTCATCGAGATTAAGTTCCTTATCGAGCTGTACCCTTAGGGAAGGGATCAGGATCTCATAGGGGAGCAGCGCCTCCATCCCGTAGGTGAGAGCATAGGGGGTTTTCCCCGTTGGAGTACGGACGGAGGTGCGGTAAGGCCATAGAGCTTCCACTAATCTTTCTGGCCAATCAGAGAATTTGTGAGATTCGCATGTTTTCTTTATGATTTTGAGAAGGGTTTTGTTAGTGGCTTCGGCTTGACCGTTGCCTTGTGGGTAATACGGAGATGAATGATGCAATGTAATATTGAACTTCTTACATAGGTCCTTGAGCTCCTAAGAGACGAACTGGGGTCCGTTGTCGGTGACGATGTTGCTTGGCACTCCGAATCGTGAGATGATGTACCTCATGATGAAGCGGCACACCGTGGTAGCTTCGATCTCCGCGTATGCTTCGGCTTCAACCCACTTGGTGAAGTACTTAGTGGCGGTAAGGATGAAGGATTTTTGTTTGGTTTGAGAGTTAGGATCACCGAGCGGGCCGACAACGTCGATAGCCCACATGGAGAATGGCCAAGGAGCAGAAAGAGGATGAAGCTGGAGCATGGATTTTATCAGTGTGGAGTTGGCACTTAAGACACCTCCAGACATAGATGGAGCAATCTTCCTCTAGAGTGGGCCAATAATAACCCTGCCTAAGGATATTCTTTGCTAGAGCCTAGCCATTGACATGACCTCCACACTCACTAGAATGGGCTGCTTCAGCCACCTTCCAAGCTTCATCATCGTCTAAGCATCTCATGAGCATTCCATTGGTAGCGCGCATGTACAGCTATCCTGCAATAATAGTATACCTTGAGGTGGCTCTCCTTATAGCTTTGCGTTGCTCAATGTTTGCCCCTTCCTGGAATGATCCATCTTTGCAATACAACTCGATCTCATGATACCAAGGCATTTCTTCTTCCTGCAAGATCTCTTCTAGTTCCAACAAGGATACTTCCTTAAGATCTTCCTTCTCAGCCCTTGCCTCTACAGTCTTCCTAAGGTTGGCATACCAAGGATCCTAAGAGAGGGTGCATCTAGTCTCTGAACGACGACAGTCTCAGTATTCCGACTGGGAGGGAAAGATAGAGAGGAAGCAAGTGATGCTAGGGCATCAGCGAGAATGTTCTGAGATCGGGGAGTATGGATAAAGATGAGTTTCCGTAATTGCCTAGCTAAGAGCATGACCAAATCTTGATAAGGCTTGAGCTTAGGGTCACGGTTGCGGTAAGTGGACAGCACCTGCCGCAGGATGAGCTGAGAGTCCCCTATGATATTCAAGTAACGCGCGCCTAAGAGGTAGGCGTGCTTCAGTCCGGCTAGGAGAGCTTCATACTCGGCGATGTTGTTGGTAGCAGGAAATCGGAGTTGATAAGCAAAGGGAATCGTCACCCCTTCCGGAGTGAGCAGAACAATGCCTATCCCTCGGCCCTGAGAATTGAGTGCACCGTCGAAGTGCAGAGACCAGAAGGGATGATGAGTAAAGATAGAGAGATGCTCATCAGGAAAATCATCCTGAATAGAGTCAGTGCATGGGATGGGAAGATGGGCAAGATGCTCAACGATGGCGTATCCTTTGACCGCCTTCTGAACGACGAACGTGATATCAAACTGAGAGAGGAAGCTCTGCCAGCGAGCTAACCTACTAGAAAGGACAGACTTTTCTAAGAGATAATGGATAGAGTCCATTCTAGAGATCAACCTGACTGGGATGGCTAGGAAGTAATGCTTGAGCTTCTGAGCTACCCACACTAAGGCGGCACAAGTCTTCTCCATAGCGGTGTATCTGGCCTCAGCCGGGTTAAACAACTTGGAGAGGTAATAAGCTGCCCGCTCTTTCCCTTCATCGTCTACTTGTGCTAGAACCGCCCCTAAGGAGCCCTCAATGACCGAGATGTATAGGATTAGGGGTTTCCCAGGGACAGGATGCTATAAAATCGGGGGATTGGATAAATAGACCTTTAAGTCCTCATAGGCCCTTTGACAATCTTGATTCCATTCAAATTTCACCCCCGCCTTTAGCAATTCATAAAACGGGCGGCACCTCTAAGAATGTTGGGATATGAATCTTCTGATGAATTGTAATCTACCAATCAGTCCTCAAAGTTCTGTAATATTCTTTGGTGGGGGCATCTCCATGACGGCCTTTGCTTTATTAGGATTAATATGAATTCCCCGTTTGCTAACGATAAAGCCTAGCAGCTTCCCTGAAGAGACTTTGAAAACACACTTCTTCGGATTCATTTTCAGCTTGTACTCGCTGGCTCTCTGCAGCACCTTAGCCAGAATAACAGGGTGTTCTTTTTTGGTTCTCGACTTCACCAAGCTGTCATCCACGTAAGCTTCCATATAGATATGCATCATGTCGTGGAAGATGGCCATCATCGCCCTTTGATAGGTGGCACCTGTGTTCTTCAGACCGAACGGCATAACCACATAACAGTACGTGCCCCAGGGCATGGTGAAGGAGGTTTTCTCTTGATCCTCAGGAGCGAGACGGATCTGATTGTAGCAAGAATAACCATCCATGAATGATAAAGCTTCGTACCCGGCGGTAGTATCCACCAAGACGTCTATGTGAGGCAGCGGGAAGTCATCTTTGGGACATGCTTTGTTAAGATCCCTGAAATCGATGCAAATACGCACTTTTCAATCCTTTTTGATAACAGGGACTATGTTTGCTACCCACTGCGGATATAGAACGACTCTAATGAATCTGGCATTGTATAATTTATCGACCTCTTCTTTAATCTTTAACGCCATGTGGGGGTGAAACCTTCATGACCTTTGCTTTACGGGTGTTGCCCCTGGTTTAAGCACTAGTCGTTGTTCCACTAAGGAGGGGTCAAGACCCGGCATGTCCTCATAAGACCATGCAAAAGAATCACTATACTCTCTCAGAACCTTGATTAGATCTTCTTCTACTTACGGAGGGAGATTAGCGGTGATAATAATGGGCCTTGGGTCTTCTTCAGTTCCCAAATTTATTTCTTTTGTAGGTTCATCCACTACGGACGATGGCTCGTCGAATCTCTTTAATCCTTGCACATACAGATCGACAGTGTCATCTACATTGTTGTCCTCATCATCGATCGGGTCTTTTTCATCCATGACTTCATAAACACCTAGCCCGTCGTCGCTCCACACCCCTTCTTGCTCCTCATCGTCTTCTATCACAATTGTCGTGCCGACGAACTCCGAGCACTTCAGAAGAGCACGAAATCGCTGAGCTAGATCCTGCAAGAACCTATCAGGAATGGATTGAGAATGACGCGCAAGCGAGCATGGCTCAGGCTCGGAAGGATTGGACGACCTAGAATAGGACCCTACTTCTCTAGACCTAACTGACTCTACTTCCCTAGACTCGACGGACCCTACGCCTAACCTAGGAGAAAGGAAATCTAGTGGAAAGGAAGGAGCAGGGGACTCGTGCCCCTGGGAGGATGATGGAGACAAGATAGCGTAGTCTTCCACCGAAATCTCCGTTTCAAATTTGACATTTTTTTTGGAGATCAGTGTAGATCATATAGCAAGATGGAGGAGATGGTGGAGGGGGAAGTTGGAGAGGAAAGAGAGACGGGAATAAGACATCAAAGAACGGATCAGAAGAGGAAAACTACATGTCCGAAAGATTGGAGGAGGAGGTCCACATAGTGGAGAGATCAATGGGCGGGCATTGCCTGCATGCACAAGGTATAATTAACACCTCGGTTGGCAGTTTCGTGAAGTACGGATTAATCATGATTGGAGGTGATCGAGGTATAGATTCCAGCTACTGGAAGAGAGGCGTGAGACGGGAGGGAGACCAAGAAAAGACAATAGGCGTGCTCCCCTTCTCCCGTGGATAGTTGGCTGGTTTCTTCGGCTTCCACTGTACAAGTCAGACTTCTTGATTCTTTTGGCAGCTTTCTTCTTCATAAAATAGCCTCACGAAGGCATGGCTATAGTCAATCATATCATCAACTGGCCCCTTTGGCAATAGAGGCGGATTGGCAACCGTGCAAGCGGTGGTCTTCTTCTCGGACTGTACCGACTGTGGATTTAATGTGCCTGGCTAGAGAGGCCCTCTTACGAAATGCTGGTGGTAATACTAGGTATATGGCCCTGAGTCACCCAAAACTGATAGCGTAGACTCTCGATAATCGAGACCTCTCCCGCCCATTTTTCTTCCCTTGGGCACCGGCTTGGCCCGCCCTTGTAACTGCACACCGAGGCCTCTCCCCGGTTGATAACACAGCTTCAATATAATATCCCAGCCCTTGGAATCTTGGATCTGGATCTTCACTTTGATGTTGACGGGTGTAGTGGCGGGCTTGCGTGGTGCGTAAGCCCAAGAGATGTCCAGATCCAGCATAGAAATAACGGGCCGACTACTAGGCTATAGTGTGGGCAAAATCTTCTCTGATATAGCTTTTACAAACTGGACCGTTGATAAACTTTTGACTTTAACCACCCTCCCTTGAAAAGGGAACTTGAGACATTGATGTGTTGTGGACGGCACGACGCTAAGAGTATCGATCCACGGACGACCCAAGATAGCCTTGAACATAGGGTCGATGTCCAACACATACAATTCAATTGGCATAGTGAGAGGCCCAAGCTCAGCTTGAATGGTGACAACCTCATGACACGCTCTTCGAGAGTTGTCATAAGCAGCTATAGTTGTAGGGGTCGGTCGTAGAAGCTCTTCTAATAAGTTGCAGGCCCTGAGAGTGCTGAGTGGACATACGTTGATAGATGCCCCTGTGTCAACCAATGCCACATCAATGCTGACTTTGTTCAAGATAATCGAAATGCAAAGCGGCATCTGTCGAGCTTCTGGAGGAGCTAGCTCGGTTTCAGATAATGTAATTGCTGGTCCCTTAGAGATTGTTGCCAAAGCTGTAGGTAAACTATCAGCTGCCACATCTTTGCTAACCATCACCTTCTGAAGAAAATTTTTGAGAGCATCTTGGTGAAGGGTAGATCTTTTAATAAGCTCAAGCACAAATATCTTGGCGGGCACCTTGTCAAGGTGATGTAACAAATCATATTGGGTACCCGGTAGTGGCTCGGTCTCTTCTTGTTGATCAGTAGCCGGTTGAGACGACTGGGGATTAGAAGTGGAAGCATAGTTGCGGTGAAACAAATGCCCGCTCTGTAGGGCACAATTATAGGCTGACGCGGCCTCGGATGGGCTCAAAATAAGTGACTTAATAGGCTCGATGGGGTGAATGAATGATGCATAAGAGGGTACGGTGGAAATAATGGGAGCGGGAGTGGAGGTAACGGGTTGTGATGGCAGAATGATGGGCGGAGGGTTAGTTGTGGGCATGGTGACAGCGGGTGCGAGCATAAGTGGGGGTGTAATGGTAAGCGGAGGTGTAATGAGCGGAGGGTTAGATGGGGGCGTGGTGATAGCGGGGGTGAGCAACGGGAGAGAGACGGGTGGAGGAGTGGATGAAAGGACAAGTGGTCTAGTAGGTGGAGGAGGGTTTTGGTGTGTGGGTGTAAGGATGGTGGGAGTGAAAGGAGTGCGGTAGTTGTGGTGGAGGGCCATGACTTGTGGTGTGGAGCCGTCATCGTCAAAGGACCACCCAACATCGGGGGCCGGGGGTTGAACTACATTAACCTGAGCTGATGCTGGCGGCTGAGGCTGTGGAGCGGGAGGATGGTTCGGCATTGGGTTATGATGGATCCCCAAGTCTTGAACCGGCTGTTGTTGCTGTTGCGGCTGCTGCTGCGGCTGCGGTGCCTGTTGTTGCTGCACGTGCTGCCTCGGTGCCTGCCTTCTCTTTTCTTTAATCTCTGTAATGGCCCTATGCATTTCGGCCCAATGAATCCTGTGTCCTTCATGAAGGTGATAGACCAAGTCCCTGAACTGAAAACACCCTTCAATAGTATGTCCCCGTTGCCTGTGGAACATACAATACTTTGTTTGATCAACGGCCGGCAGACGAGCCATTCCGGAGGAAGTTGGATTGCACTAACTAACATGAGAGCTGAGAGGATATCCGTGAGGGACTCGGGCAAAGGAGGGTACTGGGCTCTCTTGGGTCTCGGGCGCTTGTTGTTGTTGTTATAGCCGTTGGGTGGAGGGACGTTATGGTATTGCGGAGGCTGTGGAGATTGTTGCGGAATGGCAAAGGTATTTTGCGGAGCGGTAAGGATAGGTGGAGGGTTTTGTGGAATGGGTTGAATGTTTTGTGGAGTGGGGATTTGAGGGGTGCGGGGGTTTTGCGGGAAGCGGAATGGTGCGGCTTGGAAGGGGAAGGTAACGGCTTGAACTTGCTCGTTCATTTGGACTCCCTCGGTGACAGGCCCTTGAGGTTTCTTATGGTATTTGGGCTTTTGGTTCTCAAAGAGCGAGTGAATGAGAGAGTCCTTGAACTGTGTTTGAATGAACCGCGCCCGACTATATAATTGGTGCATATTTACTATATCATTCATGGCAAGAATGTTACGGAAGGTCGGGGTAGCATTAGAAATGAGTAACTTGACCTTATCATCCTCTGAAATGTGGCTTGGCACCCTGGCGGCCATCTGCCTCCATCTATCAGCATAAGTAGCAAACTCCTCATCCGGCTTCATCCTTTCGGCCACCAAATATGTGAAGGAATATTCTGGGCCGATTCTGTCTTGAAATCACTAAATGAACTTATCTTTTACCACCTTGAAGCTCTCGGCATCCTCTAGTGGCAGAGAGTAGAACCATTCAGTGCAACCCCGTCTAATGACCGGCGGAATAAATACGCCATAAGGCGATCATCATACTGAAACTGGGCCGATTTATACAAGAAGTCCCTCACATGGATGAAGGGATTGATGTTCCCGTCATATTTGCGATAATTGGGGAGCTCAGATTGGGGAGGAAAATGGATATTCTAAAAACTTGGAATGGGGACATCTGCCAAGAATTGTGGATCAACCCGCTTTTGGAGAAAGTCGAGTTGTTGTTGCATGGTGGCCCATTTATCAAGGAGTTCCTGCTCCCTAGATGGAGTAGGGATAGTGAAAGATGGAATCTGAGGAGCAGATGGGTAAACATATGTAAGAGGCGGCCCATAAGAAGAATATTGGGCCGAAGGAAGATCCATATTGGTGTAGACTTGCGCCGCCCCTTGATTATGGCGCATGAAATCATTTGGGCCGACAAGGACCTGCGGCACTGATGGATCGGACATGTGATGCTCGGCTTGGAGAGAAGGAGGGGCAATGGTCATCCCTTGTCAAAATATTGCTGGGCCGAACCAGAAGACTGGCCCATCTCGAGACTAGAGAATCTGAGGGTCCTAGGTTGGACCAGAGTGAGGTTAATGGGCTGAGCGGAGGGATTGGATTGACTTTGCATGATCGTGGAAGGTGGGGTGTTGGACCCCTGCATGGCTTGATAAACTGCCTGAACTTGGGCCGGGTCTAACTGGGCCATCATTTGAAGAATAGAATTGGTGGAAGGAGGAGGAAGAGATTGAGTGGATCGGGCGTCTTCCATAGGGATGGAGGACAAAGGGGGGATGTGCCCCTCCCCGGGTTGGAACGAGATAACCCTAGTGGTATCCTCTAGGAGCCCTAGAGGAAGAGACTCCTCTTGGGAACGGGGGAGATCAAAAGAGGCCATAGTGGACTTAAAGAGCGGATTGGAGTAGCACTTGGAGAAGGAATTGTTCCTAGGTGATGAAGCTTCTAGAGAACGGAAGCAACTCCACATGCAACGAAAGACCTTAGAACAATGCAAATAACACACAACAAACACACAATGAGTGACTAAACTCAGATGATTTTAACGAAGATGTAAGTGAAAAAGAGATAACAACACTCAAGGTCAACCAAGTTATTTAGATAATGCAACAAGATTTTGATAGTTTTCTCCTTTAGAACCTTAATGATTTGATCAAAATTGTGTTATCAACAATAGGTTCCTAATAGGAAAAGGATGTATGGATTGGTTGACTCTAAGGGTGTTGGGTTCTGTGCGCCCCCTTGTTGTCTTTGACAATGGTTTTGAGGATTCTAATATATTGTGTGTTTTATGCTTAATGGCATTTTCATGATAAACAAGCTAACATGATGATATCTTGTTTTGTAGGTTGAAATTCAAAGGTCCTTCCTGAATACATTTATGAAGTCGACTCATGCGTGATGTGCATGAGGAGATGGAGCCTTCATGTGGATTTCGTTTATAGTGTCTTGATTGGGGTTAAAAGCCCTTTCATGTTTTTGGACTTATATTGACTGCATTTCAATGTGGGAAGATTGGTTATATTGCATATGACTTCATGTTTACTTTTCACAATTGTTAAGTGATAGTGGTTTCTCAGCTTGCTTAGGAATGCCCCTATCTATGATTGGATTGAACTTGAATAGCTATGCATTGGACTGCTAAACCTGTTTACCATTCCCTTGGGATGGGTCGACCCCATGGGTCGACTCATGGCTCCTTGAGTCTTAATTCTCACCTTGTTATGAAGCATGGTCTAACATGGATCTGAACTTTGCTTATTGATGGGTTTTTTGCCTTGAACTGCATGTATATTTTGATTAATGTGGGCTTTGATTGATAACATGATTGGTTGATAAAATTATGTTCTAAATATACGGCTTATTGACTTGCTTTGAATTGACTTGAAGTTTTATCTTGATGAATTTCAGGTTCTGAATGGATGTTTGGACTAACATGTTAAATCTTGATAAGTGACCTTAGTTAGGACTTAACATTGTTGAATGAACTTAGTGAATGAAAAGGTCACTTGATTTGTTCTAGTTTCAATGGATGCATTGGTTGAGTAATTAGATATGGGTTGACTTGAGAATTTCATTTGATGAGCTGGAGATTGAAATTAATGAGAATATGTATTGTGCAGGATCGATGAGGAAACAACGTTCAAATCCTAGAAATAATGGTAAGAACACAATTGGAGGTCGATCTCCAAGTGGTTGGATTGGCATTGGTTCAAAGCTGGAAAAGACACAATTATTGTGAGATTTCTATCAAAACTCATATGCCAATGGTAATAAGATTTGATAAAGTGTATCTCAATATGCATGGATTGATATGGATTGATTGCTAGTGGTTCAGAACTGTAGATATGTTCAAATCTGGAAAATTCAGGTTCGTTGTGGAGTTTTTCATTCAAATACTCAAGGCCATGGTAAGAATGTCTGATTAATTGGTTTTTAATGTGAATGGATTGATCAATGTTGAAATCTGGTTTTGAATATGTCAATCTGAGTTGTAAGTGCATTTTGATTGATCTTGATACCATGTTCCTCGTTTCGTGAAGTTTCAAGTGTGTTTTAATTGAGCTTTTCCACTGTCAGGAAAAGTGTCGACCCATGGGGTCGACACTTTATATTGGGTTATGCTGTTTTAACTAAAATAGAATCCCCGGTAAAAAAGGTCGACCCCATGGGTCGACACTTTCTACCCTAGGTCCTGATTTCGTCTCAGGACAAAACCTCGTGAAAAAAAGGTCGACCTCATGGGTCGACACTTTCTTACTTGGTTCTGGATTTTATGCTTTTGGCAGAACTCGTTGGTACGAGTGTCGACCCTAGAGGTCGACACTTTTTCTGAGACGTCCGGATCGTGGTTTCCGGATTGACTTCGAAATGCCCATTATAAGATCCGTGTGCTTGGGGTTTTTACACCTATATCCTTAGGGTTTCACCCTTGCCTTAGGTTTGGTTTAGAAAGGTTTTCTCATGGGGCTTTATGTCTTCTATTGGTATTTTCCCTCTTGTATATGAAGCTTCGATCTCCATCGGTGGAGGGACATCCCTTGGGGGCTTAACGTTTCTATCTGCTTGCAGGAAGAGAGAGGGGCGTCGCACCCTGTTGGAGGAGGAAGAGGAAGGCGCTGAAGACGCCATCCACAAGCACCCACTTCGATCTGTAGTCCAGCTTCTTGTTCATCGCAAGCTTCCTAACTCGAGAGCTTCCTCCAAGGCTGGCCACTTCCACTCCATGATTAAAGCTCTCTAGCTAACCCTACCTTCTTTTGAAGGGATTCTTGGGATATTCAAAGGGGGAAACACTATATATCTTCTATCCACTTACTTGTGATATCCCTTTTAATTAAAGCATAGTGTTGAGCATATCGATTAATCTATTCTTGGTGTTTGCAGATATGATAGGAGCTTGGATTTGAAGGAACACACATTTAATCTTCAAGAAGGAAGATCGTTTGCTCCGACTACCTCCGGATTCAGCCTTCTCTAACTAAGCTTCAAGAAAGATCTGCTTATTTATATTGGAGAACCAAGGAGATATTTCTACATCCTCTGATGTTTATTTCCATGAGTGCTTCATAGTTTATCTTCATTTACATACTATTGTGGGCGTTATTGTATATCCTTTGTGTTTGTTAAACTCTAAATATCATTGTGTGTGTGTGTGGACAGAGCTACGTCTCCGTGTGGTTTATTGTCCGGGGTGAGTTCCCCAACTGTGTGTGTGTGTGTGTGCTGTAGTGGCAGTGTGTTGGGGCCAGGCCCCGTGTGTGTTTTGCTGCAGAGGCAGCGTGTGTGGTGTGCGGTTCGTCCTCGTGTTGTTAGTGTTGGTGTGCTACTGGCCAATTTCGGGTCGGGTAGGCCCAATAGTTGTACGATCTTGTTCATTATTAACAAAGTGGTGTTTGAGCGTAAATATGTGATTGTGTTACTTTACGTTGTCCTTAGGATATGTGGTCGTAAAGTCAGCTCGAGATGGGATCTCGAACATGAGATTGACTTTACATGTACACATACCTTAAACTGTTCCTGGTTGGAGGGTAATCACTCGGGGACTTTGATTACCTATTAAACCAGTACACATGATGTGTCAGTGACCAGTCTCATGGTCATTGGTGCGGGACACCAACACATATGTGTAGGTGTATGTCCTGGGAGGATGTACACTGAACTAATCCGCTATTGGATCTTCAGATGGTTGATTATACCTAATGTCAACTGAAGATCTAACAGTCTCAGTAGCATCGTTGGTCCTTTGACCTGAGACATTGATCGGATCTTACACGAGGACTGGAATGGTTTAATTACTTGGCTAAGTGACTTTAACCATAAGTCATGAGTTGCCGAGTCATTAAGCACTCTAGGATACGTGTGAAGATCATCAATGGTCAAGAGGGGATCGCTCACTGTCGGGTATATATCAGACAGTTAATGGGTCATGACATTGACGCTCCGTTAAATCCCTGGCCAGGGTCGTGTGAGTTCGTTTAGAACGGACGTCATACACTTTAAGGAGGTCATAGTCAAATGGCACGATCATGGGGTTTGACAGGAACCATACCCTCGATCGTACCAGACTCATAGAAGGAGCGAGGGATTATATCGATGCGGTAACTGTGGACTTACAGGTACCAGACAGGATGGTTTAAACCCGACGTCCTCTAGGATCATGCGGATTTACTTGACCCAATGTGATCAAAGGTTCGGAATAAATTAAACTATTCTTCGGCTCTAGTAGAAGCGAAGAATACGTTTAATTTACTTCTAATTAGGAATTAGAAGTTAATGGGCCTTAAACTAGAGTGACTATGGGCCTAGAGGATCACACACAATGGATTCTTGGGTGACGGATTATTATTATACAAATGTATGTATTATTTCTATTTAATTTCTTTTAGAAAGGAGTGTAAATGGAGCTTAATACATATGTATAATAAGGAAAGGTCATATATACAATTTTGGTCCTTTGGAGGTCTTTAGAAAAGGGCCAAAACTCTATATATATGGCAACCTACTTGAAGCTCATTCGAGCCAACTCTTCCAACCTCTTAGGCTTAAGCAAGCACATAAGCTTAAGAGAGGAGGATTAGCTCCTCCCCTCTTCCTCCCTCTTCCTCCCTTTCTACAGAAGGTGAAAAGGCCCGGGGAAGGTCGTTCCGGGGGGGTTACCGTCGCCGCAAGGGTCCGTGTGGATCTGCTCTAGAGGCCGTACAGCTGTGGGATTCGATATTCTACATCGGGCATCGCGGACAGCGTCGTTCCGCGCAAGGTGAAATACGTAACCCGTAATTAGGGTATTAGAAACACCTATTAGAGCACAGATTAAGCTTTCCATAACATCGGGATCGGGCAAATGAAACTTTTGTTATCCGCTGCGTCACCCGTAGGTGCTGTGCGAAACCTTACAGCTACTTCGGTAGCGTGTAGTGAAGCCTCACCCGGTTGGGTGAGGGGTGGACGTAGGGAGCCCGTCGTGGTCCCGAACTACCTTAAAATCCTTGTGTCATATGTGATTGCCTGTGTGATTGTCATTTCTTCTATCTCCCTTCACAGGTACACTATATAGGTTTTTAATTCACTACACTGTCACACACTGCTACCTCCGTTATCAGTGTTGAGCGTAATTCTCTTGATAGTTGCTTTAACTATTCGAGTGAGATCGGAAAGCTTGAGAGAATATCTTTAATCTCACTTGAGTATGAGTTAATCAACGCAGTTTATTTTAATTCCATTGTGTTTAGCTAAGAAAGTTTTTCAAATCCGCCATCTCGTCAAGGGGACAATTCAACCCCCCTTCTTGTCCGTCATCTCTCTGGGCCAACAATTGGTATCAGAGCCTCATCTCTGATTTTTTAGTCGACCTTACGGTCGTAGAGTGAAGATCATTTTCATGATGGTTAGATTAAATGTTATTCCTATCTTTGATGGTTTTGATTACGCTGCATGGCTTGAAAAACTTTTTGTTTGGATTACTAATACTAATCCGAAGCTTATGAGTCTGATTACTCATGGTCCACATGTTTTACCCAAAAATGAATTCAAATGGACCGACGAGTATAAAAGAATGAATTCTAAAAATGTTTATGTTTTGAATGTTCTTAAAGCTGCAATATGTATTGACAAATTTCCGTTTGTTTCTAATTGCAGATCTGCCAAAGAAATTTGGGACGGGCTTAAGGAAGCCCAAAAAGAAAATTGCAACGATGGTGACTGCTTGGTGGCACACAATGACACTGAGCGTCAAAGTAAAGAAAGCACCAAGGTATCCTCTGACTCTAATTCTGATGATGAATTAAGCTTTGAAGAATTAATGGATGCCTATGATGACTTGCTTGATAGATATAAGGCATTAAAATCTGAAAACAAAAGGTTGAAAAAGAAATATGACAACTCTTCATGTGGGAAATGTATTGAGCTTGAAAAACTTGTTGAATCTCACATGCTTGTTGAAGAAGAACTCAAAGAAGTGATTAAAAACCTTAAGTCTGAAAATAAATCCTTACTGGATAAAAGTTCAAAATTTCAACACATTGAGAAAGATAATGAGAAGCTAAAAATGTTGAACACAGCCATGTCTGAAAAACTGCTTACTCTTGAAAAAGAGAAATCCTTGTCTATTGACAAATCTGAAAAGCTGAAGGAATTAAGGAAGGAAATAGAAAGCTTTAGGAATTGTAATGATAAATTTGAATCCAACAAAGCCATAAATGAAATTGTTAATGATAACGTGAGTTTTCAAATGAAAGAACTTGAACACACTTCCATAAACAAAAATTCATTTGAAAAGCTCCAAAATGAAAACAGTGCTCTGTTGATTCAAATTTCACTGCTTGAAGGAGAATTGATAGTCTTAAAAATTTGAAAAAGGAAAATGTGTGATTGATGATGATTGTGACAAACTGCATATTCTTGAACAAGAAATTGAAAGTCACAAAACTATTAATTTCATGTTGAATGAGAAGATTACTTCATGTGCACAAGAGGTTGCTAACTATAACTTGTAAATCTTGAATCTACAAAATGAAATCAAGAGTTTAAATGAATCTTTGCAATTGTGTGATGAACGAATTGAAAAATAAAAACATGTTATTGAATCTTCTTGTGTGCATGAGAAAACTTCATCTGTCAAACACAATCATGCACAAAGTAAAAGAATAAATGTTTCATGTTACTATTGTGGACAATATGGTCATGACATGTATGATTACTTATCAATGAAATTTGATGATGATGAAGCATTGAAGACACAAATGAATACTGTTGATAAGTCTAAAATTCATGAAAAACCTATGAAGAAAAACTTCAATACTCATTGTTATTATTGTGGAATACATGGTCATGTCCTTGAAAATTATTTCATGAAGAGAAATGATGATGAGTGGTCTTTCAGGAAAAATATCTCTTGTCATTACTGTGGTGGCTTTGGACATAAGATGAACAATTGCTCTTTAATGGAAAATGATGAAAAGCTGTCCATGAGAAGAAAATCTTATCATTGTTTCTATTGTGGCCTGAATGGACACTCTATAGACGATTGTACCATGATGAGGGCCGATGATGAATGGTTTGCTAGGAAAAATAGGAATTCATTTGTTCATGTAAGAACTAACCCCTCGGGACCCAAGATGGCTTGGGTACCCAAATCACCAAAATTAGAATTTATTTTATAGGGGCGCCTTGAGGCCAAGGATTGATAATGAACAAAGGGCTCTCAAGGTGAGAAAGAAAATTGACTTGGAATTGAAAATCAATTTGCCTAGGTTCACTTTCAAAGACCTACAAAGGCAAAAACTTATGTTTGGAGCTATCTCACATTTTGTGAGTAAGTCTGGTTTTTGAATACTTTACTTTGGATATACATAGTTAGTTTTAATACACACCTTTATATTAGCTTCACAAATAAAAATTTGGTTTTGAACGCTTTACACTATGCATAAAGTCTTTCACACTCTTTGTTTTACATCTTGTAAATAACAATTCAGTTCTTGAATCCTTCAGTTTGAACATAAAAGTTTTCATACTTGCATATACTTCATACTCGTGTGCTTGAATGCCATGATTATCCGATATATCAAAATGATGATTATGGAAGGTTGGATTATGTCCAACTGGAAACTTTCTTCACGCGTGATGGTGATCTTCGGACCTACGTTCTCCGCCACGTACCGGTAATCAACTTGCTTGAAAACTTCAGTTCAGTGCTTGTTTGAATGTGTATAATATACAACCACTTTTTGACTCCTTCTATGGCTCATCCCTTGCTAAATGAAATTGTATTGATTTAGACATGTTTGCTACATGGCATATATTAAGGGGGAGAATTTTTATAACCGTGCATACATTTAGGGGGAGACATTACTGTGTTGAGACTAATTCATCTTTTACATTCAATACAACCACCCACACAAAATGCACCTTTTTGAGATAATGATTCAATCTAATAAGGATTACTATTTTCTACTCTACACTTTTGAGGACTATTGATTCTCTACATAGAAATCACATGTCTCATGAGGAAAAAGCTGTTTACCCCTTCAAAAATTTGTATAAGTGGAACGTGGATCCGAGTAACCGGGAATCCCCCCTGAAACAAAGGAGGAAACTCGAGGCGAAAGGAGAAACTAATCCATATGAAAATAAGTGTGATTTGCCACCGAGTAGCCGGGAAGTTCTCCTGAGACAAAGGGTACAACTCGCGTCGAAAAGTGTCTCATCCACATCATAAAAAGTGACGAAATTGAGTAACCAGGAATTGTCCCTGAAACAAAGGGCATGACTCGTGTCAAAAGGTTAGTCACACCATTTTTAGTAATTAAAAATTGGGGTCATACGTAGCTACCGATACTCGAGCATTATGTATGAAAGTGTATGGATGAGAAGTTCTTTTTAAGTGTTCTTTAGAAAATCTGATTTTTCATATTGATTTGAACTTCATTGCTCAATCCTCACTTATGCACCTTGGGTTTGATTGTTTGAATATCGCTTATGAATCAGTCATCTTTCATGGTTAATGTAGTACTTTATTTATGTAAGCACGACCTTCTTTGTATTGTTCATGCACTTCATGTTCAACGATCAATTGCATTATCCTTACACCCGTCTCGAAGGGACTTGCATGAGTCTATACTTAATTATGCATGTTTGAGTGCCTGAATGCTTGATCTGTCTGTTCATATCATGCTTCATTTCATTTACATGCATCTACATGTAGATAACAGGTTAAATAACCCATTGTCAATTGGTTTTTGGTACTTGACAATCTGGGGAAAATAATGTGCTTTTTAGCACTATACATTTTGTGTATACTTAGGTTTCACTTTTGCATATAGTTTCTTTATACTACTTATGCATAATTAGTTACACATATACCAAAAATTATAAAAATTGAGCAGTTGCACTTATCTCACACATCTACTGATTGTACACCAAATTCCAACTGTTGCTTGCTTCTTAGATTATACACCTTCCCTTCAGGGGAGGTTAATTGCTGGGTTCAAGCGCTCTTGTCTCACTCGTTTTTGAAAACTTCATAGTTACTCCTGAGTCCCCCATCTTTTTGATAATGCCAAAGGGGGAGGGAAACTTGAGTGGCCACAATATATTGTCATCATCAAAAAGAGGGAGATTGTTGGGTTCTGTGTGCCCCCTTGTTGTCTTTGACAATGGTTTTGATGATTCTAATATATTGTGTGTTTTATGCTTAATGGCATTTTCATGATAAACAAGCTAACATGATGATATCTTATTTTGTAGGTTGAAATTCAAAGGTCCTTCCTGAATACATTAATGAAGTCGACTCATGCGTGCTGTGCATGAGGAGTTGGAGCCTTCATGTGGATTTCGTTTATAGCGTCTTGATTGAGGTTAAAAGCCCTTTCATATTTTTGGACTTATATTGACTGCATTTGAATGTGGGAAGATTGGTTATATTGCATATGACTTCATGTTTGCTTTTCACAATTGTTAAGTGATAGTGGTTTCTCAGCTTGCTTAGGAATGCCCCTATCTATGATTGGATTGAACTTGAATAGCTATGCATTGGACTGCTAAACCTGTTTACCATTCCCTTGGGATGGGTCGACCCCATGGGTCGACTCATGGCTCCTTGAGCCTTAATTCTCACCTTGTTATGAAGCATGGTCTAACATGGATCTGAACTTTGCTTATTGATTGGTTTTTTGCCTTGAACAGCATGTATATTTTGATTAATGTGAGCTTTGATTGATAACATGATTGGTTGATAAAATTATGTTCTAAATATACGGCTTATTGACTTGCTTTGAATTGACTTGAAGTTTTATCTTGATGAATTTCAGGTTCTGAATGGATGTTTGGACTAACATGTTAAATCTTGATAAGTGACCTTAGTTAGGACTTAACATTGTTGAATGAACTTAGTGAATGAGAAGGTCACTTGATTTGTTCTAGTTTCAATGGATGCATTGGTTGAGTAATTAGATATGGGTTGACTTGAGAATTTCATTTGATGAGCTGGAGATTGAAATTAATGAGAATATGTATTGTGCAGGATCGATGAGGAAACAACATTCAAATCCTAGAAATAATGGTAAGAACACAATTGGAGGTCGATCTCCAAGTGGTTGGATTGGCATTGGTTCAAAGCTGGAAAAGACACAATTATTGTGAGATTTCTATCAAAACTCATATG
The DNA here is from genome assembly GCA_022559845.1 of Amorphophallus konjac. Taxonomy (NCBI): domain Eukaryota; kingdom Viridiplantae; phylum Streptophyta; class Magnoliopsida; order Alismatales; family Araceae; genus Amorphophallus; species Amorphophallus konjac. The sequence goes on from CM040120.1 coordinate 143,793,821, forward strand.
CCAATGGTAAGAAGATTTGATAAAGTGTATCTCAATATGCATGGATTGATATGGATTGATTGCTAGTGGTTCAGAACTGTAGATATGTTCAAATCTGGAAAATTCAGGTTCGTTGTGGAGTTTTTCATTCAAATACTCAAGGCCATGGTAAGAATGTCTGATTAATTGGTTTTTAATGTGAATGGATTGATCAGGTTTTGAATATGTCAATCTGAGTTGTAAGTGCATTTTGATTGATCTTCATACCATGTTCCTCATTTCGTGAAGTTTCAAGTGTGTTTTAATTGAGCTTTTCCACTGTCAGGAAAAGTGTCGACCCATGGGGTCGACACTTTATATTGGGTTATGCTGTTTTAACTAAAACAAAATCCCCGGTAAAAACGGTCGACCCCATGGGTCGACACTTTCTACCCTAGGTCCTGATTTCGTCTCAGGACAGAACCTCGTGAAAAAAAGGTCGACCCCATGGGTCGACACTTTCTTACTCGGTTCTGGATTTTATGCTTTTGGCAGAACTCGTTGGTACGAGTGTCGACCCTAGAGGTCGACACTTTTTCTGAGACGTCCGGATCGTGGTTTCTGGATTAACTTCGAAGTGCCCATTATAAGATCCGTGTGCTTGGGGTTTTTACACCTATATCCTTAGGGTTTCACCCTTGCCTTAGGTGTGGTTTAGAAAGGTTTTCTCATGGGGATTTATGTCTTTTATTGTGATTTTTCCTCTTGTATATGAAGCTTCGATCTCCATCGGTGGAGGGACATCCCTTGGGGGCTTAACGTTTCTATCTGCTTGCAGGAAGAGGAGAGGGGCGTCGCACCCTGTTGGAGGAGGAAGAGGAAGGTGCTAAAGATGCCATCCACAAGCACCCACTCCGATCTGCAGTCCAGCTTCTTGTTCATCGCAAGCTTCCTAACTCGGGAGCTTCCTCCAAGGCTGGCCGCTTCCACTCCATGATTAAAGCTCTCCAGCGAACCCTAACTTCTTTTGAAGGGATTCTTGGGATATTCAAAGGGGGAAACACTATATATCTTCTATCCACTTACTTGTGATATCCCTTTTAATTAAAGCATAGTGTTGAGCATATCAATTAATCTATTCTTGGTGTTTACAGATATGATAGGAGCTGGGATTTGAAGGAACACACATTTAATCTTCAAGAAGGAAGATCGTTTGCTCCGACTACCTCCGGATTCAGCCTTCTCCAACTAAGCTTCAAGAAAGATCTGCTTATTTCTATTGGAGAACCAAAAAGATATTTCTACATCCTCTGATGTTTATTTCCATGAGTGCTTCATAGTTTATCTTCATTTACATACTGTTGTGGCCGTTATTGTATATCCTTTGTGTTTGTTAAACTCTAAATATCATTGTGTGTGTGTGTGGATGGAGCTGCGTCTCAGTGTGGTTTATTGTCCGGGGTGAGTTCCTCGACTGTGTGTGTGTGTGTGCTGCAGTGGCAGCGTGTTGGGGCCAGGCCCCGTGTGTGTTTTGTTGCAGAGGCAGCGTGTGTGGTGTGGGGTTCGTCCCCGTGTTGCTACTTCGGTAGCGTGTAGTGAAGCCTCACCCGGTTGGGTGAGGGGTGGACGTAGGGAGCCCGTCGTGGTCCCGAACCACCTTAAAATCCTTGTGTCGTATGTGATTGCCTGTGTGATTGTCATTTATTCTATCCCCCTTCGCAGGTACACTATATAGGTTTTTAATTCACTACACTATCACACACTGCTACCTCCGTTATCTGTGTTGAGCATAATTCTCTTGATAGTTTCTTTAACTATTCGAGTGAGATCGGAAAGCTTGAGAGAATATCTTTAATCTCACTTGAGTATGAGTTAATCAACGCAGTTTATTTTAATTCCATTGTGTTTAGCTAAGAAAGTTTTTAAAATCTGCCATCTCGTCAAGGGGACAATTCAACCCCCCTTCTTGTCCGCCATCTCTCTGAGCCAACAAAGGGTAATCACACCTTCACTTATGCAATCCTAGACACAGGGTGGGAAGTAGTACAACCGGCCCGGCGTCCGTGTGGGAATCCACGGCTCGTAGGGACTTACGGAAGGTCCCTGATGCGATTTCCTAGTCGGTTCCAAGGAATATGGAGATGAGAGGTCCACACACCAAGGTAGGAGAATGCAATCTAATGTATGAAAATATGCATGAACCTATGTGCACCGGAGTGCATGCATATTCTAGGCTAAAAACTAACAATCAATTATGCAACAAAATGAAATGAATAGATGAAGCAACTAAGGAGGAGACCAAGTAGCACCCAAGTAGGAAAAACACAGTAGAAATTGTGGAAATAAAATGCACCTTAGAATGCGTACCTATAACTGGAGTAACGGTCGTATACACCCGCGTCAGAAAGCCTGACAATCCAGGAATGGACCGTTACAATAATGTGACGCATTAGGAGACGACCGCCAGAGAACCCAGGGAACCCGAAACAATAGGAAATAGAAGGAAATCCAGGGAAACACGGGCAAAGGAAGGAACAAATGGATGGAAGGTTTAACAGAGATCAAGAAGCACGATTGGCACTAGATGTACCACCGTGATCGCCAAAAATTCTGTTGATTATTATTTGTGATTGTGATGATTCCTTTATTGCAAGATGATGTGATCAATTATGCAGATATGTGGAATAATGTAATTAATCTACCAATAGACATGTGCAGCATATACCTATGCAACCATCATGACATCTAAGCATGGGCAAGCAATCTCAATCAGGGAACTAAACTAAAGAAGAAATAAAAACACACGCCGAACGTGGAGCAAAAGGAATAGAAAACACACCGCAAGGGGTGGAACATGCAACTAAAGGAAAAGATGTGAAGGGAGAGAGAGCTATTGCCCAACTAAGAAGGAACGTGATCGCCACTAAGGTAAATAACAAGCTAAGGACTTGGAACGTACCTTAAAATAGGTGGATGAAGCACCCGCCCGTAGGAGAGAGAAAAACCAGGAACTGCAATCTGCAACTCTGTGAAGCGTAACGGACTAGTGTAGATGCGCCAGAGAACCGTAACATGCCTTTCTTGATCCGTTAGAGGTCTGCAGAAAAGGAATTGGGAATCTTTGATCTCCAAGCTTCCCAGCCGGCCAAGAAGCTTGGGCCTCGTGCCTTAACCTTGGAAAACATGCAAAAGAATGTAGACAATAAATAAAAACACCCAGATTATCCTTTGCAAAGTGTAGTAGCTATAAATCAAAAGAATTGAAGAACATGTAAAAGGGAAGGGAGAATACTGGGGGTGGTTGTTTTTTTGCCCCTCTAGAGTGTTTAAAAGATGAGAAGGAGGTTTAGATGTATGTAATAAGAGAGAGAACGTGGGAGAAGGGAAGGGAACATGCCATGGATGATAGAAGAGGGAAGGACAAACTAAAGATTGAACTTGACTGAACTAGCCCCTTAAAGCTAATACTCCCTGGACTTAGGACAATGACGGACGTGGGATGCAGCCTTCCTTGTTCGGTTCTAGCTCTAGGATGCGACAGCACTTCGTCACGAACTCCAGAAATCTCCTCTGCAAGCCATGAAGTCAAGGGTTCTATTTATAGACACTCAAAGTCTAGGCTCGAGTTGGAGAGAATCCAGCTAAAAAGTAGGAGGTTTCTTGGCAAACACCTGAAGATAATACTCCAAAGAGTCCATAGAAACAAACAGAAGGTTCTAAGGATCATATTTGAAGGAGAAATCATCAGATCAAACTCTTAATCCGGCCACGGAGTAGCAGAGAAAGAGCACTTCTGCTAGAACACTCTGATAGATGTAACGGTTGCACGATAGACCGCCACAAGAAAGTAACGCGCCAGGACTAGTCCGTTACACAACCTTATCCTCTAAGAGATAAGACCAACATGTGAAGTTTTCGAAAGGAGGACTCTGGAAGGCGTAACGGATCATAGCTAAAGCGTTAGGCTAAGGTGACGGCTGAAAGAAGTTTGTTACATTGCAAAGGATAAGCATGAAAAGAGAACAGTCAGCTCAGGACTTTGGGATCACTTAACGGTCCATGGGAGGTGCGTTAGGATACCGTAACGCGCTAGGATTGATGTGTTAGGGATGAAAAGATGACAAATGAAATGGAGAGTTCGCCAAGCAACGTCCAGCTGACAAGGACGAGGAACCAGACCCAACCAAGAAGAAAATGACCCGTGAAAGAGACCTCAAATTGACCAAGAAGACTCAACAAGGGTGAACAACCCGGAGCATCATTAAAAATGAATAAGGAGATGACTCAACTCATCGGTCATAAAACGGGTGTCAACAACAATCTGTGAGGATTCACACACTGTCTTGTAAGGGATTACAAGATCAAAAATACACACACACTCGTGGGATGAGAGAAACTACCATGAAGGTGCAAACACACCGAAACACACACAGATCTGAAGGATCCAAGACACACAGATAGATCTGAGTAGATCCACACACACTTGATTGTTTTGAGATTACAAGAAACAAACACTTGAAGATCAGGAAATTTGGAAGAAGAAACACAAAAGAAAAATTCTGATTTAAGCTCCCCCTGAGTAGATGATGCAGATTTTGGATGAAGCTTAACTCTCCACTTGATCTGAGGTTGATTGGCTTCATATTGATCTTCAAAAGCTTTGGGTTGGATGAAGAACTCCTGGACAAAATACTGTTCACGGAGCTACAGTAGCAGCCTTCTTTCTCCCCTTGATAGCTTACTTGATCTCCCCTTGGTGATTAGGGTTTCTTTGCCCCAAGAGTTGTTTTTGTACAACTAGGATGGCCAAGGATAGGCCAAGACACAGATCTTCAATTCCAGGGATGTCTGGAGACTTTTAGGATTAAAATAACATTGATAGATGCTTCAGCCTCGTGGAGAAAAATAAGTCAACAATGGAGGCTTCGAAGCTGGCGGTCGACCGTGAATAGGTGGGTGGTCGACCGGAATTTTACAGACATTGAACCTTTCAATGCTGAGAAAACCGGTCGACCGGTCTAGGGTGGGCGGTCTACCGAACTGTAATTTCCTGTAGATTTCTGAACGCTGTTAGTTTTGGTTGACCGGCCCATGCTCTAAGGTCAACGGAACTCTGGAAATCCTGCACAAATAGTCCAGTTCAGTGCATAAATCATATCCATGTATTGAAGGCTTATGCTTGCAACAATGTCCATATAATATGAGCTTTTTTGGACTTGATCGGGGTATTTGTTAAGGCATGATAAATTTGAACATTTACTTTGGTGAAAATTGCTTTGAGAGAGATTTAACCAAGTTATCAACCTATTTGTAATGTCGGGGTTTTGTTATCATCCAAATCAGCTGGAGAGACTCAACACAAATAGGGTAAGCACACACCTGTCGCACATACTACGGAGCATAATGTAGTACACCACTACAACCAGACTCAGGACAGTCAACTAGACCTGCTGATAACGATCCTTGAGTCATAAGACTCGGGTCAAGATCGTCGCACATCATAACAACACGCTATTAATCAGCCCAATCGCTAAGCCAAAATCCATGAGAAACATATTATGAAAGATGGCACAGAACAGCTGGATCCATAACAGCAATAATAACAATGAGTCCTCGGCCTTCGAGCCACATAATGGACCCACCATTCCGCATAACACAAAATACGGAGCATGAGGGATCACCAAAACTCTCAGACCATATGGCACGCAAACTGAGGTAAGACACTACCTCCAAGCATCCAAAACCATGTCTCGATCCTCATAGGATAGATGAGACACTCTTGAGGTCACGTGTCAACCACTAGGTCACAACCGGGTTGACCAGAAACCAATAATAACTCTGAAGCAGTACGAAACACTACTCGATATAATAGCACTCCTGGCCACCCTACAACATAGTCACAGCCCTCATAGGACATCCAAGACATCCACGGGACAACAGGCAAACCACAAGGTTAAGCCAAGATAGTTGGAGGCCAAACCATCGGGAAAACAGAACTCTGGGAAGGAGGAGGTCATACACCTGACCGCTAGGCAAACCAAGCGGTCAGCCAAAGGGCCGCTACCATCACACAGAAAGCACAGGCACTTTGTGGTCACCGAAGAGCCGCACAAATCAAAAGATGGTCCTCAGGGGAGCCGCCCTCCGAGTGAAACGATGAAGAAGATGACCGCTAAGCTCAGAAGACTCCAGAAATGAAACTACAGAAAGCTTTAGGGTTGCAGTCTGCTTGAGGCCGTTACTTACCCAAGACAGTCTCATCAGGGCCGCAAGGATGAGCTTAGCAGTCAAGATAAGGCCGCTACTCTCATTCCACCCCAAGTCGGTCAAATCGACCTAAAACAAGAAGTGGCGGTCTCACCCAAGCTGCTGGACGAACCTGGCAGTCATGGAAGGGCCGCAACACTTCAACATGCGGTTAGTCACGGGACCGTTTCCCACAAACCGACTTAGCCAACTCAACGTAAAGAAAGGCGGTCAACCTAGCGGTCCTCACCGGGCCGCTACACCAAGCTTAGCGGTCCTCCACGGGCCGTAAACCAACAAATACGGTCTATCGTCCGGCCACTAAAACTTGAACCGATCTACACTGTTCACGGAGCCAGAAAATGATCCTCAATGGGTCGCCTCTCACCTAGCGGTCTCTGATTTGACAGCCAAGCTCCTACGGCGGGCAAACCGTAGGGGTGGCTCAAAATTGATGTTTCCACGCCCCATTGCCCTAAAACGAAGGGGAAACAACCCTAATGACAATATAAACCTTCCACAGTCTGGAAGGGATCCAAACCACACCAAAATGACAAGAAACGGGCAATTCTAACGAATCGACCCAAAACGAGTCACGTGGGTTCCCGGGCTCGTACCGACCCCAAATGATAACCGATTGCAATGAATCTACCGGGAATAAAATGCTAACATGCCAGGGGTTCAAATGAAACTGACTAGGCAAGAAACCGTTGCTAGGAAAGGTGAACTCATCTCACACCCCCCCGAAGCATGCTTTCACCATAAAGCTAGAAAACATGCTCGTTCGCACATGGTTCGGCTCGAAATCGCAAGGGAACGCAGAAGAGAAGTAGGGTATCCATCTTCCTACCTCCACTGAAGTTGTTGCGTGCCGAAAGGACTAAACCACGTCGAAGTGTCACACGAACCATGCCACGTCGGCTTTGAATCCACCGATGGATCGCGCCAATGCCACGCTCCATTCCTCGTGCTATCACGCGTGACGATAGCTCCACGACGTTCTTGCCTCGCCCATCTCGCCACGGCCGCGCGCCCCTCAGTGAGAGGAGAAGAGAGGAGAGAGAACGGAGGGAGAGAAGTGAACGAACGTGAGAGAGGAGAGAGGAAGGAGAAAGGTGAAAGAAGAAAAAGGAAAAGAAAATAGGAAATTAGGCAATTTCCTAAAATTTGATTTTTGGCAAGAAATTCTGTAAATTCAAAAAAATACGAAAAAATAGTCTTCGCGATCCTCGGAACGAGCACAACGCACCTGTAGCATCCCTGAGTAGCAAACTCAACGGTCAACTCTCCATAGGGTTATGCAAGTTATACAAGGGAAAAATCCGCGTAGATCATAAAACACGTATTAGGACCCACAAAAGCGATCCAATAGCTCTCCGATTCTGATCCAAAGAATCCAGGATATTATAGTCCTCCCCCCTTAAAGGAATTTCATCCTTGAAATTCAAGGAGCTAACAAGTGAATAAGGGAAGAACAAACCCAAAACACTGGCCATGCTCTCTAAGCATCAGCCAAACCTCAAAACATAAAGCACAATAACGCAATCCTCAAAAAACACAATTCAGAGGAACACTGCCAGACCATAATCACAGGCACACACTCCGGATCTCAAGGCACATCGATCCATAGAACGAGCATGGCACACAAGTGAACACAAGTCCGACACCTTTGAAACAGGACAACGTCACTTACGTCTCACAGGGAAAGGAGACACGACTCATGCCACGAAAACAACTACCGATAAAACACACGGCAGACACAACAAGTATCAACTTACACAAGGAAAAACAATTCTCTTAGCTGACTGCTCCACAACATCAGCTTCCGCGCCAAGAATAACAACGAAACTGGCACACAGAATGCCAACAACAGCACTAGACCACAAGCGCAATCAAGTCAGTCCTTACTCAGACATTACATCTGATTCGAGTCACATGCCAACTCTGCCACGACAGAAGAGTACAGCAGGAACAACCGACAAGACCTCGGTCCACTTAAATGCCAAATCAGACTCACAGGGAACTCCTCCCAAGCTAAGCACAACCACAACCCAACACAACGACAATAGCTGCAGAATCCCGGCTCCATTCTCAACACAGAACTACAGGATAGAACTGCAAGCTGGGTCACATCAAGGCACAATTACAGTTGAACACATGGCTAACACATACAAGCCACACTGTGAGCACCTTACCAAGAAGGACCCACAATAACAATCAATAATCTCAGAGAACGCATCTCAAGGACCACGATCACGTCCCGAGAGCATAACACCCAAGAAAAATAGTAGAAGAAAGGGTACTCGACCAACATATATGTCACCATATTTCTCTAATCCTCATGCATGCCGGTGCTAACCATCACAAAGCTTTTAGCATGGCACGGCAACCAATAGCATCAAGGCATACATAGCCAAGACCATAGTCACATCGAGGAAACAAACCTCTCAGCCGGTCAGAATCTTCCAACCAAACGATCCTCGACCTGTGCGTTATGAGCCCACACGCTTCTGCTGCGCACTCACACAACGCCCACAGGCATCATAAATAACTCAGCATCCGCATCTCAGCGCACACTCGGTGTCATCGTAATTCATGAAACTGTAATATACCACGCCTCGAGTACTGATCCTGCAAACAACCGATCAGAAATAGCTAGAGTGCAAACCAGGAACAGCACCAGCTTCAGCATAAAGCATAAAGAACACCTGTCTCAGCTTATCCTCATGTCCTGGCATGATTACTAAACCTTTATAGCACAATAGCCGCCAAACATGGCACATTGAACATGGTGCACAATGGCCCCCAACACACACACTGGGTCCAAAGCCGAGCAACCGTCGAGCAAGAGCAAATCATGCTCAGAACTAACACAGTCCACACTTAAGCAGACACAGGACAAAGGTTTCACAGAGACAGCACTTCCAAAGCTTACCTTGAAAAGACGCCACCAAACAGGATGAGAAGAATCAGGCTCGACTAATAGTAGATCACCAGGAAGGAAAATCCTAGGTTCGCCCTAGCATTCTCTCAATCAAGGCATCCAATCGACCAGCTCAACACAACCATAACACCTCAGGGGCTGAACAAACTCAAGCTAGGATAGCCAAAACAACATAAAAATGTGCACGGCCAACGCACCAATGATAAAGTCACCAGGTACCTGAACAAGCCACAGAAAAATCTCAAACGTCGTACCACAGATTCATGCCTATCGACGAACTCTGCCAAGTATAGCATAACCAAGACAAACACCATGACAAAAGAAAAACACTCTGTCACATCCTGACGAGAGCAAAAACCATCTCGCACAGTGCCAACACAGCACGCACAAGACCACACCCGAAAGCAAGGCAATAAACAATCGTAAAATTGATGCCAGCTTCCGACTGTACTGGACCTTATAGACTCTGAGTACTGTAATATCTCGAATTCCCATGTACTTCACACATAAAAGGACAGCTAGCTCAGAAAATTTTTTTTTGAACAATTCTGAACTCTCGCTCTAATACCACCTGCGGCGACCCAGATTTCGGATACCGGGTAAACCCAATACCACTTGGAAATTGCGAGCCCTCCCAAGAGCGGTAAAGCTCCGAAGCGATAAAAAAAAGTGTGAGAGTACATTGAACTTCCAGATAAAGAAGTAAGCAATTAAAATTCAATGATCATGATTGCTAAAGTAGTAAAAATAAAATTACATTTTCTATAACAATTAAACTAACAGAGTCCAGTCCAAACAAAGACAAGTACAGTCCAACTGGAAGGAAACGTACCCACAAGTCGAGGGTAGCCCGACACTGGCAAACGTTGGCAACACAAAACTACCGCACAGTGGAACCTCCAGCCACGAGGTAGAACAGCTACACCTGAAAGTCAGGGGTGAGTCTCGTGTCACTGGCTCAGTAGGGATCCCATAGAACCCTACCGCAAAACACGCAGTAATAGCAGTGTTACACTAAAGCAAAGCAGTAACAAAGCAGGAGCAGGAACAACAGTAAAGAGGAAAATAGCCGTACTATGGAACACGATAGCCGAAGGAACCTCGGCCCTCTAAACTACTCCGAACAACAACAGAAAGGCCAGCCCCAATCTCCCAAGGTCGGGCGTTACCGATCTATTGACAAATCACGAAACCCTATCGTGAAAACCCTACCAAAATAGGTAAAACCTACCAAAGACCTACACAGTTAAAGGCACAAACATACACAAACTCACCGTCGTGTATGCTACCAAACTCATAACCTCGAGTGAAGCCACGCACAGGCTACTCGGACAAGTCACAAAAACATAAGTCATCGTGTCACGTGTGCACACACAAGAAGAATAGCTAGATGCATCCACTAACGTCTTACACTGTGCCTCAAGTATCTCGCACTCGCCAAGAAAGGCGTTAACTGAGACACTCACGAAGAACCAAGTACAAGGACCAATAGTAACGAGTGACTAGTCAGGGTCACTCCCGTCGGCGCTCGTCCAACCGCCCCTGACCACGTGTGCACACACAACCCCAATGCCTTTAGCCAGGCCTCTAGCTGATTTTCCATCCAGTAGGATGCTACCGCAAAGCAAGGGAGCCCACAGAAACTAGCCTAAAAACCGTCTGTCGAGAACTGCCCCGCCACCACTCCCAGGTGGGCTGACACACAGGAAAGTGTCGTCAGGCTACGACTAGTGGAGGCTCACTAGACACAGAGACTCCAAAACAGTGAACACTGAAGTATAAACAAGGTAAGCACATATGGATCACACGTACTACGGAGTACAATGCAGTACACCACTGCAACCAGACTCAGGACAGTCAACTAGACCTGCTGACAACGATCCTTGAGTCACAAGAGTCGGGTCAAGATCGTCGCACATCACGGCAACACGCTGTTAATCAGCCCAATCCCTAAGCCAAAATCCACGAGAAACACATTACGGAAGACGGCATAGAACAGCCGGATCCATAACAGCAATAATAAAAATGACTCTTCGGCCTTCGAGCTGCACAATGGACCCACCATTCTACATAACACAAAACACGGAACATGAGAGATCACCAAAATCCTCAGACCACATGGCATGCAAACTGAGGCAAGACACTACCTCCAAGTGCCCGAAACCATGTCTCGATCCTCACAAGATATACAAGACACTCTCGAGGTCACGTGTGAACCACTAGGTCACCACCGGGTTGACCAGAAAACAATAATGACCCTGAAGTAGTATGAAACACTACTCGATATAATAGCACTCCCGGCCACCCTACAACATAGTCACAACCCTCATAGGATATTCAAGACATCCACAGGACAACGGGCAAACCACAAGGTTAAGCCAAGACAGTTGGAGGCCAAACCATCGGGAAAACAGAACTCTGGGAAGGAGGAGGTCATACACTTGACCGCTAGGCAAACCAGGCGGTCAGCCAAAGGGCCGCTACTATCACACAGAAAGCACAGGCACTTGGCGGTCACCGAATGTAATGCCCCGAGTTTTTTGGACACTTTTTGGATCTGGATCCTTGGGTTTTGGATCAGTTTTGGGCGTCTCGGGACGTGTTTCACGGTTTTCACGTGTTTCCCCTGACAGGACCTACGGAACCCTGTATCGGGTAAACGATGGCGTTCTCCTACTCCGGGACAGTACTAGTGTGACCGACGTGTTCTGAGGATTGAGGAAATATATTTTTCTATTTTTTCATATATTTTGATAAATCAGGATTTTCTATAAATACCCCTCCTTTTTTTTTTCTTTTTCTCTTCTTCTTCTTTCTTCTTCTCCTTCTTCCTCCCCTGAGCAAACCTGCGCCCCTCTCCTCCCCCTCTCCCGTGGACGCGGCGGCAACCTCCCCTCCGGCTGTAGACGGCGACAAGGTGACGGCGCGGCGACGGTGGTGGTGCTGTGACGATCGCGGCGGCGTGCGTGGCTCGTGGGAAGCTTGTGGAGAACGACGGTTTCAAGCTGTATTTTGAAGATCGGCGGTGATCCGTCGCGTTTCAGGTGGCGGATCCTTAGATCGGCATTTACCTTCCCCGTGATTTGTCGGCCGAGGTGAGGTCGAGAGAGGGCTATTTTGAGCAGGGAAGGGGAAATCATGTTTTGCGGTTTGAGAGCAGGATCTACCATTTTAATCTGCCATTTGATGGTTTGTGGGCTTCAATCGATGCTTGGGAGCATGGGGAAGGGTTTCCCCCTTGTTTCCCCTTCACCTGAGGGTGAATGGGGAGTGGAATGGCATTTTGGGGCCATTCCCGCCATTCTCGATTTTACAGAATGTATGCGGTCATAACAGTAACCATTTTTGGGCTTAAACGGCCTTAGCCAGACCGTTTTTGGGTCTAGAGTGTTGGTAGGGTATGCGGTCATACGATAGACCATCTAGCCTTGGGGCGGCCAAGGGGCTGACCATTTTTCCTCGTGACCAGCGTGGTCTTTGAGGTGTTTCTGACCATTATGTTTTGACCGTTGAACAGTGATGGGGACATCCCCAGCCACTCCATCTTTTTTTGGGACTCTTGTTGCTCGCCAGTGGCCCGTCATCATTTTCGTTAGTTAGTTTTGAGTCTATTCAGGTAATTTTCATTTTATTTGAGTCATGTATGTGTAATCTTTCTTTATCTGAGTCAGTTAATAGGTTAATGGGTCAGTTTGTTAGTCAATTAGGCCCAACTAGTGGGCTAGGCCCAGGGGCGCCCCACCCTTGGATTTGTTGGTCATTTGCTTGTTTGTTAGGGTCAGTTTTGTCATAGGAATTATGTGAGTCTATAAATAGTCCCCTCCCCTCTCTCATTTGTACAACCTTTGATGCATTATTGAAAGCAAGAAATCCAATCCCTTTTCTTCTCCATAAAAATTCCTCTCTTTTCTCATCTCTCTTATTATCACTCTCTCTCTCTCACTCTCTCTCTAAGGGGGCCGCCCCCCTCTCTCTCTTCCCCCTCCCACCTACTTTCTCTCTCTTACCCCCTCCAATAACTCACTCCAAGTCCCCAACAGCCCCTTTTTACTCCACCCCAGCCCCAAGAGATCTCCACCCAATCCACACCCTACCCTCTAACCCCCAACTACCCATTTCCCTTCCCCAAGCACCCCACTACCTTCCCAAGGCTGAAGAGCCTCCTCCCTAGGCCAAATTCAAATCTCCCTCCTTGCGGGACACCCTCTCTCACCTCCCCAATCACCCCCCCAAATCTGGAGATCTCCCCCTCTCCTCCATAGCCCTAGGCCGCCCCCCTTCCTTCCCCATTCCACCCCCTCCCTTGGGCGCACCCAGCCCTCCCCCTTCACCATTCCTACCTTTCCTGTAAGCTCAGCCCCCATCCCTGCTCTCTCACCCCCCAGGAGCATCCAGCCACGCCCCCCCCCCCACCTCCCATAGCCACCAGCCTTCATCCCATTGCCAAACACTCACCCATCTCCACCTTCCATATCCCCTCCATAATCAGCCCCTGCTCTGGGTTGCAGGCAGCAGACTACTAGCAGATTGAAGAGAGTGCCACGGCGTCATCGTCAAGCTTTAGGAGGCGTACCATATACCGTTGGAATCGTTGTCTAGTCAGCTTCGCAACGAGGGCAACCCTGTTATTTTCTGATCTCGGAGCTGTCCGGAGGATCCATTCTCAGCGACCTGCGTAGTTCCTCCCAGACTGTTGACCAGAGCCTCAGTGCAGAAGCTTCCCCGACTACCCCCGTACGTATCCTAGAGCGAAACTTGGCCGCGACAAACGCCAGAGAGTCCCCCACCTCCTACAGGAAGAAGGAGGTCGTTCACCCTCTGGAGCACCCAGTTCCAGCCGACTTCGTCGGAGTGCGCAGACTGGCCCGGCCAGGTCCAAGTTGGACATACTCTCACTCTTCTGATCAGAGCTTTCTCCTCTGACCTCTGTTCATGGTACCATTTTTTCTGCCTCGAAGCTGCCTCAACCACGGCCGCGTTGACCCTAACTTCACTTCAATCGGAGTCTGGGAGCACCCAGAACAGCTTCTGTAACAGCCATACTCGACCCTATTCCAGACAGGGGTAGTTCGGACCTGGCCTGGACTCTGAGCTGTAGCGACCACCGCCGACCATCGAGTGACATTGGGCTTCTAAGGTATGTTCTTAGGTCAGCCTCAGTCATCCCAACACTGGTCCCACCTCCGACAACCTCCGTTCGAGCTCGTGGCGGCCCCGACTCCGACCCGTTGTCCTACTGTTCCTAACGACCACAAGCGCAAGAGCAGCGTCCACTATAGAGACGAAGGTACTGCACCCCGGGCCGACCTCCGGATGACCACCAGCGCTTGCGACCCACTGCCACCAAATCCCTAGTTGACTCAACAATGGCCTCGCCTTCCTGCAGCACCGGGAGTCACCCGCAGCAGCCCGACTTCCTCTCTCTGCCCCGGCTGGTCATACTCGGACAGAATCTGGTTCATCGGCTTTTCCCCTCCCCTCGCTCGACCGGCTGAAGGCCCCTCCTTGCGTGGAGGTAGTTTTGGCTGTAACTACTTAACCCAAACCCCGAGAACCCCCCTCCTGCATGAGGTGTAGTACTGTAATAAAATTGTTTTTAGGTCAAGCACACCCGACGCAGCGTGCGGGTGCGAGCCCGCGCTACCCCGCTCGCCCTCGTCTCTGGCCGGGGTCGGTGTCTCCACACCGATCAAGTGAGTGTTCGGTTTTCCTCCTTGCTGGTTTACTTTGCTGGTTTAGTATTGCTTTAGTGCCGTCGGACGGTGGGGTGAGCGCTTGGTCCAATTCCATCAAATTGAGGGCCCACTGCGGTGAGAGTTGTGAAAGAAACCCCTTAACCCACGCCTTCGGCGTGCTGGCCACCCTCGGAGTTGGGTATCCCCGGCCCTTAGGGGTCAGCCATAGCGAAGCCTGTTGAGGTGGTATGGACGGATTCAGAGGGGGGGGTGAATGAATCCCCTTCGAAAATTCTAGCCAATTTAAATGATTAAGCTACAAATAGTAAGTTATGCGGAATTAAAGACTGATTAGCTTAACTGAATGTGAGCTATAATGAAACATGGATTAAACAAATGATAGCTGACTCTGGGCTATGATGAGGCACACAGTCAAATAGATGGTCAGCAAAAGCAATGAACTACTCAACAACTTCAAATGGTTTGCAGAAGTAGATTATGCACACTAAGAAATCTTAAAGCACTTAGATAGAACAATCAATTGAAACGCACCTAGGCATTCATCTAGTGAAAATCAGATAAGAAATCAAACCAAGGTAGACATGAGATTTTTAGGTGGTTCGGTCCTCCATACCTACATCCACCCCACACTCAAACCTGAGTGTGGCTTCCGCTGACTAACAGCTTGAACTGCTGGGCATCATAGCTTGCCTACATCCGCTGGGCCTCACAGCTTGCCATCTGCTAAGCATCACAGCTTGCTGTCCAAGGTAACCACCTTTCCCGCTGAGCATCACAGCTTGCTCTGCTGACTCACAGCTTGAAGTTCAAAAGAGAAAAGGAAAAACAAGACACAGCAACGGAAAGTTGGAAATGAAAAACTAAAAAAATAGCTCACGCAGGAGCAATGTGGCATAGATTTGATCCAGAGGCCACAGACAATACTTATTGGGTATCCTTTGATCAGGATCCCTCTTCTTCTTCTTCCTTCTTTGCTTTTGCAACTCTCTTCTTCTCTCACAACTCTCTTCTCTCAAACCTTTCTCTGATTCTTTATCTTTTTCTATTTTCTGCTAGCTCTCTACTGCTCACTCTTATGAACTCTCTTCTTTTTCGTATATCCTATCTCTCTCAGGCTATCTCTCATCTCTTTTCACTCTCTGTCTTGTTCAACTTTCTTCTTCTCTCTCCTCTGCTCGCTTCTGCTGCTTGCTATATCTATCTGTCTACCCTTCCTCTCTTTTTCTTCCTCACTCCTCACTTCTTCTTTTTCTCTCGTATTCTCTGCTGCTTGAATTGGACTATCTGCCCCCTCTTTATATGCTCCAGGAGATGGGCGCGTGACTACCACGTTTCCCGCCCAATTTGCCAAGCAGATATGATCCAGACCTTTCCACGTGTCATCATCACTGGGCTTTTACTTTTCACATGGCAGGATCATTGGCTCGCTCATTATCTTGGATCACATGCCAGCTTCCAACATTCTGGGAACACGTGCTTCACTTAAGTCTCTCGAGCAGACGTTCGATCCTGGTTGCCTGGGCCTTTTCTCAGTTAAGTCCCTGTCAGTAAAGTGAGAGGAATTTCATCAAACACCTTTCAATCATACTGAGTGCATATATGCTAAGTGTGCATCGATCTTGTATGGGCACAAGGCAGATAGACTTAGACTTTATAAATGACAAAGACAAGTATGCACTGACCTTAGTATGCCTTAGACAAAACTAGCACCGACCATGTATAGGCCTTAGCCAAAAAACATGCACCAACCGTGTGTATGCTAGGACCTTGATAAATGCTCAGTGCTCGGACATATATGTGCTCAGACCTGGTATGTGCTAAGACTTGAAACGTGCTCGGACCTGGTATGTGCTAAGGCTTGAAACGTGCACCGACTTGGATTGACATTATCCATGAGTGTACACAGACCTTATAATAACTAAGTGTAAACCTGCACTGACTTTATATGCCATTTGCAAACATGCACAGACTTCAACAACAACAGACAATGCATGTGCAGACTTGCATGAGATAGATGCTTAGACCATGCCTAGTATTCATGTGCTTAGTCTAGAAAGTGTGCACCGACTTGCTACAGTGTGTGCACTGACCTTAGTGTGCAAAGTGCCATATGTGCATCGACTGCTACAGTGTATGCACAGACCTTATTGCGCATGTTATGAAAATATGCTCAGACCTTATACTAAACATGCACATACCTTAATGTGAGCACGGCAAAACCTACACAGACCATATTGGTCACTAGCACCGACCTTAATGATACTAGCACCGACCTTAGTGATATATGTGCACAGACCTAGTGTGTGGAAGAAGGACTAGCACCGACCTGCATGCATGCTACAGTGATGTGCACAGACCTTGTGTGAAGCCTTATGCAAACATGCACAGACTCTAAACAGTGAAGTGCACGGACTTTATGTGAATGAGGAGAAACATGCACCGACTTTGAAGACATATAAGCACATACCTTATTAAGTGCAAGCCAAAACTTGCACCGACCCTAAGGCATGAATGAAGAGAACCATATATAGAATTGTGCACTTACCTGTAAGACTTTAGTCCTTTTCTGACAGATGGCTGACTTACACTTTTGGGCGATTGACCAGTTGACAGTTATGAACAATGGCATTGACCTTGACCTGCATTGACTTTATGAGTGTTCTTTAAAGCTTGTTCTGATATATTTCATACCTCTATTATGTAATGAGATTGTTAGTTCATTCAGCAGGGTTTTATCATCAATGTTAAATATAATAAGTCCTAATATTTGTCATTATCAAAACTTCAAAATCACAGGGACAAGAATCTCCCCCTTTTTGATGATGGTAATATTATGAGTCATTGCATTAATTCATCATGATGATCATGCAGTATGAACATGGAGTGGCTTAGACTATGTCAACAGACGAATATAGCAACAGACAAAAATAACCAGTCCATAGTCAAACCTCGGAATAGCGAATCAATGTCATCAATGTCAAACCTCAGAATAGCAAATCAATGTCAAACCATAGAATAGCAAATCGATGACTCACAAAAAATTCACCCCCTTTGACAACAGTAAAAAGAAGGGAACATGAAGGATGTTGACATGATCTCCCCCTTTATGAAGTAGTATCCAATATGATTCACTAACAAGGAAACTCCCCCTGAACAGATGGATCTGTGTATCTTCAGAGCAGATGGAGTCGAATGAAATGAATGAGTGGTGAACCACAGGGACATTTAGATTGGACAATCAAGTCAGATTAATGTCAATGATTGAACAAAAGTTGGACAATTAGATTTAACAGTCAATTGAAGTAGTTCACAGATAATCAGATGAAACACATTCAGCAAGATTTTCAAAGAGTATACCAATTTCATAAATCCAAGATTTTCAAAGAGTCTCCCATTATAAAGGTTTATGAATGAATTTTATTGAACTGTATGGTTTAAAGATGATATATACATGGTTTGACAATAAAGTTCTGTACTCATATCTGAAATCAAGATTTAATAAAAATGAACCAAAAACTCATATTAACATCTTGATTAACCTTCTTTCATCTTACTTAATCAATTTCAGTGACTTCTTTAGGAATTACACTCATAAGTATTGAGGTTAAACAATCATGAAACCATTTGATTTTATCAAGGGTTATAGCAATTTATCCTTAGCATTCTTTTTCAGAATTTTCATTTTATCAAGTGGATAACTTTTGCTATTAAATCTTACGAGCAATCTAGTTCGATACACACCTTGTAGCTAAAGGATATACGTTGTTTAGACGTCAATATCCCTAAGCACTTATTGTGACTAACAGTCATGCATTAAAATTAAACAGAGTTAACTTTTCACCTCATCACATACCTTTTCTCATTTCTTTGATGAGTGAGATATGTTTCTCAGTGTATCAGCCATTGCTCTGCCTATTTTTCAATGATTTTAAGCAGAGTTAACTAAGACACCTCATGACATAGTCCTTTGGACATGTGTTTCTCAGTGACCAAAGTCATTGCTTTTGCAAGATTTACCATATTTGACCCTTGGACATTTTCAGAAAGTTCAGATGTTTAAAGACAATACGGATTTCATGTATTTCAGCCAAATAAAGTCATGATTTCAACATTTTCAGATTTCAGAAGATTTGACAAGACTTAATCATGAACCAGCTGGTTAAGGTTTATTAAAGTTGATTCAGATATTTTCAAGGCATTTATAACCAACCTAAATGAATATATTAAATTTAAACCAATTTGATCTTTCAGACATTCATGAACTGAATAATAGAAGATTCTTCATTGAATTGATTTTTCAGATTTATGAGCAAGGTATATAGATTGAAGTCTTCCTGAAGTTCAGATAGTTTAGAAACAATAATAGGAATAATAAGGATTCCAAACACAATGACTGGGGATTTCAAGACATTTCGTGTGGAGAATAGAAAACTGAATTACAAATCTGTTAGGAAATTTTAGGAAAGCACTCAGAAGTATTCAGCAACAGCCAATGAAACTTGATATGAATTGTTCAACAAAGCAATTGATTTAGAAGTTTTTGAGAATCATATGGAATCAGTGATCTGGGAGCAATGCAGATGTTTAATGTTTGCCAAAGATATGTTCAATGAGTTCAGTGATTTGAAATTAGTGACATACCAGCTTGAGATAGACTTGACATAAATGTCAGCAAAGAAAATTGGATTTCAAGGTGAGCTGGTAAATAGAATCAAAACTAGGAACAGTACTTGGCAGGGATTGGATCCAAGGATGTACTCACGCAAGAATTAACCTTCCAGATAGGCCTGACCTATCTTTGTAGCTAAATCTTTTTATATACTGTCTAGTTGATACAAGATAGCATAGAATTATTTCAAATGAGTCTCCCCTTCAGAAAGTCCAGGAGCAGTGTTCTCAAAGAATTGTGAATTGTCAATTGTTTAATGGACTTGAGATCAGATGAAGGCAAGAGAGACTAACTGATACCAATGTTTGAAAGAAATTGCTGGAAGAGCAAAGATAATCAATATGGCCAAGAATAGCCAACCAGTTTGGGAATTTTTGATGCTCCTCCTCAGCAAATGCAACTAAGCAGATTTATGAATGATGAGAGAGATTAGTAGATAATCAATTTGTTCAGGCTTGCAGTGTTTGGAGAGAGAGTCATCATTCAGAGTTCAGTAAATGTGAATTAAACTTAAGAAGCAAACCATCAGTTATTCAGATGAGACCTCTGAGCATCAGTTGACCAGAATGGGAAATGTTGGTCAACCGAACTGCACAGAGATGGAATGAAAATGTTCTATTGGAATTGAGCAATCACTCTATCTTTTTGGTATTTTAAATAATGATGATATGCAATGAACTATGTATGCATATGCATTGACTATGTTTCACAGAATGCATTAATCCACCATACATGAATTGCAAAAATTTGTTTGACTGACTCCCCCTGATTTTATGCAATATGTGCAATGAAGGTTAAGCATGGGGTCTTATGACTGGACTACCCTATGTACAAAATTACCCATGGTACTGGGCGGAGGACTTGGTCTAGAGACCACCTCACACATGGTCAGAGCTTCTAGACAGACTTAATCTAACCTTCAGCGTCAAATCATTTGATATACCATGAAATCATGCATGAAAATACATAACAGTTTCAGAATATGCAAGATGATTCAATTGAATGTGCATATGTGAAAATGTATGCAGACATGAAATTTCATGCATTAAAATTTATTTCATCTCGCTCTCAAACATGCAACCAGTTGAAGCACAATTAAAACATAAATGCATGCAGATTGGAAATGAATTCAGCATATCTTCAATGACTATGTGCACACACATCTCAGAGCTCATGTAGCTTAATGCGAATGACAAAACATATAATGATCTTGCATGCATGACACTTTTGACTGAACAGATTTAATATGATATGCAGTTAAAGTAGATTTATAAGAAGTTCAACTAAACAAATGTGAAGAATGCAGATACTACCTGAAAAGTACCAGAATGGGGTTTTACCAACTTGGGTGCCTTGGTTTTTTACCCCTTTATTCACAGCTTCCAAGGCACTCTTGTAAAACACAGAACCTCATTTTGTATATTGAGGTACCCAAGAATTCTTGGGTCCTCCATGGTCAGTAGCACCTCTGAATGGTGCCCTTCACAGTTTTTGAGCATAAGAATCATCAAATTTCATCATGAAACAGTCAGACATAGAATGTCAAAACTGACCACAATAATGGCATGATGCACAATTTTCAAATTTTCTCTATGCACATTACTGTAATCATGGAATCTATGAGCATTTTCATGGAAATTTCTGTTTACAAAATGAGCATTCTGTTTACTGAAAGTAGCCATCCAACAATTAGCAACTCTGTGGCCTGGCTTTTCACATTCAAAGCATCTGATATGCTTTCCCTTAGAGACAGAAGTAATTCCATTAAAAACACTTTTCTTAGCAGGAAAGTTAAAATATTTAGAATTGAATAGCTTTTCCTGAGTCTGCCAACATTGAGCAGCAATGTGGCCTAATTTTTCACAATTAAAATAATGAGCATTCTCATTCAGGTATGCATGATTTTTAGCATGAAACTTTTTAGCATTCAGATCATCATGTTTCTTTAGTCTACAATCATGCATAAGATGACCAATTCTGTGACAGTAAAAACACTGAATCCTTTTATTCTGAACAGAAGAGGATTTCTTAACCTGAGCATTCCTAGTATGAATTCTATCAGTTTTCAGATCATCCTTCTTCATTACAAAACAATCAGCCATCTCATGACCCACTTTTCCACAATAAAAGTATTTAACATACTTTCTTTCAATATAGAGTGTCTTGGCCTGAGATTTTTCAATATACAATTTATTTCTCTTCATTTTTAAAATTTTCTTTTTTTAATTTTTATTATGTTTTTTTTTCTGAGCAGCAAGTTATTTTGGGGATTGACTTGAAGTACTAGCTACATCAGAGCTTTGCATAAAGATGGTGTATAGCTGATTTCTAATCACTCCCTTAAATTCAGAATTGCAACTAATAGCCTTTCTTGAATTATCATCCTCACCTTCCATGACAACTTTTATATTTCCTTTATTTTAACAGATTTGGATGGTGAGTTTTTCATATCATGAATTTTATTTTCTAGGGAAATAATTTATAATTCATAACTGGCAATCTCCTGTTCATTACAATTAACACATTCACTTAGCACTTTGTTTACAGTTTTATATCTCTCAAGTTCTTGTTCCAGATTGCTCAGTTTTTTAGATTCTTCTTTGCAAGCAGTTTTTCCCTTTTCTAATGCAAGAAGTCTTTCAGATATAGAAGTGTTCAATTGCTTTAGTTGTTCATTTTCTTTTACAATTGTTTCATTCTGAACCAGTTCATTGAGTAGGATTTGATCATCTCCTAATGATTTATGTTTATTCTCTAGTTCAGAAATCTTAACAGCAAGTTCATTGTTTTCATTTTTCAGCAAGGAAATTTGTTCTTTATGCTTGACAAGTTCAGCTTGATTTTCTTCTTGAAGTCTTTTAGCCTTTTCATTATTCTCTACAATCTGTCTTTTGTAGATTTCATTCTCAGACTTCAGTTCATTCATTTCTGAAACAGTATTTTCAAACCTTCCAATTGTTTCTTATAATTTTGAATATCAATTAAACAAACATCATGAGACATTTTCAATTTTGAACAATTTTCACAAGATGAATTGGAGCAGTTTTGATTAATCTTTTTCCTTAATTTCTTTTTTTTTGATTTCATTTTCTCATACTTCTTAAGCAAATCATCATACATATCTACCAATTCATCAAAAGAAAATTCTACTGATTAAGTGCTTACCTGTGAAGATGTCTCCTCCTGTTGATCACTGCTATGATCACTTCTTCTTGCCATGAGACATTCTTCATCCTCTCCAATGTGGATACGAAGCAGTTCATCCAATATTTCTTTTACAATGCTACAGCCTGAGATACAAGGAAAATCATCAGGGTTAATTGCAGCCTTCATTAGATTTAGCGCTCTCACATTATCATTGTTTTTCATCTTGTGACCATAAGTCCACTTGGACTTATCCTTAGGGATTTTATGCGGACCGTGTGAGAAAACCTTCCACAGTTGAGGATCAACAGAGTTAACATGTTTGCGCATTAGACATAGCCAGAATTTAATACGTGAACCATAGAATACTGGAGGATGAGCCATTAACACATATCAAAGACAATTCAAAGCAGTGAATTCAAACCAAGAAACCACGGCCCAAAGATTGCACCAAAAGATGGCAGGATCCTCTGCAGATCGTTGGATCTGGACTATCAGAGACCTACTCTGATACCAATTGTTGAGGTGGTATGGACGGATTCAGAGGGGGGGTGAATGAATCCCCTTCGAAAATTCTGGCCAATTTAAATGATTAAGCTACAAACAGTAAGCTATGCGGAATTAAAGACTGATTAGCTTAACTGAATGTGAGCTATAATGAAACATGGACTAAACAGATGATAGTTGACTCTAGGCTATGATGAGGCACACAATCAAATAGATGGTCAGCGAAATCAATGAACTACTCGACAACTTCAAACGGTCTGCCGAAGTAGATTACGCACACTAAGAAATCTTAAAGCACTCAGACAGAATAATCAATTGAAATGCACCTAGGCATTCATCTAGCGAAAATCAGATAAGAAATCAAACCAAGGTAGATAGGAGATTTTTAGGTGGTTCGGTCCTCCAGACCTACATCCACCCCACACTCAAACCTGAGTGTGACTTCCGCTGACTAAGAGCTTGAACTGCTGGGCATCACAGCTTGCCTACATCCGCTGGGCCTCACAGCTTGCCATCCGCTGAGCATCACAGCTTACTGTCCAAGGTAACCACCTTGCCTGCTGAGCATCACAGCTTGCTCTGCTGACTCACAGCTTGAAGTTCAAAAGAGAAAAGGAAAAACAAGACACAACAACGGAAAGTTGGAAATGAAAAACTAAAATATAGCTCATGCAGGAGCAATGTGGAGTAGATCTGATCCAGAGGCCACAGACAATACTTGTTGGGTATCCTTCGATCAGGATCCCTCTTCTTCTTCTTCCTTCTTTGCTTTTGCAACTCTCTTCTTCTCTCACGGCTCTCTTCTCTCAAACCTTTCTCTGATTCTTTATCTTTTTCTATTTTCTGCTAGCTGTCTACTGCTCACTCTTCTGAACTCTCTTCTTTTTCGTATATCCTATCTCTCTCAGGCTATCTCTCTTCTCTTTTCACTCTCTGTCTTGTTCAGCTTTCTTATTATCTCTCCTCTGCTCGCTTCTGCTACTTGCTATATCAATCTGCCTGCCCTTCCTCTCTTTTTCTTTCTCACTCCTCTCTTCTTCTTTTTCTCTCGTATTCTCTGTTGCTTGAATTGGACTATCTGCCCCCTCTTTATATGCTCCAGGAGATGGGCGCGTGACTACCACATTTCCCACCCAATTCGCCAAGCAGATCTGATCCAGACCTTTCCACGTGTCATCATCACTGGGCTTTTACTTTCCACGTGGCAGGATCACTGGCTCGCTCATTATCTTGGATCATGTGCCAGCTTCCAACATTCTGGGAACACGTGCTTCACTTAAGTCTCTCGAGCAGACGTTCGATCCTGGTTGCCTGGGCGTTTTCTCACTTAAGTCCCTATTAATAAAGTGAGAGGAATTTCATCAAACACCTTTCAATCATACTGAGTGCATATATGCTAAGTGTGCATCGATCTTGTATGGGCACAAGGCAGATAGACTTAGACTTTATAAATGACAAAGACAAGTATGCACTGACCTTAGTATGCCTTAGACAAAACTAGCACCGACCATGTATAGGCCTTAGCCAAAAACATGCACCAACCGTGTGTACGCTCGGACCTTGATAAATTCTCAGTGCTCGGACATATATGTGCTCGGACCTAGTATGTTCTAAGACTTGAAACGTGCTCGGACCTGGTATGTGCTAAGGCTTGAAACGTGGACCGACTTGGATTGACATTATGCATGAGTGCACACAGACCTTATAATAACTAAGTGTAAACCTGCACTGACTTTATATGCCATTTGCAAACATGCACAGACTTCAACAACAATAGACAATGCATGTGCAGACTTACATGAGACAGATGCTTAGACCATGCCTTGTATTCATGTGCTTAGTCTAGAAAGTGTGCACCGACTTGGTACAGTGTGTGCACTGACCTCAGTGTGCAAAGTGCCATATGTGCATCGACTGCTACAGTGTATGCACAGACCTTATTGCACATGTTATGAAAATATGCTCGGACCTTATGATAAACATGCACAGACCTTAATGTGAGCACGGCAAAACCTGCACAGACCATATTGGTCACTAGCACCGACCTTAATGATACTAGCACCGACCTTAGTGATATATGTGCACAGACCTAGTGTGTGGAAGAAGAAGGACTAGCACCGACCTGCATGCATGCTACAATGATGTGCACAGATCTTGTGTGAAGCCTTATGCAAACATGCACAGACTCTAAACAGTGAAGTGCACGGACTTTATGTGAAGGAGGAGAAACATGCACCGACTTTGAAGACATATAAGCACAGACCTTATTAAGCGCAAGCCAAAACTTGCACCGACCCTAAGGCATGAACGAAGAGAACCATATATAGAAATGTGCACTGACCTGTAAGACTTCAGTCCTTTTCTGATAGATGGCTGACTTACACTTTTGGGCGATTGACCAGTTGACTGTTATGAACAATGGCGTCAACCTTGACCTGCGTTAACTTTTAGAGTGTTCTTTAAAGCTTGTTCTGATATATTTCATACCTCTATTATGTAATGAGATTGTTAGTTCATTTAGTAGGGTTTTATCATCAATGTTAAATATAATAAGTCATAATATTTGTCATCATCAAAACTTCAAAACCACAGGGACAATAAAGCCAAGCCCGGAATGTCGAGGTCCCACCTCAGACCCTCTCTACTATCGCCGACTTGCCTACGGGCAATAGTGAGCGCTACGCGAGTGAACTCACCCGAATGAGTCGGGCCCTCGTTCTTTGCTTTCTTGTAAGTATAGGTCTTAGGATCATTGAGTCAACCCGTGGCATCCTTGGCCCGTGCCACATCAAGTGGTATCAGAGCAAGTTCACAACTTGTCTCTACAAGTTGGTCCTAGGCGCATTTGCATTCATCACCCGGTGCATCAACCGTGCCCACTAGCATGGCTACCTCTTACCAATCACACCCGTCTCCTTCGCCTCTCCCAATGGATCCCAAACCCCTTGAAAGCCCCGCTGCCAACAAGGTTGACTACATCCACTCCCTCATTGAGGGCATGCCCAACATTTTTGGGCTGCTTGACGATATCACTGCCCAACTTGATAAACTTGAGGGAAGTAGGCCTGCACCAAGGGAGGATGAGAGATACCCCCGAAAAAATCCGGATGACCACCTCTTGGAGCTTTTGAAAGTCAAAACCCCCACCTTTGATGGATCCTACAACCCAAGCCTCTATCTAGATTGGAAATTTTCGATGGGCCAATACTTTGATTGGTACCACTTGGCCGAAGAGAGGAAAGTGAGACTAGCCAAAATGCACCTCTCCAAGCAAGCCAAAACTCATTGGCTAATGGTTGAGGGTTTAAGGAGGATCCGCGGGGAAGCCCTGATTGGCACTTGGGAAGAGATGAAGGCCGAGCTTAGGAAAACATACACTCTCCGACCCTCTCCTTCCTACTCCGAGAACCACAACCTGAGGAGCACTCCCATTCCTCCAACCCCACCCGTCCAAACTCTTCCCACTAAAACCCAAGTGGTCCCGGCCTCCGCCTCTCCATCTACCCCCATAAGGGCCCCCACACCCCAACCTAAACCCCCTCAACCAACCTACACTACTCAAACCCCTTTGGCCCCCGCCTCCGTCCCTCCATCTTCCCCCATAAAAGACACACCTCCCAAGACCAACCAACTCAATCCTCCTTACCTAACCCACCTTCCACTTCCAACCCCAATCTTACCCCAACCTAGGCCTCCACTGTTGTGCCCCTTGTGCTTTGATGATAATGTGGTGTTTTAATGATAGCAACATGAATAAGTCACCATGTTGTTAATAACATCACATTGAGTATGCATATGTCTGATCTGTTTCTGTGGAGAATGCATGATATGTCTGATCTGTTTCTGTGGAGAATGCATGAGTGTGCTAGCTCTAGTCTGTGCATTGCATATAGTCTATACATTCACAGTATTGCATAGGTGCATTCATCAGTTCATACTGTCTATACACTGATGCATGTGAGGTCCTGTCTGCACGCTGAAGTCTGTACATTGCTCTGCTTTAGGCTGAGCAAGTCTATACACTGTTGCACGTTCATTCAAAGTCCATACATGGTCCTGTAGCATGCACAAGTCTGTACATTGTCATGCACACACCCACAGGTCTACACATTGCATTGCAGCATGAACAATAGAGTCTATACATTACTTTGTGTTGTGTTTGTGCATCGTTTAGAACAAGTCTATAGATTCTTGCATGTTCTTAAAGTCTATACATTCTTGCATGATCTTAAAGTCTATACATTGGCAAGTCTGTGCAGGGTCTAGTTGAATCGGCTTGTTCATACATTCATCGAACAAGTCTATACATTCATGGCATATGTGCAACGTTTGTTCTACAAGTCTGTACATTGTCAGTGCATCATATGAAGTCTGTACAGAGTCTTGTTGCAAGTCTGTACATCACATCGGTTGTTCATAGCAAGTCTGCTTGCATTACATTAACTCTGTACAGCCTCTGTTCGCAACACAGAGTCTGTACATTGTTCATGCATGTGCACAGTTCTTGCTACAAAGTCTATACATCGTTCGTCTCACATAAGATGCAAAGTCTATATATCGTCTTGGCCATCGTCTGTCTGCACGCTGCTAAGTCTGTACATTGCATCGTCTCATGTTGCGTCTCAGCATCTCTATACATTGCAGCATGCATTCACTGTTAAAGTCTATACAGACTTTAGCGTCTCATTCAGCGTCTCTCTTTGTGTCTCACTGTTCAAGTCTATACATTCATCTGTTGAAAATGGAGCAAGTCTGTACATCGTGTGTTTCATGCATTGGAAGTCTATACATTGGGAATTTTACCGACGTTGCACTCACAAGTCTATACATTGGTAGCTTTACCTACGTTGCACTCCTAAGTCTATACATTGTGAACTCTCAAGTCTATACAGACCTTGCTTAGCTCAAGTATGTACATAGTCCATCACTCCTTTGGCCAGTCCATACATTGTGAAAGTCTATACATTCCTCATTGGCTTGCTTCAACTCTCAAGTCTGTACATTGCATCGTTTCTTCATGCATTGCATAGAGTCTGCACATTGTGTGCTGCATGCTCACTGTCTTGCTTGCATGAATAAAGTTTGTACATCTGTTTGCCAGCATGTTAACACAAGTCCATACACTGTCTGACTGCGTAACACAAGTCCATACATTGTCTATCTGCATAACACAAGTCCATACATTCTTCAGTTCAGTTCGTAGCTGAGTATGAAGTCTGTACAACCTATCAGTGTCTCACTTAGTGTCTCTGTGCTGGTCAAGTCTATACATGGTTTTGTTGGTCCAACATCAAGTCTGTACATCATTTAGTTGCACGCCATAGAGTTGAGCATGTCTATACATCAGTCTGCCTTGCTTCTTTCCATAGCAAGTGTGCACACTGCTTCACACTTCAGCAAGTCTACACAATGATGCACGTTGAGTCTGCATATTCACCTCGCATGTCTGTACATTCATTTGTAATGTTCATAGTCTTGCATACGTGCAGTCTGTACATGCTTTAGCTTTGCATTCACAACGTGAAGTCTGTACATGCTTTGTCTTCGAACTGCAAAGTCCATACATCACAAAGTTTACACACTGCATTCAGATTCACAAAGTCTATACAGTGCATATTCTATACAATGCATTACACCCTACAAAGTCTGTACAAGGTGTCGACATTAAACTGATAAGTTTCTCTTTGTCTGACAGGGACTCTTCGTGAAGCCTAATGAAGGCACGATATCCGAGGATAATAGGAGTGCCCTGATCATGACACGTGTGTTGAAGCTTGCTGAAATGCTGCCACGTGGTCAGGTGCTTTGGGCGGGAGATGTGGAAGCCACACGCCCTCTTGCTTGCTACTGCTATAAAAGGAAGTCTTCTTCCTCAGGAGAAGACTGATCGACTGAAGCAGAGGATAGCCTGTACGATCCTGTGAGAAAGAAAAGAGAAGCAGAAGAAGCAGAGAAGAAAAAGAGAAAGAGAAGAAGAGCTGATGTGACACAACCTCGGACCTAATGCAAGCAAGCACAATCGCATTCAAATGGGCCGAATTGGGCCACCGCTCTATCGACACTCACCCAAGCACGGGGTAACTTGGCAATGCCAAGGTGAGGTTGAGGGGTTGGGCCCTTGCTGGTAGAGGGCCAGAAAGGCCAAGATGGGATTCCCAATGGGTATGGATGCCCAATTCAAGGGGGCCGACAAAGTGCCAAAGGCACCGGATGTACTTCTCCCACGGTGATCACTCAAGACAACAGGGCTTAAGGACCGGGCTCTCACTCGCATAACCAGCAGAATTAAGAACAAATATTGAATGACAAGCACTAAATGGAGTGAAGGTTTGAGCACTTACTCGACCGGTTTGAAGAAACCAGTCCCGGTCGGAGACGAGGGCGAGCGGGGAGGCGGGTGGATCCCCACACGCCGCGCCGGGGTAGCTTGACATGCCCAAACAAGTTACAACCCTACACCTCTCACAGGAGGGGGATCTTGGGGTGGGAGTTATGGGATATTACAACCAAAATTACCTCCGCACAGGGAGGGGCCTTCAGCCGGCCAAGCGGGGAGGGGAAACTATGGTTAAAAGCATGGAACGATGAAGTCACCGGTTCTGCCTGCTCTCTCCGAACAGGGATAGGTAGACGGTGTTGCTGCTGTAGAACTCGCTCAAGAATTTCGCTGATGATGAGACTGGTGAGAAAAT
This sequence comes from Amorphophallus konjac, assembly GCA_022559845.1. Taxonomy (NCBI): domain Eukaryota; kingdom Viridiplantae; phylum Streptophyta; class Magnoliopsida; order Alismatales; family Araceae; genus Amorphophallus; species Amorphophallus konjac. The sequence goes on from CM040120.1 coordinate 143,823,677, forward strand.
CTTCGTAGCTGGGAAGGGAATGCCTCAGAATTTCTTCAATTTCTTCTGGAGCCGCTGCTGACTAGGATGGAGGTTTGAACAGAGCTTCAGATTCTCGGACCTGCAGTTTCAGACTTCTAACAGCAGATTGCAGAGAATGCCCCAGCTTCTCCCAACCTTGGAATCAAGCGCCGTCAGAGTCGTTGGAATCGTGGACGAGTCCTCTTCGCATAAAAACTGACGGGGAAGCCAACCGATGTCGAAAAGACTAGGGGATGCAGAAAAATGGCGACTGGTCGGTGCAGACTATGAGTAGCAGATCTGAGTAGCTGAGGGAGAAAAATGAGAACTCTGGATCACGAATGCCGAATGAAGTTCCGTTTCTTGATTCTGGAAGTCGATTGGGAGATGAAGAACGTTGAAGAAGAATTCGTGGACTGATTCCTTCGGGGTTCGTCGTGGCAGAGCTTCTAATCTGGCTCAGGTCCTCAGCCGAGGCAGAACTGCGCAGTTGTGGGAGAATGGACCTCCTGGACGGCTCGTAGATCGGAAGAAGATGAAACCACTTCTGATGCGAAGGAGACTAGTAGATGCTTCCGACGATGGCTCTTGGGTCTTCAAACTCGTCCGGAAAAAATCGTGGTGGCCGCTGCAAGTTTCTGGTTCATCTACAACCTCTGGACAGCAAACTGCAACTTCGAAGTAGCTTCCAATGACCAAGAAAGAAGAAGGGGAAGAGGGTAGATGAGTGTGGGAGTGACCCCTGGTTGTAAGGGGGTCTTGGAGGGGGTGTTCTAAGGTGTGGGAGGTGGAGAATAAGGTCTGGAAGAGGTTCCAACAGATGGTGGTAGTGGGGCTGCGAATTTGGGAAGGTGGGTGAGAGGGAAAGGGTATTTGAAAATGGGTTTAAGGGTGGGGTTATTTTGTTTGTCTTGGGAATGGGGGGGGTTGTGTTGGGGAAGGGAATGGGTGCTTGGGGTAGTGGGAAGGGTGCTTAGGAAAGTGGGAAGGGTGCTTAGGAAAGTGGGAGGGGTAGTTGGGGGTTGGATGGTTAGGAGAGGATTGGTGGAGGGGGTCTTGGGAAGGGATGGAGTATTGATGAGGGTTGTGGGGAATGGGAAGAGGCTTAAATGGGGTAGGTGGGGAGTGGAGGTGGTTGGGAAGGGAGGAGAGAGAAGAAAATTTGAATTTGGGTGTTGAGGAGAGAGAAAGTGGAGTGAAAAAGAGAGATTAAGAGAGGGAAGGGTGGGGAATCTCTCCCCTAGGGTTTCTCACCCAAAAAATGGAATCTCTCCACTAGATAAGAAGTGTAAACTCTCAAAATAGCAAGTTTTTCATTCATTGATTCATTAAGTTGGAATGGGGGGAATGTGGTCCTATATATAGGAAACCCACATTTCTACAAAAGTCCTTGACAATTGACTCAATGATAAATAACCGAGGGGGTAAGGGAGAGCCCTTGGGCCAAGCCCAATGAATTGGGCCCAATAGCTAACTAGACAACCTGATGACGCTCAAACTTAGGGAAATGAACACAAGACCTAGGAACATGACTCAAATAAAAGGGAAAATACATCAAATGACTCAAATAAAAATTACATAGGACTCAAAATTAAATGACTAGAACATTCCGGATGCAACCGGGGCGAGGAGACGAGCTGTGAACGTGGTCATGGGAGGTGATGTCCCCATCATACTCTCGGGGTGCGGAGAACTCGACTCCGTCGAGTAAGTGTCCTTCCCTCCTCGGAGGGTGTAGAAGTGGTACTTCCCTCAAGTCTTCCGAACGAGACCGATCTATCCACCTGCCGAGATAGCGCTCGTATACCTTGCTCCTGGTGGTAGTGACATGTTCATCCAATATTTGTTCAATGTGCTCACGCTGGGCTCTCTTGGCTGGTGGACTCTTCTCACGGGTGGGTGCTCTCTCAACAGAGGGAATAGGCTCAATATCCTCACTAGGTACCACCGTGGGTCCCTTATATGGCACTAGGTCGGCGACATTGAATGTGGGACTTATTCCATACTCCTCAGGGAGATCTAACTCGTAGGCATTTGTACCAATGCGCCTCAAGACCTGGAAGGGACCAACCCCACGTGGCCTCAGTTTAGAGTTGGCTCCCGGGGAGAGCCTCTCCGTCCTTACCATCACAAAGTCACCCTCATGGAATTCTTGGTGACGCCGATGAGAGTCGGCCCGCCTCTTATAAGCCTCATTCTTTTTGCTTATGTGCTTGCAAAGGCTTTCATGCAATTTTGTGAATGTTGACATTCTAGGGGTGATGGGTGGACCTGGGCAATCAAAAGTAGACCAATCATGCTTTGATGCCAAGAAGACTTTGATGGATTTTGGAGGGCCGGGGCAACCATATGTGGACTTATCATGCAATGTTGTCATGTAGACTTTGGTGGGCCTAGGTGGGCCGGGGCACCCGTAGGTGAACCTATCATGCAAAGTGGTGATGAATGTAGGGGGACCTGGACATCCGTAGATGCTTTTGACATGCTTAAGACTCATGATAAATGAAGGTGGACCAATACATCCGAATATGGTCCACTCATGCTTTCTACTTGACATGTGGGTGGTATGAATGAATGGACCCAACATAGTGTTCATGCCAAGTGGTGTGGTAGGCCTTGACACATACATGTTTTTCCTAAGGGTGACTTCCATGTGTATAGGTGTGGGACAACCTTTGAACTCCCATTGGAAAGGATCGAACGGATCTAAGAATGTGGTCATCATAGGATGGAGCACAACCTCATTACCTAGGGAAATGTGGCCCAAGGTCATGGCTCCCAAGGTGTAACCCGGGTCATAGATGAGGTGGGTTTGGCCTAATATGGTGGGTGAGGGTAGGAAAGGGTGGGTGGTTGGTAAGATGGTTGGGTCATATGAGTCCCTTGACTCCCATTAGAATGGATCATATGGATCATAAAATGGGTCACCTAGAGGGAGGAACTCCATGTCCTCAAGATCCTTAAAAGGTGCTAAGTCATCCTTCTCCATTATAGTTGGGCCAATGTTCTTGACAAGTGAGTCGGCCATGAGTGGAGGGCTTGGCTTTCTACCCGAGATAAGAAGCTCTAAATCGAGGAGAAGGTTGGGCTCATCGGGTGTAAGGAGGAATAGAAGGAGGTCGCTAGTGTAGCATCAATGGTGCAAACCGAGGTGATAGACCCTATGCATAGGTGTAGGAGGCTAAGGCTCCTAGGTTGTTCGACCATAGGGGTCAACATACTAGTCATCTCTACTTGCCATGCTATGCCCTTGAGGAGGTCCTCTAAGGTCTCCACTTGATAGGATGCTTGGATTGTAGTGTGATAGGAGAAGAAGGGCACTATGGGAAGGTCTCGTTCTATGGGAGGGAAAACATGGGCCAGGGTCTCTCGAATTGGGCTCTCCTTTAGCCAACTAACAATGGGTTCTCCTAAGATGAGCTCCGCCCCAACTAGAGAGGGTGGTGAAAGGTAAAGACCATCGTGTGAGGTTCCTTCTTCAGCTTGGACTTGGGTTTCCTCCAAAGTGGGTGGTGGGTTTGGAGTGCTCACAACTATTGGATTGGGTATGAGTTCTGCTACCAAGGAGGTGAGAGAGTCTTTTGGGGTGATGAGGGTTTGTGTGTGGTGTTCCCAGGGTAGAGGGTAAAGGGAAACTTGGATTGGGATTGGTAGGATGTGGTTTGGGAGTGGAAGTAGTGGAGGTCTAGGTTGGGGTAGGATGGGGTTTGGAAGTGGAAGGTGGGTTGGGTGACAGGATTTGGGTTGGGTGGTGGTGGCCGTCATGGTTCTAGGTGGAGGGATGGACACGGGGTCTACTTGGGTTTGAATGGTGAGAATAGGGTGAGTGGTGGTCCTTTTTGGGGAAACCGGGTCGGTTAGGGGTCTCTTCCCCTTGGGATCGGCTGGTTGTGGAGGGGTGGTAGTGGGGGCCAATTGAGTTTGGATAGATAGGTTTGCGGAAGGAGGTTTTGGTTGGAGTGTGGGGATCCTCATGGGATTTGGTGGAGAGGTGGTTGTTTGGTTTATTTGGGTCTTAAGGGAGAGGACTTGGTCGCGAAGTGTTGTTATGATGGTTGAGAGATGAATTGTTGGGGGTGGTGGGGGTGGAGACCATTGGTTGGTCTCAAGTTGGCCGGGTGGGGGTGGAGGAGTGGTAGTGCTCCTCGGGTTAGGGGTGCTTGAGTAGGAGGGGTGGAAATGTTTGGGGATGTAGATCTTTCCAAGTTCTACCTTCATCTCTTCCCATGAGTGAATAGGTTCTTGTCTTCTAACCCTCCTTAAGCCCTCTATGTGATCCCACTTACTCTTGGCTTGACCCGAAGTCGTCCCTTGGCCTTTCGGACTCTCGCGCATCCATATACCCAAGTCTTTTCAAAGTACCTTTCTATGGTAGCCTCCCACCTAAGATAGTCACTAGAATGCGATCCGTCAAAGGTAATATCCCTATCTAGGATGAAGTCCATGGGTGGTGAGTAGGCTAAGTAGGTGGCCATGATGATCGGGGGAATCAATGCAAGGGTCGGATTGATGATGACTCCAATGCAAGTATGCCCTAGGACTTGACTTGATAGAGACAAGTCAATGACTTGCTATGATATCAATTGATGTGACACAACCTCTAACCTAATGCAAGCAAGCACAATCGCATTCAAATGGGCCGAATTGGGCCACCGCTCTATCGACACTCACCCAAGCCCGGGGTAACTTGGCAATGCCAAGGTGAGGTTGAGGGGTTGGGCCCTTGCTGGTAGAGGGCCAGCAAGGCCAAGATGGGATTCCCAATGGGTATGGATGCCAATTCAAGGGGGCCGACAAAGTGCCAAAGGCACCGGATGTACTTCTCCCACGGTGATCACTCAAGATAACAGGGCTTGAGGACCGGGCTCTCACTCGCATAACCAGCGGAATTAAGAACAAATATTGAATGACAAGCACTAAATGGAGTGAAGGTTTGAGAACTTACTCGACCGGTTTGAAGAAACCGGTCCCGGTCGGAGACGAGGGCGAGCGGGGAGGCGGGTGGATCCCCACATGCCGCGCAGGGGTAGCTTGACCTGCCCAAACAAGTTACAACACTACACCTCTCACAGGAGGGGGATCTTGGGGTGGGGGTTATGGGATATTACAACCAAAATTACCTCCGCACAGGGAGGGGCCTTCAGCTGGCCAAGCGGGGAGGGGAAACTATGGTTAAAAGCATGGAACGATGAAGTCACCGGTTCTGCCTGCTCTCTCTGAACAGGGACAGGTAGACGGTGCTGCTGCTGTAGAACTCGCTCAAGAATTTCGCTGATGATGAGACTGGTGAGGAAATCTTCATAGCTGGGAAGGGAATGCCGCAGAATTTCTTCAATTTCTTCTGGAGCCGCTGCTGACCAGGATGGGGGTTTGAACAGAGCTTTAGATTCTCGGACCTGCAGTTGCAGACTTCTAACAGCAGATTGCAGAGAATGCCCCAGCTGCTCTCGACCTCAGAGTCAAGTGCCGTTAGAGTCGTTGGAATCGTGGACGAGTCCTCTTTGTAGCAAAACTGACAGGGAAGCCAACCGATGTCGAAAAGACTAGGGGATGCAGAACAATGGCGACTGGTTGGTGTAGACTATGAGTAGCAGATCTGCATAGCTGAGGAAGAAAAATGAGAACTCTGGATCACAAATGCCGAATGAAGTTCTGTTTCTTGATTCTGGAAGTAGACTGGGCGATGAAGAACTTTGAAAAAGAACTCATGGACTGATTCCTTCGGGGTTCGTCGTGGCAGAGCTTCTAATCTGGCTCAGGTCCTCAGCCAAGGCAGAACTGCACAGTTGTGGGAGAATGGACCTCCTGGATGGCTCGGAGATCGTAAGAAGATGAAACCACTTCTGTTGCGAAGGAGACTGGTAGACGCTTCCGACAATGGCTCTTGGGTCTTCAAACTCGTCCGGAGGAAGTCGTGGTGGCCGCTGCAAGTTGCTGGTTCATCTGCAACCTCTGGACAGCAAACTGTAACTTCGAAGTAGCTTCTAATGACCAAGAAAGAAGAAGGGGAAGGGGGTAGATGAGTGTAGGAGTGACCCCTGGTTGTAAGGGGGTCTTGGAGGGGGTGTTCTAAGGTGTGGGAGGTGGAGAATAAGGTCTGGAAGAGGGTCCAACAGATGGTGGCAGTGGGGCTGCGAATTTGGGAAGGTGGGTGAGAGGGAAAGGGTATTTGAAAATGGGTTTAAGGGTGGGGTTAATTTGTTTGTCTTGGGAATGGGGGGGGTTGTGTTGGGGAAGGGAATGGGTGCTTGGGAAAGTGGGAAGGGTGCTTGGGAAAGTGGGAGGGGTAGTTGGGGGTTGGATGGTGATGAGAGGATTGGTGGAGGGGGTCTTGGGAAGGGATGGAGTATTGATGAGGGTTGTGGGGAATGGGAAGAGGCTTAAATGGGGTAGGTGGGGAGTGGAGGTGGTTGGGAAGGGAGGAGAGAGAAGAAAATTTGAATTTGGGTGTTGAGGAGAGAGAAAGTGGAGTGAAAAAAAGAGATTAAGAGAGGGAAGGGTGGGGAATCTCTCCCCTAGGGTTTCTCACCCAAAAAATGGAATCTCTCCACTAGATAAGAAGTGTAAACTCTCAAAATGGCAAGTTTTTCATTCATTGATTCATTAAGTTAGAATGGGGGGAATGGGATCCTATATATAGGAAACTCACATTTCTACAAAAGTCCCTGACAATTGACTCAATGACAAATAACCGAGGGGGTAAGGGAGAGCCCTTGGGCCAAGCCCAATGAATTGGGCCCAATAGCTAACTAGACAACCTGATGACACTCAAACTTAGGGAAATGAACACAAGACCTAGGAACATGACTCAAATAAAAGGGAAAATACATCAAATGACTCAAATAAAAATTACATAGGACTCAAAATTAAATGACTAGAACATTCCGGATGCAACCGGGGCGAGGAGACGAGCTGTGAACGTGGGCATGGGAGGTGATGTCCCCATCAAGAGCAGAAGAGAAAGAAGAGAAAGAGAGAGTTAGAGAGCTCGAGCAGAGAAAGAGAGAGTGTGATTAGCAGAAGAAGAAAAAGAGAAAGAAAGATAGTGAGATCGAGAGAGATATGCCTTCACTGGACCGTGGATCAAATCCAGGCCAGTCAGCTCCTTGTGAGCCACATTCGTGCTTCATTGTTTACAGTTTTCATTGCTTTAGTTTCTTATTTTTACTTTCCTTTTAAACCTTTCTTCAAGCTGTCTGTCAGCAGTGCAAGCTGTGATGCACAGCGGCGAGGTGGATATCTCAGACGGGTTAAGCTGTAGTCCCCAGTGGATGGCAAGCTGTGTTGCCCAGCGGTTGTATGGCAAGCTGTGATACCCAGCTATTCAAGCTGTGAGTCAGCGGAATCCACACTCGGCTTTGAGTGTGGGGTGGATGTAGGTCTGGAGGACCGAACCACCTAAAAATCATTTGTGCACTGTGGTTTGAATTTTCTTATCTGATTGGCACTAGATGAATGCTTAGGGACGATATGGTTTGATTGCACACTATGTGTTCGATTGTAGCTTTGAGAGTCCTTTGACATTGTTCCTAAGTCACTAGTCAGTTCATCTATAAGCATTTCACTTGACTTAGTGAATCTGAATTCCGCAATTGCTTATTGGACTTCTGTTAGTATCAGGAAGAATTTTTAATTGGGTGAAATTTCTAAGGGAAGATTCATTCACCCCCCTCTGAATCTACTGCATCGAACCCAACAATTGGTATCAGAGCGGGTCTCTGACTTAACAGATCTAACAATCTGCAGAGGATCCTGCTAGTCTTTGGTGCATTTCAGAGTGTGCTTCTTGTGTTTTGTTTCATCGGTTGTGTGTCTTGAGTTGTTCATCTGATTTCAGTGCATTCATCATTTCTCGATAGCTAATCCTCCGATATTCAGAGGTAATAATTTTGATTCTTGGTTAGAAAATTTTCATCGGTATGTAAAATCAACTGATCCTAATCTTTGGAAGGTAATAACTCATGGTCCACACAAATTATCAAAAGATAAATCTATATGGACTGAGAAGGATAAATTGAAAGACAATGTCAACACTAGAGCATTAGTTTTAATGAAAGAATCAATTGACAGAGCTCTAATCGAATGCATTTCTTCTTGCAGGTCTGCCAAAGAAATTTTGGAAAAACTAAAGCTAATCAGGAATCACAGCAAATGCTTAATGGCTGATCAGAGAAATGATAATGATGAAACCTCAACTCAAGTAAGCTCTGAATCTGAAGAACTTTCGATTGATGAACTATGGAATATAAATGAGGAACTTAATGATAGATGTGAAAAATTGAAATCTGAGAATAAAAGGTTGAAAAAGAAAATTGATAAATGTGATTCTAATTCATCATGTGAAAAGTGCCTGAAAATGAATGAATTATATGATAAATGTCTATTTGAGTCTCACTTGAATATGAAACAAATGTGCATGTTGAAAAAGGAAAACCATGAAGGTATCAATAAAATCTCCGAATTAGAAAGTCAGCTGAAACTGACAACTAAAGAACATTTGATGAACTTGGAAGAGTTGGAAATGATTAAGTTTGATCTGAAGAAATCAAAAGCTGAGAATGTAGAAATTCAGACGAAGAATAAAAATCTTGAAGCTGAAATAGAGAAAATCAACAAGGAAGCTATGCATATCTCTTCTGTAGAGTCAAGCTGTGATATGTGCTCAGCTCTAAGAGAACGTAATGAAGATCTCTATAATGAAAATGAATGGATGAAGAAACAAATTGCTGTGTTCAAAGAGGATCACAGAAATCTGCTTGCTGAGAAAATCAAAGTGGAAGAAAGGGAAGAGGAACTAATTGAAAAACTGGAGCTGATGTCTGGAAGAGAGAGATGTGCTGGTAATGAAATTCAGAATAAAAATTTTGAGGAAGAAAACACTAAATTGAAAGCTGAAGTTAAAAAATTGAAATGGTTAAACACTGGCTTGTCTGAAAGACTTCTCACCACAGAAAAGGGAAAAGCTGTCTGTGATGAAGAATTAAAAATCTTGAGCAATCTGGAACAAGAAGTTGAGAAGTATAAAACTGCAAATAAAGTCTTAAGTGAATGTGTCAATTGTAGTGAACAGGAGATAGCCAGTTATGAGCTTCATATAGCATCTTTGGAAAATAAAATTTATGATCTTGAAACTTCAGAAATTGAGTCTGCTAAAATAAAAGGAAAGATGAAAGATGTCATGAAAAGTGAGGATAAGAACTCAAAAAGGGGGAGAAGCTGTAGTTCTGATGTTAAGAAAATTACTAGAAACCAGCTATACACTACTTTTGTGCAAAGCTCTGATGTAGCTGGTACTTCAAGTCAATCCCCAAAACAAAATAAAAATCAGAAATCACCTTCAACATTTGTATTTCAGTTCAAAGCCCAGAAAAATGAAAAGCAAACGAAAATTGTGAAAGGAGGTAAAAAATTGAAAAAGGATGGTCAGATGAACAAAGTTAAAAATGTCCCTGCTTGTACTGTGAATTATGCTAGCTGTGTGGAGTCTAATAGGTTAATGCATGCCACTCACAAATCATCTACTCATTCGCATGCATCTAAGAAGAAATTCTCATGTTATTACTGTGGCAAAGCTGGACATATCATGGACGATTGTAGACTATTAAAAGAAGATGAGCATGCAAATAAAACACTACATTCTAGGAATTCATCTGATAGAAACCATGCCACTAGGAAATTTAATGCATCCTGTTATTACTGTGGTAGGCGTGGTCATCTAATGAATGCATGTTTTAAAATGAAAGAAGACAACAATGTGAATTCTAGATTTTTCACACATGCTCATGGCCCACATAGATATAAATCTACTTCAAGCCAGCATATTATTTGTTTCACTTGCAACAAGCCAGGGCACAAGACAAACGAGTGCTGGACTGAAAAATATTGGGGTAACAATAACTCAAAAGGCAAACATCTTAGATGCTTTGAATGTGAGAAATATGGTCATGCAGTCAAGGACTACTGGCATGTTCAGGGAACTCATATTAACTTCAAATCTGTTGAATTCCTCAGAACAAGAAGTGCAAACATTTCATATTTTAACTATGGCAAGGTAGGTCACTGATTTACTGAATGTTGGTCATCAGGTAATAAGAAACAAACTGCTCATGCATACAACAGAACAATTCATGCTTAGTTTCATAGGTCTCATGATGTTGTTGATATGCATCATAGGACCAGAAAATCTGTTGTTTCATGTAGATACTGTGGAAAATCTGGTCATTCCATAGATAATTGTTACCTGATGGATCATGATGATAATATTGCTAAAAGATTGTTCAGAACACCCATCAGGGCTAATTCAGGACCCAAGACTTCTTGGGTTCCTGCAGGATCAAATTGATTAACATCTTTGCAGGTGTGTCTTGGAAGCTGAAGCATAAAGGGGTTAATAATCCAAGGCACTCAAAAAAAAATTGGAACCCCAGGACTGCACTATTCAGGTTAGTTCTGAAAACTATGTTTAAATTCTGTCTTCTGAATTTGTGTGCTCTAAATGCCTGCATTTCACTTTTGTGCATCATCTAACTGAATCTAATTGAAAATCTAAAATGCACATGGAAATAATTGTAGTTTATCTCTGAATGCATTACATATCTATGTCATGATGCATGATATGCCAAACTCCCTACATGTTGTATTGCACTGATTTGCATGACCATCATGGTATATTAAATGGAACAGTGCTGAAGGGCAGATGGAGTATGTCTGGATGCTACTGCCATGTGTGAGGTGGTCCTTGGACCAAGTCCTCCGCATAGTACCATGGGTCAAGACATATAGAGTAGTGTATTGCATATCATGTTGATTTGTTGGTGCTAAACTAAAGTTTTCTGAAATATGAATTGAACAATCATGCTTATGGTAATTCTCTTCTATCTAATTTGCATGACTCATATCTGAATGTAAAATTTGATATCATGTGATGTGCTTTCAATACATTTCATGCATACAGTAAGGGGGAGTCCAACTATTTTTGATCAATCATATTGCTGCTTATGTTTTATCCTTCACATCATGCACTTAGTCAGGGGGAGCTCAACTTGTCTTGACCAACCATTCTGCTGCTCATGTCTTGCTATTGTCATGATGAATGTAGACAGAGGAAGTTTTTTGATTATCTCAATCACTTTCACCTGAAATCCTCATGTCTAGTTTATTGGATCTTCTAATGCTCTCAGTTTGGTTCAATTGAATTATCTGCTGTCTTCACCAAAATAGCTGATCTGTCTGAATTCCAGACTCAGCTACTATCTGTTGATAAACTCTCTTCTAATGCTCCTCTCTATTGGTGATTTACTCTTCCACCAGCTTATGCTCATCCATCATACATCTCTCAGCTGGTGTGACTGATTTGGTACTACTGTTGATAAGTTGGTCAGCAAAATTTTTCTTTTCTGGTCTGAGGAACTTAAGCTGCATGTCATGAAATTTAGTCTGAGAACTTTTTAGAAACTCCTATCATATAGGTTTAAGAATTACCACTGAATCAGACTGATATAAGATTAATGTATTCTCAGATTTGTAATTAAATGAATTGAAAATATCTGAATGATAAGGTTTAATAAACTTTAACCACATGTGTCATAAAGACCTTAGACTCACTCATCAGATATCTGAAAATTTGAAATCAGGGTTTCTTTGGTTAAGATGCATAGAGTGAGTATTGTTGCTAAACATTAACTTTGAAAATTTTGACAGGAAATAAAATTAGTGAGTAATGAAAAGACTTTGTTCACTGAGAAACTGGGTCCTCCATCAAAGAAATGGAGTGAACCCAAGTCATGAAGTGTCATAGTCACTTAAAATGAAAATCCATTGAGAACCTGACAGAGCAATAGCATTTCTGTGTTGAGTAACTGGGGAGTCTGGCCTCTGATCAAGGTGTCTTCTCATGTAAAAAGACACTTATATTGCTAACTCTGTTCTCTAAGTTGAGAGGCAATGACAGTTATCACACTGAGTAACTGGGTCACTTCACTTGAGACGTGTTGTGCCTCATGTAAAAAAGGTGTTGATCAACCTAAATTGCTCAGGAAAAATATAATGTGCTTCATATGAAAAATATATTGAAATTTCTGTCAACTCATGTTCTTAGAAAAGTGGTTAACCTCAGTACTAATCTGCGTTTCTTTCAAAGGAGCTATTGAGATCATGTGTGTAAGATAATAGATGATTGTTTTTGAGTGTTTTCTGACTAATTGGTTCACCCTTATTAAAACTTGGCTTCAGATATGAGTATTGAGTTTAATTTGACAAATTTGGTATACATCAAAATTAAATCAGATTGGTTAAGTTGCCACTTCATAACCCTTTATGATAGAAGAGTCTATACTTCTTAAGACTTATTGAAGTGGTGCAAGCATTAAAATCCCTCATGATCAAATTCATTCATGATCAACAGTAACTTTATTGACAAATCCTCTCTTATCAGTTGACTGATTCCATCTGCATTTTTCTGACCATACAAATGTGAGGTGCCACTCCCATTATTATCTTGTTCACTTGCAGCCTTCTGAACTTCAGAATCCTTATGGTGGTGGAGTTCAGATTGATTCCTGAGATGTACTCCTCTCCACACTATTGGAATCTTCCATCTTGTTTTGCAACCAGTTCTGGTTCTGTGGACTTTCCACCTGTTTCATTCTGTTCATGCATATGTGAGGTGCCACAACCAGAATTCAGATTGTTTGTAATGGCTGATTTCAGATTGATTTATTGGATAACTAGAGTTCCTTCCTGCACTTTAGGGGGAGTTATGGTTTATCTGCATTTAAGAGGAGAGTAGTTCTGCATGCATATTGATAGGGGGAGAGATGTTTTCTTGTCATAAGGGGGAACTCTATTTCAGGGACATATGTTTCATTCTATGTATTTGTGTGCTGAATTTTGTCTTTCAAACCATCTTCTTTTTGCTTATGTCGAAGGGGGAGAATAGTTTGACAAGTCAGTGTGACTCATTATGTTGCCATCATCAAAAAGGGGGAGATTGTTGTGCCCCTTGTGCTTTGATGATAATGTGGTGTTTTAATGATAGCAACATGAATAAGTCACCATATTGTTAATAACATCACATTGAGTATGCATATGTCTAATCTATTTCTGTGGAGAATGCATGATATGTCTGATCTGTTTTTGTGGAGAATGTATGAGTGTCCTAGCTCTAGTCTGTGCATTGCATATTATCTATACATTCACAGTATTGCATAGGTGCATTCATCAGTTCATTCATCAGTTCATACTGTCTATACACTGATGCATGTGAGGTCCTGTCTGCACGCTGAAGTCTATACATTGCTCTGCTTCAGGCTGAGCAAGTCTATACACTGCTGCACGTTCATTCAAAGTCCTTACATGGTCCTGTAGCATGCACAAGTCTGTACATTGTCATGCACACACCCACAGGTCTACACATTGCATTGCAGCATGAACAATAGAGTCTATAAATTACTTTGTGTTGTGTTTGTGCATCGTTTAGAACAAGTCTATAGATTCTTGCATGTTCTTAAAGTCTATACATTCTTGCATGATCTTAAAGTCTATACATTGGCAAGTCTGTACAGGGTCTAGTTGAATCGGCTTGTTCATACATTCATCAAACAAGTCTATACATTCATGGCATATGCGCAACGTTTGTTCTACAAGTCTGTACATTGTCAGTGCATCATATGAAGTCTGTACAGAGTCTTGTTGTAAGTATGTACATCGCATCGGTTGTTCATAGCAAGTCTGCATGCATTACATTAAGTCTGTACAGCTTGTGTTCGCAACACAGAGTCTGTACATTGTTCATGCATGAGCACAGTTCTTGCTACAAAGTCTATACATCGTTCATCTCACATAAGATGCAAAGTCTATACATCATCTTGGCCGTCGTCTATCTGCACGCTGCTAAGTCTGCACATTGCATCGTCTCATGTTGCGTCTCAGCATGTCTATACATTGCAGCATGCATTCACTGTTAAAGTCTATACAGACTTTAGCGTCTCATTCAGCGTCTCTCTTTGTGTCTCACTGTTCAAGTCTATGCATTCATCTGTTGAAAATGGAGCAAGTCTGTACATCGTGTGTTTCATGCATTGGAAGTATATACATTGGGAGTTTTACCGACGTTGCACTCGCAAGTCTATACATTGGTAGCTACGTTGCACTCTTAAGTCTATACATTGTGAACTCTCAAGTCTGTACAGACCTTGCTTAGCTCAAGTATGTATATCATCCATCACTCCTTTGGCAAGTCCATACATTGTGAAAGTCTATACATTCCTCATTGGCTTGCTTCAACTCTCAAGTCTGTACATTGCATCGTTTCTTCATGCATTGCATAGAGTCTGCAAATTATGTGCTACATGCTCACTGTCTTGCTTGCATGAATAAAGTCTATACATCCGTTTGCCAGCATGTTAACACAAGTCCATACACTGTCTGACTGCATAACACAAGTCCATACATTATCTGTCTGCATAACACAAGTCCATACATTCTTCAGTTCAGTTCGTAGCTGAGTATGAAGTCTGTACAGCCTATCAGTGTCTCACTTAGTGTCTCTGTGCTAGTCAAGTCTGTACATGGTCTTGTTGGTCCAACATCAAGTCTGTACATCATTTAGTTGCATGCCATAGAGTTGAGCATGTCTATACATCAGTTTGCCTTGCTTCTTTCCATAGCAAGTGTGCACACTGCTTCACACTTTAGCAAGTCTACACAATGATGCATGTTGAGTTTGCATATTCATCTGGCATGTCTGTACATTCATTTGTAATGTTCATAGTCTTGCATACGTGAAGTCAGTACATGCTTTAGCTTTGCATTCACAACGTGAAGTCTGTACATGCTTTGTCTTCGAACTGCAAAGTCCATACATCACAAAGTCTTCACACTGCATTTAGATTCACAAAGTCTATACAGTGCAAAGTCTATACAATGCATTACACCCTACAAAGTCTGTACAAGGTGTCGACATTAAACTGATAAGTTTCTCTTTGTCTGACAGGGACTCTTCGTGAAGCCTAATGAAGGCACGATATCTGAGGATAATAGGAGTGCCCTGATCGTGACACGTGTGCTGAAGCTTGCTGAAATGCTGCCACGTGGTCAGGTGCTTTGGGCGGGAGATGTGGAAGCCACACGCCCTCTTGCTTGCTACTGCTATAAAAGGAAGTCTTCTTCCTCAGGAGAAGACTGATCGACTAAAGTAGAGGATAGCCTGCACGATCATGTGAGAAAGAAAAGAGAAGCAGAAGAAGTAGAGAAGAAAAAGAGAAAGAGAAGAAGAGCAGAAGAGAAAGAGAGAGTTAGAGAGCTCGAGCAGAGAAAGAGAGAGTGTGATTAGCAGAAGAAGAAAAAGAGAAAGAAAGATAGTGAGATCGAGAGAGATCTGCCTTCACTGGACCGTGGATCAAATCCAGGCCAGTCAGCTCCTTGTGAGCCACATTTGTGCTTCATTGTTTACAGTTTTCGTTGCTATAGTTTCTTGTTTTTACTTTCCCTTTAAACCTTTCTTCAAGCTGTCTGTCAGCAATGCAAGCTGTGATGCACAGCGGCGAGGTGGATACCTCGGACGGGTTAAGTTGTAGTCCCCAGCGGATGGCAAGCTGTGTTGCCCAGCGGTTGTATGGCAAGTTGTGATGCCCAGCTGTTCAAGCTGTGAGTCAGCGGAATCCACACTCGGGTTTGAGTGTCGGGTGGATGTAGGTCTGGAGGACCGAACCACCTAAAAATCCTTTGTGCACTGTGGTTTGAATTTTCTTATCTGATTGGCGCTAGATGAATGCTTAGGGACGATATGGTTTGATTGCACACTGTGTGTTCGATTGTAGCTTTGAGAGTCCTTTGACATTGTTCCTAAGTCACTAGTCAGTTCATCTATAAGCATTTCACTTGACTTAGTGAATCTGAATTCCGCAATTGCTTATTGGACTTCTGTTAGTATCAGGAAGAATTTTTAATTGGGCAAAATTTCTAAGGGAAGATTCATTCACCCCCCTCTAAATCTACTGCACCGAACCCAACATCCACTACTTCCACTCCCTACCCCAATCCAATCCTACCCTAGCCCACCACCACGGGTGCACCATGTGTCAGCTATCACCCCTCCACCACCAAAAGACCTTCCGACCCCCTTGGTAGAGGAGACCATGACCCATATGCCCGATCCCATGGGGATAGATGCCAACCCAAAACCACTCCTCACCTTGGAAGAAACTCATGCCCAAGTTGAAGAAGAAGCCTCACACTTTGAACTTCACTCTACGCTATCCTCTCTAATTAGGAGCAAGATCATCCTAAGTGGGTCCTTGGTTGGATGGCTAAAGGAGATACTAGTTCACCCTCTCACATCCCATGTCTACCCTCCCATGGAGTGACACCTCCCCATAGTTCCCTTCATCACCTATCGCACCACCATCCAATCATACTACCAAGTGGAGACTTTGAAGAATCTTCTTAAGGGCCTAGCCTTGCAAATTGAGTTGACTGGTATGTTGACCCTAGGGTCTGACCAACCTCATGGCCTTGACCTCCTCCACCTATGTGTTGGGTCTATCACCTCGGTTTGCACCATTGGTTGTTACACTAGCGACCTCCTACTATTCCTCCCCACATCCGATGAGCCTGACCTTATCTTCAAATTGGAGTTTCTTATCTCGGTTAGAAAGCCTAACCTTTCCCTCGTGGTCGACCAGCCCACCCAAGACACTGGCACAACTATTCCAATGGATGAGGATGACTCACCCCCTTTTGAGGACCTTGAGGACATATAGCTCCCCTCTCTAGGTGACCCTTACCATGATCCCTTCGACCCCTTCCTATGGGAGCCTAGATCTCCATGTGACCCCACTCACCTTATTCACCACCCACCTTACCCTACCCTTACCACCCATGTTGAGCCAAGCCCCTCCCTTACTAGGCTCGGGTTACACATTGGGAGCCCCGACTTTGGGCAACACACACCCTGGAATGAGGAAGTGCCCCACCCCAAGATATCCACCTTCCTAGACCCTTTTGACCCCTACGAGTGGAAGCTCAAAGACCATCCCATACCCCTACACATGGAAGTCATCTCTAGGATAGGAATGAATGTGTCATGGCATATCGCATAATCCGGCATGGTTAGTAGGTTAGGTCATCCCATTTGTGTCAGACACACATTAGGACAGGTGCATGACTTGTCCACATTTGGATGTGCTGGCCCTCCCCCATCCGTCGTCACCCACCCAATTAGTCTTGTGCATGAAGGGTACAGTTATGGGTGTCCTGGTCCCCCAGCATTTGCCACATTCACGCATGATAGTTTCACCTATCGATGCCCCAGCCCACCCAAGTCTGTCAAAGTCATTGCGAAACCAACACATGATAGGTCCACATTTGGTTGTCCTGGTCCACCCTTGCACACCATAGTCTTCACACCTACACCGCATAATAATGCATGGCATGAGCACTTAAGCAAGCAGTTAGCAATGAGTGGCAAGGATCACAAAGGGCAAGTAAAAACTCACAGGCATCACTTAGAGTGCCAAGTAGACAATGTGGTGATGGTGATATCGAAGTGGCTCTACCCTAGGGCTATCTCCAAAATGAGGGCACGGGGACTTGGACCTTCCCGAGTTCTGAGTAACATTGGCAAACATGTTTATGGGCTGAATTTACCAAAGGATTCTGGGATATACCCGACTTTTTGTATGGTAGATCTAGCACCCTATGAGGGCCCCGCGGTGGAACCTAGTGAGCACCTCGAGCCTACAACTACCTTTGTGAGCGACACCATCAGAGATCCTCCACATATCAGCCTAAGTGACTGACATGAGCACATGGAGGTGATACGGGACAAGCAAGGTGCCATCGCCAGGAAGAGGGTGTGCCTACGCTATCCTGAGAAGTGGAAGAGCCATCCCCCGGCTACGGATGCAGGGTTGAGTTAGGAAGACGTACTTCACCTGGATCCGCTTTGGTGTACTGCTACCCCGGTGGACCCACACTCGATGGGGTCGAGTTCTCCCCACCCCGGGGGTATGATGGGGACATCCCCAGCCACTCCATCTTTTTTTGGGACACTTGTTGCTCGCCAACGGCCCATCATCATTTTCGTCAGTTAATTTTGAGTCTAGTCATGTAATTCTCATTTTATTTTAGTCATGTATGTGTAATCTTTCTTTATTTGAGTCAGTTAATAGGTTAATGGGTCAGTTTGTTAGTCAATTAGGCCCAACTAGTGGGTTAGGCCCAGGGGCGCCCCACCCTTAGATTTGTTGGTCATTTGCTTATTTGTTAGGGTTAGTTTGGTCATAGGACTTATGTGAGTCTATAAATAGTCCCCTCCCCTCTCTCATTTGTACAACCTTTGATGCATTATTGAAAGCAAGAAATCCAATCCCTTTTCTTCTCCAAAAAAATTCCTCTCTTTTCTCATCTCTCTTATTATCTCTCTCTCTCTCTCTCACTCTCTCTAAGGGGGCCGCCCCCTCTCTATCTCCTCCCCCTCCCACCTACTTTCTCTCTCCTCCCCCTCCAATAACTCACTCCACCCCAACCCCAAGAGATCTCCACCCAATCCACACCCCACCCTCTAACCCCCAACTACCCATTTCCCTTCCCCAAGCACCCCACTACCTTCCCAAGGCTGAAGAGCCTCCTCCCTAGGCCAAATTAAAATCTCCCTCCCTACTGGACACCCTCTCTCACCTCCCCAATCACCCCCCCCCCCCAAATCTGGAGATCTCCCCATCTTCTCCATAGCCCTAGACCGCCCCCCTTCCTTCCTCATTCCACCCCCTCCCTTGGGCGCACCCAGCCCTCCCCCTTCACCATTCCTACATTTCCTGCAAGCTCAGCCCCCATCCCTACCCTCTTAGCCCCCAAGAGCATCCAGCCACGCCCCTCCTACCTCCCATAGCCACCAGCCTTCATCCCATTGCCAAACCCTCACCCATCTCCACCTTCCATATCCCCTCCACAATCAGCCCCAGCTCTGGGTTGCAGGTAGCAAAGTACCAGCAGATTTAAGAGAGTTCCACAGTGTCATTGTGTGGCTTCAAGAGGTGAACATTATGCCGTTGGAATCTTTGTCCAGTCAGCTTCGCAACGAGGGCAGCCCTGCCATCTTCCGATCTCGGAGCTGTCCGAAGGAGCCATTCTCGACGACCTGTGCAGTTCCTCCCAGACTGCTGACCAGAGCCTCAGTGCAGAAGCTTCCCCGGCTACCCCCGTGTGTATCCTAGAGCAAAACATGGCCGAGACAAATGCCAGCGAGTCCCCCACCTCCTCCAGGAAGAAGGAGGTCGTTCGCCCTTCGGAGCACCCGGTTCCGGCCGACTTCGTAGGAGTGCGCAGACTGGGCCGGCCAGGTCCAAGTTGGATAGATCCTCACTCTTCTGATCAGATCATTCTCTTCCGACCTCTGTTTGTGGTACCATTTGTTCTGCCTCGAAGCTTCCTCGACCATGGTCGCGTCGACGCCAACTTCACCTGGATCGGAGTCCGGGAGCGCCCAGAGCAGCTTCTGTAACAGCCATCCTTGACTCTGTTCCTAACAGGGGCATTTCGGACCCGGCCTGCACTCCCAGCTGTAGCGACCACCGCCGACCACCGAGGCACACCGGGCTTCTATGGTTTGTTCTCTGGTCAGTTCCGATTGTCCCAGCACTAGTCCCACCTCCGGCAACCTCCGTTCGAGCTCGTGGCGGCCCCGACTCTGACCCGCTGTCCTGCTGTTCCTAACAGAGCCGAAGTAGCGTCCACTGTAGAGATGAAGGTACTACACCCCGGGCCGACCTCCGGATGACCACCAGTGCTTGCAGCCCACTGCCACCAGATCCCTGGTTGACTCAGCAATGGCTTCACCTTCCTGTAGCATCGGGAGTTGCCCGCAGTAGCCCGACTTCCACTCTCTGCCCCTGTTGGTCACACTCGGACAGAATCAGGTTCCTCGGCTTTTCCCCTCCCCTCGCTCGGCCGGCTGAAGGCCCCTCCCTGCGCGGAGGTTGTTTTGGCTGTAAATTCTTAACCCCCACCCCGAGAACTTCCCTCCTGTGTGAGGTGTAGTACTGTAATAAAATTGTGTTTAGGTCAAGCGCCCCCGACGCAGCGTGCGCGTGCGAGCCCACGCTACCCCGCTCGCCCTCGTCTCCGGCCGGGGTTGGTGTCTTTACACCGATTAGGTGAGCATCCGGTTTCCCTCCTTGCTTGTTTTACTCTACTGGTTTAGTATCTCTTTAGTGCCGTCGGATGGTGAGGTGAGCGCTCGGTCCAATTCCATCAAATTGAGGGCCCACCGCGGTGTGAGTTGTGAGAGAAACCCCTTAACCCAGGCCTTCGGCGTGCTGGCCGCCCTCGGAGTTGGGTATCCCAGGGCCCTTAGAGGTCAGCCATAGCGAATCCAAGCCTGGAACGTCGAGGTCCCACCTCGGACCCTCTCCACTATCGTCGACTTGCCTACCGGCAATAGTGAGCGCTACGCGAGTGAGCTCGGCCGAGTGAGTCCGGTCCTCGTTCTTTGCTTGCTTGTAAGTATAGGTCTTAGGATCATTGAGTCAACCCGTGGCATCCTTGGCCTGTGCCACATCAAACAGTCCTTGGGCTTAGCGGTCATGAGACGACCGTTTAACCCATTTTGGTGGTCCCAAGGGAGACCGTCTATTGTCCAGGCAGTAACGGGGTGACCGTTTTACTCCTTGGCAACCCCATGGTATTGCGGTCCCATGAGAGACCGTTTATTCCATGAGGCGGCCCAGGATTGGACCGTTTTATTCTAAATGGTCTGTTGATGACTGTTCTTCTCCAAGGGTCATGCGGTCTAGAGAGGACCGTTTTAGCCAGTGAGCGGCCTAGGAGGAGACCGTTTCCCTGATGATTCTGGTGGTCCAGAGAGAACCGTTTCTACATCTAGCGGTCCAGCGCTAGACCATTTTTACCTGGGGCGGTCCAGAGTGAACCGCCACCTGTCTTCTGTCCAACCGGAGTTCTCTTCTCGTCGATCCCAACCCCGGGGGAGTGGACCTCGATCCCCGTGCTGATCGACGATCCGACCGATGCTGGACATCATGTGGGGGCCATATGTGGGCGCCTTGGGAACCCCAGAGAGTTACGTGGATTCAGTTGATGTCACCGTGAGTCGGTGTCGGTACGAGGAGCAGTCCCTGTACTTCGTCTAGTTTAGACGTTGTTTTCCGTTGGCTAGAGAGTCTACCCTTTCAGCGACCCTCCACTAGTCATAACCTTCCGACACACGAGTGGTCCCACCAGGGAGTGGTGGCGAGACTACCCCGAGAGACGGTTTTTAGACTGGTTACCGTAGGGCCCCCGTCTTGCAGCCAGAGTCTGGCAGAGGGGAAAACCAGTCAGAGGGCCAGACCTAGGAAGCATGGTCTGTGTGTGCACACGTGGTTGGGGGCGGTTGGACCCGTGCTGACGAGCGCGACCCCATCTAGTTCTTGTTTGTGGTTACTTGTACGGTTCCCCATTCCGCCAGTGTGCGTTGAGGGGGATACCTGAGGCACGGTCTAAGACGCCAGTGGGCACATCGGCCTTGCTTCTAGTTGTTGGTACTCCTGTCTGTGTCAGGTAGTGACTCTTGGTGTTCTGTCGGGTTGTCTCAGTTTTCGTGCCATGTGGTCGATACTTGACGTGGCTGAGCTTCCCCGTTTACTTGTTTTGTTGACTTTCGCTCTATGTTGGGTTAGTGTAAGTCTTTGACTACTTTCCGTGTAGTTTCTCGTTTCGCGAAATAGGGGTCCGGGTGATCCCTACTGAGCCTTTTGTTATAAGGCTCATTTCCTACGTTTTTCTATGGTTTCAGGTGAGGCGAGGCTTTAAGGGAGCGCTTCTGAGGCTCCACGTGGTTCAGGTGCCCAGGGTTAGTTGCCAGTAGCCAGTTCCGGGCTATGTCTCGTGTAGTTGTACCTTTTCTCTTTGGACTGTACTAGTTGTGGACTACTGTTACATTTTAGACTACTGTTATATTGTGGATTATGTAATTTCTTTAATGTTATTTATTAATTCCTGCTTACTCATATTAATTGTGTAGTTCTGCAATTATTTTAGATTCTTGTGTATTTCCACACAATCCTTTTAACCCTTCTGAGTCTTCGGGCTCGTGGGTGGCGGTTTGAGATTCGGGTTATCGGGCCTTCCCGATATTCGGATCTGGGGTCATTATAGTTAGTATCAGAGCACAATTGTGGATGTATATAAGAGTCATAAATAATTACAGTGGTCCACTAGTCCATAATGATGATGTATAGTCGGCACTGGCTTAGGGCATCGTGTGTTTTATTAATTTTGCCATTTTCCGTGTCTTCTGTCATTTGCAACAGGCGAGTATGGAGCCGAGGCGGAGGACTCACTCTCAGTAGGGACAGTCGATAGAGGAGCAAGAGGAGCAGAGTAGAGTGCCACCAGTTACCACTAAGGCAGGGGATGCAACGAGAGTTCCGGGGGCAAAGGATTTCTTTCGAAGTATGTTTCAGTTCATGACTCAGCAGTTCAGTGGAGATGCTGGTGAGGGCTCGTCGTCTAGAGGTGGGCCTAGCCGTGCGGTGAGGGACTTTTTGTAGTTCCATCCACCCTACTATGGTGGCCAGCCAGACCCATATGTGGCCCGAGTTTTGCTTGATGAGATGGAGAGAGTGTTTAGTTCCATGAACTGTGCCGAGGAGGACAAGGTGATGTTGGCTTGCAACCAGCTGCAGGTTTCAGCTCGAGCGTGGTGGTCTTCAGAGTGGAAGACGTCCTTTCAGTCTCGTTCTCTTAAGTTGATTGTGTGGCAGGACTTTGTGAGGGTCTTCGAGCGTACTTACTATCCATCCTATGTTGGTACGCAGACGATACGTCAGTTTCTGGAGCTGGTTCAGGGTGATATGTCAGTGTTGCAGTATAGAGCTCAGTTTGTTGAGTTGGGCTATTATGCTCCCCATATCATGGAGAATGAGGGGCTGAGGACCGAGCAGTTCATCCAGGGTTTGAGGCAGGATCTAAGGCACCTCTTTGATGGCGAACGCTGCCACTGATTTGGAGACGGCTTCCCGTATGGCGGCATCACTGGAGGTAGATATGCATAAGATCCAAGGATAGGTTGGCCAGGGGTAGTCCCAGTCAGGTCGCAGCCAGCAGACGGCTACCCAACAGTAGAGCACCTTTCAGCACGCTACGGGTAGTTCGGGAGCATCAGTGCTGGTGACGTCAGTGACATGATCTGCGTCTTTTGGCTCAAAGGTCAATAAGTTCTTCAGGAAGAGTTTCCATAAGAAGTGTAAAGAGGGCAGAGATCAGAGGCAGGCGTCTGTGGGTAGTGTTCAGTAGCAGGTCCCTTATCAATGTCAGGGATCAGTTGGTGGTTCACAGGGGTCGTGTCCCCGGTGCGGCGGTTCTCACCCGCTCAGGCAGTGCACGACGCCAGTGATTTGTTTCAGATGTGACTAGGCAGGGCATATGGCGCGTGACTATCCTTCAAGGCCGCAACAGCAGCACTACCCTCAGTAGTAGCGTCAGCAGCAGGGGCAGTATCTGCCACTACCCCGGTCAGTGAGTGTGGGTAGCCAGAGGTCTCAAGGCAAGATTACAGACATGACCAAGGCAGAGGCAGAGGCGTCGCAGCTTGTGGAAGGTACTGTTATGATTTTGGGTTACGCAGCTCGAGTTTTGTTTGATTCTGGCGCGTCGCATTATTTTATTTCGGAGGATTTCACGCTGAGTATTGAGGAGCCAGTGATGCAGCTGTCTTGTGATTTGGCGATGGAGTTGCCTACTGGTGATTTTATGATCACCCCATATTGTTTTGAGAAGGTACTTGTGTGGGTGGAAGGGCGGAGCTTGCCGGCCAGGCTTTATGTGTTACCACTTCAGGATTTCGATGTTATTTAGGGCATGGATTGGCTTGAGGCTCATCATGCCTTGGTGGATTGCAGCTCGAAGATGGTTTATTTCTAGCAACTTCGAGGACCCACCTTCTATTTTCAAGGTATCAGGTCTTCCTCTTCCCGCTTTCTTAATTCGGCAATTAGGGCTCGTCGATTGCTCGATGCGGGTTGTCAGGGTTTTCTCACTTCAGTGATCGTGGCGGACCAGTCGGAGCTGGATGTAGAGGACATTCCGGTGGTGTGTGAGTTTCCCGATGTTTTTCCTGAGGATTTACCTAGATTACCTCCCCAGCGGGAGATCGACTTTGCGATCGAGGTTGTGCCTGGTACGGGACCTTTGTCAAAGTTTCCTTACCATATGGCTCCCGCTGAGTTGAGAGAGTTGAGGGTGCAGTTGCAGGAGCTGCTTGCTAAGGGGTACATTCATCCAAGATTTTCCCATTGGGGTGCGCCAGTATTATTCGTGAAGAAGAAGGACGATAGTCGGAGGTTGTGTAATGACTACCGGCAGCTGAATGAAGTGACCATTAAGAACAAGTATCCGTTGCCACGGATTGATGACTTGTTCGACCAACTTCAGTCCGCACGAGTGTTCTCGCGGATCGATTTGTGGTCTAGTTATTATCAGCTACGGATTCGTGAGTCTGATGTGGGGAAGACTCGTTCAGCATGAGGTATGGGCATTATGATTTTTTGGTGTTGCCATTTGGGCTCACCAATGCCCCCGCAGCATTTATAGATTTGATGCATAGGGTGTTTCGTCTCCACTTGGACCAATTTATGATCGTGTTTGTGGACGACATCCTTATTTATTCACAGTTTGCAGAGGAGCACGTGTACCATTTAAGGGTTATGTTGCAGACCTTGTGAGATCACAAGTTGTATGCGAAGCTCAGCAAGGGTGAGTTCTGACTTCGGGAGGTGCACTTTTTGGGGCACGTGATTTCTACTGATGGTATTTTCGTGGATCCAGCCAAGGTCGAGGTAGTGATGCAGTAGCCGAGGCCAGAGTCCATGATGGAGATTCGGAGTTTCTTGGGGCTTGCAGGCTATTATAGGAGATTCATTCGGGATTTTGCTCATGTCACAGCCCCGATGACTAGACTTACAAGGAAGGATGTGCCCTTTGTTTGGATTCATTCAGGAGGTTGCTTACCTCGGCACCGGTATTAGTGTTGCCTTCTGGATCAGGAGGTTTTGTGGTGTGTACAGATGCTTCCAGGGTCAGTTTGGGTGCTGTGCTGATGCAGCATGGTTGAGTGGTGGCTTATGCATCTCGGCAGTTGAAGCCACACGAGGAGAACTACCCTACCCATGACCTTGAGTTGGCTGCTGTGATCTTTGCATTGAAGATTTGGAGGCATTATCTGTATGGTGAGAAGTTCGAGGTGCTCACTGACCATCAGAGTCTGAGATATGTGTTCACTCAGAGGGACCTTAACCTCAGGCAGAGGAGATGGATGGAGTATATGAAGGATTATGACTTCACCCTGTCTTATCAACCGGGCAGGATGAACGTCGTTGGGGATGCCCTGAGTAGGAAGGTCATCGTCAGTGCTATGATGTTGAGGAAGTGGAGGCTCTGGGAACAAGTGCCAACCATGACATTTAGGCTCAAGGTTCCTCAAGAGCCAGGGTCAGCTGTTCTTGGGAGCTTGACTGTCACACCAGCTATTCATCGTCAGGTGACAGAAGCTCAGCATGTAGACCCTTAGTTGCCCCGGATTTTGGCTATGGCCGATGTAGAGCTCGGCGAGAACGGAATGGTGAGATTTCGAGGTAGGCTATACGTCCCGACCGAGGAGCAGGTGAGACATGCGGTGTTACTAGAGGCTCATGAGAGTAGGTACACCATACATCCTGGTGTGACGAAGATGTATCGAAACTTGAAGAGGCAGTTCTGGTGGCCTGGCATGAAGCGAGATGTTGTTGAGTTTGTGGCCAGGTGCCTGACCTGTCAGTAGGTGAAGGCAGAACATCAGCGACTTGGTGGTACACTTCTGCCCTTGGAGGTTCCCACGTGGAAGTGGGACCACGTGACCACTGATTTCGTGGTGGGATTGCCGAGGACTCCTAATGGGCAGAATAGTATTTGGTTGTTGATGGATAGGCTGACGAAGACGGCACGGTTGTTACCGATCAGAGTCAGCTGAAGTGTGCCCAAGTTGACGCATCTTTATGTGGAGCGGATCGTACCTTTGCATGTAATTTTCATTTCCATTGTGTCAGATCGAGATCCGCATTTCACTTCTGGATTCTGGAGGAGTTTCCAATGAGCTCCAGGCACTGAGTTAGCTTTTAGCTCGGCGTACCATCCTCAGTCGAATGGTCAGTCAGAGAGGACCATCCAGACGTTAGAGGACATGTTGAGGTCATGTTTCCTGGAGTGGCAGGGGAGTTGGATCCACCATCTACCATTGGTGGAGCTTGCCTATAACAACGGCTATCATTCGAGCATTGGTATGGCTCCTTATGAGGCGTTGTACGGGCGACCATGTTGGACTCCACTCGATTGGTTTGAGGTTGGTGAGCATGTTATGACGGGACCAGATCTGGTGCAACAGTGTGTGAATGTGGTGCATTTGGTCCGTCAGAACATGTTCGTGGCATAGAGTCGGCAGAAGAGCTATGCGGATCAGAGAAGGTAGCCCCTCAGTTTCGCAGTCAGTGATCGAGTATTTTTAGGGGTTTCTCTTATGAAGGGGGTAATGCATTTTGGGCGGCGTGGGAAGTTGAGTCCCTGCTATGTTGAGCCTTTTCCCATTGTGGAATGCATTGGCGAGGTTACCTATCGGTTGCAGCTACCTTCGGAGTTAGCTGCGGTGCATGATGTGTTTCATGTCTCCATGCTGAGGAAGTACATGCCCGATGATTGTCATGTGTTGAGTATTTTGTTTGGTCCGAGGTGACTCCCGATCTATCTCTACTGGAGTTCCCCATCCGTACTGAAGATCGGCGAGAGCAGCACCTACGGAATAAGGTCATTCCTTTTGTTAAGGTGGTGTGGCAGCGGCATTCTGGCGACGAGGCATCTTGGGAGCAGGAGGATGAGATGCGTCAACAGTTCCCTTCTCTATTCGAGTAAGTTCCTTTTCACTTCCCCGTGCTTCATTTTAAATTTTGAGGATGAAATTTGTTTAAGGGGGGAGGGCTATAACGGCACGAGTTTTTCAGACACTTTTTGGATCTGGATCCGTGGGTTTCGGATCAGTTTTGGGGGTCTCGGGACATGTTTCACGATTTTCACGTGTTTCCCCTGACAGGACCTATGGAACCTTGTATCGGGTAAACCGTTACGTTCTCCTACTCCAGAACAGTACTAGTGTGACCGGCATGTTCTGAGGATCGAGGAAATCTATTTTTATATTTTTTTCGTATTTTTTAAAAAATTTGAGATTTTCTATAAATACCACTCCTTTTCTTTTTCTTTTTCTTTTTCTCTTCTTCTTCTTTCTTCTTCTCCTTCTTCCTCTCGTGAGCAAACCGGCGCCCTCTCCTCCCCCTCTCTCGTGGAAGCGGCGGTGACCTCCCCTCCGGCTATAGATGGTGGCGAGGTGACGGCGTGGGGACGGCAGTGGTGGCGTGACGATCGTGGCTGTGTGCGTGGCTCGTGGGAAGCTTGTCAAGAACGAGGGTTTCAAGCGGTATTTCGAAGATCTGCAGCGATCCATCCCGTTTCAGGTGACCCCGAGGTAGGGTGACGGATCCTTAGCTTGGCATTTACCTTCCCCGTGATTTGTGGGCCGAGGCGAGGTCGAGAGAGGGCTATTTTGAGCTGAGAAGGGAAAATCATGTTTTGGGGTTTGGGCGCCAGATCTACAGTTTTAATGCGCCATTTGATGGTTTTGGGGCTTCAATCGATGCTTGGGAGCATGGGGAAGGGTTTCCCCTTTGTTTCCCGTTCACCCGGGGGTGAATGGGGTGTGGAATGGCATTTTGGGGCCATTCCCGCCGTTCTCGGTTTTACGGAACATATGCGGTCGTAACAGTAACCATTTTTGGGCTTAAGCGGCCTTAGGCAGACCGTTTTTGGGTCTAGAGTGTCGGTAGGGTATGCGGTCATACGATAGACCGCCAAGCCCTGTGGCGGCCAAGGGGCCGACCATTTTTCCTCGTGACCAGCGTGGTCTTCGAGGTGTTTCTGACCGTTACGTTTTGACTGTTGAGCAGTCCTTGGGCTTAGCGATCATGAGACGACTGTTTAACCCATTTTGGCGGTCCCAAGGGAGACCGTCTATTGTCCAGGCAGTCACGGGGTGACCGTTTTACTCCTTGGCAACCCCATGGTCTTGCGGTCCCAAGGGAGACCGTTTATTCCATGAGGCGGCCCAAGATTGGACCGTTTTATTCTAAACGGTATGTTGATGATCGTTCTTCTCCAAGGGCCATGCGGCCTAGAAGGGACAGTTTTAGCCTATGAGTGGCCTAGGAGGAGACCGTTTCCCTGATGAGTCTGGTGGTCCAGAGAGAACCGTTTCTACGTCTAGCGGTCCAACGCTAGACCATTTTTACTTGGGGCGGTCTAGAGTGAACCACCACCTGTCTTCTGTCCAACCGGAGTTCTCTTCTCGCCGATCCCAACCCCGGGGGAGTGGACCTCAATCCCTGTGCTGACCGGTGGTCCGACTAATGCTAGACATCATGTGGGGGCCGTACATGGGTGACGTGGGAACCCCAAGGGGTGGCGTGGATTCGGCTGATGTCACCGTGAGTCAGTGTCGGTATGAGGAGCAGTCCCGGTACTTCGTCCGGTTTAGACATTGTTTTTCGTTCGCTAGAGAGTCTACCCTTTCAGCGACCCTCCACTAGTCGTAGCCTTCCGACACGCAAGTGGTCCTACCAGGGAGTGGTGGTGATGCTACCCCGAGAGATGGTTTTTAGACTGGTTACCGTAGGGCCCCCCGTCTTGCAGCCAGAGTCCGACTGATTGGAAAAACCAGTCAGAGGGCCAGACCTACGATGCATGGTCTGTGCGTGCACACGTGGTTGGGGGCGGTTGGACCCACGCTGACGAGCACGACCCTAGCTAGTTCTTGTTTGTGGTTACTTGTACGGTTCCCCGTTCCACCAGGGTGCATTGAGGGGGATACCTGAGGGGCGGTCTAAGACGCCAGTCGGCGCATTCGGCCTTGCTTCTAGTGGTTGGTACTCTTGTCTGTGTCAGGTAGTGACTCTTGGTGTTCTATCAAGTTGTCTCAGTTTTCGTGCCGTGTGGTCGATACTTAACGTTGCTGAGCTTCCCCGTTTACTTGTTTTGTTGACTTTTGCTCTACGTTGGGTTAGTGTTAGTCTTTGATTGCTTTCCGTGCAATTTCTCGTTTCGCGAGGTAGGGGTCCGGGTGATCCCTCTCGTTTCCCTACGTTTTTCCGTGGTTTCAGGTGAGGTGAGGCTTCAGGGGAGTGCTTCTGAGGCTCCACGTGGTTCAGGTACATAAGGTTAGTTGCCAATAGCCAGTTCCAGGGTATGTCCTGCGTAGTTGTACCTTTTCTCTTTAGACTGTACTAGTTGTGGACTACTGTTATATTTTAGACTTATGTTATATTGTGGACCATGTAATTTGTTTAATGTTATTTATTAATTCCTACTTATTCATATTAATTATGTAGTTCTGCAATTATTTTAGATTCTTGTGTATTTCCACACCATCCTTTTAACCATTCCGAGTCTTCGGGCTCGTGGGTGACGATTTGAGATTCGGGTTATCGGGCCTTCCCGGTATTCGGATCTCGGGTCGTTGCACCGAAGAGCCAAACAAAGCCAAAGACGGTCCTTAGGGGAGCCGCCCTATGAGTGAAACGGTCAAGGAGATGACCGCTACGCTCAGAAGACTCCTGAAATGAAACTACAGAAAGCTAAAGGGTTACGGTTTGCTTGAGGCCGTTACTTACCCAAGATGGTCTCATCAGGGCTGCAAGGATGAGCTTAGCGGTCAGGATAAGGCCGATACTCTCATTCCACCCCAAGTCGGTCAAACCGACTTAAAACAAGAAGTGGCGGTCTCACCCTGGCCGTTGGACGAACCTGGCGGTCATGGAAGGGCCGTAACACTTCAACCGGCAGTCAGTCGCGGGACCGTTTCCCACAAACCGACTTATCCAACTCAACGTAAAGAAAGGCGGTCAACCTAGCGATCCTCACCGGGCCGCTACACCAAGCTTAACGGTCCTCCAAGGGCCAAAAGACAACAAATACGGTCTATCATTCGACTGCTAAAACCTGAACCGACCTACACTGTTCACGGAGCCAGAAAATGATCCTCAATGGGCTGCCTCTCACCTAGCGGTCTCTGATTTGACCGCCAAGCTCCTACCGCGAGCAAACCGTAGGGGTGGCTCAAAATCGATGTTTCCATGCGCCATTCTCCTTAAAATTAAGGGGAAACAACCTTAATGACAATATAAACCTTCCATGGTCTAGAAGGGATCCCAACCATGCCATAATGACAAGAAACGGGTGATTCCAACGAATCGACCCAAAATGAGTCACGTGGGTTCCCGGGCTCATACCGGCCCCAAATGACAACCGATTGCAATGAATCTAGCGGGAACAAAATACTAACATGCTAGGGGTTCAAATGAAACTAACTAGGCTAGAAACCATCATCGGGAAAGGCGAACTTGTCTCACACCCCCCCGAAGCATGCTTTCACCCTAAAGTGTTCGACTCGAAATCGCGAGGGAACGCAGAAGAGAAGTAGGGTATCCATCTCCCTACCTCCATCAAAGTTCTCGCGCGCCGAAATGACTAAACCACGCTAAAACGTCACACGAACCATGCCACGTCGGCTTTGAATCCACCGAGGGATCACGCCAACGCCACACTCTGTTCCTCACGCTATCACGTGTCACGACAGCTCCACGATGTTCCTACCTCGCCCACCTCACCACGGTCGCATGCCCCGCGGTGAGAGGAGAAGAGAGGAGAGAGAACAGAGGGAGAGAAGTGAATGAACGTGAGAGAGGAGAGAGGAAGGAGAAAGGTGAAGGAAGAAAAAGGAAAAGAAAATAGGAAATTAGGCAATTTCTTAAAATCTGATTTTTGGCACGAAATTTCGTAAATTCAAATAAATATAGAAAAATAGTGTTCGCGATCCTCAAAACAAGCACAACGCACCTATAGCGTCCCTGAGTAGCAAAACATAACGGTCAACTCTCCATAGGGTTCCACATGTTATACAAAGTAAAACCCGCGTGGATTGCAAAACACATATCAGGACCCACGAAAGCGATCCAATAGCTCTCTGATTCCAATCTGAAGAATCCATGATATTACTGAAATAGACTAGACAATTGTAGCCAATTGTGCAGCAACAGTAGTAGTTTGGTGGTCAGTAGAGTAGGCCAAGATCGACATCTTCTATTTATTCTGACAGTGGTTCCATGTTCTTGAGGTCAAAATTCAAATGGATGTTCAGGAAGTCTGGTTCAAGAAGGAATCAGGAATGGCAGGCTTCGGCAGGTAGTGTGCAGCAGCCTTTACCTTCTCAGCGACAGGGGTCAGCAGGGAGTAAGCAAAGGTCATGTCCTAGGTGTGGTGATAGCCATCCTAGTAGATAGTGTATAATGCCTGTGACATGTTATCGATGCTACCAAGTGGGACATGTGGCTCGTGATTGTCCTTTGAGGCCATGATAGCCTTATTAGTTTCCACACCTACAACAATTTATACCTTCACCACCACCACAGCAGTTGCAGCAGCAGCTAC
This sequence comes from Amorphophallus konjac, assembly GCA_022559845.1. Lineage (NCBI taxonomy): Eukaryota > Viridiplantae > Streptophyta > Magnoliopsida > Alismatales > Araceae > Amorphophallus > Amorphophallus konjac. The sequence goes on from CM040120.1 coordinate 143,855,231, forward strand.
AGTAGACACAAGTGCCATCTCAACAGTCCGCTGCAGGTGGAAGGTCGAGGACTCGAGGAAGGGTAATGCATATGACTCGGGCTGAGGCTGAGGCTGACGCATCACATTTAGTTGAAGGTACTATTATGATTCTTTGCCACTCCGTACGTGTTTTATTTGATTCTGGTGCTTCTCATTCGTTTATTTCTGAAGATTTTATTGACTGTGTTGAGGAGCCAACTACAAAGTTATCTTGTGAATTGATTGTAGAACTGCCTACTAGTGAGATTATGTTTACCCCTTATTGTCTTGAGGGAGTTTCTGTGGTGATACGAGATTATCATATGCCTGCTAGACTATGCCTTACAGTTGAAGGATTATGATGTTATTCTGGGCATGGATTGGTTAGAAGCTTATGATGTTGTGGTAGATTGTAAGGCCAAGAGGATCAATTTTCAATCACCTCAAGGAGCAGCATTTTATTTCCAAGGTATTCGATCTCTTCCATCTCGCTTACTTATTTCAGCTATTCGAGCTCGTAGACTACTTGATGATTGGTGTCAGGGATTTCTTGCTTCACTTACGATTACTGAACTGTAAGGATCTAGGCCGGGATCACGAAGAATGCAGTGGAAAATGAAAATGAAAATTAAAATTTTAACCTGACTGAGTTGATCGCTCCTATGTGATTCCCGATGATAATATAGAACTACGAGATTTTATTTTACCTCTGCGATGCTCAGATCACAGCGACGTGGAAACAATACCTTGTGGTAGTAATCAACTGTGCAAGTGCATGGCCTCTAGCGGTATCCACACGGGCATGAACAGTGGAATCTCCTCATCGTAGCGCCCCACGAATGATCTCCTTCGCAGCACCTCCACGGTCTCTACATTAGAGACGAGAAGGAGAAGAGAGAGGGGAGAGAAGGGGCGACCTGAACTGGGAAACCCAAGATGCCTGGCCTAGGGTTCTCCCATCGCAACTATTTATACACTTCTCGGTCTTTCACAAAAACCCTTAACAGTCTAATATTGTGAATATACTTCCACCGTCCATAACCGTAATGTGTGTGACCGTCTAGGCCCAGTGTCAGTCTGGTTTTAGACCCAATAATCTTAAGAACTCCTTCTTAGCTTTTCCACATCATTAATTAACATGGAATTAATTATTTAATCATCTCATGACTCAAATAATTAATTAATTATCTTATGATGAATAATCATCTCATGATTATTCCTCTGATGGGCTTTCTGGCCGCGGTAAGTACCAAGCAACACTCCATGACCCCAGAAGACAAAGGGGGTCTATAAAACCACTATGGGACCTTTCCGTCAATAGTTACCACATAGCTATAGTCCTCCATTCATACCCAATCCACCTGGTCATAATTAAGGGTATGGTCATACTGTCAAACCCTCCTTATCCATGACCTGATGAACGTACTCTGAGTCCCAATGGAAAACCCCTTTTCCATTGAACTATCTACCTTGGCCAAGGATTTAACCGAGTACCATTCATATGGCATTCTCTCTCATGCTATATCTAAGAGTGAATGATCCACTGTTGTCACTCAATTACCTTCGCATGTATTCCACTGTATTCAAATACCACGACATCTAGGACTTATGGATAAAGTCCCTTTACCAGGAATCAAAATACAGAAGTCCTCATGCAAAATATCTTTGGTGAATCATGTCCAAGGACCAACTGTGCAACTATGACTGAAGAATCTCTTGGTTGACAGTTAGATATAATTACCATCCAGAGATTCTTGATCGGATCAGTTTAGTGAACCCTATTCTTGTAATGAGCACCTGCACACATATCTTAGTGTCTCTAAACTAGTGACTGTGATATCAGTCACCCTCATCATATGAGAGGATATCATGTGCACTGGTCTATCCGGATTCTTTGATATCCTATCTCAAAGATCCTATGACCAGGAACATTTAGAACACACGCATCTAGAAGGTTGATCTCACTATCATAATCTCATTATGATTCAACCTTTGTATCCTGTGTTTAAGGACTTCATCACGTCAAGCGGCGCATAAATAAATAAGACATAATGAAGAAATTGCCATAAATACGAATGAGAATATATAAGAAATGACGCTATCACTTTATAAGTGATTGGCTTGCAGGGCATACACTTCTTACATTCTCCCACTCGCACTAAAGCCAATCACCTCTTGCTTGATCCCCATCATCCTTAGGTGGCACTTTACTACATCTTGAGTTAACAACTTAGTTAGTGGATCTATAATGTTATTAGCGGAAGAAACTCTTTCTAGGTGACATCTTCCTTTTATTTATTATATCTCTAATCAGGTGGAACCATTGCAGAAAGTACGACTTCTGATGAGACCATGGTTCCAAAGCAAGAGCTATAACCCTCTCGTTATCAGTTAACAAGGGTACCTGATCAGTGACACCAGGGATAAGTCCCTACATGATGATGAACTATTCCATCTACATAATATCGAATCGTTATTTGTTGTCTATTTGAAACTCTTCCAACTAACCATCGAATCACCTTCTCCACCCACCAGGAACATATCCTTAATTCTTTCTCAAGAATGTAAGAATATATTTCACAGCACTCAAATGCTGCTCACCTAGATCCGCCTAATACATGCTCGTAACACTTAGAGCATTCGATATATCATACCTCGTACATAGTATATTACACATGATAAACCCTTATGCCAAAAGTATAATGAATATTACTCATGTGCTACCTCTACACAGAAGAGTTAGACAACATCTTCTTGGCGAGGTAAATTTTACGTCTCATCAGTGTGAGACTTATCTGAGTATTGTTCCTTGTCAAACCTTTTGACAATACCACCTATGTACGATAACAGAGTTAAGTTAAGCATCCTTCCTTGATCTATCTATATAGACCCAAGTTTCCAGCGCAAAAGATGCTTCTCCCATGTATCTCATGGAGAAGTTGTTATACAGTGTAACTTTACCTAAGATAACTTAACTACCTCATTCCTAATGAGTAGTTTGTTATCTACACATAGAATCAAAATTGTGACTGTACTCCCACTTATCCTCTTATGCACACAAGACTCTCCTTCATTCTTAATGAAGCCATAAGATTTGATTACCTTATCAAACCTCATGTTTTAGCTGCGGGAAGCTTTTCTTTAGTCCATGAATGGACCTTTGAACCTAGCATACCATATTTGGGCCTTCTATGGAGGTGAAATCTCTCTAGTTGTCACATGTACACTTCCTCATTTAGATTACTTGTGAGGAACACCATTTCACATTTATTTGTCAAATCTTATAACCATGGTATGCATCAATGGCAAGTAAAATCTCAATGAATTTAAACATGACAATTGGAGAGAATATGTCATCATAATCAACATTTTGACTTTGACGATATTACTCTTACCACCAAGCTTACCATGTAGGTACCAACCTATCTATCTTCTCCAATTTTCTTCTCGAAAATCCACTTGTATCCGATGGGTATAATACCTTCGGGTGGACCTACCAAGTTCATAACTTGGCTGGAGTACATAGAATCCATATTCAATTTTATGCCCTCTTGCCATTTTCCCGGAGTCAATAACACTTACTGTCTCCTTATAGGTCAGGGGATCACGATCCTCATTTTTTTTTGTAAACCCAGTCATCTAATGGGACGAAGGGAGAGTGCACCCCCATTCCATAGGAAGGGAATGTTCTCACTCCACCTACCAGCCATTAGATGCTTATTTTATTGCTTTTTCAAAAGAATACATCTTCACAGGAGGCAAGCCTCTGAAATACAATGAAAATAAGAAAGAGAAACACTATACACGCCTCATGCGAATATTAGGTATGCCACTAGCATCATCTATGGCATAACCTTTAGCTAATAGAGGCAGCTCTCTAATGGAAGAAAACTCCAAATGCGTCCCATGAGTACAGCATGATTTGCCAAAGCATCTGCATGTTGATTTGCTTCTCTGTATGAATGGACAATGGGGCAGTGAATAGTTGAGAAAAGTTGTTGTAGAGAATTCCACCAAAGGAGTAATGACCACGGAGGATCTCTTTTGGTATTCAGTAGATCAATCAATGCCAATGAATCAGTGAATATAACCGATATAGGAATAGCATGCAACTGTGCCAGTCGAAGCCCATCAAGTAAAGCCCATCCTTCAGCCACCATATTGGAGTCAAGTCCATAAAAATAGGAGAAACCCAGCACTAGCTACCCATGAGAGTTTCTAAAACAGTCACCACCCCCGGAAGGACCGGGATTGCCTTTACTAGCACCATCCACATTTAAAGAAAAGTTTGTAACAGGGGCTATCCAATGAACAGTGATACATGCTGGGCTATTACTGTTGAGTTTTATGCCAAAGCTCTGCATAGTATTCAAACACTCAGAGCTAGCCCCTTGCTTAAATTTGAACTGACTCACAGTATGATTGATCTCTGCAAGGATCAGATCCGAGATCCTTAAAAAATTTGTTCGATGGCCTTCATACCTTGCACGACATCTATATTTCCAAATTTCCCAAACAATCATAATTGTTACTAGTAGGGATATAAAGCCTTTGGGTTTATAGATAGCTGCCCCATTTATAGTTGATCTCAGCCTACTGATAATGTTGGTATCTTCCAAGCATGTATTGATTAGCAAGGGAGCAAATCTGCTCCATAGGAATTTAGCCAAATCACTATTCATAAATAAATGATCTTCATCTTCAATGTCCTGAGAAGCAAGGCAGCAAACACAGCAAGAAGCCAATTTAACACCACTAATTTGAATTTGGCTATCAACTGGAACTGCATGTTTCAGAATTTTCCAACAGAATAAAGAAGCTCGCGGGGGAAGTCTTTGATTCCAGAGTTTGCTAATCATTAATCCAGAACCAGCTACCTGCCCTTTAATGAAACTGTATGTTGATTTAATACTGAATTTATCTGAGTTGGTGAAAGACCAAATAGGTATGTCATTCCCAGTTTGAATTCCAAAACTCTGTATTTGATTCCGTAGCTGCTGATCTTCTAATTTCTGCCAGACCGGATGCTGATGATTAGCCATGGCAGCTTGAACTAAGCAGTCTTCAATCAGAGGGTGGTTCTGTATAGAGAAAAGGTCAGCCAAAGCCTTATCCTTGTACCAATTATCTTTGAGAAAATTAGTGTTAGCACCATTTTGAACTATCATTCTGAATCCTGCCATAAGAATAGACCGAGCTTTCTCAAAGTCATGTTTTTTAATGCCAGCTGGGAATGGGGTTTTACAATCTGATATATGCAGGTCATGATAATATTTGCTTCTCACAAAATTAGCCCAAAGGGAGTTGCTATGTATAGAGTGCCATAACTGTTTGACATAGAAACATATTTGAATGTCTGATAAGCCTCGGATGCCCAGCCCACCTTCAAAGACAGGGCAGCAAATTTTATTCCAAGAAACCCAATGCTTTCTATGAGCTGTTCCTAACCCCTGCCAGAAAAAATTAGCACAAATTTTCTCAATTTGCTTGAGTATTGTATAAGGAATAGAGGCAGCACTGGCAGTGTACATAGGGATAGTGGCTAGAACCGATCGGATAAGAACCAGTCTTCTTGCCTGAGATAATAGCTTGCTTTGCCAACCAGCTAGCTTGGCATTTACTTTGTCTAACAGATATTTTAAGTGAGGAGTTTTGATTCTTCTTTTAAAAAGAGGAATGCCCAGATATTTGATGATACATGTTTTGTGATGATAGCCAGGTAGTTGACATATGCGATCAATAGAATAGCGAGGCATCTACTTAGCTACCATGAAACAACTTTTATGTGCATTGATCCACAGGCCAGAGGACAGTTCATATCTTCCCATGAAAAGAAGTAATTGTTTAATAGATGACACTCCACCATTCATAAAAATAATAGAATCATTCGCATAGAGAATGTGTGAAATAGGCTGTACACCACGAGGAAGATGATAGTATTTACATAGACCAGCAGAGAACAGATGACTAAGACCCCTACTCAAAACCTCTTTAGCAAGGATGAACAAGGCAGGGGCTAAGGGGTCCCCCTATCGAACCCCTCTAGTTGACTTGAAGAAGCCATGAGTTAGCCCATTTAGAGATATAGAGAACCAGTAATTAACCAACATTTGGGCAATTAAAGAAACGAACCTGTTAGAGAATCCAAATCTTTTAAGAACCATAAAGAGAAAATCCCACTCTATGCGATCATAAGCTTTTGCCATATCAAGCTTGAGAAGCATATTGTGCCCTCTGACTGGTCTATCAATTTCCATTAACAATTCCTTGGCCAGCAAAAATTTATCTGTGATTTGTCTTCCACTAATGAAACCACTTTGCTCATTGGAGATAATCAGAGGCAGAATTGGAGGCAGTCGATCACACTATCTTATATGTGACATTGCACAGACTTATGGGTCTAAAATCAGCATAAGATATAGGATTTTTTACCTTCAGAATAAGATAGAGAATGGTGGAAGTGACACCCTGGGGTAAACCCCGTCCTTGAAAAAAACTTTGGATAGCATTAATGACATCCACTCCAATGATATCCCAGCAATGAGTAAAGAAACCCCCAGTGAAACCATCCGGCCCTAGTGAGCTATTGCTAGATAAAGAGAAGACCAAATTTTTAATTTCATCTACTGAAGGAATAGAACATAGTGTTCTATTTTGGTCTTTATTGATCAACCGAGGTATGACTGCAAGGAGGCTCTCATCAATATTATGATCTTCAGAGGTTAACAAAGCTTTGAAATATTCAACAGCACCATCTGATAATGAATCTTGATCTTCCACCCAATGATCATTAATTTTCAGTTTATGAACATAGTTCCTCTGCCTTTTGACCTTAGTATATTGATGGAAAAACTGAGTATTTCGATCTCCACAGGAAATCCATTGCACCTTGGATTTTTGATACCAAAAAATCTCTTCATGGAATAATGTGAGACGCAAGTCAGCATTGGCTTTGTGAAGCTTCATACGATTTTCCACTGTTGGATTAGCATCATAATGAGTTTGAGCCTGCTCAACCTGAGTTTCTACTTTATCTTTAGCCTGATGAATGTTACCAAAGATTTCATTATTCCATTTACTTAAGGTAGCCTTAAGATATTTGAGCTTTTTCTGAAGCTTATGAAAAGGATGGCTGTCCATCTGGGTGCATTTGCTCCACTGAACTTTCACAAAATCTAGGAAACTCTGATGAGTATGCCACATGTGTTGATACATAAATCTCCCCGGGGGAGGTTGAGTGGAATTCATTGACAAAAGTAATGGGGCATGATCCGAAGGACCTCTGATTAAGTGTATGACCGACAGGTTATAGGTTGATTGTACCTAGTGTGAGTTATATAAAACCTTGTACAGACAAGCTCTAATGTGAGAAGTCCAGTTTGATTATTAGTCCATGTATAGTTAGAGCCTGAATATCCCGCATCAACAAGACTAGTTACAGACAGGAAACCTTGAAAGTCTATCATTGCGGCCATGGAGGAGAAGGATCCACCAATCTTTTCTTCTGGAGAAACAATACAGTTGAAGTCTCCTCCTATGATCCAAGGAATGTTCACACCTTGACTGAACTCCATTAGAGAGTCAAACATAGCCCTGCGATTGCTGACAGTACAAGAGGCATATATGGCTGTGAAATATAGAACAACAGAATTATTTTCCTTGAGAGCAACAGTCAGATATTGTGGATGAAGCTCTATAGTATCAAGACTAATACTAGACTTATGAAATAGCCAGATTTTGGAGAAGTCACCATTATTGCCAATAAAAGACTGCAGATTAATACGCCGAGCCACACCCTGAGCATGATTAAAATCTATACGAGGTTCTGAGCTTGCTGCAATGCAAATGTTATTAGCTTTTATATGCTGAGCAAGACTTCTAACAGTGGCTTTATTACCAATACATCTAACATTCCATATCAAGGCTGAGTTAAACATGATCAAAAGAGGAATATGAATGAGCAGCCAAAACCTTGGCTTTAGCCCTTGTCAGTCGGACATCACGAAAAAGAACTCCAGGCAGGACAGAAACCTCATTTGACTTCAAATCTTGGGGGTGATTTCATGTACTATTATTTACCTGGCATAACATCCTAGAATTCTCAGAAGCTGACAGATTTGAGATAACATCCGAACTAGTAATTTTAATGATTTTCTGATATGAGCATTGGGAGTGAAGTGTTTGAGCAGAATGGTTGACCTGTAATGCCTCATTATTACGATGGATTGAAGGTAGCTCTTCTAATTCAGAAGTCTCCTCTATTCTGGACAGAACTATTGTGGTCATCTTTATAGAGTCATTAATACAAATAGGTAAATAGGGACCATGGTTGTCTTTTATCTCCGAACATCCAGATGTAGAAGTAATAAGCTGACAACACTTTGAAGCCTCATAGAAATCACTATCTCCAGGAACTTGCTTATCCTAAATATTCTCTTCTTCAGAATCTATGTCGTCAGATATCTGGCTCAAGGCTGAGAACCTATTTGCATCATCATCCGCCAACTTGGGAGTGGGATTTTTGACCATCCTTGCCTTATACTCCTGGCGGATAATTTTTTGAGCTCCAGGAGGAGCAATATTACCCAGTGGTTGCTTTCGAACTATATTCTTACACTGTTTCTTCTTACACTCCTTTTCCAGATGCCCGATCTTATGGCAATGAGAACATAAATGCGGCACTCTGTGGTAGCTGATCTGCTGCCAGAAACCACCACTTTCAATTCCAATCCATACTCGATCTTTTCTCTGCACGTCAAGATCCATCTCAACACAAACCAGAACCTCTAAGGTTTCAGTCATAGCAGCTGTTGCATCATGAATCCGCAACACCGGACCGACATTCCATGCTAGAGAGTGGAGCATATCCTCATGGTAAAAGTTGACAGGTAATGAAAGAAACCCAATCCATACTGGAACAGCCGAGGGATCGGCATCGAAATCAAAATCATGTGTCCATCTAAAAAATATGAACAGAAATCCCTTGATGTATAGATTCTTTTTGAGTGGAACTTTGAGGAAATCAGCTTCTCATCCCAGCCGAATCAAAATGTGTCTACCATTCATCCGACTAATGATGAACTCAGAGCTTAGGTGTAGATGCTGCAAGAGACATGCTTTGATTTTCGGGATTGAAGGACGACCATAGGAGCATTTAGCTATGATAGCATTCTAAAAGTGTAAGCAGGAAGCCTGAATCTCTTCTTGTAAGAAAAATACTGTGGGCTCTCCTTGATCCGTGAACGGAGAGGGTTTCACCTAAAGGGAGAGGCGTGGCCGATGCTATGAATCCATGAAAGTTTGAGCATAGGTTTTCTGAGGAGCCACCGCAGCCGCATCTAAACTGCAGGCTTCATTGCCCTCCGGAGATGTCTGGACCTCCCCCACCACACCAACCATGGCCGGCAAGGAGGGGAGCTCGCCGAAGATGACAATGGGAACGATGGCGGGAAGATGCGAAACCAGAGTTTCTGACACTAGAATTTTAGAGAAAGATGCAAGGAGACATACTATCCTCATTGTATAGTACCTTATTATTCAAATCAGAGATATGTCTAACATATCTTCTTGGTTCTATAGGTACTCGGCCAAACCTATGAATAGCTTGTGTGTCAACTTGAATAGGTTCCTAAGTTGACATTATGCTTTATAGTTCTAGAACTCCTTCTAGATCTACGATGCTCCCACTGTTCCCACCAACTCTTGATACTTGCAACGTTTGCAATATCTGAACCAATTTATCTCCTAAATCACCATGACCTTGTGGTAGCACAACAAATCAAAGTGACTTAGTCAAGTTGGTCCATCAATACATAGAAAGCATAGATTAGTGTTATAGCCCTTGTGGTAACACAACAAAGCTACAACATTTGTCTACCTCTCTTAAAGGTATCATTATGTCATAGACTTAGACTAACCCTCAAGTCAAATGGGCCTTGTGGTAGCACAACAAACCTGTTTGAAATAAGAATTAGCCTTACGTCTATAATTATGTTGGGGGGCAACATGGTGTATTCTTAATAACACACGTTTAGTGGGACATCCCAAAACATTAACACGCTTAAGTTCAACATTCTCCCTTTCCATATCTCATATGGTATGGAAGACATTGATTTAAACAAAACCTTATTCAACATATAAATAGTGGCCTTTAGGGGATGGCTCCCTAGAGAGATAAGGGTAATCTGACAAAGCTTATTATGGACTGTACCATATCCTATAAGGTACGATTCCTCCTTTCTTCTTCACCCCCACAATTGAGATGATAGGAAGGAAGCATCCACCAGGATAATACACCATTATCCCTAAGGTATTATGTGATCCATGTACTTCGAGTATTTTCCTCCTTGATCCGATCGAAGAGTTTTAATACCCTTTCCAATTTATTTCTCCACTTCACTCTTAAACTCTTAAATTTCTCAAAAACTTAATATTTGTACTTCATCAAGTACTCATATCAAAGCATTGGGAAATCGTTAGTGAAAATAGTGAAGTAAGAAAATCCTCTTCCTATCAGGAAGCCTAACAACACTAACTTTATGAGCACTATTGCTTAGAAGAAACAGATCATTACATAAACTCCCACTCTCAAACTCTTTGCCATTCAAGAACATTACACAACTATTATTTCCAAAACTAACATTAAAACAACGAGGGTTTAAAGTAGAATTGGAATTAATGTTCCTGATGAAGGGAGAAATATAATAGAAATCTATCTATTCTAAATAGCCCTTGAAGGCATCATGAGGTCGATAGTCTCTATTGAAATGGCAATAACTTTTGCTCCGCTTTCAATCTGTGGAATACTCTTGACCTTAATTAAGTGCCTTCTACTTTTCAATATCCAAAGCTTCACCAAGCTTCCACTTTGCCTTCCCTACAAGATTCAACTTGTAGTTCTACTTCCAATAGCCATCGCTACGATAATGGAAGCACTAGCCGTAGTCTCTCACAGTCTATCCCTCTTGATGGCCTTAGCCAAGAGTTATAATTGCTTAGCATTGTCTTTCTCAAAGAGTTGTTAAACCCTATTCTTCTTGTTAGTCTTATTAACAAACATAAGGAGGTTTTGGCAATAGCTCATCAAGAACATAGACTATTTCCCTTTCGAGTCATGAGAATTATTCTCAATTTCATGAGCCAGTCATAAAATTTTGATTCAGTGAATCCTTGTTGGCATCTAATATACCACAACAATACGTGATTCGCATTATTAATCCAAAAAGGAGATGCACAATATAACATTACAGACATTCAACTAAGACATGGTCGTTTATCTTTATATAAAGCTCCCACTAATTTTTGGCAACTTTACATAACCCCTATTATGTAAAGACGGGAAACTCTGCTAGTTTCCTGGTGGGGACTAGAATCCCATTAACATTACAGTAGTGGTCTTGTGGTAGCACAACAAACCGCCCCATACTTAATGAGTAGGCAACTCTTGCCAATTGTAATTTCTTACAATTTCTAATCTTATTCGGCCTCCAAAACACTTGTGATCTTGTGGTAGCACAACAAACCACAAAGTCTGGTTAGGTTACACCCATTATTACGCGGTGAGCATGGATTTGTGATGCAACCCTTATGGTAGAACAACAATGCTACACCAATCCTCCACCCCACACATGGCATAAACATACCGCAGTTTAGGTCACTAGCCCCTTAATAAGTCGGCCTTGTGGTAGCACAACAAACTTTCAAGTTCAGGACCAGCTCACCTAAACTATAATAATGGAAGGCCACGCGGGTCATTCTAAATGCCTCACGTTTACAACCTAATATTGATCGAAGGGGGGATTTAAGAATTTTATTTGGTCTCATCAAATAGTGGTACATAATATATATACCGCATATACATATTTACCGTACTAAATAGAAATAGATTCAAAATCTATTCTAAAATAGACAAATAAGAAACATATGTTATGGGTGAGTATGGACAGCTTATCGTGACCTGACTAGAGCCAGATAGTCAGTCACCAACCCCTAAATATCATTACATGACAAAACATACACATCATATGCATATCAGCACTTAGATGGATCCTGGCGGCATACAACTTGCAGCTCGATCAAATGGCACCTCCTATTGATGGATCATCCTCGTCCTCACATACACGCCTCTGTAAAATCTTCAAATATATTTACATGTACTAAACTAATGTCAACTGGCCAAATTTTACATTTAATATAAAAGAAGATGCCTTATGGCGAGTACATAACCTAGAGGGAGGTAGAATTTACAACACGGAATTTAGAGAGAGGAGGGAGGCACGCGGGCCTCATAAAATACATCCATATACATAAATAAACCATTCACCATTCATCAAATGAATGCCACAATCACATGTAAGCGTTGTCCATATTCACCCAATCATCGCACCCATGGGATGCTCAAACAAAATTTTATTTTTTTAAAATAAAATAATTTTGGCCTTAAAACATGGGTTTCAATCAAAATTAGTATTTTGATTATTTTGAAAATTATATTTAATCAAATAATCTAGCATCCAAGGTGGAATTTTAATTCTATAATTTTTGCATATTTTTTTGGGATTTTATAATTGCTTAAACAGAACAATTCTATTTAAAATTGCAATAATAGAACAATTCTATTATAAAATAAATTTTCTAAATCAATCATCACATGAAAATTAGGAAACTTATTAAAATTAGAATTTCTAAAATTTATAATTTTAAGTCATGGTATCCCGGGCTCTGAATGGAGGCAATTAGATTTAAATCTCATTTAAATCCAAAATAGAACAATTCTATTTTAAAATTGTAGAAATAGAACAATTCTATTTAAAACAAATTTCCTATATTAATCATCACATGAAAATATAGAAAATTATAAAAATGTAAAATTTCCAAAATTTTCCATTGTCAAACGTGCCATCCTTGGCCAAAACGGAGAAGATAGAATTTAAATCATATTTAAATTTCAAATTAGGTTTCTATCGGCGCACAGCCCCAAGGTCCATGATTCACTACACCTTGGACCATCACCAGGCACAGAGGATTTTGGGGAGGACCACGGCGCACAACGCCATCCTCTTCCTGCCCATCGCGAACCCTAGCCCCCCCCCCCCCCCCGTACGAAGACGTCGCCACCGCCACCACTTGGGGCGGCACCCCCCGGCCACGGCAGGCCACTGAACGGCATCGGCGCCGTCGTGGGACCGCCGATGACCAACCAGTGGGGTCGTCGGAGGCAGTCGCCGGCACACGCCGCGACGAGCAAGGGTTTCTGAATCGAGGGCAACTGCGCGAATGGGAGGGGTTCGGGGCCGATCCCGGAGGTCTGACAGACCCTACAGGGGTCCTGATCGATGACGAGGTAAGTGGGCTACCCCCGCGACCATCATGATGGCCATAGGCCAGCCCTAAGGAACCTCTGTCATCGGATCCCTCTACGGTAGTGTCCGATGAGCGCTGGCAAAAATACATCGTGGGTGGCTCACTTGTCCACCCAGTGATACCCCTTGTGCTCCAGGCATCACCGGCAACCATCCCCGAGTTCTTACGAGGTGATCTGATCTCCATCTCTATGGAGATCGATCCCATCACTTGAGACGGTCCTTCCGCGATGAAAAATCCCAGAAAAATAGTTACGAAATTATAGAACAATTCCTAAAATAAACAAAAATCACTAGCGATCAACCTGCCTCTGATACCACTGTAAGGATCTAGGCCGAGATCACGAAGAACGCAACGGAAAGTGAAAATTAAAATTTTAACCTGGCCGAGTTGATCGCTCCTGTCTGATTCCCTACGATAATATAGAAGTATGGGATTTGATTTTACCTCTGCGATGCTAAGATCGCAGTGACGTGGAAACAATCCCTCATGACGATAATCAACCGCGCAAGTGCACGGCCTCTAGCAGTATCCGCACTGGCACGAACAGTGCAATCTCCTCATCGCAGCGCCCCACGAACGATCTCCTCCGCAGCACCTCCACGGTCTCTACATTAGAGACGGGAGGGAGAAGAGAGAGGAGAGAGACGGGGCAGCCCGAACTGGGAAACCCTAGATGCCTGGCCCAGGTTTCTCTCATCGCAACTATTTATAGACTTCTCAGTCTTTCACAAAAACCCTTAACAGTCTAATATCGCAACTTCCACCGTCCATAACCCCAATGTGTGTGACCCTCTAGGCCCAATGTCAGTCTGGTTTTAGGCCCAATAAGCTTAAGAACTCCTTCTAAGCTTTTCCACATTATTAATTTACATGGAATTAATTATTTAATCATCTCATGACTTAAATAATTAATTATTCATCTTATGTTGAATAATCATCTCATGATTATTCCTCTGATGGACTTTCAGGCCACGGTAAGTACCAAGCAACACTCCGTGACCCCAGAAGACAAGGGGGTCTATAAAACCACTCTGAGACCTTTCTGTCAACAGGTACCACACAGCTATAGTCCTCCATTCATACCCAATACCCTTGGTCATAATTAAGGGTATGGTCATATTGTCAAACCCTTCTTATCCATGACCTATTGAATGTACTCCGAGTCCCAATGAAAAACCCCTTTTCCATTGAACTATCTACCTTGGCCAAAGATTTAATCGAGTACCATTCATAGGGCATTCTCTCTCATGCTATATCTGAGAGTGAATGATCCACTATTGTCACTCAATTACCTTCGCATGTATTCTGCTGTATCCGAATACCTGAGCATCTAGGACTTATGGATAAAGTCCCTTTGCCAGGAATCAAAATACAGAAGTCCTCATGCAAAGTACCTTTGGAGACTCATGTCCAAGGACCAACTGTGCAACTGTGACTGAAGAATCTCTTGGTTGACAGTTAGATATAATTACCATCCAGAGATTCTTGATCGGATCAGTTTAGTGAACCCTATTCTTATAATGAGCACCTGCACATATATCTTAGTGTCTCCACACCAGTGACTATGAGATCAGTCACCCTCATCATATGAGAGGATATCTTGTGCACTGGTCTATCCAGATTCTTTGATGTCCTATCTCAAAGATCTTATGACCAAGAACATTTAAAACACACGCATCTAGAAGGTTGATCTCACTATCATAATCTCATTATGATTCAGCCTTCATAGCATGTGTTCAAGGACTTCGTCACATCAAGCGATAATACACATAAATAAATAAGACAGAATGAAGAAATTGCCATAAATACGAATGAGAATATATAAGAAATGACGCCATCACTTCATAAGTGATTGGCTTGCAGGGTGTACACTTCTTTCATGAATAACAATCGCAAGGGATAGAAAATATTCTTGTGATATGTGAATTTTCTGATGTTTTCCCTGATGAGTTGCCGGGCTTACCCCCAAAGTGAGAGATTGAATTTGTGATCGAAGTGGTTCTAGGTACGGTGCCTTTATCCAAAGCACCATAACGTATGGCTCCTGTAGTGTTGAAAGAATTGAGGGCACATCTTCATGAATTATTGGAGAAGGGCTATATTTGCCCTAGATTTTCCCCTAGGGGCGCACCTGTGCTATTTGTGAAAAAGAAAGATGGTAGCCTAAGGCTGTGTATTGATTATAGACAGCTGAATCAGGTAACTATTAAGAATAAATATTCTTTGCCCCGAATTGATGACCTGTTTGATTAGCTCCAATCAGCTCGTGTCTTTTCTCAGATTGATTTGAGATCTGGCTATTATCAGTTGCGGATCAGGGAATCTGATGTGGAAAAGATGACTTTTAGTACGAGGTATGGACATTATGAGTTTATGGTTATGCCATTTGGATTGACTAATACACCAGTCACCTTTTTGGATTTGATGCATCGAGTATTTCATCCTTATTTAGACCTCTTTGTGGTAGTATTTGTGGATGATATTATGATTTATTC
Organism: Amorphophallus konjac; assembly: GCA_022559845.1. Lineage (NCBI taxonomy): Eukaryota > Viridiplantae > Streptophyta > Magnoliopsida > Alismatales > Araceae > Amorphophallus > Amorphophallus konjac. Next base: position 143,871,091 of record CM040120.1, read on the forward strand.
TACATCAAATAATGAGCACGCACAACATTTGTGAATTGCGTTGCAAACCTTAAGAGATCATCAGTTGTATGCTAAATTCAGTAAGTATGAATTTTGACTTCAAGAAATTCATTTTCAGGGACATGTAATTTCTGGTGAAGGAATTTCAGTTGATCTAGCCAAGATTGAGGCCGTGCTTCAATGGTAGAGACCAAGAATGATGACAGAAGTTAGAAGTTTCTTGGGGCTTGCAGGTTATTACAGATGATTTATTCAAGACTTTGCACGAATTGTGGCACCGATGTCTAAATTGACACAGAAGAACATGCCTTTCGTGTGGTCTGAGGAATGTGAGCAAAGCTTTAATGAGTTGAAAAGGTTATTTACAACCGCCCCAGTGCTTATGTTGCCTTTTAGTTTTGGTGGATTTATTGTATGCACAGATGCTTCTAGAGTGAGTTTGGGTGCAGTCCTAATGCAACATGGTAGAGTGGTTGCATACGCATCCCGACAATTAAAGCCGCATGAAGTGAATTATCCCACCCACGATTTAGAATTGGCAGCGATAATCTTTGCATGAAAAATTTAGAGGCATTATTTATATGGAGAAAAGTTTGAAATTTTTACTGATCATCAAAGCTTAAAATATGTGTTTACACATAAACATCTCAATCTTAGACAGCGTAGGTGGATGGAGTACATGAAAAATTATGATTTTACTCTATCTTACCAACCTGGAAAAATGAATGTGGTGGTGGATGCATTGAGCAGAAAGGTGCAGGTCAGTCATTTGATGGTGCAGGAATTCAAGTAATGAGGGCAAATATCATGTGAGACCTTAAGGCTGAAAATTTCACGAGACCCAAGGGTAGCTATTATTGCTAGTTTTGGTGGTGATACTAGCTATCTATCAGCAGATAAAGGAAGCACAACATGCAGATTTTGAGTTGTCTCATGTTTTGATAATGCCTGGAGTGGAATTTTGTGATGATGAGGTGATGAGATTTAAAGGCAGTTTATATGTTCCGACTGAGGAGTCATTGAGGAAAGCCATATTGCGTGAGGCACATGGATCCTGCTATATTGTGCATCGTGGAATGACAAAAATGTATAATAACTTGAAAATACAATTTTTGTGGCCAGGTATGAAAAGGGATGTAGCAGATTTTGTGACTAAATGTTTGACTTGTCAACAAGTGAAGGCCGAACATCAATGACCTAGAGGTATGCTTCAACCTTTAGAAATTCCAGTGTGGAAGTGGGATCATGTGGCCACTGATTTTGTTGTAGGTTTGCCTAGAACACTTGGTGGTTATGATGGTATTTGGCTGATGATTGACAGGCTGACAAAAATAGCTAGAATGTTACCCATCAAGGTGAGTTGGGGTGTTCAGAGATTGGCAAGATTGTATGTGGAAAGAATTGTGCCGTTGCATGGAGTCCTAATTTCTATTATGTCCGCTTGTGATCCACGATTTACTTCTGGCTTTTGGCGAAGTTTTCAAAACGTTTTGGGCATAGATTTGTGATTTAGCTCAACATATTGTTGAGTAAATAATGTTTTGATGATGTCCCACTATAAGTCATTGATCAACTAAATTAGAAACTCATGAAGCATCTTTTAATTGGCAGGTATGAAGAAGCTGAAACAAGCCCAAATGAGCCCAGGCTGTGTCGACCCAATCTCCTAGCTACGTCGACACAATCAAGTAAAGTGAAGAAAAATGAAGGGTCATAGTCAAAGTCAATGCCATGACCAGTCAACCTCTCGCCAGCTACAGTGATCGAATTAAGTTGACCTCAGTCAACACTACTCCAGGCATGTTTAAAATGCTCAAGCTCACGATGGTGACAAATGTGCGAACAATGGTAATATATGTGCAACAAAGGTGACAAATGGGGCACCAACGTTAACAAATATGCAGTAGTGGTGACAAATGGCTAAAGGCGACGGCCAAGGCAAAGTGGAAATCATCAAAGGAGATGGCTCCCATGGCTAGCGGTGACAAATAGGTATTAGCGGTGACAACTGGTCAGACAGGACAGACAAATGGCTCACTAGGGTGTCAAATAGCTCACAACCGTACCAAATGGCCCAAAGATGAAGGCTGCGTCAACGCCATCCACGCAAGATCATCAGCAACTCAAGAACCCATGAAGCTGCATCAACGCAAGATCCCTATTGCGTCAACGCAGTCAACAGGAAAAGGCTCAACAATGCACAAGACTGATAACGCACACAAAGGCGGTGACCTTTGACAAATAAGGGTGACAAATAGCTCATTAAGGGTATAAAATAGCCGATAGCATTGAAAAATGTCCATTAGCAGTAAAAAATGGGTCACTGCTGTGATGGATGGCCCACAGGTGAAGGTTGCGCTAACGTAATGCCTCACTGTGTCAACTCCAGCTACGTTGAAATCGTAAGGTTGAGAACTACAGCAGTGGCGACCGCTATTGATGTTTTAAGGGTGAAAAATAGGTTGTAAGACAAACAAATAGACCTGCAAGGATGACAAATGGTCAGCAAGGGTGTAAAATAGTTCATAGGGGAAGCAATGAAGAAAACAAGCTTGCTAGTAGTCTCCAGGCTGCATGAAGCTGCGTCGACGTAATGGGCTTGTTGCGTCGACGCACCAGAAGACCTTCAACAATTTTTCATCGTTTCCTGGAATATTTCAGAAGTATTCCATAGGGATAAATTATGATTTGTAAACCTTCAAAATCATGGATTTCAAGGTCTGGAATAGATTCCTAGGATACTCAACTGTCCTTGTCATCATTGGACTACCAAAACTACATTTCTGATCAGTGGTTCGATCAGTATTCATATTAGGGAAAGGTCCCTTTCAAGGGAACCCTCTTTTTGCTTCCACCCAATCAAGAATACTGTCCAGAAGATCCTCCAGAACTAAAAGACGTCCTTCCTTCTGCCAACCAATGAGGAGAAGGCACTGCAGGTTTTAGTTATTTGAAGAACTCTTATTTATTTTAGCCAATCAAATTGCAAGCCTTGGAGGGAAATTTCTCTACTGCCTGAGGCTATAAATTGGACACCCTTCCCTTGCCTAGGGTCGCGGTTGAGCTGTTAAGAAGTTTAGAGAAGGCTTGAACGTGAGACTCTAAGAGAGAAAAGAAAAGGGTGTAGTCCTGAGAGAAGAAGGAAAAGAAGAGAGTGTCCAGCTAGGTAGCCAGCCACGATTCTTCTGGTAGAGTGATTCTCATTGATGTTCATCTTGTGCCTTTCATCCTCTAGTGGTGCATTATTCCTCCATACATTTGTTCCTTTTGTTTTGAGTTTCTCTTTTTACCTCTATCCTTTTTGTGTGTGGGGCGTCATCCTCGTAGCAAGCTGTGAGGCTCAGCAGAGCAAGCTGTGAGGCTCAGCAGAGCAAGCTATGACGCTCAGCTATTGTAAGGATTTATTCCCTCGAAGCTGTGGATTAGCAGTCAAGCTGTGTGTCAGCAAGAAGCCTCACCAGGTTGGTGAGGGGTGGATGTAGGCGTGCTAGGTAGCAGCCGAACCACCTTAAAAATCTCTGGTGTTGTGGTTTGAGTGCTCTCCACTTCTTCTGTCCCCTTCACAGGTCTGTTTATCTTGATTGAGCCTTCTCGCAGCCTTGTGTTTCTTGTGACATCCTGCACTAGAATAGGACAATGTCTGAATCTTGATTTCACTATCCTACTGGTTTCTGCTAGTTTTCTCTTGCATATGAAAAATTCGATCCCATATCTATTCACCCCCCCTCTAGATCATCTCATACTGCCCAACAGTTGGTATCAAAGCAGGTTCCCTAGAGATGTGGTCCAACAACCCAGGGAGATACGATGGGAATGTCCCTCACAGCTACATTGCTGAGGGCCATGCCATCAATAGACCACCATTCTTCGATGGCACAAATTATTTATATTGGAAGAACCGAATGGAAGTTTTTCTGTGTGCCCAGGATCGTTTGATGTGGCATGTTGTGAGTAAAGGTCTTTTTTTTTTACCAGAAGCAGATGACACCTGGACACCGGACCAAGTTAAGAAATCCACAACCAATTGGAGTGCTATGTACATCCAATGCACTATCCACCCCACAGAATACTCAAGGGTATCCACTTGCAAATCTGCAAAAGAAATGTGGGATAGGCTTGAGTTAATTTATGAGGGGACAGTTGAGGTAAGGTCCACCAAGGCCAATATGTTGATTTCTAATTATGAGATGTTCAGAATGAAACTTGACGAATCCATTTTTGAAATGTATGCCAGATTCGCCCAATTAACTAATAGTTTAAAACTTCTGGAAAAAGAATACACTAACAGTGATTTGGTTAGGAAGATCCTTAGAACACTCACCCCAGCGTGGCGCACTAAGGCCACTGTTATTGAAGACTCAAAGGACCTGTCTGTTATGACAGTTGATGGACTGATAGGGTCGCTCATGACATATGAGCTTAACTTGAAGAGAAGTGAGGAGGACACCAAGCAAAAGAGGACTGTGGCTCTTAAAGTTTCTGAGAGCACAGACGGTTCTGATGAGGATGATGAAAGTGATATGTCGGAGTCTAGTTTAGCTGACCATGCCAAGCTCACTAGATAGTTTAAGAAGTTCCTAAGGAATAGAGGTAAATTCCAGAAGAAAAAGAGGACGGGCCAGGTAAGGAAAGCCTTCAATCTTAAATTTGTTAAAACCAAAAATGCTGACAAGGTCATTTGCTACCAATGCAGGAAACTAGGGCATATGCAAGTAGAATGCCCGGAGATGCTCAAGAAGATGGCCAAAGCCAAGGGAAAGAAGCCCAAGGCAATGGTCTGCACTTGGAGCGATGACGAGGAGGAAGAGGAAAGCTCCTTCGCACTAGAAGATGAGGAAGATTTTTGTCTAATTGCTAGTGAAGAAGAAAATCAGGTAACTAACCCATTTGACAATTTCTCAATTGAAGATTGGGAAGAGGCATCTGTTATTTTGTTTGAAAGATATGAAGTTTCTAAGAAAGTAAACAAGCATCTGAAAAAGAAGATTAATGCCTTAGTTCATGATAACCATGCTAACCAAGAGCTAGACACACTAAAAGTTGAAAATGAAGAACTCAAAAAACAAGTTGAAGGTCTTGAAACCACCTGCTCAGAACTGGTTGGCTTAAAAGATGAAAATGATGTTTTCAGAACTCAATTAAATCATGCATGTCTGAAATGTGACGAATATGAGAAAGTGAACAAACTTGATCTTGAGAAATATGAGGCCGTAAATGCTATCAATGCTGAGTTACAGAAAAGTCTTGAGGAGGCTGAAAAGGAGCTTAAGGACAGACAGTCTACCCTGGAAATAATGACCCAAGGGAAGTCTAACTTAAATGCTATCCAAGGTACCCGGGTGAATTTTAGGAAGGAAGGGTTGGGGTTTAACTCCTCTAAAAAAAGGCCTTTTGAATTCAAGACCACTTCCTTTTATCCTAAAAAAGGCAACGGAAAGTTAATTGTTGAAGAACCATTAAGGTTGAATCCTCCTATGACCCAAGCTAGCTCAGGTCAGAACACTCAAACCCAAAGACAGTCGGGTCGACACACCTTCGCTAGACCACAAGTTCAACCAAAACCACAGCGTCGACGCACTAGCTTATAGGGTCAACGCATTAGGAACATGCATCGACATAGTTAATCTGATCTTTCTAAGAAAACTAACTGGTTCAATCATGTAGGAAGGTTCAATGGCCAGCCAGATTTTGGTACATTCCAGACTCAATTCAACACCTTTGGAGACCCAAGATTTAGACCTCAATTTAATTTACACTTCTTGAAATCCATGAAATGTTCTTGTCACATCTGCAACAAACTGGGACACACCAGCAACCAATGTTGGTCCAGCCAGAAAATGAGATCTTTTAAGCAAGTCTAGATTCCAAATAACTTATTGCATGCATTTAATTATGACTGTGGACCCAAGTTCGTGTGGGGTCCAAAAGCTTCTACGTCATATGCTCTTTGCAAGAATGCCTAGCAGCCCATCACAACTGATTGTATTTGGACAATTACTGCTCGAGGCATATGATAGGAGACAAGAAGAAATTCAGCCATCTAATCAAGAAGGATGGAGGGGAAGTGAGGTTTGGAGGTAAGGATAAAGGAAAAGTCATTAGCACAGGCACCGTGGGTAAGAACTCTTCTAATTTCATTGAAAATGTCATGCTTGTTGAAGGCCTTGAGCACAATCTACTCAGCATAAGCCAACTGTGTGACAAAGGCCACAAGGTAATGTTTGATGCCAATGAATGTAAAATCTTTGACAAAAATTCTGACTCTGTGATGTTTGTAGGTCATAGAGTGAATAATGTATACATGGTAGACCTTGACACCTCACTTTCAGTAGATTTGTGCTTGACTGCCAACATGCTCAGTGATGCAGGGTTGTGGCACCGACGATTGGGACATGTCAGTTATGGCACATTGCATAAACTTTCCAAACATGGAATGGTTAAGGGTTTGCCAAAATTGTTCTATACAAAGGTTGACCATGTTTGTGAAGCATGTTCCCTAGGTAAACAAACTCGAAAAATCTTTAAATCTATAAGTGAGGATTTGTCATCCATGCCTTTTGCATTTCTGCATATGGACTTGTTCGGTCCATCAAGAACAACTAGCATTATTGGGAAAAGGTTTGGATATGTGATAGTTGATGATTTCTCCTATTTCACATGGATTTTCTTCCTTACTAATAAGAATGATGCCTTTCTGAAATTTTAAAAATTCTTTAGAAAAGTAAAGCAAGAATGTAAATTCAAAATCTCCACCATCTTATCTGACAATGGAAAAGAATTCAAAAATTCATTCTTTTCTGAACTATGTAATCAAGAAGGCCTAACACGTAGGTTTCTTCTCCCATGACCCCAGAGCAAAATGGCATTGTGGATAGAAGAAATCAGACAATTGTGGAAATTGCCCGGACCATGTTGATTGGGAGCAAGCTCCTAGGGAAATTCTGGGCTGAAGCAGCAAATATAGCTTGCTACATAATCAATAGGGTCATGATAAGGCCAAAGTGTAAGAAAACCCCTTATGAGATGATGAAAGGTAAGAAACCCAATTTGGCCGACTCTGGGGATGAAAAATCTCTCATTTGATTTATTTTATATATTGGTTCATTTTATTAACGCGGGACGTGCCAGTCACTTTCGTGACAAAATTTATTATGCGCTCGTCTGACCAGTCAGACAATAGTGGGTGATCGTGTCGGGACCTGAAGTCTGCCATACCATAAAGGCTATGGCGTTAATGTAGAAACCCAACAAAAATAAATAGATAAATAAATATTTCAATTTAGTAATATAATTATAATATTTATGAAATAATAAAAATCTATTGTTACTATATGAAATAAACTAGATAATTGAAATTTTCTTCAAATAAATTGAGAATAAGTGTTTTAAATATCATAAAAATCATAGGAAGCCTAATTAAATTACCTACAATGGATTAGGATTAACTAATGGGCCTTTAGATAACCCATAATGGGTTGGGTTATAGGTTAATGGACTAAAAAGAATTAAATAGGCTTAAATTCGTAGCACATATTAAATACCCTTTTTTTTTTCCAAAAAGCCCTGCCTAGGGACAGATGGGAGGAACCACCATCATACCACTAGGAGGTGAATTTTATTGCTAAAAAAGATAGAATAGAGATTACATCAATCTAATGCTGGGTAAACCCAGCTTATCCAATCGAGCCTCTCCCTTTATAATTGAGGGTAACTCATTGTAAAAGAAAAAAGCATTACATTTGGATGAGCAAGCTATGGAGGCCAAAGAATCCGCTACTTTATTGCCTTCTCTGTAAATATGATCAATCTTACATATTAAATACCCTTGTTTATGATTAAAATAACCCAATTTCTAGAAGGTTGTAACAAAATTCAACCTTCTAACATAGCCTACCATGGATTAGCCATCTTTCCCACGTTTTCCCACCAAATTAAGGATAGATTAAGAAGAGAAGTTGGAATTTGGTTCTTAAGTCAATAATTTCGGAGGTGGAGAAGTTTGATTTTTGGGGAAAGAATCTTGACATTTTGGCCCGGATTTTTCCTTTAAATAGGCACCCCTAATCACCCACTAGGTCTTTGCTACGTTGAGGAAGAGATTTGTGGCGATTTGGAGGCGTGATTTGAAGGAGAAAGGAAGCTCTTGGGTGTTCATCCCATTTTTTCCTTCTTCCTCTTCAACTCGATTTAAGGTAGGTTTCTCTCAGGCTAAATACTTAATAAATTATGTCATCTTGTGCGTTTTTAAGTGCTCTTTCCATTGGTACCATTTCCCCTGTTTTCTAAAGAACGGATTCTATTTTTGAACGCGATGCTAACAGGGGGTGCGATGTTAACGTGACAGCCCGACCAACCGCGTTAATCAAAAAGTTTTCTCGCCATTCGTCCATCTACTTTGTAAAAAATATATATATTTTTTCTTTGAACGCGGTCATCAAGATGACCACGTTCTGAACGCGGTCTGTTTGACCACCGCGTTCTCGCCTGAACGTGGTATGTCTGAGGACCATGTTCTTATTATGAACATGGTCATCCGGACGACCACGTTCTGAACGAGGTCTATTTGACGACCACATTCTCGTCTGAACGTGGTCTGTCTGACGATAATGTTCTTGTTATGAACGTGGTCATTCTAACGACCACGTTCTGAACGCGGTGCTCATGGCGACCACATTCTTAACACGGTGCCCATGGTGACCACATTCTTAACATAGTGTCCAAGACAATCGTGTTTCAACCTAGGTCATCCCCCTTCACCCGTTTCAAAAAAAAAGAATAAAGAAATAAAAAAAGAGAGCAAAACATCATTATTCTATTTTTAGGTGCCCTCATGAGTAACACACAGGCCATGGGGATATGCATACAACTGGACATGAGTGTTTAATCGAGATAAACAAGCATCATTATGCTATTTTCAAGGTTTTAATTAATATATCACCCAGCATGTAGATATGTCATGTTGTGTTGTATATAAAGAAAATTCACACACAATTAAGTTAAGGATATGAAAGAAAATGATGCTAATCCATGAGCTTATGTTCTTGTACCTTCATGAGAGTCTTGATCTCCATAACTATATTATCCTTCTAGCTTGTTAAATGGAGTAGTTATCATCTTTAAAACTACATGGGTTTTAGTTGCATAATCTTGATCAATACAAGTTTTAGTGTTACCGTGGTTACCTGATTTCGACTAGTCGTGATGCTCGTTAGATTACCAAGGAAAAACGGTGTCTAAGGAAAGAGGTCCACGGGTAAAGTCTTTAAGTGGATAAGTGGTTTATTAATTAGGGCCTCGTGTATACGAGAGGGGCCTCCCACTGTTTCACCTCTTACCTGGCTGTAATTCCACGGTTGTCTAGTAAATCTCCGACTGCGAAGAACGGAATAGAAGTTTCGCTAAAGTCATTTCCTTATTTCCGACAAGTCACAGAATCAGCAAGATTTTCAAGGAAGAACGGTGTCTAAGGAAAGAGATCCACGGGCAAACGCTTTAAGTGGATAAGTGGTTTATTAATTATGACCTCGTGTATACGAGGGGAGCCTCCCACTGTCTCACTTCTTACCTAGCCATAATTCCTCGGGTTCTAGTTAAAACACTTGACTGTGAAAAACTCGATCTAAACCCGTTTTACGAGATTTTTTGCAAAGGCTGATTGTGCCTTATCCAACAAATTCAATTCCTTATCGACTTAATGTCGTTAAACACTATGCCTTAAATCTTTCTTGGATTTCTCTTACAACCACTTGACCCTTGAATGATAATCTTGTACCTTATTCGAAGAGCTTTATCTTGAAATTCGTTGGCCATAAATATTACGTGGATGTCTAAATATACTTGAGAACTATGATCCATAATCCCAATGGCTGGCGTTAATGGGGCCCGGTCTGGTCCTAGGGGGAGCGCCCGAAAGTACTAGTGCCCATGGGAGTTGATTGACTAGGTGTGGCATTGCACCGAAGTGCTTGACTTGCTAGATTCATTATGACATTCCACAATTCGTGTATCACTTGCTTATATTGCTTGAATTACTTGACTTGTACATACTTGTATGAAATTGCATGTTGGGTCCCGGAGTGCAGGAACACGGTTCTAGAGGGGGGGGGGTGAATAGAACCCTCTACTAAAAACTATGTCCAATTAAAAACATGAACCTACTGGCACAGCGGAATTAGCAAGATTAACAAGATTGCGGAATTTAAGCCAAACAGCATAAACTTATCCTCTCAATCTCACCGAACTCACACGACTGCGAAAATAGATTAAAAGGAGATGCACACAATCACACAATTCAAATCACAACAGACGGGAATTTTTAAGGTGATTCGGGACCACGACGGGCTCCCTACGTCCACCCCTCACCAAACCGGTGAGGCTTTTTCCACACGCTGCGAATGCAGCAAACATGGGGATTTCTCCCCACACACACGGGGTAAAAACCCCAAACCACACGCTGCGAATGCAGCAACACATGGGGATTTCTCCCCACACACACGAGTTAAAAACCCCAACACACACGCGGATATGCTTTGCACCAAATGACGCATAAGCGTCAACACAAACCACTCGGAGAAATCATTCTCCAAACCCACACACAGAATAATCGTTCAGAGTTGGATGAAGTGTTCAGAGATGGATACAATAAACCCAAAACAACCAAAGAACACATATGAAATGTAAAGCTTCCCCTTCTCAAAACGATCCAGCTCTTCTTGGTTCGGAGTCGGATGACGACGATTCCGGCTTCCTCTTGTTCCTCTTCTCGAGCCGCTCCCTTTCCTCTTCTTTCACAAGCTTCAAATCTTCAAGGAAGTATATGAAATCGCCCTTTTAACAGCTCCTCTACGTTTTCCCCTTTTCTTCTCCTACAAGACAACACAAAATAAGCATTAGTGTTCATTCCTTCTCAAATTCAGAATTCATATATGAGTATATATAGAAGGCACCAAAAGACCCATATACCCATGTAAAACCCTAGCAAAACCACCCTAATATGTTCATTAGTAACCTAAGGGCATTAGGGTAAAATTTCACCCCAATCGGAGGTCATTTGGTAGTGTTTCGGTGGCTTACGGAAAACTCGCGCGGAGCTGCGAACGGGGGGGGGGGGGTCGACCCATCTGGAGGGGGGGGGTCGACCCATCTGGCTCCAACATGTTGTCTGCTGCAAAAAATTTACAGGGGTCGACCCATCTTCTAGACAGAACACTATATGGCCATTTTTTGGCCCAGGGGTCGACCCATTGAGTGGGGGGGTCGACATATTCACTTAGAAACATTAAAAAAAGATTTATAAACCATTCCCAATGATCTAAACATGCAACTCAATGTAATGAATCATAAAGCCATGAATTTCCATGCTTGAAACAACTTAGTATCAATTGGTTTGCATGAAAATCAAAGACAATGAAGAATCCATGAAGTTAATGCATGAAAACACAAACTAAGCCTAATATTCTCAATGCAAAGTTCAAGACCAATTAGCCATTCACTCAACAAAAGTATGAAAACCATTCAACCAAATTCCACCAAGTTTTGTATGAACATATTAAACAAGTTTCAAGCCCAAAAACCTTTTGTTAAAAAGTGTATGGAACAAATTCAGCGCATCAAGAGCTCATGAATGATATACATGAACAACCATTCAAGACTTTGAACAAAAACCATGAGATCACAATGGCTTAATGCAAGATAAGCAAGGATCGATCTCATCCAAAGATGGGTCGACTCCATTATGGAGGAAACATGAGTTGGTTTGTTAACAAATGAACAAGTTGATACATGTGTTGAGGAGGGGTTAATCAACAAACCACATCACTACATGAGGAATGGGGTTAATCAACGAACATACAACCAAGTATTCCTTGAGGTTCAAGCAATATGAAAGCCTCATACAAATCGCACTTAAGAGCTAATAAGAAGATATGCATGAAAACCCTTTTATGAACATTCATTTGTCTTGACAAAACCAAAAATAAATGCATGAAAGCTGATCCATAGAACATTAGTTTGGGAATCATTCAACCCAATCTCCATCAAGACTTATATAGAAACTTGAATACTATACAAGCCTCAAAACCTCATAAAGATGCATTAGACTCAAGGTCTTACCACTGATTCTTGATGAACAAAAGTGTCATTTATCACCTGTTTGAATCATGGACAACAAGATGACTCATGCATGCACTCTTTTAGCTTCCATATGATGTCCACCATGGATGTTTATCCTGCAAAGCAAGACAATCAAAATATAAGCTCTTTTTACATCAATGGACATTTTCCACAACACATGAGAACATGATGTCCACGACGGGAGTTAGCGAAAGTCCTCAAACCCCAATGAAAACTTGATTTTTCCAAGTGAAAGACATGCATTAGAAAGTCTTAAAAACATCATTCAACCTTCAATTCAACAAGGAATATGGAAGGTTAAATGAGCAAGATGCTACTACAAGACTATCATGAGAAACATGCATGAAGGGCACTAAGAATCCATTTAATCATGTATTTTGCTTCTCATATCAATCAACAACAATACATTAGACCAAATGACAAGGTTTTGAAATGATAAGCATGAATCTATCATTCAATCAAATATATTGACATGGGAGCTCAACCATTCAAATAACTTACATGTATCTTTCATAATTTCAACATCAAAATGCTTCGATACCCAAATGCAAAGCATGTAGGAAAGCAAGACAAATGCAAAGCATGTAGGAAAGCATGGGAACACATTCATTCAAATGGTCTTCTTATTGACAAAAACTAACATTCATGAACCATTGTTTTCCATAAAAACTTTCTCATCAATACAGAGCCATGAAAATATGAATAACCATTCAAGCACAAGGCCAAACAAGTCTAGGCAACAAAGTCATTTTGTAATCATCAAAATCACCTGCACAACAATCTCCCCCATTTTGATGATGATAAAATGTTATGCATTAATGCTCATTAATGCTCTCTCGCCCTTTGACATAATCATAAATGGGGATCAACATGGGGAATTCATGAAGCATCAAGACCAACCCAACATGCTTTCTCCCCTCATGGCAAAATGAGAACGGACAAGCAAAATATGATATTCATGAAAGAAGCACAAAGTAACTGCCCCTTCCCCTTTGTCATTGACAGAGAATCGACGGACAACGGGGTTATTAAGAGAACCATATGCAAATTATGTTTAAGAAGATGCAATTCAAAATATGCATGTGTGAATGCACTAAATGCTAAATATGCATGAACTAATTTGCACATATTTGAAATGCAAGTTTTGGGCAATATGAACATGCAGAATGCAAGTAGAATGATCAAGTATGATTGACTTCCACCCAAATAAATCTATATACGCGCAATATAGCTCCCCCATTTTATTTATAATGAGAGGATAGGTGTACGAAAAGTGCAGGTGAGTCAATAAAACCATGGTGCTCATATGTACACCTAGGAGAGTGTGCAGATAGATAGCAAAAGACATACACCAATCATGCAGTCAATCAAATTTTCAAAATACATATTAAATCAAATTACCATGTGTATAAGTGAATAACATGAAAATAAGCTTTAGCCATATGGATATCCAGATTTTCAATTGAACGCAAGTGTAATTACACAGATTGCATTTAAATCTAGAGAACAGCTTATTGGAGGTTACGCTCTGCCCCATTAAATTTTCATCAGAATTTTTCTCAAAATTTTCACATTGACAATCTGAATTTTTCTTAAAGTGATCAGGTTCAAATAATTTCTTTTTACGCGAGGAGACACATGGAGCTCATGCTAGAATCCCCGGTTACTCAGAATACTAAACCATTTCACTTCATTTTGAACAGAGGTACTTTAGTCAACATTTTTCAGAAATGAACCACATCACGTCTCAGGTGACGTGTATCCAGTTTACTCAGTGAGACTAAGCGTTGCTCTGCCTTTCATTTCATGCAATTTTTTTCAGCTGAGGCAGGTAGCTTTTTTCTCAATTGCCTCTTTATCATAAATGCAGCAAGTTTAATTACTTTAAAGTGTTGAAATGAAATTCCTATATCCTTATGAATAACACTCTTTTTCACATTAAAGTGCATGAAGTGTGAGAATTTGATTTAACATGTATGGAGAAAATTTAACTCAACACAAGATAGTGCAGCTCCCCCTATGTGAATGCACTAAACAGGAAATGTTCCCCCTGAGTGTTTAACATTAAGCATAATAGTTAAGACTCAGATGCAACATTATTTATGAAGAGATATGAGGTCTTAGAAGTTTTAAAGAAGGGATTTTAGCATATATTAACATGCAAGCATACAACGGAAACATGCAAATATGCAATGTAGAGTGCATCGTGAATGCAGAATTTCAAATTTTATATGAATGTTCCAAATGCACCTAATGCAAAACCTCTTATGTGTGCAACCTATAACAACATGAGAATGCAATGCAAGATGTAAATTAAAGGCCCGACGTTATGAAGTTTCAGTTCATGAAGGTTAGCGGTGTTTAAAATGATGCATCTCAAAGTATGCACTATATGCATGCTGAAAATGCCAAATATGCACATAGGCACACAATGAGCTTCATCTTTCAAATGAAATGAGCATGCACTATATGAGTGATAAGTATGCAATATATGCAACAATGCACACTATGACTTTCATCTTTCAAATCTAAAGTTTATGCTCAAAATTAGACGAAGGGGGAATGTATAAACAAGCAAGGTTTTAAGAAACTATTCATGCAAGCACTCATGATTCAAGATATGCAATTATCATGAAATATATGCATATGCCCTATATGCATGAATATGCAATATGTATTTTTTTTATTTTGTGTGCCCATAAATCATGGCTTTCAAACATAAATAAGTCAAAGTATGCAAGAGACTCAAATTCACAAAGCATGCATGATATGTAAATGATATGCAAAAATGCCAATGCGATATTTTTATGGAGATTTCAATTTTTGTGCATTCTTGAATACTCAAGTGAGCATGAATTCAATAAATTCATGAGTTGAGTTTTCAATGAATTTAACACAGAACCATGAGCATTTCATGTCAGGCTTTATCATGAACAGCTATTTTCCTTACAACCCAAACATTCGACCATGATCATTCAAAATGGTATTGCATGAGATAAATTTTCAGATTGAACATATCAAGCAATTTATCGATCATGCAGAGCAACCACACACACAGTCAACAGGCTTTAAACTAAGCCATGATCATCATCCAATGCCAATTGTTGCATTAAAGAATAAGCAATTCCACAGTTCAGAAATCTTTGCCTTTTTGAAATAAGAGAGTTTTGCAGATTCAATTTGAAAGATATGCAAATTAAAGGCAAATCAATTCCATTCAAAATACATGAATCCTCATAAGCTAACCAAATTGAAAATTTTAATATTGGTACAAGGTGGAGTACGTTGATCTTAAGATCACCTCTCACATAGTGATAGCTTCCTGACAGACTTGATCTGTCATTTCACATATCACTATTTGATATACCAAATATTCATTCAATGAAAACATGTATGGCTTGTGAAGAAACGCAAAACATGATTCCAACAACATAACAAAGCAATAGAAGCGAAAACATCAAAATCACCAAGTTTGACAATAAGAAAAGGTAATGTCGGGGTGTTACCAAATGAGTGTGCCTTGTTCCCTTTTATTGGAACCCCTTTCAATTTATTTCCTCAAGGCACACCTGCATCAAATCCAACTCATTTGACAAATTTGGGAACCCAAGCCTTCTTAGGTCCCTTGGAGTTAGTAACATTACCACCAACCGAATTCTTCCACACTTTCATTGCTTCAATGTCATCATTTTTCATGATCTTGCAGTCCTCAATCACATGACCATGATTTCCACAATAAAAACATTGAGGAGAAGTATTTCTAGCAAAAGATGTTCTTTCATGAGCAAAAGCATTTTCAACAGTATTCCATCTTCTATTTCCAAAAGATCTAGGTTTAACAAAATTAAACCTAGCATTCATTCTAGAAGCATGAAAATTATCACTTTTCAATAACCAACAGTTTTTTATTATATGCCCAAATTTACCACAATGAAAGTAACAAGAAGTGGTAGTTCTTCCAAATGATTTTTCATTGTGAGCTTGAGTTTTTTCATTGAACTTTTCTTTGTTATATGAAAATCTTTGAGCATGAAGGGTATGTTTGTTATTAAATTTTCTTTGAATATTGAACTTAGCATTGTTAGCATGAAGTTCATCTTTTTGTTTCACAAAGTAATTTTTCATCACATGGCCAAGTTTATGACAATAAAAACATGAATCATTTCTTTATCTTTTGAAAGTAAAATTTTCTTTGCATGCATGTTGGTCATCTTTTTCCATGATATCACAATCATCCATAACATGACCATGCATGCCACAGTAAAAATAACTCAACTTTGAAGTTTT
The DNA here is from genome assembly GCA_022559845.1 of Amorphophallus konjac. Lineage (NCBI taxonomy): Eukaryota > Viridiplantae > Streptophyta > Magnoliopsida > Alismatales > Araceae > Amorphophallus > Amorphophallus konjac. Next base: position 143,887,510 of record CM040120.1, read on the forward strand.
AGGAACATGAGCATGCTTTTCATGATTTTGGTGAGAATCAAATTTTCTATTATAACTCTTAGGACCATTTTGACAGTTGGGTGATGGAGCAAATTTTTTGGTCCTAGGTTGGGCATGAGTTTTAATATGGGGTTTCTCAATAAAAGATGCATTAGAAGAACATGAACCATGCACGAATGACGTTTGAGTTTTCAGACCAAAAGCTTTCTTTTTAGTGGGTTCATACCCAAGACCTTCCCTTTGAAAATTCACCTTGGTCCCCAAGATTTTATCTAGGTTGTCTTTCCCCTTGACAAATTTGGACAAAGATGCATTCAAACCAATGATTTTATTTTCAAGGGATGCAATGTGCAACTCATAGCTAGCAATTTCTTGTTCACTGCAAACATTACATTCATTCAACACTTTATTTACAGTTTTATAGCTTTCAAGTTCTTGTTCTAGTACAAGTAGTTTTTCAGATTCAACATTGACATCCAAAGCTTTCCCTTTTTCAAAAGTTAACAGTTTTTCAGACATGGCGTTGTTTAAATGTTTCAACTTTTCATTTTCAAATTTTAACAACGCATTTTTTTTTTCAAATTTTTCAAGACATTTCAAGCTACCCTTAAGAAGAGAAATTTCAATTAACATGGCACCATTTTTCTTTTTAAGTTCTTCATTTTCATCTATGATGCTCTTACTATCAATTTCATTATCAAGAAGTTTTTCAAACAATTTCTCATCATCAGATAAAGAGGCAAGCTTATTCTTAAGGCATTCTTCATTTTTCTTTGTTTAATTAAATTCATCCTTGAGAGCTTCATTTTCACTCCTTAAACATGCAATTGTATCTTTGTATTCTTTAATGTCAATCAGGCGTACCTCATTTAATTCCTCATTCTCATTACATTTTTCACAGAGGGAGTCATGAACATTGTCTTCAACTTCCTTTTTCCATTTTTTATTTTCTGACTTGATTTTCTTATATCTACTCGACAACTCCTCATAAGCATCAAGTAGTTCTTCAAATGACATTTCATCTTCATCAGAGTCAGAGTTAGAATTTACCTCATTTGAATTTTCGTCTCCATGAGCCATTAAGCATGGACCCATCACTTCTTCTTCATACTTTCGTGCCAACTCGTCCCAAAGGTCTCTTGCCGACCTGCACAAGAGAATTTGTGAAAGTATATTAGATTCAATGACATTCATGAGAAAATTTAATGCTCTAACATTCATTGCATTTTTCTTGACATGCATATCATCCCATTTGTTATGTTCAGTAGGAAGCTTGCATGAACATTCACATATGACCTTCCAAACATTAGGCTCATGCAAATTCAGAATTCACATATGAGTATATATAGAAGGCACCAAAAGACCCATATACCCATGTAAAACCACCCTAATATGTTCATTACTAACCTAAGGGCATTAGGGTAAAATTTCACCCCAATCGGAGGTCATTTGGTAGGGTTTCGGTGGCTTACGGAAAACTCGCGCGGAGCTGCGAACAGGGGGGGTCGACCCATCTCGCTCCAGCATGCTGTCTGCTACAAAAAATTTACAGGGGTCGACCCATCTGTTGGGGGGGTCGACCCATCTTGTAGACAGAACACTATATGACCATTTTTTGGCCCAAGGGTCGACCCATTGAGTGGGGCGGTCGACCCATTCACTTAGAAACATTAAAAAAAGATTTCTAAATCATTCCCAATGATCTAAACATGCAACTCAATGTAATCAATCATAAAGCCATGAATTTCCATGCTTGAAACAAGTTAGTATCAATTGGTTTGCATGAAAATCAAAGACAATGAAGAATCCATGAAGTTAATGCATGAAAACACAAACTAAGCCCAATATTCTCAATCCAAAGTTCAAGACCAATTAGCCATTCACTCAACAAAAGTATGAAAACCATTCAACCAAGTTCTACCAAATTTTGTATGAACATATTAAACAAGTTTCAAGCCCAAAAACCCTTTGTTAAAAAGTGTACCAAATTCAGTGCATCAAGAGCTCATGAATGATATACATGAAAAACCATTCAAGACTTTGGGAAAAAATCATGAGATCACAATGGCTTAATGCAAGATAAGCAAGGATCAATCTCATCCAAATATGGGTCGACTCCATTATGGAGGAAACATGAGTTGGTTTGTTAACAAATGAACAAGTTGATACATGTGTGGAGGAGGGGTTAATCAACCAACCACATCACTACATGAGGAATGGGTTAATCAACGAAGCATGCAACCAAGTATTCCTTGAGGTTCAAGCAATATGAAAGCCTCATACAAATCACACTTAAGAGCTAATAAGAAGATATGCATGAAAACCCTTTTATGAACATTAATTTGTCAGGATAAAACCAAAAACAAATGCATGAAAGCTGATCCATTGAACATTAGTCTGGGCATCATTCAACCCAATCTCCATTAAGACTTATATAGAAACTTGAACACTATACAAGCCTCAAAACCTCATAAAGATGCATTAGACTCAAGGTCTTACGACTGATTCTTGATGAACAAAAGTGTCATTTATCACCTGTTTGAATCATGGACAACAAGATGACTCATGCATGCACTGTTTTAGCTTCCATATGATGTCCACCATGGATGTTTATCATGCAAAGCAAGATAATCAAAATATAATCTCTTTTTACATCCATGGACATTTTTCACAACACATGAGAACATGATGTCCACAACGGGAGTTAGCGAAAGTCCTCAAACCCCAATGAAAACTTGATTTTTCCAAGTGAAAGACATGCATTAGAAAGTCTTAAAAACATCATTCAACCTTCAATTCAACAAGGAATATGGAAGGTTAAATGAGCAAGATGCTACTACAAGACTATCATGAGAAACATGCATGAAGGGCACTAAGAACCCATTTAATCATGTATTTGGCTTCTCATATCAATCAACAACAATACATTGGACCGAATGACAAGGTTTTGAAATGATAAGCATGAATCTATCATTCAATCAAATATATTGACATGGGAGCTCAACCATTCAAATAACTTACATGTATCTTTCATAATTTCAACATCAAAATGCTTCAATACCCAAATGCAAAGCATGTAGGAAAGCATGGGAACACATTCATTCAAATGGCATTCTTGTTGATAAAAACTAACATTCATGAACCATTATTTTCCACAAAAACTTTCTCATCAATACAGAGCCATGAAAACATGAATAACCATTCAAGCACAAGGCCAAGCAAGTTTAGGCAACAAAGTCATTTTGTAATCATCAAAATCACCTACACAACATTGCCAAATTCCATGATATTACTTTCTACATGATCTCTAGTTAAACTTCATTTCTTGATATCTTGTCTACTTGCAATTCCAATTACTAGCATTTCTTTACTCTATCTCGTATTCATGTTCCATGTTTTATTTACGTTTCCTGGCATAGCACGATAACTATCCAAAACGTTAATTACTTTAAGTTGCCTGGTATACATAATATAAATTCCTACTGATCATTTCGCTCACCCTACGTTTTTCGACTAACATTGCAGGTAATTCCAATGATGAACCCCAAACACATAAGAATGGGCTAGAGTGAACGAGTGATCAAGTTATCTTAGTTACCTAGGTTTATGAGCAGTTGCTCTTGTTAGAATTATGAACTTGGAAATTGTATCTTGCCTCTTAAGGCTTAAGAATGTTGTAAAACTTTATTTCGATGAAATAAAATAAATTTTCTTCTTATCTCTCCTTGTGGTTTGGACTCTTTTATTCATGCTCTAATCGACTTGAGTGTTTTGACTCGTCGCACCTCAATTTTTTCACGTCGGGACGTGACAGTCTTTGTGGTATCAGAGCCTAGGTTTCATGAACCCTAAGTTTCCCTCGATATAGGTTCTAGATGTTGATCTATAAATTAGATAGTGTCTTGAACCTTCTCGGTAAGATTGGGTAGAGCCATGGGCTAAGATTTAAAGAATGATTAATCAAGAAATAAACAAAACGCCTAAGTTTTGTAGTTGCGTTTGTAGGTTTAATTTTTACCAATGGCTGCCGAGAGAGCTCAATGGCACGAGATGCAATGGACAGTGCAAGGTTTAACCCAAGCTCTACAGCAGGTTGCTCAGGGAGGAGCAAACCGAGGAGCCAGAGATTTACATAGAAATTTCAAGAGTATGAACCCTCCCAAGTTCAATGGGTCCACAGACCCAGATGAGGCCGAACATTGGGTAAAGGAAATCGAGAGGATATTCCGAGTCATGCCATGTGCTGATGAGGAAAAGGTCCTACTCAGCACTTCTCAACTAGAAAAGGATGCACATGCTTGTTGGGAGTCGGTCAAAGCAACTCTACTTCACGATCATGTGTTGTGGGAGGAGTTCGTGGAGCACTTCAATAACAAATATTTCTCCGATCGGGTGCAAGAAAGGAAGGCCACTAAATTCACTTCCTTAAAACAAAGAAGTTTGTCCGTGGCGGAATATGAAGCCCAATTCGTGAGGCTATCTCGGTACATGCCACACCTTGTGGGTATCGAAAAGATGAAGGCGAGAAGGTTTTTAAATGGTTTAAAGCCGCAGTAAATTACTCAACTCGCCCCGATGGATATCCAAGTTTACACTGATGCGGTGAGAAGAGCCCAACTCCTAGAAGATGCAATAGAGTTGTCTGATCGCATCCGGGGAAGAGATGCCAAGAAGGAGCAAGTTACTGGATCTGGTAATTTCAAGACCTCCTTCGGGAAGAAGAGGCCCAATTTTGATGGGTGTAACTTCAATAAAGATGGGCATAATTTCAATAAGGATGGACGTGATTTTCAAAAGCACAAGAGGCCGAGATCATTTGACAAACAAATCGTCCCAGTTACTGCATCATCAAAGGAAATATGTAAATATTATGAGAAGTCCGGGCACAAGGCAGATGAGTGCTGGAGAAGACTGGGTGTTTGGCTTCGATGTGGAAGTCGGGAACATAGAATTCCGAGTTGCCCACTTCCTAACGAGCAAGCTCCGTGGAACTAGCTTCCAGTTGCAGTCAATAAGCAAGGGAGACTCCAAGCTCTTATAGATGCGGAACCTACCGAAGATGGCAGCATCGTGGAAGGTACTCTTTCTGTGTGCTCAAGGCTTACCTTTGTCTTATTTAATACTAGAGCTACGCATTCTTTCATATCTAATAGCTTTGCTGATATTTTGCCTATCAGGCCTATTCCATTAGAATCAAAACTTGTTATTACTACCCCTTTTGGAGCGGGATCAAAGATTAAATATTTCTACCCTGCTAGTGAAGTTCTAGTTAGCGGTTGCAACTTACCCGCTGATTTAGTATGCATGGAGATGGAAGGGTATGATATTATATTGGCAGCTGACTGGCTATCTACACATGGTGCTAGTGTCACCTGCAAATTAGGTACGGTAACCTTTATTGGTTACCCCAACCTCTTATTTTCTGGTGTCAGGCATTCTCGACACCTATCTCTTATTTCGGCCATCAAAGCCGATAAGTTATTGAAGACGGGTTGTTCGGCTTTCTTAGTTTCTATTACTATGGCCAAGCAGAAGGAATCCATTCTAGAGGATATTCCTATCGTTCAGGATTATTCAGTCGTATTTCCGGACGAGTTGCCTGGTATTCCTCCATAGAGAGAAGTGGTCTTCTCTATTGATTTGACTCCGGGAGCTGCACCGGTTTCTAAAGCTTCGTATCGGATGTCCGCTGTCGAAATGAAGGAGTTGAAAGAACAACTATTGGAGTTATTGGAGAAAGGATTTATCTGACCAAGTACTTCACCATGGGGAGCCCTAGTCCTATTTGTCAAAAAGATTGATGGGTCAATGAGATTGTGTGTTGATTATCGGTAATTGAACCAACTCACAATCAAGAACAAATATCCATTGCCGAGGATTGATGAGCTATTTGACCAGATTTCTAGAGCTCGATATTTTTAAAAAATTGATCTCTGATCTGGTTAACATCAGTTGAAGATCAAGGAGGAAGATTTTCACAAAACGACATTTAGGAGCAAGTATGGACACTATGAGTTCACTGTTATGCCTTTTGGCCTAACCCATGCACCTGTAGCTTTTATGCAGTTAATGAATAGTGTATTTAGGCCATATCTTGATCAATTTGTGGTAGTCTTCATTGACGACATTTTGATCTACTCTAAGTCTAAGATGGAGTATGAAGAACATCTCAAGAAATCCCTACAGTTATTAAGAGATCACAAACTTTATGCTAAGCTTAGTAAGTGTGATTTCTAGCTAGAAGAAGTTTCTTTTCTAGGTCACATAATACCCCCGGGATGGTATTGCGGTCGACGCTTCTAAGGTCGAGGCTGTGAAAAATTGGGAAAGACCTACTAGTGTGACGAAAATTTGAAGCTTCTTGGGATTGGCAGGATATTATAGAAGATTTATTAAGGATTTCCCCAAGATCGCCGTATCTTTGACAGGCTTGACAAGAAAGGAGAATCCTTATATATGGTCCGAGGAATGTTAGAAAAGTTTCCAAATTTTGAAAGTTGTCTAACTACTGCCCCTATACTCACATTCCCTACTGAAGGATGAGGATTCGAGGTTTATGCTGATGCATCTTGAATTGGCCTAGGCTGTGTATTGATGCAACATGGCAAGGTGATCGTCTATTCCTTAAGGCAGTTGAAAAAGCACGAGGAGAATTATCCCGTGCATGAATTAGAGCTAGCGGCTGTGGTATTTGCTTTGAAGATCTGGCAGCTGTTGTGCCTCCTCTGGATTTGATGTTTAGTTTTGATGCTGGCAACAATATGGTTGACCTTATTTTGTCTTTGGCAACACTGTTATTTTAAAGTCATTTCTTAAGTCAGAATAAGTTCGTGTTCATAACAAGGTCGATGCATATACATATGGCTGCATTGAAAGGTCAGTGCACACTTGCATATTGTTGCATTAAAAGGTCGATGCACATTTGCATATGAATCTTTAAGGTCAGTGCATACATTCATTCCAGTACTGATAGGTCGATGCATCCTTGTACCGCGTTGAACTGAAGGTCGATGCATATTTCCATATAAGTCCTGAAGGTCGGTGCACATTCACTTTATAGTCTCTCAGGTCAGTGCATACAGTCATTCTAGTCATGAAGGTCAGTGCATATGTAGGTCTGAGCATATTTGGATTCTTGAGATAGGTCGATGCATGTCATAGATAGGTCAATGCTAGTGAGTTAGCGACTGCAGTAAAGGTCGATGCTAGTGAGCTAGTAATTGCTACATAGGTCGATGCATGTCATATAAAGGTCGATGCTAGTGAGCTAGCGACTGCAGCAAAGGTCGATGCTAGTGAGCTAGCGATTACAGCATAGGTTGATGCATGTCATGGAAAGGTCGATGCTAGTGAGCTAGTGACTGCAGCACATGCCAATACATGTTATAGAAGGGTTGATGCTAGTAAGTCATCACTCTCAAGGTCGATGCACCTTGTGCATTCACTATAAAGACAGATCGATGCACTTTCATTTTAGAGTCAGTGTATCTAACAATAAAGATCTACCCGTATAATACTAAGGTCGATGCTTTTATTCTGATCTGCTGCATGTGTTAGCTATACAGGCTGATGCATCTCATTTATGCATCGACGCTCTTGAAGATTTTCTGTTCATACACTTATTTGAATTGCCTGAACTCATGAAGCATCTAAAACTACATTTACTAATAATTATTCCATGCTTCATGAATCTCATAAATCTTTGATCTTGTTTTGACAGAAAGGAAGAACCAACCCAGATCCATGATCGAACACCTGGGTGGCATAAAGGCAGTCTGCACTAATCTCACATGGAACTTAAAGTGAACCAGATTAAAGGCACGTGATCCAAGGTGGGAAGCTGAACTCATATCCTGCCACGTGGATTGTCACATCTTCTACCTCTGACACGTGGCCCCTCGAAGTGCACTTTCTGGATAAAACTTTTTGGGCAGGAGTGTCTTCCACGCGCCTAAAAATATGAAAAGCTTGTGGGACCACAGATTCACGCTCTCTAGTATAAATAGGGATCAAGCACTCAAATTCAAAGGAAGGAGAATGAGAGAAAAGCAGAAGAAGAGTAGAAGAGAGCTGTGAGAGCTAGAGTTCAAGAGAGAAGAGTCAAAGACGTGATCGAGAGAGAAAGATCCTGCTACTAGGAGTGAAAAGAAAATAGAGTGTCGTAAGGTTGAGAAGTTCGTCTGAGTTAGAAGTGAGGTTGTGAGGAAGATTTGCTGTCTTGACTCCTGGATCAGATCCAGAGTCAAATTGCTCCATAGCGAGCTACATCATTTTTATTTCATTATCATTTCTTTGAATTCCCTTTTTGTTTGAAACTGTTTGTATGCTGTGTATCAGCATTCCAAGCTATGAGTCAGTGGCAAGGTATAATCCTCGGTAAGCAAGCTGTGAGGCTCAGCGGTCTGGGACGTTTTCCCTACAGCTATGGATCAGCGGTTGTAGGGATTCTATCCCCGAAGCTGTGGATCAGCAGTGTTCAAGCTGTTTGGCAGCGGAATCGGGTGGACGTAGATCTCGAGCTCGAGATCGAACCACCTTAAAAATTTATCTGCCCTCTGTGTGATTGATTATCTTTAAAGCGATTAGATGAATGCTTAGGATCATCTACTGCGAGCCTTTGATTTCTCTGAGATAATCAATTGTTGCTTAAGTTTTCAATCAAATTATCTACACTAATTCATCTATGCATCTGCTTAATTTGATTGGCATCTGACTTATTTGCTATCTCTTCATTTCATACCTGTATTGCGAACAATCACTCAGTGATATATAAAATTGGCTCAGTCAGAAGGATAGATTACTTCTATCTAGAAAACTGACCTTTGCGTGAGGAGATTTTCTAATCAACCCTCCGCCTAGTACTATACTGAGATGATTGATTTTCTTTAATGTTCACAATGATTAATAGCTATTTCATATCAGATTCTTCTGTTGATAATCCTGTATGCTTTTGGTATTTTTGTTCAAAGTAGTACATTTTAATTCCGCACTATTTTTTAACTTCTGTAGAATCCTTAAATTGGGGTAGATCTATTCACCCCCCCTCTAGATCACTTGTTCATCCTTTCACACATCACATGGTATCATAGCCTAACTCTCCTTAAGGGCTTAACATCTTGGAGAGATTAGTTGAAATGGATGCTAGAGGTCTAACTGCTGAGGGTCATTCCACCAGTAAGCCGCCATTCTTTGATGGAAACAATTATGCTTACTGGAAGAATCATATGTAGGTCTTCCTTTGAGCGAAGGATTATGGGATTTGGAAGGTTGTTAGTAAAGGCCCGTTTGAGCTTCCTGAGGATGAGGAAGTCTGGACCAGGGAGCAGATCCGTAGGTCTACTTTAAACTGAAGCGATGTAAATGCTATACAGTCTGCTCTTCTCCCTACTGAATTTTCGAGAGTCTCCTCTTGTTCCATAGCCATGGAAATGTGGGACAAGCTGGAATCTATGAGGGAACATCTCAACTTAGAGAGACAAAGGATAATATGTTAGTCTCAGAATATGAAGCTTTTACGATGAAACCTGATGAGTCTATATCTGAGTTGTACGCCAGACTGATGGTTCTCACTAATGGCTTGAGAAGTCTAGGCCAAGGTTTACAGTGAGTATGAAATTGTTAGAAAAATTCTCACGTCCCTGACACCTATTTGGCACACCAAGGCCATGGTTATGGAAGAGTCTAGGAATCTAGCCACTACCACTGTAGATGAACTCATCGGTTCTCTCATGACATATAAGTTGAATCTCAAGAGGGTCGATGAGTCTGATAAGAAGAAAAAACCCCTAGCACTTAAAGTAACTTCTAGTAGCAAAGGGTCGTCAAGTGAGCACAGTTCCTCCTCTAGTTCAGGCGAAGACTCAGATGAATTTGCAATGTTTACTAGAAACTTTAAGAAGTTCCTGAGAAAGGAAGGAAAGGGGTTTAGAAGAAAGTATTTCCCAGGTAAGAAGCAGTCAAAATACAAGTCTGATACTGCCAAGAAATCTGATGGTATTGTTTGCTATAATTACAGGAAAGTAGGGCATCTAAAGGCTGACTATCCTGAGCTGCAGAAGGAGAAATAACCCAGGTGGAAGAATAAGAAAGGAAAAGCTATGGTGAGCACTTGGAGTGATGAAGATGAAGGCAGTCAGAGCAGCACATCTGATAGTGAGGAAGAAAACAAGTTCTGCCTGATGGACGAAGAAGAAGAGAAGGAGGATGATGAAGAGGTAACTTCCCCTTTCGAGAACTTTACTCATAGTGATTGGGAAGAGGCTTATGTTGAGATTTTAGATAAATATGATGATTTGTTAGAGAGAATAGGTATCTAAAAAGAAAGATAAACTTTTTAATGAATGACACATCTTAGAATGATAGGGCTATTTTGAGCCGGGAAGGGAAAATCTTGTTTCGGGGCTTGAGTGGCCGATCTAGCATTTTAATCCGCCATTTTGTGGTTTGTGGGCATCAAAAGATGCATTGGGCGATTGGGAACAAGTTTCCCTTTTGTTTCCCCTTCACCCGGGGGTGAATGGGGCGTGGAATGGCGATTTTGGGGTTTTCCTGCCATTCTCAGTTTTCTGGAAGGCTGGCGATCCTTCCAGTGAACGCTACTTCCCGTTGGCGGTCTCCATGCGACCATTTTTGGCATCCCATGTGTGGGTTGGGCCTGGTGGTCACACGATAAACCTCTAGAGCCCATGTGGCGGCCGATAGGCCGATCGCTAGTCGAGTTGGCCGGCATGGCCTTCAAGGCATTTTTGACCGTTGGAGGTTTTAGGATATGGCGGCCATAGTTACGACCGCCTTATACCCATTGGCGGCCCTATATAGGACCATTTTCACCTCCGCAACCTAGAGGGTGGCGTTATATACTGAGACCGCTACATCCTTATGGTGGCCTAAAGCTAAACCGCTAGCCCATATGGCGGCCCAAAGGTGGACCGCTAGCGGTTTCGATTGGAGTTCATGTTTTAGCGATTTATCAGGTGACCGCTAGCCATCTTGGCAGCCCATAAGGGGACCGCTAGCCACAGGTGGCAGTCCAATGGAGGACCACTAACCAGTTTGTTCTATCGGCGTTATGTCTTGTCGATTAGAGTCTCGGGTGAGTGGACCTCGATCCGCATGCTGACCCGTGGTCTAATTGATGCTGGTCATCATGTGGGGGCCACATGTTAGGGAGCCGTAGGGTCCCAAGAGGTGGTGTTCTCGGCTTGTGTCACCGTGAGTCCGTGTCGGTACGAGGAGCGGTCCTTGTACTTTGTCTGGTTTGGATGTTGCTTTCCGTTGGCTAGAGAGTCTATACCTTCAGTGACCCTCCACTAGTCGTAGCCTTCCGACACGCATGTGGTCCCACCAGGGAGTGGTGGCGAGGCTACCCGAGAGATGATTTTAGGTTGGTTACCGTGGGCCTCCTACTGTGGCGGCTAGAGTCCAGGCCGGGAGGACAAACCAGCTAGAGGGCCTGACATAGCGCAGTCAGTCAGTGTGTGCACACGCGGTCGGGAACTTCGGACGCGTGCTAATGAGCACGACCCCAACTAGACCCTTGTTAGTGTTACTTGTGAGTGTCTCAGTTTCCGCTTGAGACGAGTAGGGAGACATGGTGGCGCGGTGTAAGTCATCAGGGGAAGCATCCGGCTATGCTTCTGGTGGATGGTACTCTTGTCTTGTCTGGTAGTGACTCTTGAGTTTTGACAAGTTGTCTCGGTTTTCATGTCGCGCGTTCGGTACTTGGCGCAGTGGAGCTTTCCTGTTTATTTTTCATGTAGCTCTCTGTTCTACGTCCTGCTAGTGGTAGCTTGTAGTTACTTTACAAGCAGTTTCTCGATTTACGAAGGTGGGGACCAGATGATCCCTACTGAGCCTTTTGTTTTAAAGCTCATTCCCTACATGTTTTCTGTGTTTCAGGTGAGACGAGACTTTAGGGGAGCGCTTCCAAGGCTCCACGTGGTTCAGGTGCCCAGGGTTAGTTGGCAGTTGCCAGGCCGGGGTATGCCCCGTGTAGTTGTACCATTCTCTTTGGACTGTACTAGTTGTGGACTACTGTTATATTTTTAGACTATATTTATTTGGTGGACCATGTAATTTGCTTAATGTTAATTATTAGTTTCCTACTTATTCATATTAATTGTTTAGTTATGTAATTATCTTAGATTATTGTGTATCTCCACACCATCCCTTTAACACTTCCGAGTCTTCGGGCTCGTGGGTGGCGGTTCGAGATTCGGGTTATCGAGCCTTCCCGGTGTTCGAATCTCGGGTCGTTACAGTTGGTATCAGAGCACGGTTGTGGATATATATAAGAATCATAAATAGTCGCAGTGGCCCACTAGTCCACAATGATGATGTACAGTTGGCACTAGCTTAGGGTATCATTTGTTTTAATGATTTCATTGTTTTCCGTGTCTTCTATCTTTTTGCAGTAGGCGAGTATGGCGTCGAGGCGGAGCACTCGCTCTCAGCAAGGACAGTCGGCAGGGCAGCAGGAGGAGCAGAGTAGAGTGCCACCACCTACCACTAAGGCAGGGGATGCAGTGTGAGTTCCAGGGGCAGAGGATTTCTTCCGGAGCATGTTTCAGTTCATGTCTCAGCAGTTTGGCGGTGATGCTGGTGAGGGCTCATCGTCTAGGGGTGGACCCAATCATGCTGTGAGGGACTTTTTGCAGTTTCATCCACCCTATTACGATGGCCAGCCAGATCCTGAGGTGTCTAGGAGATGGCTTGATGAGATGGAGAGAGTGTTCAGTTCCATGAACTGTATTGAAGAGTACAAGGTGATGTTGGCCTGTAACCAGTTGCAGGGTACGGCTCGAGATTGGTGGTCTTCAGAGTTGAAGACATTCTTCCGATCTTGTTCGCTTCAGCAGATTGCGTGGCAGGACTTTGTGAGGGTCTTCGAGCGTACCTACTGCCCATCCTATGTTGGTACGCAGAAGATGTCACGCCCCGAGCGCGGAAGATACCCGGAGGTGCGCGACGTGTCTATATCAATCATGTCAATCAGAGTGGTCGTGTATTCGACACAAAGACAGAGATGCGCAAAATAGCAAGATAACCCAATCCTTTATTCCTTTATAATAGACTATTACAAATCCAATACTCTGTTTAATAAAAAGAAAAGTACATAGTTGACTCAAGAAACTATAGAAAAGACTAGATGACACTTGAGCAGCTCTAGCACTTTCAGTCATGACCATTCCCATCCGATTGACTTCCATCGTCATCGGACTTACCTGAAAAGCTAAAAGGGACAAACGGGATGAGCGAACGCTCAGTAGGAAATTATATCTCAAGTACTAGCAAGGGGTTTAAGTAATTACATTTTCATGAATGCGATAAAGCTATGCATGCTCGCATAAAACGACAAGATAGAGAGAATGTAATATCAAGGACATAAGATGAACTTAATCATGAACTTTCAACAAGATAACAAGTTTATTCAAGATATTCAAGCAAGTACGTTTAACAAGTCATGTCAAGAACTTTGGCTATCATGTATCAAGCAAGTAAATTACCCTTTTGCGGGTCACGCATTTCATGTCAAGTCAAGTACGATTCAAGTACAAGATGTGTGTGGAATGTCCAATCAAGCAAGTCAAGTACTCGGTATAATGCCAGATACCTTATCATTTTAACTCCCATGGGCACAAGTACTTTCGGGTGCTCCTCCCAGGACCAGATCGGGCCCTATATGCGCAGTCATTTATCATGTGTTTTGACATCCACTCTTGTTTATAGCCAACATAGAATTTCAATAATCAAGCTTGTAGACACGTACGACAACTTTGATAGAATAGAGTCCAAAATATGACAAAGGACATAGATTGGCGATAATAACGGTATAATCACGATTATCGATGAAACTAGGTGGAATTAGGTTCCCTTAACTTAGGTACCATGACAAATCGATATGAACATTCTATATATAGAATTGAGGTCCACATGAACATTATATCAAGGTAAGATACCCTCATTCTTATCATAGAATTGAGGTTTACAAGAATGACATGATATGGCATGATATCATCATCCCATTAAGAATTTCTTATGATATACTCTTTGTATAATCATAAGGGCCGGTATACCATGTTTCTTTAGATTGACATGGCATCAATGGTGTAATGGGTTTTTAGGGTACAACCAGCTCAGTCGGCCTTGAGGGAATCCAAGGCTACGAGGAGTCTTACGGAGGTCTCTATGACTAACTCGCTAGTCCAAAGAAACGGAATGTCCAATGGAGAGCTTGTATGTCAATGAGAGTTGAGTGTGATCGATGAAACAATGTGAAAAGTGGGACTATACTCACGGAGTGGAGAATAGTGCCGATATATACGTATATGTATAATATGAACCCATCGGTTATAGAATCAGGATAAAAATCAGTTTACAGAAAATAACGACTTAGGTCAAGTCGTTTCTCAAGTAAGTAACGCCTAAGAGAAAGGCGTTTACATATGTTCCGTTTTGCAGAATTTTCAATAATTCAGTAATTTATCTAAAACGCGCCCTGGACGGGGTCGTTTCTTAAAGAGTTGACGACTACAGTAGCAGGCGTCTCATTATTTATATATTTGACAGAATTTCAATAATTTTTCACGATTTGTCTAAAACACGCCCTGGAAAGGGGCGTTACTGTTTAATTCTATATTACAGAATATATGTATTTCAAGATTTTGACCGATAAACGCCCTAGGAAGGGGCGTGTCTTTTCAATTTACGCCCTATGGCAGGGCGTTAACATGTGTAAAACGACTTTGTCAAGGTCGTTACTTAAAGTTTTTGAAGGACAGTAATAATTTCAGGATAACAGAGGAACGAAGATAATATCAGGACAGTAACATTAGCAGGTTGAAGACAGAGGATCATGCATTGTTTATAGTCATGATTTCATAGATAATCAGTTCTTAAGGTGGGTGATTAACATTTACATGAAATTAACGCCTGTGTACAGGGCGTCAAATATGAAATTGACGACCTGGGCATGGTCGCGTCTTGTAAATTAGCGCCCTTGACAGGGGCGTTTCTTTCAAAATATTGCAGAACATAATAAAACTGTATGCATGCCATGCTTATACATATATCTTGCGTTATTTTATTTGGGCTACAGTGACTTGAGAAAACCTACTTTGTGATAATCTGAAGATTGAACCGTGAAGGTTTCGGGAAGGGGATCGATGCTCTGTTTAAGATGGCCGCTACTGGCTGATGGCTTTGATGAAGAACCCTTGTTCTTCGGTTCTGTACTCCTACAGGAACAGAAGAAGAAACATTTATTAATTTCTTCACCTATCAGAACAGAGGAGATTAGAAGAACGTTACCTTGTTCTTCTCTTATGCTGCTGCGTCCTCAACCTGTAAGAGGAAAAGAGGATGAAGAACTATTAGTTCTTCATGTAACCGAAGCAAAGAGAAACTTATATGAACTGTTATTACGTTCATAAGGAAAAGAAGAAGAAGAAGAAGAAGATATGTTCTTCACGTACCTGTGCGGTTCGATCGTCCAAATAGGTTTAGGGTTTGTTCGATCAAGATTATTTATAGGATTTTGGACGTCCTGTTAAGGTTAGTGTTCTAGTAGAAGTAATGCTTCCAATATAGAGTTCTTGCCCTATTAAATACTTACTGGATTAACATAATCCTTCCCTGGATAAGCTCCCGTGTCGAACGGAACTCGAATGGAATTAACGACTTAGGTCAGGTCGTCTATTTTTTAATTGACGACCTGGTGCAGGTCGTGTCTTAAGAAGCGCCTTGAGGAAGGGCGTTTCATGTCTCTAAAACACGCCCAAGATTGGGGCGTTTATTGGCTTACCGTCTTTGGCATTGGAATTTGACGCCGTCAGGTGAGGGCGTCCTTTCTTTAGTTATGCCGTATATAGAGGCGTTTCTTTTTAAATTAACGCCTTACTAAGAGGCGTTATTTGTAATATGTTTTATTTCGTCTGGTTAGCCCCATTCTTATTATCTGTATTACTTCTGTAATATATATGTTTTAATTCATTTCAAATATTCATTTGTCAGGGTTGCTACACCCTCCCCCACTTAAAAAGAATTTGGTCCCCAAATTCAATTGCATATTCTGTATACACGCGGAGAGTGTAGAGTATATACCTCTTAGAACAAGTCGGGAAATCGTTTCTTCATAGATTCCTCGGTCTCCCATGTCGCTTCGTGTTCAGAATTCTTATTCCATTGCACCTTAAGCATGGAAATAACCTTATTCCTTAGAGCTCGTATTTCACGATTTAAGATTTTCATAGGCTTCTGTTCATATGTGAGATCTTTCTTGATCACCAGATCTCCATGTTCAATAATGTGTGATGGGTCGTGTACATACTTTTTCAACATGGATATGTGAAATACATTGTGTACTTCGGACAATTGAGGAGGCATTGCGATGCGATAAGCAACCTCGCCAACTCTTTCGAGTATCTCAAATGGTCCGATGAATCTTGGCGTATGCTTGCCCTTAACACCAAATCTTCGTATGCCACGTCCAGGCGATATTTTAAGAAATACATGATCTCCAACCTGGAATTCAAGATCTCTTCTCCTTGTATCATCATAAGCCTTTTGTCTAGTCTGAGCAACTTGCAATCTTTCTCTGATCACTTGTATCTTCTCAGTTGTATCCCTTACCATGTCTGGACCTAACAGTTGTTTCTCTCCAACATCGTTCCAGCATAAAGGTGATCGGCAACTCCTTCCATGTAAAGCTTCGAAAGGTGCCATTTGGATACTAGCTTGGTAGCTATTATTATATGCAAATTCAACTAGAGGCAAGTGTTCATGCCAGCTTCCACCAAAGTCAATGATGCAAGCTCTTAGCATATCCTCAATAACTTGGTTAGTTCTCTCGGTCTGACCATCCGTTTGAGGATGAAAAGCTGTACTAAAATTTAGTCTTGTCCCCAACGAATGTTGTAATCCCTTCCAAAAATGAGAAGTGAAACGGGGATCTCTATCAGACACGATTGAGACAGGAATTCCATGTAACCTGACTATTTCCTTGATATATAATGCAGCTAAGACATCAATTGACCATCGACTCTTTATTGGCAAGAAATGCGCCGATTTAGTTAAACGGTCAATGATAACCCATATTCCATCATGTCCTCCTTTGGATTTAGATAGACCCATGATGAAATCCATACCAATATCCTCCCACTTCCATTTTGGAATATCTAGAGGATGTAGTTTTCCAGCAGGCTTTTGGTGTTCCGCCTTGACTTGTTGGCATGTGAGACAGCGTGATACATAGTCCGCTATTTCTCTTTTCATGTTGGGCCACCAAAAGTTTCTCTTTACATCTTGGTACATTTTGGTTGATCCTGGATGAATAGTGTACCTTGATCGGTGAGCTTCATCTAAGATCTTCTTCTTTAATTCCGGACAGTCGGGTATACAAGTTCTACCTTTGAATAATAATCTTCCATCAGAAGTTAGTTGAAAATCAGATTGTCCTTCTAATCTGCCTTTGATTTCCACTAATATAGGATCATCATCCTGAAGTGCTTGTATCTCAGATAATAAATCTGACTGTATACTTACATGAGATAATGTGATAAATTTGGCTTCCTTGTCCAAGCTTATATTGAGCTCGGAGAATTGTTCTAGCAACCTCCATTCTTGTATCATATAATTGGCTATCATTGCTCTCGGCTTTCGACTAAGGGCATCAGCAACATAATTACCCTTTCCGGGATGGTATTCTATATTGAAGTCGAAGTCCTTGAGATATTCTAGCCAGCGTCTTTGTCTCATTTTTAGCTCCTTTTGTGAGAATAGATATTTGAGACTCTTGTGATCGGAGTATACAGTAAACTGCACTCCATATAAGTAGTGTCTCCATATCTTTAGGGCAAATACTACCGCGGCCAGTTCTAAGTCATGGACGGGGTAATTCTCCTCATGCTTCTTCAGTTGACGGGAAGAGTATGCTATGACCTTTCCTTGTTGCATTAGGACACATCCGAGGCCAATGCCCGAAGCATCTGTGTAAACCTCGAATTTCTCTCCTTCTATTGGTAGAGCTAACACCGGAGCTGTAGTGAGATGATCCTTGAGAGTTTGGAAACTTCTTTCACATTCCTCACTCCATTCATATCGGATCTCCTTGCGAGTTAATCTTGTAAGTGGTACGGCGATCTTAGAGAAATCTTTGATGAATCGCCGATAATAGCCTGCAAGACCTAAGAAACTTCTGATCTCACTTGCATTAGTTGGTTTTTCCCAGTTTCTTACAGCTTCTACCTTTGATGGATCAACAGATAGACCATCCTTGGATATCACATGTCCGAGGAAAGTCACTTCTTCAAGCCAGAATTCACATTTGCTGAGCTTTGCATATAATTGATTTGTCCTCAAGACTTGCAATGCAATCCTCAAATGTTTTTCATGTTCTTCCTTAGTCTTGGAATATATCAATATATCATCAATGAAAACCACCACAAATTGATCTAGATAAGGTCTGAATATGCTATTCATTAACTGCATAAAGGCAGCAGGGGCATTTGTTAGTCCAAAAGGCATAACAACAAATTCGTAATGGCCATACCTGCTTCTGAATGCAGTCTTATGAATGTCATCATCCTTGATTCTTAATTGATGATATCCTGACCTGAGATCAATTTTGGAAAAATATTTGGATCCTGAAATCTGATCAAATAACTCATCGATTCTCGGCAGTGGATACTTGTTCTTGATAGTGAGATGATTCAACTGTCGATAGTCGATGCACAATCTCATGGATCCGTCCTTCTTCCTCACAAATAAGACTGGTGCTCCCCACGGGGAAGTACTTGGTCTAATAAACCCTTTTCGAATCAGTTCCATCAACTGCTCCTTCAACTCTTTGAGTTCAGCCGGGGACATTCTATAGGGTGCCTTTGAAACTGGACCAGCACCAGGGACTAAGTCAATGGTGAAGGCCACTTCCCTTTGAGGGGGTAATCCCGACAAATCTTCCAGAAATACGTCTAAAAATTCTTGCACTACCTGAATGTCTTCTATCTTAGTGTCCTTTGTTTCCTTAACTGTGACAAATGCAAGGAAGGATACACATCCTTTCCTGACGAGCTTGCTTGCTCGAAGAGCCGAAATAAGAGGGGATTTGCTCCGACTCTTGGGGCGAGAAAAGACTAATTCTGGAAAATCTTTAAAAGCAATTTGGCTATTGCGGCAATCAACCGTTGCATGGTATTTGGATAACCAGTCCGCTCCCAGTATAACATCATACTCCTTTAGATCGAGGCATATGAGATCTATAGGTAAATTCCTACCTTGAACCATTACCTCACAGTTTTGATAGTGATGAGTAATATCATTTTCACTTCCCAGAGGAGTAGTTAGGACTATTTTTATCCATTCTGGTTCTAACGGTAACGGGTCGGCAAACTTCTTAGAAATAAAGGAATGCGATGCACCCGTATCAAATAAGACATAAGCACTTTTGGAACAAATTTTCAATGTACCTTCCACTAATCCGCCTTTTTCTTCAGGTTCGGTCTCCTGGATTGCATGAAGACGAGTATTCTTCGTCACCGGGCGTTTACCGTCACCGGCTTGGTCATTCATTAATGGACAATCGGGAATCCGATGTTCGCGACTCCCACAACGGAGACATGCTCCTAATTTCCTCCAGCATTCTTCAGTCTTGTGACCAGCCTTGTCACAATGCTTGCATACTGTATTAGAAGGTGTAGTGGTGATAGAGAAGGGCTTGGATTTCTTGAACTTGGAATCTTGAGAGGATGAACCTCCATTATTGGGCCTCTTCTTAAAGTTGGGTTTGAAAGAACCCGAACTTGTGACTTGCTCCTTCTTATCTTTCCCACGGATCCTATCAGATAGTTCCGTGGCATCTTCAAGTAATTGAGCTCGGCGCACTATTTCGGAATAAACTTGGATGTCCATAGGCGCCAGTTGAGTAATGTAGTGGGGCCTAAGCCCATTAAGAAATCTACGGGCTTTCATCTTCTCCGTGCTAATAAGATGCTTAGCATATCTAGACAACCTGGAGAAATGAGCTTCATAATCTGCTAATGATAAAGATCGTTGCTTCAATGCAGCGACTTCTGCAGCCTTCTTTTCTTGGACTCGGTCCGAGAAATATTTAGCATTGAAGTATTCCACAAATTCTTCCCATGTTACTTGAGTAGGATCGATGGTTGCTTCAATAGACTCCCACCAGCACCTAGCATCTTTCTCTAACTGGAATGTAGCTAATAGAACTTTGTCCTGATCCGTGCATTGCATGACACGGAATATGCGTTCGGTTTCCCGAACCTAATGCTCGGCATCGTCCGGATCGGTCGATCCCGTGAACTTCGGGGGATTCATGTTCTTAAATGCCTGGTGTAAGCTTCCAGCTCGTGGAGCACCACCTTGTGCAACCTGTTGTAGCACTTGAGTCATCCCTTGGAGGGTACGCTGCATGTTGCGCCATTGAGCACGTTCGGCAGCCATTATCCTACAATTACAATAACTATATCAGTACGTGATCGTATTTAAAGACTCGTACACTATGTTAAATTTAACCCTTGGCTCTACCCAATCTCACTGGTTTAAAGGTTCAAACTTATCCTTGGACTTGGGTTTTTCCTAGGAATTGAATACCCTAGGCTCTGATACCACAAAGACTGTCACGCCCCGAGCGCGGAAGATACCCGGAGGTGCGCGACGTGTCTATATCAATCATGTCAATCAGAGTGGTCGTGTATTCGACACAAAGACAGAGATGCGCAAAATAGCAAGATAACCCAATCCTTTATTCCTTTATAATAGACTATTACAAATCCAATACTCTGTTTAATAAAAAGAAAAGTACATAGTTGACTCAAGAAACTATAGAAAAGACTAGATGACACTTGAGCAGCTCTAGCACTTTCACTCATGACCATTCCCATCCGATTGACTTCCATCGTCGTCGGACTTACCTGAAAAGTAAAAAGGGACAAACGGGATGAGCGAACGCTCAGTAGGAAATTATATCTCAAGTACTAGCAAGGGGTTTAAGTAATTACATTTTCATGAATGCGATAAAGCTATGCATGCTCGCATAAAACGACAAGATAGAGAGAATGTAATATCAAGGACATAAGATGAACTTAATCATGAACTTTCAACAAGATAACAAGTTTATTCAAGATATTCAAGCAAGTATGTTTAACAAGTCATGTCAAGAACTTTGGCTATCATGTATCAAGCAAGTAAATTACCCTTTTGCGGGCCACGCATTTCATGTCAAGTCAAGTACGATTCAAGTACAAGATGTGTGTGGAATGTCCAATCAAGCAAGTCAAGTACTCGGTATAATGCCAGATACCTTATCATTTTAACTCCCATGGGCACAAGTACTTTCGGGTGCTCCTCCCAGGACCAGATCGGGCCCTATATGCGCAGGCATTTATCATGTGTTTTGACATCCACTCTTGTTTATAGCCAACATAGAATTTCAATAATCAAGCTTGTAGACACGTACGACAACTTTGATAGAATAGAGTCTAAAATATGACAAAGGACATAGATTGGCGATAATAACGGTATAATCACGATTATCGATGAAACTAGGTGGAATTAGGTTCCCTTAACTTAGGTACCATGACAAATCGATATGGACATTCTATATATAGAATTGAGGTCCACATGAACATTATATCAAGGTAAGATACCCTCATTCTTATCATAGAATTGAGGTTTACAAGAATGACATGATATGGCATGATATCATCATCCCATTAAGAATTTCTTATGATATACTCTTTGTATAATCATAAGGGCCGGTATACCATGTTTCTTTATATTGACATGGCATCAATGGTGTAATGGGTTTTTAGGGTACATCCAGCTCAGTCAGCCTTGAGGGAATCCAAGGCTACGAGGAGTCTTACGGAGGTCTCTATGACTAACTTGCTAGTCCAAAGGAACGGAATGTCCAATGGAGAGCTTGTATGTCAATGAGAGTTGAGTGTGATCGATGAAACAACGTGAAAAGTGGGACTATACTCACGGAGTGGAGAATAGTGCCGATATATACGTATATGTATAGTATGAACCCATCGGTTATAGAATCAGGATAAAAATCAGTTTACAGAAAATAACGACTTAGGTCAAGTCGTTTCTCAAGTAAGTAACGCCTAAGAGAAAGGCGTTTACATATGTTCTGTTTTACAGAATTTTCAATAATTCAGTAATTTATCTAAAATGCGCCCTGGACGGAGTCGTTTCTTAAAGAGTTGACGACTACAGTAGCAGGCGTCTCATTATTTATATATTTGACAGAATTTCAATAATTTTTCACGATTTGTCTAAAACACGCCCTGGAAAGGGGCGTTACTGTTTAATTCTATATTACAGAATATATGTATTTCAGGATTTTGACCGATAAACGCCCTAGGAAGGGGCATGTCTTTTCAATTTACGCCCTATGGCAGGGCGTTAACATGTGTAAAACGACTTTGTCAAGGTCGTTACTTAAAGTTTTTGAAGGACAGTAATAATTTCAGGATAACAGAGGAACGAAGATAATATCAGGACAGTAACGTTAGCAGGTTGAAGACATAGGATCATGCATTGTTTATAGTCATGATTTCATAGATAATCAGTTCTTAAGGTGGGTGATTAACATTTACATGAAATTAACGCCTGTGTACAGGGCGTCAAATATGAAATTGACGACCTGGGCATGGTCGCGTCTTGTAAATTAGCGCCCTTAACAGGGGCGTTTCTTTCAAAATATTGCAGAACATAATAAAACTGTATGCATGCCATGCTTATACATATATCTTGCGTTATTTTATTTGGGCTACAGTGACTTGAGAAAACCTACTTTGTGATAATCTGAAGATTGAACCGTGAAGGTTTCGGGAAGGGGATCGATGCTCTGTTTAAGATGGCCGCTACTGGCTGATGGCTTTGATGAAGAACCCTTGTTCTTCGGTTCTGTACTCCTACAGGAACAGAAGAAGAAACATTTATTAATTTCTTCACCTATCAGAACAGAGGAGATTAGAAGAACGTTACCTTGTTCTTCTCTTATGCTGCTGCGTCCTCAACCTGTAAGAGGAAAAGAGGATGAAGAACTATTAGTTCTTCATGTAACCGAAGCAAAGAGAAACTTATATGAACTGCTATTACGTTCATAAGGAAAAGAAGAAGAAGAAGAAGAAGATATGTTCTTCACGTACCTGTGCGGTTCGATCGTCCAAATAGGTTTAGGGTTTGTTCGATCAAGATTATTTATAGGATTTTGGACGTCCTGTTAAGGTTAGTGTTCTAGTAGAAGTAATGCTTCCAATATAGAGTCCTTGCCCTATTAAATACTTACTGGATTAACATAATCCTTCCCTGGATAAGCTCCCGTGTCGAACGGAACTCGAATGGAATTAACGACTTAGGTCAGGTCGTCTATTTTTTAATTGACGACCTGGTGCAGGTCGTGTCTTAAGAAGTGCCTTGAGGAAGGGCGTTTCATGTCTCTAAAACACGCCCAAGATTGGGGCATTTATTGGCTTACCGTCTTTGGCGTTGGAATTTGACGCCGTCAGGTGAGGGTGTCCTTTCTTTAGTTACGCCGTATATAGAGGCGTTTCTTTTTAAATTAACGCCTTACTAAGAGGCGTTATTTGTAATATGTTTTATTTCGTCTGGTTAGCCCCATTCTTATTATCTGTATTACTTCTGTAATATATATGTTTTAATTCATTTCAAATATTCATTTGTCAGGGTTGCTACAGAAGATGCGTCAGTTTTTGGAGCTGGTTCAGGGTGACATGTCGGTGTTGCAGTACAGGGCTCGGTTTGTTGAGTTTGGCCGTTATGCTCCCCATATCATGGAGAATGAGGGGCTGAAGACTGAGCAGTTCGTCTAGGGTTTGAGGCAGGATCTGAGGCACCTCTTGATTGCGAACGCGGCTACCGATTTGGAGATAGCTTCCCGTGTGGCGGCATCACTGGAGCTGGATACGCAGAAGATCCGAGGATAGGTTGGCCAGGGCCATCCCAGTCAGGACGTAGCCAGCAAGCGGCTACCCAATAGCAGGGCACCTTTCAGCATGCGACGGGTAGTTCTGGAGCATCAGTGCCGGTGGCGTCAGCGAAAGGATCTCTGACTTTTGGCTCGAAGGTTAAGAAGTTCTTTAAGAAGAACTTTGGAAAGAAGCACAAGGATCATAGGCAGGCGTCTTTAGGCAGTGTTCAGCAGCTGATTCCTTATCAGTGTCAGGGATCAGTAGGTTGTTCACGGGGGTCGTGTCGCCGATGCGACGGTTCTCATCAGCTTAGGCAATGTACGGTGCCAGTGATTTATTTCAGATGTGACCAGGCAGGGCATATGGCACGTGACTGTCCTTCGAGGCCGCAGCAGCAATAGTACCCTCAGCAGCAGTAGCCACAGTAGCATCGTCAGCATCAGGGGCAGTATCCGCCACTACCCAGGTCAGCGAGTGTGGGCAGCCAGAGGTCTCAAGGCAAGATTACACACATGACTAGGGCAGAGGCAGTGGCGTCGCAGCTTGTGGAAGGTACTATTACGATTTTGGGTTGCGCAGCTCAAGTTTTGTTTGATTCTGGCGCGTCGCATTCGTTTATTTCAGAGGATTTCGCACTGAGCATTGAGAAGCCGGTGACCTAGTTGTCTTGTAATTTGGCAGTAGAATTGCCTACTGGTGATTTTATGATCACCCGTATTGCTTTGAGAAGGTGCCTGTGTGGGTGGAAGGGCGGAGCTTGACGGCCAGGCTTTATGCGTTACTGCTACAGGATTTCGATGTGATTATCGGCATGGATTGGCTCGAGGCTCATCATGCTTTGGTGGATTACGGCTCGAAGAAGGTTTATTTCAGGCAACTTCAAGGACCCACCTTCTATTTCCAAGGTATTAGGTCTTCCTCTTCTCGCTTTCTTATTTCAGCTATTAGGGCTCGTCGTTTGCTTGATGCGGGTTGTCAGGGTTTTCTCGCTTCTGTGGTCACGGTGGACCAATTGGAGCCGGATGTGGAGGACATTCCGGTTGTGTGCGAGTTTCCTGATGTTTTTCCCGAGGACCTACCTCGATTACCTCCCCAGCGAGAGATTGATTTTGTGATCGAGATTGTGCCTGGTACGGGACCTTTGTCGAAGGCTCCTTACCGTATGGCTCCCGCTGAGTTGAGAGAGTTGAGGGCGCAATTGCAGGAGTTGCTCGCCAAGGGGTACATTCATCCTAGTTTTTCCCCTTGGGGTGCACCAGTGTTGTTTGTGAAGAAGAAGGATGGTAGTCTGAGGTTGTGCATTGACTGTCGGCAGCTGAATGAGGTGATCGTT
Organism: Amorphophallus konjac; assembly: GCA_022559845.1. Classification (NCBI taxonomy): domain Eukaryota; kingdom Viridiplantae; phylum Streptophyta; class Magnoliopsida; order Alismatales; family Araceae; genus Amorphophallus; species Amorphophallus konjac. The sequence continues at coordinate 143,912,803 of CM040120.1, forward strand.
AAGAACAAGTATTCGTTGCCACGGATTGATGACTTGTTCAACCAGCTTCAGTCTGCTCGAGTGTTCTCGCGGATTGATTTACAGTCCGGTTATTATCAGTTGCGGATTCGAGAGTCTGACGTGGAGAAGACTATGTTCAGCTCAAGATATGGGCATTATGAGTTTCTGGTGATGCCGTTTGGGCTCACCAATGCCCCCGCAGCGTTCATGGATTTGATGTAGAGGGTGTTCCGTCCCTACTTGGACCAGTTCGTGGTCGTGTTTATGGATGACATCCTTGTTTATTCGCAGTCTGCAGAGGAGCATGTGCATCATTTGAGAGTTGTGTTACAGACTATGCGAGATCACCAGTTGTATGTTAAACTCAGCAAGTGTGAGTTTTTGCTTCATGAGGTGCACTATTTGGGGCACGTGATTTCTGGTGATGGTATTTCCATGGATCCAGCCAAGGTCGAGGCAGTGATGTAGTAGCCGAGGCCAAGGTCCGTGACGGAGATTCGGAGTTTCTTGGGACTTGCAGGTTATTACAGGAGATTCATTTAGGATTTTACTCGTGTTGCAGCCCCGATGACTAGACTTACACGGAAGGATGTGCCATTTGTCTGGACTGATGAGTCTGAGTGGAGCTTTATAGAGCTTTGGAGGTTGCTTACCTCGGCACCGGTGTTGGTGTTGCCTTCTGGATCGGGAGGTTTTATGGTGTGTACAGATGCTTCCGAGATTGGGTTGGGTGCTTTGCTGATGCAGCACGGTAGAGTTATGGCGTATGCATCTCGGCAGTTGAAGCCACACGAGGTGAATTACCCTACCCATGGCCTTGAGCTGGCGGCTGTAATCTTTGCTTTGAATATTTGGAGACATTATCTGTACGGTGAGAAGTTTGAGGTGTTCACAGACCATCAGAGTTTGAGGTATGTGTTCACTCAAAAGGACCTTAACCTCAGGTAGAGGCGATGGATGGAGTATATGAAGGATTATGACTTCACCATCAACAGGGCAGGATGAATATCGTTGCCGATGCCTTGAGTAGGAAGGTCATAGTCAGCGCCATGATGATGAGGAAGTGGAGGCTGTGGGAACAAGTGCCATCCGTGTCATTTAGGCTCAAGGTTCCCCAAGAGCCGGGGTCAGCTGTTCTTGCGAGCTTGACTTCCACGCGGGCCATTCATCGTCAGGTGACAGATGCTCAATGTGCAGACCCTGAGTTGCCCTGGATTTTGGCTTTGGCTGATGTGGAATTCGGCGAGGATGGAGCTGTGAGATTCCGTGGCAGGCTATACGTCCCGGCCGAAGAGCAGGTGAGGCGTGCGGTGCTACTAGAGGCTCATGGGAGCCGGTACACTGTACACCTGGGTGCGATGAAGATGTATCAGAACTTGAAGAGGCAGTTCTGGTGGCCTGGCATGAAGAGAGATATTGTCGAGTATGTGGCCAGATGCCTGACCTGTCAGCAGGTGAAGGTGGAGCATCAACGACCAGGAGATATGCTTCAGCCCTTGGAGGTTCCCACGTGGAAATGGGACCACATGACCACGGATTTTGTGGTGGGATTGTCGAGGACTCCGAGTGGGCAGGATAGTATTTGGTTGCTGGTGGATAGCCTGACGAAGGTGGCTTGATTGTTACCAATCAAAGTCACCTGGAGTGTGCCCAAGTTGGCTCATCTTTATGTGGAGCCGATCATACCTTTGCATAGAATCCCCATTTCCATTGTGTTAGATCGAGATCCGCAGTTCACTTCTGGATTCTAGAGAAGTTTCCAGCGAGCTCTTGGCACTTAGTTAGCTTTTAGCTCAACATATCATCCTCAGTCAGATGGTTAGTTGGAGAGGACCATTCAAACGTTGGAGGATATGTTGAGATCGTGTTATCTGGAATGGCAGGGGAGTTGGATTCACCACCTACCATTAGTGGAGTTTGCCTATAACAATAGCTATCATTCGAGCATTGGGATGGCTCCTTGTGAGGCGTTGTACGGGCGACGATGTCGGACTCCGCTCGATTGGTCTGAGGTTGGTGAGCGTGTTTTGACGAGATCGGAGCTGGTGCAATAGTATATTGATGTGGTGCATCTGGTCCGTCAGAACATGTTGGCGGCGCAGAGTCGACAAAAGAGCTATGCCGATCGGAGAAGACATCCACTTAGTTTTGAGGTCGGTGATCGAGTATTTTTTAGGGTTTCTTCCATGAAGGGAGTGATGCGATTTGGACAACGTGGGAAGTTGAGTCCCCGCTATGTTGGTCCATTTCCCATCGTGGAGCGCATTGGCGAGGTTGCTTATCGATTGCAGCTACCTCCTGAGTTTGTAGCGGTGCATGATGTGTTCCATGTCTCAATGTTGAGGAAGTATATGCCTGATGACTCTCATGTTTTAGAGGATTCCGTTTGGCCCACGGTGACTCCCGATCTGTCTCTACCGGAGTTCCCCATCCGTATTGAGGATCGGAGAGAGCAGCACCTGCGGAACAAGGTTATTCCTCTGGTTAAGGTGGTGTGGCAGCGGCACTCTGGCGGTGAGGCATCTTGGGAGCGTGAGGATGAGATGCGTCAGCAATTTCCTTATATGTTTGAGTAAGTCTGCTTTTTCCTTCCCCTACGCTTCATTTTAAATTTTGAGGATGAAATTTGTTTAAGGGGGGAGGGATGTAATATCCCTGACCCTTCGGATCCTTTTTCTTGCATCCCGGATTTATTTTCTCAGAGAATTTGTTCTCGTTATACCTGGAATTATCTTTCGGACATTTTTTGGGTTCAGATCCGTGCGTTTCAGATCAGTTTCGGAGGTCCCAGAACATGTTCTACAGTTTCCATGTGTTTTTCTTCGACAAACCTACAGAACCCTGTAGTGGGTGAACCGAGTCGTTCACCTACTCCGGGACGGTACCACGGCGATCAACATGTTCCGAGGATCGCGGGGGTATATTTTTCTATTTTTTTGTATTTTTTGAAAAATCCAGATTTTCTATAAAACCCCCATTTCTTTTTCTTTTTCTTTTCTCCTTTCTCTTTCTTCTTCTTCCTCCTTCTTCCTCCCGTGAGCGACCGGCGCCCCTCTCCTCTCGTGAGCGACCGGCGTGCTCCCCTCCGACTGTAGATGGCGGTGGGTGACGGTGCGGCAACGGCGGTGGCGGTGTGGTGATCGTGGTGGCGTGCGTGGTTCGTGTGAAGCTCGGGAAGAACAAGGGTTTCAAGCGGTTTTTTGATGATCGGCGGCGATCCGCCCCGTTTCGGACGATTCCAAGATAGGGTGACGATCCTTAGCTCGGTGTTTATCTTCCCCGTGATTTCTAGGCCGAGGGGAGGTCGAGAGAGGGCTATTTTGAGTCAGAAAGGGAAAATCAAGTTTTGGGGCTTGAGTGGCTGATCTAGCATTTTAATCCGCCATTTTGTGGTTTGTGGGCATCAAAAGATACATTGGGGGCTTGGGAACAAGTATCCCTTTTGTTTCCCCTTCACCCGGGGGTGAATGGGGCGTGAAATGGCAATTTTGGGGTTTTCCCGCCATTCTCAGTTTTCTAGAAGGCCAGCGGTCCTTCCATTGACCGCTACTTCCCGTTGGCGGTCTCTATGCGACCGTTTTTGGCGTCCCGTGTGTGGGTTGGGCTTGGCGGTCACACGATAAACCGCCAGAGCCCATGTGGTGGCCGATAGGCCGATCGCTAGCCGAGTTTGCCGGCGTGGCCTTCGAGGCATTTTTTACCGTTGGATTTTTTACCATTGGAGGTTTTGGGGTCTGGCAGCCGTAGGTACGACCGCCTTATACCCATTGGCGGCCCTATATAGGACCGTTTTCACCTCCGCAACCTAGAGGGTGGCAGTCTATACTGACACCGCTACATCCTTATGGCCGCCTAAAGCTAAACCGCTAGCCCTTGTGGCGGCCCAAAGGTGGACCGCCAGTGGTTTCGATTGGAGTTCATGTTTTAGCGGTTTATCAGGTGACCGCTAGCCATCCTGGCGGCACAGAAGGGGACCTCTAGCCATTGATGGCGGTCCAATGGAGGACCGCTAATCGTTTTTTTCTACCGGAGTTATGTCTTGTCGATTCGAGTCCCGGGTGAGTGGACCTCGATCGACGTGCTAACCCGTGGTCTGACTAATGTTGGGCATCATGTGGGGGCCACATGTTAGGGAGCCGTGGGGTCCCAGGAGGTGGTGTTCTCGGCTTGTGTCACCGTGAGTCGGTGTCGATATGAGGAGCGGTCCTTGTACTTTGTCTGATTTGGACATTTCTTTCCGTTGGCTAGAGAGTCTATACCTTCAGTGACCCTCCACTAGTCATAGCCTTCCGACACGCGTGTAGTCCCACCAGGGAGTGGTGGCGAGGCTACCCGAGAGACGATTTTAGGATGTTTACCGTGGGCCTCCTACTGTGGCGGCTCCAGTCCGGGCCGGGATGACGAACCAGCTAGAGGGCCTAACATAGCGCAGTCAGTCAGAGTGTGCACACGTGGTCGGGCACTTCGGATGCATGCTGAAGAGCACGACCCTGACTAGACCCTTGTTAGTGTTACTTGTGAGTGTCTCAGTTTCCGCCTAGGGCGAGTAGGGAGACACGGTGGCGCAGTGTAAGTCGTTAGGGGACGCATCCGGTTGTGCTTCTGGTGAACGGTACTCCTATCTTGTCTGGTAGTGACTCCTGTGTTTTGATGAGTTGTCTCAGTCTTTGTGCCACACGTTCAGTGCTAGGCGTAGTGGAGCTTTCCTATTTATTTTTCCTGTAGCTCTCCGTTCTACGTCTTGCTAGTGGTAGCTTGTAGTTACTTTTCACACAGTTTCTCAGTTTGCGAGGTGGGGACCGGATGATCCCGGCTGAGCCTTTTATTTTAAAACTCATTACCTGCGTGTTTACAGTGTTTCAGGTGAGACGAGGCTTCAGGGGAGCGCTTCCGAGGCTCCACGTGATTCAGGTGCCCAGGGTTAGTTGCTAGTTGTCAGGCCGGGGTATGTCCCGTGTAGTTGTACCTTTCTCTTTGGACTGTACTAGTTGTGGACTACTGTTATATTTTTAGACTGCTGTTATTTGGTGGACCATGTGATTTGCTTAATGTTAATTATTAATTTTCTGCTTATTCATATTAATTGTTTAGTTCTGCAATTATCTTAGAGTATTGTGTATCTCCACACCATCCCTTTAACCCTTTCGAGTCTTTAGACTCGTGGGTGGTAGTTCGAGAGTCCGGTTATAGGGCCTTCCCGATGTTCGGATCTCGGGTCGTTACAGTGCACCCACTACTCCCAATGCTTATTGGACTATGTTTTGGCAAAGAAGCTTTCAGAACAATTTTAAAAGGCTAAAAAGGCCACATCTCAGAAACAGTCTTCGAATAATGAAAGTTTTGGCAAAGAAACTTTCAGAACAAACAGATTTAGAAGGAATCCACAACTGTCATGAAAAATTCAAATCAAATGTGGATACCAAAACATCTTGTTTCTAGTCTGCATAAAATTAATGTTTTTCTAGGACCCAAGAAACTCTGGGTTCCAAATCATTCTACTTGATCCCCTTACAGGTATGCCTGGCAGCCAGTCACAACAAGTGGTATCTGGATAGTGGCTATTCCAGGCACATGACCGGAGATAAAGCAAAATTCAGCATGTTGGTAAAGAAAGATGCTGGTCATGTCACTTTTGGAGGTAATACTAAGGGAAAAATCATTGGCTCAGGAAAAGTTGGTAAGTGTTCCTCCTGTTTTATTGAAGAAGTTCTGTTAGTTGAAGGCGTGGCTTATAACCTTCTTAGCATTAGTCAATTATGTGACAAAGGCCATAAAGTTGTTTTTGATTCTCTTGCATGCACCATCTTTGAACCCAATTCTGATTCGGTTAAATTTATTGGTAAGAGAATCAATAACATCTATATGATAGATTTAGATGATGTAGCACACTCTAATCTTTGTCTTAGTGTCAATAAAGATGGCCTAGCCTATATGTGACATCGTAGATTAGGTCATGCTAGTTATAGTGTGCTTCATAAATTGCATAAGCATTGCATGGTTAAAGGACTCTCTAAAATTTCATTCAAAGATGATAATAAAATTTGTGAGACATGCACCCAATGTAAACAGACTAGAAAATCATTTAAATCTAGAACTAAAAACCTTTTACTTGTCTCATAAAAATGAAGCCTTTAAAGAATTTCAGGAGCTCTTTACAAAATAAAACAGACTAATGAGCATACTATTTTAAACATCTTGGCTGATCATGGTGGTGAGTTTGTCAACTCACGTTTTAATAATTTTTGCAGGGAAAATGGAATTACCCACAAGTTTTCCTCACCAAGAACTCCAGAGCAGAATGGAGTGGTGGAAAGGAGAAACCGAACCTTAGTTGAAATGGCTCGGACCATGCTAGTGGAAGGGAACTTACCTAGAAAGTTTTGGGCAGAGGCTGTCAACACTTCATGTTATATAATTAATAGAGCCCTGGTAAGACCCAAAACTCAAATGACTCCTTATGAGATTCTCAAAGGTAAGAAACCCTCCCTAGCTCATTTCAAGGTCTTTGGCTGCAAATGTTTTATCCACATTAATTCAAAACGAGATCTTGATAAATTTGAACCAAAGAGTGAACCTGGAATATTTCTAGGTTATTCTGACCGGTCTAGAGCCTATAGGGTTTTTAATGTCAACTCGAACCTTGTTGAAGAATCTCCTCATGTTGTGTTTGATAAGTCTGCAACCAAAACTGAAATTGATTTATGCAGGGACAAAACTGATGGAGAAATTTTAAAGACGAATGAAGATTCTGCTGAAGAAGCTGAAGCTGAAGGACCAAATACTTAGGGGGAGGTAAGTGGAAATCAAGGTAATGAGGTGACTAACCTTAAAATTCTTAGAGACCATCCCCTTGAAACCATAATTGGCAATCTGAATGAACCGACTAGAACTAGAGCAAACATAAGAATTGAAAATGAATTGAATTCCTTTGCTTTAGTATCTCAAATAGAACCTAAAAACATAGAAAGTGCCATTCAGGATGAACACTGGATTAATGCCATGCATGATGAACTAAGTCAATTCGATAGGAACAAGGTCGGGCATTTAGTTCCTAAGCCATCTCATGGCAACATAATAGGCACCAAATGGGTTTTTCGGAATAAAAATGATGAGCATGGTAACATAGTTAGAAATAATGCTAGGCTAGTTGCTCAAGGGTACAACCAAGAGTTTGGCATTGACTTTGATGAGTCTTTTCCCCCTATAGCAAGGGTATAAGCTATTAGAATTCTCTTGGCTACTGCTTGTAGTTTAGGAATAACTTTACAGCAGATGGATGTCAAATCTGCTTTTCTAAATGGTGAAATAAAAGAAGATGTTTTTGTCAAACAACCCCTTGGATTTGAATGTCTTGAATTTCCTGATCATGCTTATAAACTTGACAAGGCTCTCTATGGGTTAAAGCAAGCTCCCCGAGCTTGGTATGATAGACTGAGTAAGTTCCTCTCCGAAAAGGGATTTTTCAGAGGTAAGGTTGACCAGACCCTATTCAAAAATGTATGTGAAAAAGAAATTCTGATTATTCAAATTTACATAGATGATATAGTGTTTGGGTCAACCAACTCATCCATGTGTGAGGAATTCTCAGCGTTAATGACTAGTGAGTTTGAAATGAGCTCAATGGGAGAGCTGAATTTATTTCTTGTACTGCAGATCTGTCAGATCAAAGAAGGAACCTTCATAACCCAGGAGAAGTGCATCAAGGACTTATTGAAGAAATTCAAGATGGAAAATCTCAAAGCTATAATTGCACCAATGGGGACATCTACCAGTCTTGATTCTGATCCGGCAGGTAAAATGGTAGATCCCAAGCTTTACATAGGTATGATCGGATCCTTGCTCTACCTTACTGCATCTCGTCCTGATATTCAATTTTCAGTATGTTTGTGCGCTCGATTTTAAGCATGTCCTAGGGAATCTCATTAAATTGCTGTGAAATGGATTTTTAGGTATCTGTCTGGCACCCTAGACCTAGGCTTGTGGTATCCTGCTAAGTGTGAACTCGACCTTGTAGCTTATACTGATGTAGACTATGCCGGGTGTAGGATAGATAGGAAGAGTACTAGTGGATATTGTCAATTTCTTGGTGGGTGTCTAGTGTCTTGGGCATCCAAGAAACATCATACTGAAGCCTTATCCACTGCAGAGGCAGAGTATGTGGCTGTAGGAAATTGTGCTGCCCAAGTCCTCTGGATAAAACACCAGTTAATTGACTATCTTATCAACCTCGGTTGCATTACAATCTTTTGTGATAACACTAGTGCTATTTCCTTAACCAAAAAGTCGGTTCACCACTCTAGGACAAAACACATTGAAATCAAACATCACTTTCTTAGAGATGAAGTTAGTAAAAAGGAAATTGAGGCTGAATTCATAGTTTCTGAAAGAAAAATTGTTGATATTTTCACCAAATCTCTTGGTAATGAAAGATTTAAATTTCTAAGAAGAGAACTTGGTCTTTGCAAATTTTCAGTATGAACAAATTGATCATATCTACTTCTAAACTTTGAACTTGGTAGACATTGCATACATTGAGGGGGAGTGTGAGCAGCTTCTTGTCATTCCTAAAATTCCATCCCATGCATCTTGTTTTATTTCAAACATTTTGATAGGGGGAGTTTAGAATAATTCTGTAGGAGTCAATCTGATCACTGCCAAATAATATCGACCTTCTATGTCGATCTTCAGTGTCAACTTCATTGAAAACTCATTCTGTCAGATACACTCTCTGTCTATTTGATTTATCTTATCCTTGGCTTCTGTATCTGAATATCTCTTGAAATCATGTGCCTAGTCTGATCAAATGACAAACTGATAGACATGTTCATTAATCCAAATTGCTGAAAATCAGATAGCTTCTCTAACAAGAAGCAGTAATGAACCCTGAATGAATTGTTGGTTTAAACTTAATGGTCATCAGAGACTAAAACCTAAACTCAATGAAGAGGGACTGTGGAATGCCTGTTAATAGTTCTTAACCATTTCGTGCATGTCATGTTTAATTGAGTCTTTTAGAATCTGACCTTATCTAAACTCAGGCTGAATTGGTTGAGATAACTTGAAAACATGTATTGTTCTTAATCAACACCTTTTGAAAATCAAATGGACACCTACGTCAAAATGATAAATCAAATACTCTAAAGGCAAAGCAATGATTGAATGCACTGAGAAACTGGGTTCTTCATCAATGAAAAAGAGAAAAACTCATGTCATGAAGTGCTTCAAGTTATCTTTGTTCAAAAAAAAATTAAAAGGATAGTTCTACTAAGTAACTAGGGATACTGGCATCTGATAAACGTGTACCCTGATGCAAAAAGGTGAAAACTATACCTGAGACATAATAGTGGATCCTACTGAGTAACTAGGGATACTGGTGTCTGATAAACGTGTACTCCAATGTAAAACGGCAATATTCTACTTGATTGTTCTAAAGTAATAAAGAGAAGAAATATATGAAACTGTCCCTAAAAGATTAATTCAGAACTATATAGTTTGTTTAATCTCAATACAAGTTTCGGGTATTCCTGATGATGCCTTCAATCTTGGATAAACAAGAATTCGAAAGATAAAAGTTGACATGTCCTATGTACTCCTGGTTCATTACTATTAAAAGTCTCCTCAGACTGGTTCTCACAGAGTGAAGTAGCTAGTCTCTCACCTTCATAACTTTTAAACCACATAAGTTTAGGAACACACTATCTGCATTCTTATACTAGAAGAATCCATGTTTTACTTGCTTGATTACTGAAAAGCCTAAATAGATTGTCACATCTGATTTCCTCTTCACTGTGGCACTTATCTCAGTACTTCCCTTCCCTTCCCTTTCTGCTAATGGTAAAGGGGGAGTGATTTTGGCCGTTGATTTTGATGTTGCTATGATTTTTATGTTGCTATGGTGAGTGAAAGAGTTCTGCATAAAGGGGGAGCATGTGCATTTATTTTGCATGTATCTGCATGTGCATCTTTTGCATTCTGTAGTATTTTAACTTTTAATAAAAAACATTGTTGTCATCAAATTCTAAAATGCGTTCTTCAAAATATAATTGTGTTGCCATCATCAAAAAGGGGAAGAATGTTGGATACTTTGTTTTGATGATTGGCAAACATGATTGACAACATGATAGGCAATACTTCCTTTCACTTTTCAGTCCTTTGATTTTCATAAATATTGAGTCTCAGAAATGTTATCATTTCATAAGTCAATGTACATGCATTTCACATAAAATATGTCTATGCATAGTTTGTCTCTCAAGTACAGACTCTATGCATCTTTAGTTGATCAAGTTAATAATGTATGTGCATTGTTTATGCCTAATGCATATAGAGTCTATGCATACTGCGTTGTCTGGTACACAACGTCAGTGCTAGTCTACTAGAGTCGATGTCAGCTAGCAGAGTCGCATGAACTAAGGTCAATGATAGTATGCATTGTCGCGCATATAAGTTCGGTGCTAGCTGCATTTCATGCACACCCCAAGTCGGTGCTAGCTGCACTTTGGTGCATGAAGTTCGGTGCACGTTCTCACTACAATGCACATAAGGTCGGTGCACGTTCATACATAATGCATATGTAGGTCCGTGCACGTTTACATTGTGCATGACTGAAGTCGGTGCATATAGGTCATCCAGCATATAAAAGGTCTGCGCAGGTTCTAACTTGAGCTTCATAAGGTCTATGCATATCTTTCGTTAGGCAAAACATAGTCGATGCAAGTTCCTGTAGTCTGTTCATATAGGTCTGTGCAAAGGCTGTATTGTTCATGAAAGTCTGTGCATGCTCTGCGTCTTACATAAACAAGGTATGTGCACATTCTGGTCTTAACACCAGAAAGTATGTGCACATCTCGCTTTGGGCAAACCATGGTCTGTGCATGTTTTTGTCTTGTGATAAACAAGGTAGGTGCACAGTCTGGTTTGAACAACTGTAGTCTATAGATGCTTGCATGGAGGCGTATGTAGGTCAATGCACTTTGTGCCTTGTGGGTATAGGTATGTGCTTATATGTTTACCAAGGTCTATGCATCTTACTTCATGCATATGAAAGGTCGGTGCATTATTCATCATTCGCATATACAGTCAGTGCATGTTCTTGTACATACAAAGGTAAAGGTCTGTGCACCTTTGTCCATGCATGCATCAGTCAGTACATTATGGTCATCGTGCATATATCGTATGTGCACATTTTCTTGTTGAACGTACAAAAAGGTCCGTGCACGTTTTCTTGTTGAACGTACAAGAAGGTCTGTGCACATCTTGCATTGACTTAAAACGTCGATATAGGTCGTGCCATTGGCTTGGAAGGGTCTGTGCATAAATGTTGTGTTTGCTTGAAATGTATGTGCATACCCCATTTCATGCCAAATAAAACTCGGTGCAATCTTTTCTCTTAACTAATCCTTGTCTGAATTGCAGAGTAAAGCAAGCTCACCATGGAAGCCTATGATTGAGCACGTGATCTAAGGCAGATACGTCCAGAAGATTCTGCCAACGAGGATATGATCACCAATCTGGTCCTGACGCGTGTCATCTTCAGGAAGGGGGGAACGAGCTCTCCACACGCCCAATGAGTGAGCTCGTGAGGCCTGAAGATAGAAGCCATATATATATAAGCCCCTCTGAAGATCAAGGAAGGCATGCGCGTAAATTGATAAAAGAGCACGAAGCCCTTGAGAAAATAGAGAGCAATATGAAGAGAGCCAGAGTGAGAGAGGAGAAGCTAGAAGGAGAGAAAAGGATTGAAAGCTTTAGATCGGAGAGAGTTTCAGAGCATTGGTTCTTGTACCTGACTCGTGGATCAAATCCAGAGTTAATCTACTCATTGAGAGCTACATTATTATTTTTCGTCTTTCATTTTCATTTTTCTGAACTCTATCAAGCTGTGAGTCACCGTACGAGGGTGAGTCCTCGGTCAGCCAAGCTGTAAAGCTCAGCGGTAGCAAGCTGTGAGGCTCAACGGTCTGGGATATTATCCCCAAAGCTGTGGATCAGCAGTTTGTAGGGATCCAATCCCCGAAGCTATGGATCAGCGGATTGAAGCTGTGAATTAGCAGTAATCCATACTCAGTCTGAGTGTGGGGTGGATGTAGGTGAAAGCCAAACCACCTAAAACTCTTGGTGTCTCTGTGTGTTTGATTTTGCTCATGTTGCCAGTGTGCGCATCCTGTTTGCTTATTTCCCGCCTAGATGAATGTATAAGATCTCCTGGTGAGATTTTCTTTATCTGATGCTTCATAGCAAAACCTTTTATTTCGCTGTCTTTTCTTACTTGTGATTTGAAGGGGTAGATCTATTCACCCCCCCCTCTAGATCTTAGTGTCCATCCGTGTCCAACAATTCCAAGGGGTGAGACATTATATTGAAATTGGGCTATCTACCAGGGAGAGGCCTCTGTGCACTACTACAAGGGCGGACCAAGCCGTTCCCCAAAGGAAGAAAGATGAATAGGAGGGGCCTCGGCTATCGAGAGTCTTCATTCTCTATCTTGGGTGATTCTGGGCCCTTGACCTGGGACTACCGCCAACATTTTATCAAAGGCCCTCTCCAACCCGGCACATTAAAGGCACAGCCGAGTCAGCCTAAGAAAGAAGAAGGTGCAGCTCATATATTTTCCGGTCCACCATTGTTGACCAAAGGGCTTGTTGATGATATGATTGACTTCAGCCAGTCATTTGAAAGATTATTCCATCAAGAAGAAAGTCAGGAGGTACGGCTTGTATGTTATCAGCCAAAGAAGCCAGCTTATCGTCCATGGGAAAGGGGGCGCTCACCCGTCATCTTTACTTGGTCTCCCTCCCGTCTTATGTCTCTCTTCCAGAAGCTAGACTTTTTATCCCGTTCACCTCCCATTATGATTGATCCGATGCTATTCCAAATCCCCACTGATTTCCTCATCATCAGGACATGCACTTGCTATCCTCTATTTGATCTGTCTACTCCATTCTTCTCCTCCTTTGATCCTTTTTTTGATATCTTCTGTCCCTCCAAGTACCCTCTCAGGCTCCCTCCTCCACCTTCCTCTCCCTCATGTTGCATGATCTCCACTGATCCCATCCAAAAAAAAATGCCAAATTTGAAATGGAGATCTCAATGGAAGATGACGACGTCTTTTCTCCATCCTCCTCCCAGGGGCATGAGGCCCCTGCTGCCTCCTTCCCATTAGATTTTCTTTCTCCTAGGTTAGACGTAGGGTCCGTCGAGTCTATGGAAGTAGAGTCTGTCAGGTCTAGAGAAGTAGGGTCCTGTTCTAGGTCGTCCAACCCTTCCTCACCTGAGCCGCGCCCGCTTGCGCGTCATTCTAAATCCGTTCCTGATAAGTTCTTGAAGGATCTAGCTCAGCGATGTCATGCCCTTCTGAAATGTCCGAAGTTTATCGCTACGGCGATTGTGATCAAAGAAGATGAGGAGCAAGGTGGGGTGTCGAGCGATGACGGATTGGGAGTCTATGAAATCTTGGATGAAAAGGACCCGGTTGATCTTGAGGACAGCAACGTAGATGACACTATTGATTTGTATGCGCAAGGTTTGAAGAGATTTAACAAGCCATCGTCAACAGTGGATGAACCTACGAAGGAAATAAATCTTTGAACTGATGGGGATCCCAGGCCCGTTATTATTGCCGCTAATCTCCCTCCAGAAGTAGAAGAAGATCTAATCAAGGTTCTAAGGGAGTATAGCGATTCTTTCGCTTGGTCTTACGAGGACATGCCGGGTCTTGACCCCTCTTTAGTGGAACATCGACTCGTACTTAAACCAGAGGCAACACCCGTGAAACAAAGATCAAGAAGATTTCACCCCCACATGGCCTTAAGGATTAAGGAAGAGGTCGATAAATTGTACAAGGCCAAGTTTATCAGAGTTGTCTTATATCCTCAGTGGGTGGCGAATATAGTCCATGTCATCAAGAAGGATGGAAAGGTGCGCATTTGCATTGATTTCAGGGATCTTAACAAAGCATGTCCCAAGGACGATTTCACGCTGCCTCACATAGATGTTTTGGTGGACAATACCGTCGGGTACGAAGCATTGTCATTCATGGATGGCTATTCAGGATATAACCAAATCCGTCTTGCTCTCGAGGATCAAGATAAAACCTCCTTCACCACTCCCTGGGGTAAATATTACTATGTGGTTATGCCGTTCAGTTTGAAGAACGCCGATGCCACTTATCAAAGGGCGATGATGGCTATATTCGACGACATGATGCATGTCTATATGGAAGCCTACGTGGATGATATTTTGGTGAAGTCGAGGACTAAAGATGAACACCCTGCCATTTTGGCTAAGGTGCTCCAGAGAGCCAGGGAGTACCAATTAAAAATGAATCCAAAGAAATGTGTTTTTGGAGTCTCTTCAGGGAAGTTGCTAGGCTTCATAGTTAGGAAACAGAGGATTCAGATCGATCCTAACAAAGCCAAGGCCGTCATGGAAATGCCTCCACCAAAGAATGTCACGGAACTTTGAGGACTGATTGGTAGATTGCAATTCATTAGAAGATTCATATCCCAACATTCTCAGAGGTGCCGACCATTTTATGAATTTCTAAAGGCGGGGGTCAAATTTGAATGGAATCAAGATTGTCAAAAGGCCTATGAGTATTCAAAGGAATATTTGACCAATCCCCCGGTATTGCAACCTCCTGTCCCTGGGAAACCCCCAATCCTACTATCATTGAGGACTCCTTAGGGGCGATCATAGCACAAGTAGATGACGAAGGTAAAGAGCGGGCATCCTATTACCTCTCCAGGTTATTTAACCCGGTGGAGGCCAAATACACTGCCATGGAAAAGACTTGTGCGCATTAGTGTGGGTAGCTCAGAAACTAAAACACTATTTTCTAGCCCACCCGGTTAGGCTGATCTCTAGAATGGACCCGATCCGCTACCTCTTAGAAAAACCACCCGTCCTTTCTAGTAGGTTAGCTCGCTGGCAGAGCTTCCTCTCTTAGTTTGATATCACATTCGTTATTCAGAAGGCAATAAAAGGATATGCCATCACTGAGCATCTTGCCCATCTTCCCATCCCCTGCACATACTCTATTCAGGATGATTTCCTTGATGAGCATCTCTCCGTTCTTACACATCATCCCTTTTGGTCTCTGCACTTCGATGGTGCACTCAACTCTCAAGGCCGAGGGATAGGTGCCGTCCTGCTCACTCCGCAAGGGGTGACGATTTCTTTAGCTTATCAGCTCCATTTTCCTACTACCAACAACATCACCGAGTATGAAGCTCTCCTGGCCAGATTGAAGCATGCCTACCTCTTAGGCGCGTGCTATTTAAACATCATAGGAGACTCTCAGCTCGTTCTGCGACAAGTTCTGTCCACTTACCGCACCCGTGACCCGAAGCTGAAGCCGTATCAGGATTTGGTCACCCTATTGGCGAGGTAATTCTGTAAGCTAATCTATATCCATACTCCTCGATCTCAGAACATCCTCGCTGATGCGTTGGCATCGCTCGCTTCCTCCCTATCTTTCCCTCTCAGTCGCAGCACTGAGACCATTGTCGTCCAGAGATTGGACGCACCCTCTCTTCAAGATCCTTAGTTCGCCAACCTTGGGAAGACTGTAGAGGGTAGAGCTGAGAAGGAAGATTTGAAGGAAGTACCTTTAACCAAGTTAGAGTAGATTCTGGAGGAAGAAGAATTACCATGGTATCATGCAATCAAGCTGTATTGCAAAGATGGATCGTTCCTAGAAGGGGCAAACGTCGAGCAGCGCAAGGCTATTAGAAGAGCCGCCTCGAGGCACACCATCATTGTTGGAGAATTGTACAGGAGCGCTCTCAATGGAATGCTTATGTAGCAACCCTGGTAAATTAAAGGACTAAAAAGTTCAAATAAATAAAAACTAATAACTAAGGCCCCGACCTAGTACAAAACCCGCTGACGTCCTAAAAAGTCACAAAAAGAACTCATGGACCCTACCGTTGTATTATAATAAATTTAAGAATAACATGTTGTTTTTAAGTAGGCATTTAATGCACAACATAATTTTATTTGAATTAAGAATCAATAAATCTTGAAGAAAATATCAATTTGCATTTTATTGATAATTTATAAAATTCAATATTCAACATTTATTACATTATAATTTTATTAGAAGGAAGAAGTATATGTTAATGAGATTTAAATGTATTAAAGAAAGTTAAAAGGCAAAATGTATGGGCATATGTATCATTTTAGTTTTTTAGTGGTTGCATGAAAAAATCAAAGTGTGAAATGTGCCCACCAAATGAGCGCATTATTCCAATACAACGGCCATGTCTTGGACGTTAGTTCGTAAGGCACATGAATAGTGCCATTTTTTATTTTAAAGGAATTTTTTAAAACTAATTACATGGAAAAATCAATAAAAATGGAAAAATATTACCCCTAAAATTTCATGTTAACACCCATCAAATAAAAAAAAGATAAAAATCTTTGAAGGTAGTAAACTTTAAAATAAACGTTAAATACTATGAATGCATCTCCGGTTCAAACTAGGGAGTGTTATTTAGAAGTCTTAATGGGGGAATACCAACACCACTAGGACTCTTATTTGGAATACTATTCCCAATCGAACTCTAACACTCCAAAAACCCTATAAATACCACCTTCGAACTCCCTATTGCTATAATTCTTCAAAGGTTTTCTTAAGAATTTCCTGCTACTTGTTTGATATTGGGAGAAGCTTGCATTAGGTAAAGCTTCTCATCTTCACTACAAACCGAGGGTACAGAAGCCTTAAGAGCTGCAATCCTTCTTCTTCCTACTATCAACGAACAAAGGGAAGTCTTGTTACTGTCAAGTTCAACAGAGACTTCTATGCCACTATTTTCTTCTTCCAAATCGTTACAGTCTCCATCAAGAAGAAAAATAAAACTTCTTTCAGCCTCTGAGTAAACAAGCTGGAGCTTGTTCAAAGAATTACATGTCGTTGAAGAGAAGCAGCCTCTGTTCGTGTGCTGAGGAGCTACAGGAAAAAGATAAAACAATCTTTTGTTGCTACGATTATTAAAGGGGATACTTATTTGTTCTTCCTATTCTTCTTATCTTCCAAACCTTTTTGATCGATCATCAACCAAAAATCAACTCAAGGTAGGTGTTCTCAATTTGCTAAGCCCAACTTAGTAAAAATAGGAGTTTGCATGAATATAGATCATTTAACTATGTTTATATGGCTTTCTATTTTAAAATTTCAGATATTAGTGAAATAGCGACCTAGACATAGGCGCTATTTTGAATTCATGTCTTTATGTCAGTCGTTGTTTTAATGATTAATTATTAAACCCGCATATTCAAAATTTAATAACTTGAAATCTCGACATCTAATCAAATACATGAGTGCATTACTAGATTCTTTATAATTTTCTCTACCCATTCATGTAATTGTTCCTAGAAATTTATTTTTATTTGGAAAACGACACTGTTCATGCACCATTTACACTTGAACGAATAGCGACCCTCACCCTGTCGCCTTATCTAATAGGGCGCCCCAAGCATGGGCGCTAATTGATGAAACATTGCATGATCCAAGGCGCCAATTTCTGAAACATGGCTATGCCATGGGCGCTAATTAAAAGAACCAAATTTTGAGTTAAAGGATGTAAAAATTCCCAAAATTATTTACATTGAAAGTGGAAACGAAATTAAGAATTAATGGCCGGGTCACGGGCGCGATTCAATAAATAGTGGCTGTACCCCAGGCGCTATTTAAGAAATAGAGTCTATGACCCAGGCGCCATTTTCCGTCCTTTGTATTTTTACGTTATTTCATGTACACCCTTCTAGTGGGTTACATATATGGCACTATATTCCAGCCGTGAGTATAGTCCCACGTTTCTCGGTGATTTATCGATTACCCTATATTTCTCGGTGACTTACAAGCCCTTCGTTGGACATTCCGTTCCTTCGAATTGGTGAGTTGGTCATAGAGACCTCCGTAAGTCTCCTCAAAGCCTTGGATTCCCTCAAGGCCGATTGAGCGGGTTGTACCTTTAAAACCCATGAAACCATTTAATGTCACTCTATAGAAACATGGTATACCGGCCCTCGTGACATGCTATGTGGATGTCATGAGAATATTCTTGAGCTAATGGAATGGGGAAACCATACCATTATTATTCCCTAAGAATTATGTGCCATACTTGTGGACACTAATTCTATCTACCTTATCATATACAAGAACGAGCGACCATTTCTATATGAGCACTTCTTCTTAATGTCATGGCACCCAATTAGGGAGCCGATTCCACCTAGTTTTATTGTTAATCATGATTATAATGTTATTATCATCCTTATACATCATGTTCAATCCTTAAAATTCTATTCTATATGATCTACTTTAAAGTTCCTACAAGCTTATCCCTTTGGAATTCTATATTCGCTATAGCTATAGTGGATGTCAAAAAAAATACATGATTAATGCCTGCGCATATAGGGCCCGATCTGGTCCTGGGAGGAGCACCCGAAAGTACTAGTGCCCATGGGAGTTGTAATGATCACGGTGTGACATTGCAACGAAGTACTTGTCGTTCTCGATGACATTCCATAAATCTTGTACTTGACTCGACTTGACATGACATGACTTGCGTGACCCAGAAAGGGTATTTATTATATACTTACTTGAAACATGATAGCCAATTCTTGACATGACATGATGAATATACTTGCTTGAATATCTTGATATAAGTTCTTGAAAGACATGCTAGTTCACTCAACTATCTTTTGATATGCACTCTCTATCTTGACATACACTCTTTATTGTCGTTTTATGCGAGCATACATAGCTATATTGCATTCATGTAACTTGTAATCTACTTAAAGTAAGCTAGCACTTGAGATATAAATCCTACTGGGCGTTCGCTCCTCCAGTGTTTTTCCCTATTTTTCAGGTAAGTCCGATGACGAGACTCAATCGGATGGGGAAGGTCAAGAGTGAAGAGATTAGAGCTACTCCGTCTATCCAAGCGTCTACTAGTCTTATGTTTCTATTTTCTTGAGTCACTCATTTTACTTTTTCTTTATTGAGTCTTAGCATTTCCATTACGTGAATTTGTAATATAAGTACCTTAAGGTTACAATTGAATTAAAGGATTGGGTTATATCTACTTTTGTGCACACTGTCTTTGTGTTGAATACACTAACGCTCTGATTGACATGATCGATATAAACTCGTCACGCACTCCGGGTTCCTTCCACGCTCGGGGCGTGACATTTTTTGTGGTATCAAAGCCTAGGATATTCAATTCTTAAGAAACCCAAATCCAAGGATAGGTTTAAACCTTTACCCTGTGAGATTGGGTAGAACCGAGGGTTGAGTTAACTAAGAAACTAATACCTTTGAACATAATCACATATTAATATAGTTATTGTAATTGTAGGACCATGGCCGCAGAACGTGCTCAGTGGCACGACATGCAAAGGACCGTTCAAGGTCTTACTCAAGCACTCCAACAGGTAGCACAAGGAGGTGCACATCGTGGAGCCAGAAATCTCCATCAAAGTTTCAGAAATATGAACCCTCCTAAGTTCATGGGATCTACAGATCCGGATGACACCGAGCATTGGATAAGGGAAACCGAACATATCTTTCGAGTTATGCAATGCACTGACCAAGAGAAGGTCTTGTTAGCCACATTTCAGCTGGAAAGAGACGCCCGATGCTGGTGGGAGTCGGTAGAAGCCACCTTAGACCAAGCTCAGGTTACATGGGAGAAATTTGTTGAACATTTTAACAATAAGTACTTCTCAGATCGAGTCCAAGACAAAAAGGCCACCGAATTTGCCACACTCAAGCAACGATCATTATCGGTGACCGAGTATGAGGCACAATTCTCAAGGTTATCCCGGTATGCTAAGCATTTAGTCAGTACCGAGAAAATGAAAGCTAGAAGGTTTCTAAATGGGCTAAGGCCCCAGTTTATCATACAACTTGCCCCGATGGACATACAAGTCTATTCGGAGATGGTACGACCGGCCCAGCTACTGGAGGATGCCACGGAACTATTTGATAGGATCCGTGGGAGAGACAAGAAGGAGTATGTCACTAGCTCCGACAATTTCAAACCCAACTTCAACAAGAAGAGGCCAAGTAATGGAGGAGAGTATTCCCAAGAAAAGAAAGTTAAAAAGATTAACAAGCCATTCTCCATCATCACCACACCTTCTAAAGTGGTGTGTAAACATTGTGATAAGGTCGAACATAAGGCCGAAGAATGTTGGAGAAAACTTGGAGCTTGTCTCCGTTGTGGGAGCCGTGATCATCAGATTCTCGACTGTCCATTGTTTACTGAACAAGCCGGTGAAGTGAAGCACCCGACAACGAAGAATGCACGTCTTCAGGCTATTAAGGAGGCAGAACAAGATGAATGCGGACTAGTGGAAGGTACATTGAAAGTTTGTTCCAAGTCTGCATATGTCTTATTTGATACTGGTGCATCGCATTCGTTTATTTCCAAGAAGTTTGCCGATCCATTACCTATGGAACCGGAATGGATAAAATTAGTTATTTCAACTCCTCTCGGAAATGAAGCCGATATTACTCATCATTACCAAAATTGTGAAGTCTTGGTAAAGGGAAGAAATCTTCCTATCGACCTCATATGTCTAGATATGAAGGATTATGATATCATATTAAGGGCCGATTGGTTATCCAAATACCAGGCAATAGTTGATTACTATAATAGCAAAGTTACTTTCAAGGAATTCCTGGAACTGGTCTATACTAGCCCTAAGAGTCAGAGCAAGTCACCTCTTATTTCGACTCTTCGAGCTAGCAAGCTAATAAGGAAAGGATGTATATCTTTCCTTGCTTTTGTCACCATTAAGGAGACTAAGCTAGAAGACATCTCAATTGTGCAAGAATTTTCTGACGTGTTTCTGGAAGATTTGCCTGGATTACCTCCACAAAGAGAAGTGGCCTTCACCATCGATTTGATCCCTGGTGCTGGTCCAGTTTCTAAGTCACCTTATAAGATGTCCCCTGTCGAACTCAAGGAGCTGAATAAGCAACTAATGGAGCTTCTGAAGAAAGGATTTATCATACCTAGCACTTCCCCGTGGGGAGCACCTGTGCTGTTTGTAAAGAAGAAGGATGGATCCATGAGGTTATGCATCGACTATCGACAGTTGAATCATCTCACTATCAAGAACAAGTATCCACTGCCAAGAATCGAAGAACTATTTGATCAAATATCTGGATCCAAGTATTTCTCAAAAATTGATCTCCGGTCGGGATGTCACCAACTAAGGATCAAGGATGAGGACATTCATAAGACCGCATTCAGGTGCAGGTATGGGCACTATGAATTTGTAGTTATGCCTTTTGGACTAACGAATGCCCCTGCAGCCTTTATGCAGTTGATGAATAGTATATTCGGGCCTCCTCTAGATCAATTCATAGTGGTTTTTATTGATGATATACTGATCTATTCAAAGACCAAGGAAGAGCATGAGGAGCATTTGAGGATTGCATTACAAATATTGAGGACGAATCAGCAATATGCGAAGCTCAGTAAATACGAATTCTGGCTAGAAGAAGTATCCTTCCTAGGACATGTGATTTCGAAGGACGGTTTATCCGTAGATCCATCAAAGGTTGAAGTTGTAAGGAATTGGGAAAGACCGACCAACGCTAGCGAGATTTGAAGTTTCTTAGGTCTTGCAGGCTATTATAGGCGATTCATCAATGATTTCTCAAAGATCGTTGTACCACTCACGAGGCTAACACGCAAGGAGATCCGTTATGAATGGAGCGAGGAATGTGAAAGAAGCTTCTAAGCTCTCAAGGATCACCTAACTACTGCCCCGGTCTTAGCTTTACCAGTTGAAGGAGAAAAGTTTGAGGTATACACCGATGCATCTGGCATTGGCCTCGGATGTGTCTTAATGCAACAAGGAAGAGTTATAGCTTACTCTTCTCGCCAATTAAAGAAGCACGAGGAGAACTACCTAGTCCATGACTTGGAGTTGGCTGCGGTAGTATTTACATTAAAAATCTAGAGACATTATCTATACGGAGTGCAGTTCACTGTATACTCCGATCACAAGAGTCTCAAGTATCTCTTCTCTCAAAAGGAATTGAATATGAGACAGAGACGTTGGCTAGAATATCTCAAGGACTTCGATTTCACAATACAATATCATCCTGGAAAGGGTAATCCTGTAGCGGATGCCCTCAGTCGGAAGCCAAGAGCAATATTAGCCAATTGTATGATTTAGGAGTGGAAGTTGCTAGAACAGTTTACTAGACTTGATATAAGCATGGACAAGGAAAGAAGGTGTGTTACACTATCACATATGAGCATACAGCCAGATCTACTCTCAGAAATACAAGGACTTCAAGATAATGACCCGACATTAGTGGAAATCAAGGGTAAAATAGAAGAACAATCTGACTTCAAATTAGCTTCAGATGGAAGGTTGTTATTCAAAGATAGAACTTGTATACCGGATTGTCCAGAGCTAAAGAAGAAGATCTTAGATAAAGCTCACAGATCAAGGTACACGATTCATCCAGGATCTACCAAAATGTACCAAGATTTAAAAAAGACCTTCTGGTGACCCAATATGAAAAGAGAAGTAGCGGACTTCGTGTCTCGCTGTCTCACTTGCCAACAGGTCAAGGCAGAACACCAAAAGCCTGCCGGTAAGCTACATCCTCTTGACATTCCCAAGTGGAAGTGGGAGGATATCGGCATAGACTTCATTACATCCTCTTGACATTCCCAAGTGGAAGTGGGAGGATATCGGCATAGACTTCATTATGGGTCTGTCTAAATCAAAAGGAGGACATGATGGAATATGGGTTATCATAGACCGTTTGACCAAGTCGGCACACTTCTTGCCAATCGATGGTCAGTTGATGTTCTTGCTGCTCTATACATCAAAGAGATAGTCAGACTACATGGAGTACCTGTTTCAATTATGTCTGTCCGAGACCCACGATTTACTTCTCACTTTTGGAAGGGTCTACAACATTCGTTGGGGACTAAACTTAACTTTAGTACCACTTTTCATCCTCAAACGGATGGTCAGACCGAAAGAACCAATCAGGTGGTAGAAGATAAGCTCAGAGCTTGTATCATTAATTTTGGTGGAAGCTGGCATGATCACTTGCCTTTGGTCGAGTTTGCATATAACAATAATTACCAGACAAGTATACAAATGGCACCTTTCGATGCCTTATACGGAAGGAGTTGCCGATCACCCGTATGCTGGGATGAAGTTGGCGAGAAACAACTATTAGGCCCAGACATGGTAAGGGATACCACCGAAATGATTCAGTTGATTAGAGAAAGACTTCAAGTTGCTCAGTCTTGACAGAAGGCTTATGCTGATACAAGAAGAAGAGATCTTGAATTCCAAGTCGGAGATCACGTATTTCTTAAGATATCACCTGCACGTGGAATAAGAAGATTTGGTGTTAAGGGCAAGCTTACACCAAGGTTTATCAGACCTTTTGAGCTATTAGAAAGAGTTGGTGAGGTTGCTTACCGCGTCGCTTTACCTCCTCAATTGTCTGAGGTTCATAATGTGTTCCACATATCCATGCTAAAGAAGTATGTGCACGACCCGTCATATATCATCGATCATGGAGACCTGGTGATTCAAAAGGATCTCACCTATGAACAAAAGCCCATGAAGATCCTCGATCGCGAGATACGTACACTAAGGAACAAAACTATTCCCATGGTAAAAGGGCAATGGAGTAAATGCTCAGAACACGAAGCCACATGGGAGACCGAGGAGTCTTTGAGGAAGCGATTCCCAGACTTATTCTAAGTGGTATGTACTCTACACTCTCCACATTTATATGCGATTGAATTTGGGGACCAAATTCTTTTATGTGGGGGAGGGTGTAGCAACCTTGGTAAATTAAAGGACTAAAAAGTTCAAATAAATAAAAACTAATAAATAAGGCCCAGACCTGGTACAAAACCCGCTGACGTCCTAAAAAGTCTCACAAAAAGAACTCATGGACCCTACCGTTGTATTATAATAAATTTAAGAATAACATGTTATTTTTAAGTAGGCATTTAATGCACAACATAATTTTATTTGAATTAAGAATCAATAAATCTTGAAGAAAACATCAATTTGTATTTTATTGATAATTTATAAAATTCAATATTCAACATTTATTACATTATAATTTTATTAGAAGGAAGAAGTATATGTTAATGAGAGTTAAATGTATTAAAGAAAGTTAAAAGGCAAAATGTATGGGCATATGTATCATTTTAGTTTTTTAGTGGTTGCATGACAAAACCAAAGTGTGAAATGCGCCCATCAAATGAGCGCATTATTCCAATACAACGACCATGTCTTGGACGTTAGTTCCTAAGGCACATGAATAGTGCACCTTTTGTTTTAAAGGAATTTTTAAAAACTAATTACATGGAAAAATCAAGAAAAATGGAAAAATACTATCCCAAAATTTCATGTTAACACCCATAAAATAAAAAAAAATAAAAATCTTTGAAGGTAGTAAACTTTAAATTAAACGTTAAATACTATGGTTGCATCTCCGATTCGAACTAGGGAGTGTTATTTAGAAGTGTTAATGGGGGAATACCAACACCACTAGGACTCTTATTTGGAATACTATTCCCAATCGAACTCTAACACTCCAAAAACCCTATAAATACCACCTTCGAACTCCCTGTTGCTATAATTCTTCAAAGGTTTTCTTAAGAATTTCCTGCTACTTGTTTGATATTGGGAGAAGCTTACATTAGGTAAAGCTTCTCATCTTTACTGCAAATCGAGGGTACAGAAGCCTTAAGAGCTGCAATCCTTCTTCTTCCTGCTATCAACGAACAAAGGGAAGTCCTGTTACTGTCAAGTTCAACAGAGACTTCTAAGCCACTATTTTCTTCTTCCAAATCGTTACAGTCTCCATCAAGAAGAAAAAAAAAACTTCTTTCAGACTCTGAGTAAACAAACTGGAGCTTGTTCAAAGAATTACATGTCGTTGAAGAGAAGTAGCCTCTGTTCGTGTGCTGAGGAGCTACAGGAAAAAGATAAAACAATCTTTTGTTGCTACGATTAATAAAGGGGATACTTATTTGTTATTCCTGTTCTTCTTATCTTCCAAACCTTTTTGATTGATCATCAACCAAAAATCAACACAAGGTAGGTGCTCTCAATTTGCTAAGCCCAACTTAGTAAAAATAGGAGTTTGCATGCATATAGATCATTTAACTCTGTTTATATGGCGTTCTGTTTTAAAATTTTGGATATCAGTGAAATAGCGACCTAGACATAGGCGCTATTTTGAATTCACGTCTTTATGTCAGTCGTTGTTTTAAAGATTAATTATTAAACCCGCATATTCAAAATTTAATAACTTGAAATCTCGACATCTAATCAAATACATGAGTGCATTACTAGATTCCTTATAATTTTCTCTACCCATTCATGTAATTGTTCCTAGAAATTTATTTTTATTTCGAAAATGGCACTGTTCATGCACCATTTACACTTGAATGAATAGCGACCCTCACCCTGTCACCTTATCTAATAGGGCGCCCCAAGCATGGGCGCTAATTGATGAAACATGGCATGATCCAGGGCGCCAATTTCTGAAACATGGCTATGCCAGGGGCGCTAATTAAAAGAACCAAATTTTGAGATAAAGGATGTAAGAATTCCCAGAATTATTTACATTGAAAGTGGAAAAAGAATTAAGAATTAATGGCTGGGTCACGGGCGCGATTCAATAAATAGTGGATGTACCCCAGGCGCTATTTAAGAAATAGAGTCCATGACCCAGGCGCCATTTTCTATCCTTTGGATTTTTTCGTTGTTTCATGTACACCCTTCTAGTGGGTTACATATATGGCACTATATTCCAGCTGTGAGTATAGTCCCACGTTTCTCGGTGATTTATCGATTACCCTATATTTCTCGGTGACTTACAAGCCCTTCGTTGGACATTTCGTTCCTTCGAATTGGTGAGTTGGCCATAGAGACCTCCGTAAGTCTCCTCGAAGCCTTGGATTCCCTCAAGGCCGATTGAGCAGGTTGTACCTTTAAAACCCATGAAACCATTTAATGTCACTCTATAGAAACATGGTATACCGGCCCTCGTGACATGCTATGTGGATGTCATGAGAATATTCTTGAGCTAATGGAATGGAGAAACCATACCATTATTATTCCTTAAGAATTATGTGCCATACTTGTGGACACTAATTCTATCTACCTTATCATATACAAGAACGAGCGACCATTTCTATATGAGCACTTCTTCTTAATGTCATGGCACCCAATTAGGGAGCCGATTCCACCTAGTTTTATTGTTAATCGTGATTATAATGTTATTATCATCCGTATACATCATGTTCAATCCTTAAAATTCTATTCTATATGATCTACTTTAAAGTTCCTACAAGCTTATCCCTTTGGAATTCTATATTCGCTATAACTATAGTGGATGTCGAAAAAAAATACATGATTAATGCCTGCGCATATAGGGCCCGATCTGGTCCTGGGAGGAGCACCCGAAAGTACTAGTGCCCATGGGAGTTGTAATGATCACTGTGTGGCACTGCACCGAAGTACTTGTCGTTCTCGATGACATTCCACAAATCTCGTACTTGACTCAACTTGACATGAAATGACTTGCATGACCTTGAAAGGGTATTTATTATATACTTACTTGAAACATGATAGCCAATTCTCGACATGACATGATGAATTACTTGCTTGAATATCTTGATATAAGTTCTTGAAAGACATGCTAGTTCACTCAACTATCTTTTGATATGCACTCTCTATCTTGACATACACTCTTTATTGTCATTTTATGCGAGCATGCATAGCTATATTGCATTCATGTAACTTGTAATATACTTAAAGTAAGCTAGCACTTGAGATATAAATCTTACTGAGCGTTCGCTCATCGAGTGTTTTTCCTTATTTTTCAAGTAAGTCCGATGACGAGACTCAATCGGATAGGGTAGGTCAAGAGTAAAGAGATTAGAGCTACTCCGTCTATCCAAGCGTCTACTAGTCTTATCTTTCTATTTTCTTGAGTCACTCATTTTACTTTTTCTTTATTGAGTCTTAGCATTTCATTACGTGAATTTGTAATAGAAGTACCTTAAGGTTGCAATTGAATTAAAGGATTGGGTTATATCTACTTTTGCGCACTCTGTCTTTGTGTCGAATACACTAACTCTCTGATTGACATGATGGATATAAACTCATCACGCACTCTGAGTTCCTTCTGCGCTCGGGGCGTGACAGCTTATGAGATGTCTCGATGACGATGAAGCTTGGAAGGTGGCTGAAGTAGCCCATTCTAGTGAGTGTGGAGGTCATGTTAATGGCCAGGCCCTAGCGTAGAAGATCCTTAGGTTGGGTTATTATTGGCCCACTCTAGAGGAAGATTGCTCCCTCTATGTCCGGAGGTGCCTTAAATGCCAACTACACGCTGACAAAATCCATGCTCCTACTTCATCACTTCATCCTCTCTTCGCTCCTTGGCCATTCTCTATGTGGGCTTTCGACATTGTTGGCCCGCTCGGTGATCCCAATTTTCAGACTAAGCAGAAATCCTTTATCCTTACCGCCATGGAGTACTTCACCAAGTGGGCCGAAGTGGAAGCATACGTAGAGATCAAAGCTGTCACGGTGTGCCGCTTCATCTTGAAGAATATCATCTCGTGGTTCGGAGTGCCAAGTAGCATCATCATCGACAATGGACCCCAGTTCATCTCTCAAGAGCTCCAGGACCTATGTATGAAGTTCAATATTGTATTGCATCATTCATTGCCATATTATCCTTAAGGTAACGGTCAAGCTGAAGCTACCAATAAAACTCTCCTTAAAATCCTAAAGAAAACATGCGAATCTCACAAATTCTTTGATTGGCCTGAACGTTTAGTGGAAGCTTCATGGGCTTACCATACCTCCGTCCGTACTCCTACGGGACAAACCCCCATATGCTCTTACCTATGGGATGGAGGTGGTGCTCCCATATGAGATCTTAATCCCTTCCCTAAGGCTACAGCTCGATAAGGAACTTAATATCGATGAACGTCGAGAGGCATTGCTCGTCCAGTTGGAACTCTTGGATGAGAAGAGGATGAATGCGGTCGATCACGTGTCCGTTTATCAAAAGAGAGTTTTACGTTATTTTCAAAAGAAGGTAATTGAGCGTAAATTTCAAGTAGGTGATATGGTTTTGAAACGCAAATTAATCAGGTCCAGAGGTCCTAGGTCTAAATTGCAACCTAACTGGGAAGGGCCATTTGTCATTAGAGAGGCTTATCCAGGGAACACATATCGCTTAGTCAATGCAGAAGGTGAGGAGCTGTCTCACGCTTGGAATGTGTTGTATCTTAAACGCTTTTTCCCATAGAGTCAAGATAATGAAAGCCCGGTACCAAATTGTCCCTTTCCTCGATCACGAAGGAGGATCCCGAGTTTGGCAATTCACGCACTTTACAACAATCCTGGTCAGGTTTCCCCAGTTATGTAAACACCATTTTCTCCTTGGCCATGCCTTGGGGGAAGTTGAAGTCCTTGTCTGTTTTTCTCCTCGGCTGAATCTAGGGGCAAGAGGCGAATAAGGGGGCGATGACCGATCTAGACACCTTGATGAGAGGAGGTTTCAAATAGGGGTAGTCCATTATGACCTGATTCCACAACAAAAAAGCAAAGAAAAAGAACAAGAAAAAGGGGCAAGTCAAAGAGAAATTAAAAGTTCATCTCAAAAGCACGAAGTTCAAAAGTTCAAAAAGCTCTAAAAATGTGAAACTAGACATGGCAAGAGTGGCAGTACAGTTCCCCGCGGGACGTCATGAGTCCGGTCGTATGCGTGCCTAGGGTGTATAAAGGTTCGATGACGGACATAAAGTCCCAGCGCAACAGACTTAGTCTCTGAAAGGGTTTTCGTGAGAGGGACTCAAACTCTGAAAAGCCTCTATACCTGGTCTAGGCTTATCTCCTAAATTATTTTTTTCTTTTAGGACCAGACAATACCTTGGGTATGGCCTCGGTAGAAGCACCGTCATACAGATTGACCATGGCTAGGGATTGTCATCTCAAAAGCATGCCAACCTCAAGAGATTCCTAGTGATACATGTAGGGCTCCTGTTGCCGGGACAGAATTAGCTTTTAAAATCTAAAAAAATCAGATATTTCAAAATCTAAAAATTTAGATATTTTAATATCCCAAAAAATCATATATTTTAAAATCTAAAAAATCAAATAGTTCAAAATCCAAAAAAAATCAGATATTCCAAAACCCACAAAAATCGAATATTTTCAAAATTCTAAAAATACCATCATCATTGCATAGTATGCATTTGCATTCATATTCATTGCATTTTTCGCCTATTTAATAAGGCTCCACCCCTTGACCAAATATCAAGAATTGGTCATTCTCTAACTTGCTGCAGGCAAGGGGTTGAGCCTAAGAATAGATCTAACTTGTTTCTTATTTTAAGTGTGTGCAGATACATGTCTAATTTCCCAGGATTCGAAGCTCTCAAGTTTCTCCATCTCTAGTCCCTTGCGGTCCTTTGTTACACTGCTAACCATACACTCGCGGTCGTTGAGAAGACCGCTATTTTCACCCGAGGACCAAATTCTCAGGTTTACCTGTTTCTCCTCCTTAGCGGTCCTTCGATAGACCGTTTATCCTTTCCTGGCGGTCTAAAGGCGACCGCTAGCCATTCCCGAGAGCCAAAAAACTGAGTATTTTCTGAGCCCTGTTCTTAGCGGTCTATCGCTAGACTATTTTTTTTCCTAGCTGTCATTTGCTAGACTGTTTATCAGACAGGAAACTCTACTTCATTCAATTAATCATGCTAAAACACGAGTCCATTGCACATCTTTTCAAACAGACTATTCATTTATTCATCCAAGGTTCATCATACATCATTCTATCAATAAAAATGCAAAAGTTCACATCATAAAGATCAAAATACATTCAATATCTTGTCCGCGCAAGGCCGGATCTTGCGTAACTCCTTCACATAAGTTTGGTATTCCTCCTCCTTCTCTGTCACCACCACTGGTAAGGTACGGATGCGGCTGATCTCCCACATAGTCAAAGCACTCTGGATTGCTCGCTCGTCCTCCTCAGACCCGATCTTTCTAGCTTGAAGGGGAGGGTAGTGTGATAGTGCTGGAACCGTAGTGCGAGGTAGCCCGATTTGCATGTAGCACCGGTGTGGGTTGTAGATCGCCAAAGTAGTGTTCCCCACTAGCTACAGGTCTAGGCCCAATTGCCGGGGTAATCTCAGAGTAGCACCTTGAAGAAGCCGAGGCCGCATCTTGAACTTATCAATTTGCAATGTGTTGAGGAAGAGGCGCCATTCATCCCTTATTTTCTTATCCGTCGTCCGGCACTCAACCTATGAAGAGAACCCAAATGTGCCTCCTATGTAGAAGAGTGGGTGGCTCCCAAATATGCGGCTAGCTGAAGGAACATTCTCCTTGGGTAAGAATTTTAATCTAACTCCCAACCAACACTCAAGGACAATCATGGACCTGAAGAGAGGCCCTTCTAAGCAAGCTGAACTAAGGCCTTCATAAAGGTATAATAGAATGGCCTGAGAAATGGACAAACCCCGCCACAAACCACTAATGATGCTGAGGTTTTGGATATCTAAGAGGTGGTCGGTGGTAGTGAAGAGAAAAACCCCGCACAAGCAAATGGAGACGGCTTTTGCTATGGCTTCGTGCCTCCCGCTCTTGTTCTTGCAATACGCGGTGATCCATTGGGCCAAGGGTATTAAATGAATGTGGTGAGAGCCGATCATGGTTCTGACATCCTTTGAGTTGTGAATGAAATCCCCTAGAATTATAGAAGGGTCTATTGGCTCAACCGTGTGACACACTAAGTCTTCATCCCCCACCTTAGTCTTAGGAAGGGCTAAGTAGGTCTCTACCTCTTCCATAAGGATGGTGGCTTCAAAGGATGGGAATATGAATGTATGTGTTTGGGGGTGCCACAACTCCACGAGGGCTGAAATGCTAGGCCAATCATATGAAAAAATTTGGAAATTCTTGGCCAAGACTAACAAAGGTTGTAGGTGCTATGCCCTTAGGATGGAAGTGACTTCTAAAGGGAGCTCTTTTATCAAGGGAACCACCCACTTCAGGTTAGAGTAACACCTTGGGCCAGGAAGGAACTAGAAGAAAGAAGAAAGGAAGAAGAAGAGATGCCATGAAAGGAAAATTATAAGAAATTCATGCATTCATGAAATTGATGTGAACTTACCTCTCTTGAGGAGCTTGTGCTCAAGTGCTTGGGGATGGATGTAAGCTTTTGTAGCTCCCCATGTTCCCTTATAGCTGGCTTTGGCCCGGTGTAGGCCACCTCTCCCATAGTACTAGCCTCAAAGCTCCTCTTCATGGTAACTTGGATGACATTAAGTGAGTTTTTCAAGGTTTTCTGGAGTAGAAATATGTGAGCTACGAATTTTGGGTGTATTCCTAGTTATAGGGCTCTAGCTCTAGTTATAATGCATTAGGATTGAGGCAAGTTAGTCCCCATTTAAGTTAGGATAGGTCTTAGAGTAGATTAGGTGTCTTTTGCCCCAGATTGGGACTCTCACAGAGAGTCCCGTTCGGACTTCACTGGGCTTTCTCCTTAGTGGTCTATCGAACGACCGCTAACCTCTCGTAAGCGGTCATCAGGTGACCGTTTTCCACCTCCTTCCACTGCCTTATTCCCCAATCACCAAACGGCCATGTCTTGACCGTTTCTTTGTCCTAGCGGTCGTCTAGATGACCGTTTTTCACCTTTTTCCCCTGTTTTGACCAAGACTTTCTCTCTGTCTCTCTCTCGATTTCTATGTCGGTCCTAGAAGTCGTTGTTAGTGAGTCAACATTCGCATTCACATTGCATTTGAAAAAGACAAAAAAAGATCATGTATTTCATTAGCATAGAGTCATGTACATGTGTGCATAAACAAAAAGAGAAGGTACAAGTCACGCTCCGACGGGTCCCTCTCCTGGACCCCCGCTGTCACCTGTGCCCCCGGGTCTCTTCGTCGGTGGGGCCATGGAGGTGCTCCCCTCCTCTCGGTGTCATCACCTCCGATCGTCCTCCTCATTCCTCCGCTGGCCGGAGGAACCAGTGAGGTAGTCCCGATGTCCACTACGCGCGACGCTCTGTGACCCGCTCTGGGATGACCTTCTGCTCACCAGTCGGAGTGCCCTCTCTAGCGCTCGGACCTCAACTCTCAGCTCTCTCGCCTCAGTCCGGTATCGCTCAAAATCTGCTGCTCCAACTCTCAGTCGCTCCACCTCCGCATGGAGATGGGCAGCCTCGGCTTCCTCTACACGGAGATGGGCCACCTCAGCTACCTCTACTCAGAGACGAGCCACCTCGACCGCCTCTCCTACGAGACACTCCACCTCTGCCCGGGCGCGCTCTACCTCGCCTAGTGCTATAGTCAACTCTCGCATCTGCATAAGCATTTTATCATGGTTAGTCAATTGAATTCTTCATATAGCATTTAATAAAAAGAAGTCGGCTAGTTTTGCTTACCCTCTTTGCAAGGGTGGCCTCGGTCTCCTCGACCCGAGCAACCGCCCTAGCGAAGTCGGCATCCCTCTCAGCCCGGTCTACCGCTTGCTGCGAGAATGATGATGGAGCATCTGGTCCCACCCGCTGCGCTCCCTTAGCTCTCTGTATTTTAGAAGTCATAGTCAGTCGTATTCATAATCATTTGCATAATTAAGTCTAAGGTTTAGAACTCACAAGTAGCTCCAGCGCGCACTGGAACTCGTCCCTCTGCTGGACGGTGGAGTGGAGGAGACTGTGGAGTTCGGATATGCGCCCCTGCGGGTCTAGCTGCATATAGAAAGTCCATGAGTCAGTGCATTTAGAATTAATTAAAGAAGCATGGTTTAGAGAGTCTTATCGATCGTCGAGCATCGCGAAACACTTGATCACCGTACCTTCGGGCGTAGGCCCTCAGGTACGCCTCATCGCTCGTCGCCCGGGCTCAGACCTCTCTACCTCAGCGGGTCCAATCTTTGATTTGGTCCATTGCTCTCGTCACCCAATCGATATCTCTACTCATGCCCCTAAAGGATCGCCCGATCCGCTTGTCATCTTTGGCCGGGAACTCTACCTCGGGCTGGTGAACCCCGTGCGTCCTCATGATCAATCGGAAGTGCAGAGGCTCGACGATGTTGAGGCAGTGCAGCCAGATGTCTCTGCATCCATATGCCAGGACCGCCTCTACCCAAGGCTGCCCGTCATGGTCCTCATCCCGATACGGTGTCCAGCGCACCTGAAAAGTCAACATTCAATATCAGCATTCATAAGCATATAAGGATCATTTAAGAGCATTTGATTGTATTTAAAAGGGTTTAAGTTTAGAAACTTACCGATGCATATGGGAAGGTGTCCATATCATCCTGAATCACCCGCACTAGGCGCCGCAGCGATCCTGTGTCCCGCACTATCATCCACCGCCTCGCCATGGGTACCCGGTCCGGATGTACCTCCTTGCCCCGCCCTAGGCTCGGGAGGTACAGGTAGCTCCAAACCTACATGAGTTAGATGTCAGCATATCATAATCATGAGTATACGAATGAGTTAGATGTCAGCATTTAGAGTTTAGCATTTACCTGGAGTAGAGGTGTGAACCTGCCTAGCATGGTCTGCCAGTCGATCGTGATGAGTGAGTCAAACAAAAATGCCAATACCGCAGCTCCCCATGTGTATCCGACAGCTCCATCTAGATCTCTCAAAAGAGGAAGGAGCATGCAGCTCACTCCATCTGCTCTCATTGCAAAAAGGAGCTTCTCGAATAACAGTATCAGGAAGTGGCGGAGGGTGATGTCCTCCTCTGGCCCCGGTCCTGCTGACAGTCTCTCTCGTGCTCGATCAGTTAATCTCCCTAAATGCTCCTCTGGCAGCTCGCCAATGCTGATCCCTGTTCCTCTCAATCCAAGACTCTCCTGGAGAGTCGCCCGTGCCAGCATCAAAGAGTGTCGATCCGGCCTCATCAGCTCCAATCCTAAAAGCTCCTGTGCCTACGCCCGATAGCCCGCGTATGTCCATCCGGTCACTGGCACTCCATATACTCTCAAACTCATGATCCGAGCGACATCCTCTAAAGTCGGGATCATATGTCCCCATGGAAATAAGAATGCCCTACTAATCAGGGCCCATCTCTCATGGAGTGCGTACAGCAGTGCTGTGTCGATCCACATCACTTCTATGCTAAGGAGTTCCCTGAACCCCATTGCTGCTAATCTCTCCCTCTGGTAATCTGGTAGTGCTAAATAGAATGCCCGGACTTGCAGCTATTTAATGCAGGTCTTCCTCTTCCCCTACATTCATTTAAATAGGATTAGAGTCATTAATCCAAATAATTCATGCATCAAGCATTGTTGCATCCCTACGGTTTTGATGATGTCTCACACTATAAATCAATCTTCTATCTCAAGAATAATTCATGTTTCACCATGTAAATGAGTGCAGTTCATATGGTTGTCAGATAATATGCTCTACTTGGTTCTGTCTACACTCTGTCTGCAGAGTCTGGACAGTGGTGGGTCGACCCCTCCTTGCTGATGAGTCGACGCCTCAGTACATTAATCATCTTAGTCTGTACATTCATTGGCCTTTCAATCCAAGTCCATACAATAGGACTGTAGCCTGTTTATCTGAAAGTCTATACATCCGGAAAGGGGGCCATGTCTATACATTCTTCCGTTGAATTCATTTAAAGTCTGTACATTGGCTTCATATCATAAAGTCTGTACATTGGCTTTGCATCTGCAAGTCTGTACATCGGCTTCAACTCTCCAAGTCTGTACATCGCCTTCAGACTTTCAAGTCTATACACTCCATGCTCATTCAAGTCTATACATCCACAGTGTAACTTCAAAGTCTGAACATTGTTTCATTCCGTCAAAGTCCATACATTCACAGCTGAACCCCATGTCTATACAGTGGCCTCGAGCTTCTCAAGTCTACACACTGTCTTCGGCCTCAAAGTCTATACAGTCGCTGCACTGTACAAGCCCATACACTGGCAGCCCTGCAGAAGTCTATACATTGGCTCAAACATTCCAACTCTGTACAATGGTCCTTCGAACACTCCAAGTCTATACAGTCTGCTTTCACGATTCA
Source organism: Amorphophallus konjac (assembly GCA_022559845.1). Lineage (NCBI taxonomy): Eukaryota > Viridiplantae > Streptophyta > Magnoliopsida > Alismatales > Araceae > Amorphophallus > Amorphophallus konjac. The sequence goes on from CM040120.1 coordinate 143,947,904, forward strand.
GAGTCTATACATCGTTCCTCAAAGGCTAAGTGTATACACTGCATCGTCTCAACTTGCGTCTCACTGAACATCCATTCACTGTAATGTCTATACAGACTTCATCGTCTTGAAAACGTCTCATGCCTTTACCAAAGTCTGTACATTGGTAGCCTTTTACCTACGTTGCACTTTGAAGTCTGTACATCGAGTGAAGTCTGGTTAAGTCTATACATCGCATACCTCTTCATATAGGAAGTCTATACACTGCTTGCACGTGTTCAAGCCTATACAGCCTGCATGCTTCAAAACGCCAAGTCCATACATTGGCTTTGGGCTGAAGTCTATACATTGCTTTAGGCAGAGCAAGTCTGTACATCGCACAACTTTCATACTTTCATTCTATTGTGCATCCTCTTCAAAACGAAGTGTGTACACTCGTTGGCAAACTGTTGAAGTCTATACACTCAGTTAACCTACAAGTCTATACACTCGATTGTTAGGCTTTCAACCCTATACACTCGATTGTTAACTGCAAGTCTATACACTCTCTCATTTGAAACACTTGCTTAAACTGCTGTTTCAATGTCTACACATTCGATGCCTTCAAGCAATGTTCTTTTCGAAGTCTATACATCATCGTCTATACATTGAAGTCCATACAGTGCATACTGTTGTGCTTCAAGTCTACACACTGCTCCTCTTCATTACAAGCCTTTACACTCATTCTCCTTCTCTCGACCAAGTCTATACATCCATTGTCTTGACTACTGAATGAAGTCTACACATTGAGATCGCATGAACACTTACAAGTCCATACACTGAGCTCGCTGAAGAACCTCAACTCTATACACTCTCACACTGTGACACACTTGCCTATTTGGCATCCCTGAGTCTATACACTCGAGGGCCTCATACACTTCACTGAAGTCCACACATTTCATCCTTTGTGCAAATGCATTCTTCAGCTAGTCTATACACTGAGTTTGCTTGAAGTCTCACAAGTCGATACACTCCCTCAGTGTACACACTTACTTAATCTGATATCCTAATGTCTATACATTTGTATCTGACTGAACTAACTAATCACAGTTCTTTGTCTCAGCCTTCAGGTAATACAGGTCAATGATTGGTCACGTGAACCGAGGATGATATCTGGCACGTGATCCGAGAATGCTCTGGAAAGGGAGGGAACGAGACTCCCTAGTGTGAAGGCCTGAAACTCAGGTCGAAAGCCATATAAAAGGTGCCTTCTGCGATGAGATGGGGAAAAACTGGAGAAAAAGCAAAAGAGCAGAATTCCTGAGTAGAAGAAGAAAAGAGAGAGAGCCTCCACGTTCCAGAAAGAAGATAGAGAGAAAAGATTAGAGAGCAGTCCTGTGAGAGAAAAGTCTGAGTGAGAGAGAAGAGTTTAATTTGCTTCTTCGAAAGTTACATTTGTATTTGATTTTTCTGAAACGATTTGTGTTCATCGTTGGTCTTGTTTGCATTTCTATTTTTCCTTTTATTTCTTCATATATCTGATCTCGAGTTGTTACCCTCCGGTGTTTGGAGGAAGGGAGTGTTACTCCGGTTTCCCTCTGGACTGCAGAAGAAGAGAGATCGTAGATCTCTAGTTTTGCTAGTGACGGGTTGTCATTAGCAGGTTCCCTCCGGGTTGGAGGAAGGGAGAGCTATCTCCGGTTCTGTTCTAGCTGGTAGCTGGAACAGGTTTCAAGCTCTGTGGGTAGCAGAGTTTGGTTGAGGGTTTTGTTTCCTTTGGTTATTCAAGCTGTGTGGCAGCACATTATTCGCAGACTGAGTCTGCAGGTTTCTAGCATTGGCTAGTGGAATCCTTACTCTAGTTGGAGTGAGGGGTGGATGTAGATTGTGGACTACAATCGAACCATCTTAAAATCTCTTGTCTCCTTTGTGGTTTGCTGCAATCGTTGATGCTCTCTATCTGCTTGGCAATGTGCTTGTGTGTGGACGGCCTCTTCCAATCGCATCTTATTACTCTGCCTTAGTTTCTCACTACATTAGCTATTCTGTTTAGCTATAGTCGGTAGGGTGATTTTCGAAGTAGTGATTTTCCGCAAAAGTTGTTCAAATCGGGAGTGATCTATTCATCCCCCCCCCTTCTATATCACTCTTGCTGTGCTAACATTTGGTATCAGAGCAGGTTCGCATCATGTGGGTGAACGGTCAGGGAAATGCTAATGGTCCTAGAAGCTTCATGGCTGAAGGTCAATCCATTAGTCGCCCTCCATTTTTTGATGGTAATAAATATCTGTTTTGGAAGAACAAGATGGAAGTGTTTATCAGGGCTCAGAGCCATAAGCTGTGGAGAGTAATTACTGTTGGGCCGTATGATCTGCCACCGAACGAGGACGCGTGGACAGATGACCATGTCAAGCTATCTTCACTCAACTGGACGGCGCTGAACATCATCCAGTGTGCTATTCACCCAGAGGAATATGCTCGCATATCTGCCTACAAGACTGCCAAACGAATGTGGGACGAGCTGCATCTAATCTACGAACGTACAGCTCAAGTGAGAGCCTCAAAGGTAAATGTCTACACCTCTGAGTATGAACTGTTTAAAATGAAACCAGAGGAGAATATTACTGAAATGTATGCTAGGTTATCTTTGATCACGAATACTCTTAAGGGGCTAGGGAAAGAGCTAGCTGAGGCAGACATTGTCAGGAAAATTCTGAGATCTCTATCCCCGGCATGGCACACTAAGGCCATTGTGATTGAAGAGTCAAAAGATCTTACTACCTTGACTGTGAATGAACTCATAGGATCCCTCATGACCTATGAGATGAATTTCAAAGGAGGCGGTGAAGGAAGTGATAGGAAGGCTAAGAATGTAGCTCTAAGGGCGTCCCGCAACAAGGGTAGCAACAGTGGGAACAGCAGCAGTAGCCCCGAGTCCGAGTCCGAGCTTGATGGTTTTTCTGATCTCGACCAGGAGGAGCAGGCAATGCTCACTCGACAGTTCAGAAAATTTTTGAAGAAAAAGGGGAAAACCTTTAGGAGAAAGAAGCCATATTCCTTTGGCAAGAATGCTGAATCTAGCAATCATAAGGATAGAAATTCTAAGAGACTTACTTGTTTTCATTGTAACAGACAGGGACACATGAAAGGCGAGTGTCCAGATCTTCAGAAGAAGGGTCCCTACTTTCAGAGGAAGAACACAAAGGTGCAGAAGAAGAAAAAATCTCAGGCGATGGTCTGCACATGGAGCGAGGAAGAAGAAGATCCCGAAGACACTTCCTCAGAGGAATATGAAGAAGGAATTTGCCTTATGGCGAACAGCGAGGAAGAGGTAATAACTGCCTTTGAAAATTTATCGATTGATGACTGGGAGGATGCTTATGGTGAATTGTTAGATAAGTTTAATTCTCTTAGTAAATAGCATAGAGTTCTGAAAAGAAAACTTAATACCACAGTTGAAGAACAAACCCAGGTCTGTGAGGAAAATCAGAAACTAAAAGAGCAACTAGAAGAAATGACCTCACTAAGAAAAGAAAATGATAAGCTCAAGGGAGAAAACCAGGACAGTCAAAATCAGCTGAATGAACTCAAAATAAGAATCGAAGAAAGCTTGAATGAAAGTAGAGTGAACTCAGAAAAATATGAAGCTGTTAAGAAAGTCAATGGTGAACTTCTAAAAAATTCTGAGTCCCTTCAAAAGGAGCTGGAAGACAAACAGAAAGTTTTGGAAAACTTTGTCCAAGGAAAATCTAGTCTGGATGCTATACTGGGGGCAAGGGTTAACTTCAATAAGGAAGGTCTAGGCTACGACCCAACTAACAAAAGACGCCTACAATTCAAAACCATTACCTTCTGCCCAGAGAAGGGAAAAGAAAAGCTGGACACACCATCCAGCTCAAACAGTAGTAAGGGAACTCAAGGTCAGAAGGAAAGTCCTAAAAACAGTGCTGGCCAACCATTTAAGATGGGAATGAATTCTGTGAAGAATTTCACTAAGCCTACCAATCAGAACATAAATGATAAATGGACCAAGCAAGGGGATCAGAAGAAAAGATGGAAGTACTACAATCAAATGGGTCCAAAGAGGACCTACTGGAGAAATGATCATCATCTTCAAAAATCTGCTGATCAACAAACTTACAGAAGATATTCTAGAAATGGCAAGCCTAATGAATGGAATAAAACTTACTTTTCCAGACCAGCTGGCTATAATTTCAATAAAACAGAAGTAAAGGTGCCAGAGAAAACAATGTTGAAGCAAATTTTGATTCCTAAACACTTGATTAGAAATTTGAATAATGTCCTTGGACCCAACTCATCTTGGGTTCCAAATCACTCTGCTTGATGTTATTTGTGTAGGTCGGCCTGGCAGCTGAAGACAACAAGTGGTACCTCGACAGTGGCTGCTCCAGGCACATGACAGGTGACCGATCCAAGTTCAGTAACATAGAGATGAAGGTAGGGGGTCTGGTCAAGTTTGGAGGAAAGAACAAAGGTAAGATTATTGGAGTTGGTACAGTGGGTAAGTCTTCCACAAACTCCATTGAAAAAGTTCTACTTGTGGAAGGTCTTCAACACAACCTGATTAGCATTAGTCAGTTATGTGACAAGGGTCACAGGGTTGTATTTGATGATAATTCATGCAAAATCTTTGAAATAAATTCTGATGTGGTTAAATTTGTAGCCAACAGGATTAATAATGTCTACATAGTAGACTTAGATGAGGAATCTGAATCTAATATTTGTTTCTTTGCCAATTCTGAAAATGATATTTTTGAATGGCATAGACGTCTAGGTCATGCTAGCTTTACTACTTTAAATAAATTGGTCAAGCATGATTTAGTTAGAGACATGCCTAGAATTAAATTCAATTCTATATCAAAATCATGTGATGCCTGTGCTCTAGGCAAACAGACCAGAAAATCATTTAAATTAAGATCTGAGCCATTGTCCTCTAGACCAATAGAACTTCTCCATATGGACCTTTTCGGTCCCACTAGAACTCAGAGTCTTAATGGAAACAGGTTTGGCTATGTCATCATAGATGACTTCTCTAGATATTCATGGATATTCTTCTTAGCAAATAAAAGTGATGCATTTCAAAAGTTTAATCTATTTTTCAATAAGGTCAAACAAGAAGGAAAACACAAGATCTGTACTATTCAATCTGATCATGGAGGTGAGTTTGAAAACTCCATATTTTCTGATCTTTGTGAAAGAGAGGGACTAACTCACAAGTTTTCTTCTCCCAGGACACCTGAACAGAATGGGATTATGGAGAGAAGAAATAGAACTGTGGTGGAAATGGCCCGAACCATGCTGATTGAAAATAAGTTACCTAGAAGGTTTTGGGCAGAAGCGGCCAATACAACAACTTACATAATCAACAGGGCCATGGTAAGACCCATTCACAAGAAAACACCCTATGAGCTTCTAAAAGGTAAGAAACCAAACTTGTTTCATTTCAGAATTTTTGGAGCAAAATATTTATTCACAATAATGACAAGAAAGATTTAGAAAAGTTTGAAGCTAAAAGCTCCCTCTGGAATATTTTTGGGATATTGAGAAGTGTCTAGGGCATATAGAGTCTTCAACATAACAGACAAAAAGGTTGAAGAGTCTCCACACATTATTTTCAGTGAAAAGAAAGGTGTGTCTAACATTGAAAATTTTGACAGGGACTCCAATCATGATGGGGAATTCCTAGAAGACCAAGAAGAAGAGAAGACTCAACCGAGTGGAACAACAAATCCACTCAATCACGAAGGGCCAAGAGAAACAGGTGAGTCTTCAACCAATGTTAGATTTCTTAAAGACCATCCGATAGATAATGTCATAGGCAATCCTGAAGATCCTCTTCGGACTAGGTCTCATTTTAGGAATGTGAATAATGAAGAATTAATTGCTTTAGTCTCACAAATTGAACCCAAATCAATAGAAGAGGCCTTGGCTGATCAAGCTTGGGTCAATGCCATGAGTGAGGAATTAGGCCAGTTCGAAAGAAATAATGTCTGGGAACTTGTTCCAAGACCAGATAATGTTAATATCATAGGAACTAAGTGGGTGTTCAAAAATAAAATGAATGAAGATGGAGTCATCTCAAGGAATAAGGCCAGATTAGTAGCCAAGGGCTACTGTCAGGATTTTGGTGTAGACTTCGATGAATCCTATGCACATGTTGCTAGGATGGAAGCTATAAGAATGCTGCTTGCCTTTGCATGTTCAAAGAATATAAAACTCCAACAAATGGATGTTAAAAGTGCCTTTTTAAATGGAGTCATTAAAGAAGAGGTTTTTGTTGAACAACCCCCCGGATTTCAATTCTCTCCTCAACCTAATCAAGTTTTCAGGTTAAACAAAGCCTTGTATGGTCTAAAGCAGGCTCCAAGAGCATGGTATGAAAGATTGACTGAATTTCTGATCAGCAAGGGCTACAAAAGAGGTAAAGTAGATCAAACTTTATTTACCAAAGGTACAAATAAAGATCTTCTCATAGTTCAGGTATATGTAGATGACATTGTGTTTGGATCAACTAAGTATGAACTGTGTGTTGAATTCTCTAAAATGATGTCTGCCGAATTTGAGATGAGTTTGGTTGGTGAACTAAAGTACTTCCTTGGCTTGCAGGTACAACAGCTAGAGGATGGGTGCTTCATCAACAAGACCAAATACACAATGGAACTGTTCAAGAGGTTTGGTATGAAAAACCTAAAGCACATTACAACACCCATGGGTACCAATACCTCACTGGATGCAGATGAGACAGGTAAAGAAGTAAATGCCAAGCTCTATCGAGGTATGATTGGATCTCTTCTTTACCTAACAGCTTCCAGACCTGATATACAATTCAGTGTAGGAATGTGTGCAAGGTATCAGTCTAGACCTACTGAATTACATCTAGCTGCAGTCAAAAGAATTTTCAGATATTTGTCAGCTACTCATTCTCTTGGTTTATGGTTTCCTGCATCACACACATTTGACTTAATTGCATACACAGATGCTGATTATGCAGGGTGTAAACTAGACAAGAAAATCACTAGTGGTCATTGTGAATTTTTGGGTGGGTGTTTAGTGTCTTGGGGTTCCAAGAAACAACATTCTGTGGCCCTCTCCACTGCAGAAGCTGAATATGTAGCTGCAGGGAGTTTTGGAACACAAGTCATATGGATTAAACACCAGCTTCAGGACTACCAAGTAGACTTGGGGTGCACACCTATCTATTGTGATAACACAAGTGCTATTAATCTTGCCAAAAATCATGTTTTGCATTCACGCACCAAACACATAGAGATAAGGCATCATTTCATAAGAGATGAGGTTTCTAAAAGTAATTTTGAACTGATTCATGTGGGCACAGATAATCAGATTGCTGACATCTTCACTAAACCTTTGGATAATGAAAAATTCACAACACTGAGAAGAGAATTAGGCTTATACAAACTATCTTAAATGTGAAGTCTGTTCTTTTTGTGAGGGGGAGTTCTGTCTATCTGTTGGTTAGCTTTCAGGACTGCTTTGAGTAAGGGGGAGCTGATTGAGCTGTGAGAGGAAGAGTTCTTTGACAGATTCAAAAAGTTTGACCAGATATGTGTCTTTGCTGGTTTTCATGACAGATCTAGTGTGGTTCTCTTAGACAGCAGAATATCACTTAATTCTTAAGTCTATAAGTCAGTGATTCTAAAATCCAGTCAGAATCTTTCCTTTAGTATTCTTTCAGAGATCTGGATTAATTGTAAAAGGTATATCTTCCTACATTGTTAATAATTCTGGTTCAGGCCAAAACTTGTATGTCTTGATATCTGACCCAATCAGCTTGAAATCTAGACTTCAAGACTCACTTCAAGAAATAGTCCTTATGGTATTATTTTCAATCATTTTATCTCTTTAACACAAGGGCTTAACTGAACAAACATGTCTTGCTTTGGGCACTGAGAAACTGGGAGTTTCATCAATGAAATGAATATTTCTCCTAAGTCATGAGGTGTCAAATGCTTAAAAATGAATGAAAAGACATGACAGAGCAATGGTGGCTTGCTGGTGAGTAACTGGGGACTCTGGCCTCTAATCAAGGTGTTTTTCATGACAAAAGCCACAGTTACTAACTATGTTCCTTAATAAAAAAAAGGGGGGAAGTAATGAGGTACTCACTCTTAGTAACTGGGGATTCAGGCCTCTAATCAAGGTGTCTCTCTAATGTCAAAAGAGTGAATCACCAACTTACTCATTGATCTTCTTGAAAATCATCTCAAAAATTCCTTGTTGTTGTGCAACTAATGGATTGCTTGTCCTCAATTCCTTGAGAACACCTCTCTGAATTTGTCTCTTACTGTCTTGTAGGATAGTTGAATGCTCAGCTATGTCAGGCCTTACTTGTTAACTCCTGCTCTAAATCATACACTTTGTATGCTGATAAACCTTTCTATCATTCTATGTCTCAATTGTGTACTGGAGTTTAAAGAATCTTTACTTGAGTTTAGAACCTCACTTATTCTCTTAAGACCTACTCATGACTTTCTGCACTAAGCAGTTACTGCACTTCGTCCTCATGTCTCCAACACTTTCATAAATTCTGTATTTCCTTTTGCTGATGTCAAAGGGGGAGAGAAGTTTAGCAATATCAGTAGATTAGATCATGAGTCTTGGGGGAGATATGTTCTTGAGCCAAGGAAATAACTTGTCTTGTGAGGAAAAGAGCTGAGAGTGAGCTGTGGGGGAGTGGTTTTTGAGAAAGAAGTGCTTCTGCAGTAGTATTTAATTTGTCTGTGCTTGCACTTGCTTTGAATCTGCTTTGTTTGTTAAAGCTGCAGTTAATTGCTTGATATGCCATGATATTGCTTGATTCATAGTGTTGCCATCATCAAAAAGGGGGAGATTGCTGCATCCCTACAGTTTTGATGATGTCTCACACTATAAATCAATCTTCTATCTCAAGATTAATTCATGTTTCACCATGTAAATGAGTGCAGTTCATATGGTTGTCAGATAATATGCTCTACTTGGTTCTGTCTACACTCTGTCTGCAGAGTCTGGACAGTGGTGGGTCGATCCCTCCTTGCTAATGAGTCGACGCCTCAGTACATTAATCATCTTAGTCTGTCCATTCATTGGCATTTCTATCCAAGTCCATACAACAGGACTGTAGCCTGTTTATCTGAAAGTCTATACATCCGGAAAGGGGGCCATGTCTATACATTCTTCCATTGAATTCATTTAAAGTCTGTACATTGGCTTCGCATCTGCAAGTCTGTACATTGGCTTCGTATCATAAAGTCTGTACATTGGCTTTACATCTGCAAGTCTGTACATCGGCTTCAACTCTCCAAGTCTGTACATCGCCTTCAGACTTTCAAGTCTATACACTCCATGCTCATTCAAGTCTATACATCCACAGTGTAACTTCAAAGTTTGAACATTGTTTCACTCTGTCAAAGTCCATACATTCTCAGCTGAACCCCATGTCTATACAGTGGCCTCGAGCTTCTCAAGTCTACACACTGTCTTCGGCCTCAAAGTCTATACAGTCGCTGCACTGCACAAGTCCATACACTGGTAGCCCTGCTGAAGTCTATACATTGGCTCAAACATTCCAACTCTGTACAATGGTCCTTCGAACACTCCAAGTCTATACAGTCTGCTTTCACGATTCAGAGTCTATACATCATTCCTCAAAGGCTAAGTGTATACACTGCATCGTCTCAACTTGCGTCTCACTGAACATCCATTCACTGTAATGTCTATACAGACTTCATCGTCTTGAGAACGTCTCATGCCTTTACCAAAGTCTGTACATTGGCAGCCTTTTACCTACGTTGCACTTTGAAGTCTGTACATCGAGTGAAGTCTGGTTAAGTCTATACATCGCATACCTCTTCATATAGGAAGTCTATACACTGCTTGCACGTGTTCAAGCCTATACAGCCTGCATGCTTTAAAACGCCAAGTCCATACATTGGCTTTGGGCTGAAGTTTATACATTGCTTTAGGCAGAGCAAGTCTGTACATCGCACAACTTTCATACTTTCATTCTATTGTGCATCCTCTTCAAAATGAAGTGTGTACACTCATTGGCTAACTGTTGAAGTCTGTACACTCAGTTAACCTACAAGTCTATACACTCGATTGTTAGGCTTTCAACCCTATACACTCGATTGTTAACTGCAAGTCTATACACTCTCTCATTTGAAACACTTGCTTAAACTTCTGTTTCAATGTCTACACATTCGATGCCTTCAAGCATTGTTCTCTTCGAAGTCTATACATCATCGTCTATACATTGAAGTCCATACAGTGCATACTGTTGTGCTTCAAGTCTACACACTGCTCCTCTTCATTACAAGCCTTTACACTCATTCTCCTTCTCTCGACCAAGTCCATACATCCATTTTCTTGACTACTGAATGAAGTCTACACATTGAGATCGCATGAACACTTACAAGTCCATACACTGAGCTCGCTGAAGAACCTCAACTCTATACACTCTCAGACTGTGACACACTTGCCTATTTGGCATCCCTGAGTCTATACACTCGAGGGCCTCATACACTTCACTGAAGTCCACACATTTCATCCTTTATGCTAATGCATTCTTCAGCTAGTCTATACACTGAGTTTGCTTGAAGCCTCACAAGTCTATACACTCCCTCAGTGTACACACTTACTTAATCTGATATCCTAATGTCTATACATTTGTATCTGACTGAACTAACTAATCACAGTTCTTTGTCTCAGCATGCAGGTAATACAGGTCAATGATTAGGCACGTGAATCGAGGATGATACCTGGCACGTGATCCGAGAATGCTCTGGAACGGGAGGGAACGAGACTCCCTAGTGTGAAGGCCTGAAACTCAGGTCGAAAGCCATATAAAAGGTGCCTTCTGTGATGAGATGGGGAAAAACTGGAGAAAAAGCAAAAGAGCAGAATTGCTGAGCAGAAGAAGAAAAGAGAGAGAGCCTCCACGTTCCAGAAAGAAGACAGAGAGAAAAGATTAGAGAGCAGTCCTGTGAGAGAAAAGTATGAGTGAGAGAGAAGAGTTTAATTTGCTTCTTCGGAAGCTACATTTGTATTTGATTTTTCTGAAACGATTTGTGTTCATCGTTGGTCTTGTTTGCATTTCTATTTTTTCTTTTATTTCTTCATATATCTGATCTCGAGTTGTTACCCTCCGGTGTTTGGAGGAAGGGAGTGTTACTCCGGTTTCCCTCTAGACTGCAGAGGAAGAGAGATCGTAGATCTCTAGTTTTGCTAGTGACGGGTTGTCATTAGCAGGTTCCCTCCGGGTTGGAGGAAGGGAGAGCTATCTCCGATTCTGTTCTAGCTGGTAGCTGGAATAGGTTTCAAGCTCTGTGGGTAGCAGAGTTTGGTTGAGGGTTTTGTTTCCTTTGGTTATTCAAGCTGTGTGGCAGCACATTGTTCGCAGACTGAGTCTGCAGGTTTCTAGCATTGGCTAGTGGAATCCTTACTCTAGTTGGAGTGAGGGGTGGATGTAGATTGTGGACTACAATCGAACCACCTTAAAATCTCTTGTCTCCTTTGTGGTTTGCTGCAATCGTTGATGCTCTCTATCTGCTTGGCAATGTGCTTATGTGTGGACGGCCTCTTCCAATCGCATCTTATTACTCTGCCTTAGTTTCTCACTGCATTAGCTATTCTGTTTAGCTATATTCGGTAGGGTGATTTTCAAAGTAGTGATTTTCCGCTGAAGTTGTTAAAATCTGGAGTGATCTATTCATCCCCCCCCTTCTATATCACTCTTGCTGCGCTAACAAGCATTGCACTGCATTTTAAAATCAAAACTCAGAAATCTCTCTATTTCCCTAGTGGTTATCCTTAGACCATTTCTTACCCCTTAGCGGTCGTCCCTAGATCGCCACATTCCCTAGCGGTCGCTGGAAGGACCGCTAAGAACCCAGAGAATAGGCAATGTTTGCCTCATTTCCCTAGTTCATGAAAATGGCCTAAATGGCCTACAAATGATCTCAATGGGTCCCCAGACCCATTTCCACTCCATTCCATATACATACATGCATTCAAAAATTAAAAAAATGAAAAAATGGTTTTTTAGGGCTCACGACCTACCTCCTATGATTGTCTGGCCGCCGCCGCCGCCGGAGCCTCCTCGGCCGCTGTGGCATCTTCATCTTCCTCTATTATCTCTATAGGGCCCTCCTCCGCCATGGGAGCTTCTCCTTCCTTCGATTGGGCCGCCGGCCTTTCCTCCTCCGCTGGTGGGTTCACCACCGCCGCCGGTGATGTCCCCTCCTCTTCTATCCGCCGTTGGAGGCGTTTTACAGCCCTCCGATTCACCATCTCTAGGTGAATGGGAGTGGTAGAGGCTCGATCGCGGTGGTCGTCGGTGAAGGCCTCACCAGAGGGTGCGGTGGTTTGGTTTGAGTGAATGAGCAAAATGGGAGAGCGAATGGGCGTCTTCCATTTTTGAAATCTCTTAGGTCCTAGCGGTCTATCGCTAAACCGATAAACAATCCTTCGCGGTTGTTCCCTAGACCATCTCTTATCTGAGCCATTTTCATCGAAGAATGTGAACCGCCTTGGCTAGCGGTCTATTCCTAGACCGTTATTCTGCTTCTCGCGGTCCTTTCCTAGACTGTTTTATTACTGATATTTTGAGATGATTTGAACCATTTTACTCTTGGCATGGTTCATATCTTGTTTATGTTGAATGCTTATCTTATATACAATTGTTTATGGCTAACCCTTTCATTGTCAAAATCACAAGCGCTATCGCATGTCACGTCATCATATCACATCTCGGCTAGTAGGTAAGTCAGGTAAGTATCTCGATCCCTAGTCCCTTAATGCATTACTATATGGTATCTATGATATATTATTTCGAGAACCGGCTGGTCATTCATGTATTCTGGGACAAAAATGATGATGATCTAAGCGCACATGTTTAATCAATAGGCCGTTAGGTTGGAAGAGTTGGGAGACGATGGTTCTATCTTGCACGCCGCAGTTGTAAATAGTGTCTTGACCCTGATTTATCTAGTCTAGCAATACTATTCTCGAGTATCATGCTATTTTTATCCTTTCTTGGCATTTGTTTTGATGATTTATTTTATTTTAGCCCAGCACGCATCATGCGCATCGTTGAGCATTCACGTGCCCTCATCTGTCTAAAGTGTCTCCGTAATGGTGAACAATTGTGTGTCCATGGTATTGAGTAAGGAGAGTTATTTCACTCTAAGTTGGAAGGTTTTCTTCGGACTTTTTACTCGGTTTGATTAGCTAAGGATTACTGTCTGGAGTTTAGTTACTCGTCTCTTTACTTTTTCGCTTGCTCCGACTGCCTATCAGCTATGCGTTCCAGTGAGGAGGTTAGTCATGTTTTATTTCCTTTAGTTGTTGGTTCCTCCAGGCATGCGTCATTCGATTTTACCATTCCTTGTGATTGATCCAAAGTTTTTCGGAAGATTCCTATCGCTCGTTGATTGAGGATGGGTGTCGGTTTACCTTAACGCCCGCTTTTCAGTCCACTCCGCTTCATTTTCGCTTCACCTCCATGTTCCATTTCACTTTCGCTTCACCTCCGATCGCTCCCCTGCAAAGAGGACGTTAAGGAGGGACATCTGTTGACACCCGTTTTATGACCAATGAGTTGGGTCATCTCCTTATCTATTTTTATGATGTCCCGAGTTATTCACCACTTATTGGGCCATTTTTGGTCATTTTTGGGCCTAATTTTATGGGTCATTCTCCTTGGTTGGACCTAGCTCCATCGATTTCTCGTCGCTTCACCTTATTGGGCCTAGATAAGGGCTAATGAGGATTGTTTTGTGGATTAAGTTGTGGATTTATTAGCCTTTATCTCTTTTGCCATGTCCTCTCCACTAGCGATCTATCGTACGACCGCAAGGAGGACGTTGGCGGTCCATATCTAGACCGCTAATGGGCAGAGAGTCCTGTTGGGTCTCTTTGATCTTATCTTCTTCTGGACGCATGTGCCTAGCAGTCTGTCGCATGACCATTTCTTGGGGCTGGCGGTCTATCGCAAGACAGTTAGTGGAACAGAGAGTCCTGCTCTGCCTGTTCTTCCTCTCCTCGGCCGTGGATGAACTAGAGTCCTTAATCTTTTGATTTCTCTCTCACCAGAGACTCCTAGAACCTTCTGTTTATTTCTATGTACTCTTGGGAGTATTATCTTCAAGGATTATCTAGTTTCAGGCCAATTTTCGAGTCATTATCTCTCCAACTCAAACCTAGGGTTTAAGGGTCTATAAATAGAGCCCTTGAGTTCATGGCTTGAGGAGGAGATTTTCTGGGGTTTGTCACGAAGTGCTACTCCGTTCTGGAGCCACTTCTAACCAAGGAGAAGCTACTTCCACGTCCACCAAGCTTCTGGTCCAGGGAGTATTCAGTTCCTTTGGTCTAGCTTGAGTCTTTTTCTTTAGTTTTGTCTATTATTCTCTTGCATCCATAGCATCTTCTCTCCTCTTTTCTTCACGTTCTCTGCATTCAATCACGTTTTTAAAACATCCTCCTATCTTTTCACACCCCCACAGGGGTTAAAAAACCAAATCTTTTAGTTATTCACCCTTCTTTTATGCATATTGGCCTAGTTGATTTATAGTTACTACACTTGTCCCAAGGGCTAATTGGGTTCTTTTCTTATTGTCTACAGTTTCTAGCAGGTTTGTAGGACTCATTGCACGAGGCCCAACCTTTCTGGCCGGCCAGGAGGGGTGGAGATCAAGTTCCAAACTACTGCTCTGGGTGCCCTAGCGGTCATCTGGAAGGCCATTTTCAAGCATAAGGCGGTATATCGTAAGATCATTTTCTGCCGGATCACGGTCGTCTATTAGACCATTTTTCGTCTGTGCGCCTGGTTTTCTCTCTCCCGCAGGCGGGTGACTTCAACCGGCTCTTTCCAAGGTATTATTATGGTTTTTACTACTTTAATTACTTTGGTGGATCACACATCCTTAGTTGGGTATTTGTTCATCTTTGTCATCATCTTTGCTTGTCTCTCTTTACTCTACTTGCTCCACATCTACAGTGTGTGTTTTTATTTTATTCCTTTGCTCCACACTAAGCGTGTGTTTTTATTTTTCCTCCTTATAAGCATTGATGGCATGCCCATTCTCTTGATTTGGTGATTGTTTGAGTTAGGCCATTACTTGCTCACACACTTTCACATATTTCTCCCTTATACTCACATTCATCATTCATCACATCACACACAAAAAACTATCAACACTTACTTGACTTACCAGCCTAGAACGGGGGAAGTGATGCATCGTGATGCGATGGCGCTCATGAATTTGACAATAAGAAGGGGGTTAGCCATCAATAATCAAGCAATGGGGATAAGCATGATGCATCAAATAAGAACAAAGGGCACACATAAACAAATATATCATCATTCAATCATAACAGCAAAAAAATGGTCATTTCAGGACCGCAAGGAGAATCATAATGGTCTAGCACATGATCGCTACTATTGAGGTGGTTCACAATCTCCAACGGGCATGATCTTGAGAAAAAATGGTCTAGGGAGGACCGCCAAAGACTGCCTAATGGTCCATCATGCGACCGCTAGGCTCTGGGTGATTTCAAAACCGTAGGCGACCGTTCACTCTCCCGCTCTCACCCATTCAAACCCCATTCTCCACCGGTGACCCATCACCACTGGCGATTCTCTAAACCTATTGCAAAAAAAAACTCACACTCACCCGCGCTCCGGGATGACGAAGAAGAGGGCGATACGGTAGTTTCGACGTCATCTAGCTAGGGAGAATGCACCCACGGCTCCGGCAGATCAACCGGAGGAAGAAGCGGCTATGCCGGCTCGAATGGAGGTCGGGGAACCTTCTACAGTGGTTGCAGCACCTGAGGGAGGCGCTAGAGATGATGACGGAGAGCATACGGCCTAAGAAGCACCTGGGACGGCGGCCGAAACCCCCTCGTCCGAGGTAGGCCGAAACCCTTAAAAACCCAATTTTTATTTTTCTAGCTCATGCATGTGGGTAGAATAGGAAGGGAATGTGCTAAGGAACCCATAGGAACCATGTATCGGCCTCTAGGGCCATTTTTCAGAGCTGGGAAAACGGGAGGAACACCGCCGCTACGGCGAGTGCCTAGCGGTCGTTCCAGCAACCGTTAAGGTGCCAGATGGTCTAACCCAGACCGCTAAGGCCAAAAAATGGTTAAGGGATGACTGTTAGGGTTCTGAGGGTAGTTTTATTTTTGAAATGCAATGCATGAAATATTAAACTATCTGACATTGGCTATGTAAATGCATGCAGGGAAAGCACCGGATGAGGATATCGTGGCTACAGGTCCGAGCAGTGTACCTGGCACTGTCGGATTTCTAGAGAGTGAGAGATTGGCTGTGATGGGGTTCTCGAAGTTCCTCAGGATAGACGTGATGAGGCTAGACACTGTCCTTCTCTATGCGCTCCATGATCGGTGGGATCCAGTCAGCAGGGCCTTCTTGTTCCTGTGGGGTCATATGATCCCCACACTAGAGGGCGTGGCGAGGATTACCGGATTGAGAGTCCATGGGGCACCGATGACCGGGAGGACATACGCCGACTTCCGGGTGTTGGCGCGGGAGCTTCTGGGGTTGGAGCTGACGAGACCAGGACACCACTCGTCCATGCTGGCACGAGCGACCCTCCAGGAGAGCCTGGGATTGAGAGCAGCGGTGATAGCCATGGGAGATCTACCAGAGGAGCACCTAGGGAGGCTGACAGACCGAGCCAGGGAGAGAGTGGCTATGGGACCAGGCCCAAAGGCAGATGTCATCCTACGCCGCTTGCTGATGCTGCTGTTCGGGAAGCTGATCTTCGCGACGAGGGCGGATGCATTGAGCTGCAAGCTCCTCCCTTTACTGGCGGATTTAGACGGAGTTGGAGGCTACGCATGGGACGTTGCTGCGTTAGCGTTCCTATTCGACTTTCTCAGCACCACCGACCGATAGACGATGTTGGGCGGGTTCTCGCCTCTACTTCAGGCAAAATGTTCTATCTTTAAAGCTTGTGCAATTATGATTATATGAATTACAACTACTATATGCTGACACTTGACAATGCAGGTATGGACCTACATGTACCTCCCCAGCCTAGGGCGAGGGAAGGAGGTACATTTGGATCGTGTACCCATCGTGAGGCGGTGGATGGCGGTACGGGACACCGGGTCGCTGCGATGCTTAGTGCGGGCGATCCAGGACAACATCGACACATTGCTTTATGCATCGGTGAGACTATAAACTTTAACCTTCTAAATGCACTTAATATGCTTCTAAATGCCGACGCTTGACTCTAATGCATGTCCTTTCAGGTGCGCTGGACACCGTACCGTGACGAGGGTTACGAGGGACAACCCTGGGTGGAGGTAGCCCAAGCGTACGTGGGACGGGACGTTTGGCTTCACTGCATGAACATCATCGAGTCACTGCACCACCCCCTGATCATGAGGACCAGGGGCATCCACCAGCCAGAGGTGGAGTTCCCAGTGAGAGATGAGGAGCGTGCGCGGCGATCTTCTTGGGGATTGACCGGGGAGATAGACTGGGTCACCCGAGTGGTGGACCAGGTCCAGGATTGGACAAGACGGGGCCGGATAGTGCAAGCCCAGGCCATTAGCGACGAGGCCTACCTAAAGGCCTACGCGAGATGCTACGGAGACCAGGTCTTCTGTGGCACCTGACGACTGGTACGACTCTCTAAACTTATGCTTCCTTAATGACTCATGATGCACTGATAGCCTGACTTTCTATATGTAGCTAGACCCGTAGGGGTGGATAGCGGAGCTCCAGAGTCTCCTCCACTCTACCATCCAGCAGAGGGATGAGTTCCAACATGCATTGGAGCTTCTGGTGAGCTTTTCCTAACCTTAGGCTCAATATGCAAATGCTTATGGACTTGACTGACTTACTTGACTTCTAAATGCAGTGGGCCGAGGGAGCATAGAGGCAGGTCCAGATGCTCCATTTTCTTCCTCCCAGCCACCAGCGGACAGGGTTGAGCGGGATGTCAACTTCGCATGGGCAGTTGCTCGGGCCGAGGAGGCCGAGGCCACTCTCGTAGAGAGGGTAAGCAAACCAACCGACTTCCTTTGACTTAATACCTATGCTATGCAAACGACTGACCATTATGAATGCCTATGTAGACGAGGGAGCTAGCAGCCACGCTGAGCGAGGCAGAGCGATGCCGGTCAGAGGCAGCAGAGGTTGCCCATCTCTGTGTGGAGGTGGAATGACTGAGTGCGGGAGCAGCGGATGTAGAGCGCTACCGTATGATGGCGAGGGAGGCTCGGCGCTAGGCTTCTGATTTGAAGATCAAGCTGCGAGCCATGGAGTAGACGGTCCAAACGATGGGTCGAGGGCCTGAGCAGAGTGCGTCGCAGAGTGACGCACGGAGTAGCGCGTTCCCGGACTTCCTTACTAGCTCCTCCGGCCATCGAAAGAACGACGAGGCAGAGAGACGATGACAGCTAGAGGAGGGCAGCAGTACCAAGGGCCCGCCAGAGAAGAAGCATGAGGGCACTGGCGACAGCGGTGGTCCGGGAGAGTGACCCGCTTGATGTGCTTATGAGACGCATGTACATGCTTTTATATGATATATATGATCATTATGCCTTTTGAATTTATTTAGAAAATGTTAATGTAAATGTAAACATTAACTATGCTAACAACGACAACGCCTTAAGACTAGAGCGAGAAAGAGCGCGAAGATAGGAGAGAAAGATGGAAAGAGTACGGGAGAAAACACATGGAGAAACGGTGATAGACAATCAGAAAAACGGTCTTCATGTGACCACAAAGGGTGCCAAATGGTCAAGACGAGACCATTAGGGGAGCGAGAGCGAGAAGGCGGTGAAGGATGGAGAAAAAATGGTCATCTAACGACCGCTAGTGGAGCCTAGCGGTCGCACGATAGATGGCAAGGGATAAGACTCAGTTAAATCTGAGCGGGACTCTCCGGGAGAGTCCCAACCCGTGGATAAGAGCACCCAAACTGCACTAAGACTTACTCAAACTCAAATTGAAGCTTCGTAGCCCCAATCTTAATGCACTAGGACAAGAACCAAAGCCCTATAACTAGGAACACACCTAGAATTTACAACTCACATAAAACCCTTCTCTAAGCCTTAAACATCCTTAGGAAAACAACCCAAAACATCATGAAGATGAGTTTTGAAGCTAGCACCATGGATGAGAGTGTCTACAACGGTCCAAGACTGGCTAGGAGGGAGGGTGGGGAGCTGTAGCGACTGACTTCTATCCTCAAGCATCTGAGCACAAGCCCTTCAAGAGAGTTAAGCTCAATCAAAAGTTCATTAATTTCATTAAATTCCTCATGTCATTCCTCTCTTCTTCTCCTTTCTTCCTTTTCTCTTCTTCTCTTTAGCTCCTTCCTGGCTCAAGATGTTATTCCAGCCTACAGTGGGTGGCTCCCATGATAAAGGAACTTCTTTTAGAGGTCATCTCAATCTTAAGGGCATGGCACCTCCACCCTTTACTAGTTTTTGCCAAATTTTTTTAGAAAATCTCCTTAGATTGGCATAGCATTTCCGCTCTAGTGGAGTTGTGGCACCCTCAAACACACACCTTCGTGTTCCCAACCTTTGAAGCTACTGTTCTTATAGAGGATGTCGAGACCTACTTATCCCTTCCTAGGACTAAAGTGGGAGATGAAGACCTAGTGTGTCATACGGTTGATCCTATAGACCCATCACTCATCTTGGGGGATTTCATACCCAACCCGAAGGATGTAAGAACCATGATCAGCTCCCGCCACATTCACTTGATACCCTTGGCCCCATGGGTTACTTCCCATTGCAAAAATAAGAGTGGGAGATACGAAGCCATAGCCAAAGCTTTCTCTATTTGCTTGTGCGGGGTTTTACTTTTTTCTACCACTGACCATCTCTTGGACATTCCAAACCTCAGCGTCATTAGTGAGTTGTGGCGGGGTTTATCCATCTCCCAAGCCATCCTTTCCTACCTTTATGAAGGTCTTAGTTCAGCTTCCCTTATGGGTCCCCTCTTAGGGTCTATGATTATTTTAGAGTGTTGATGGGTGTTAGGCTGAAATTTCTACCCAAGGGGGATGTGCCATCAGCTAATCGCATATTCGGGAGCCACCCACTCTTCTTTGTTGGAGGTGCATTTGGGTTTTCTCAACAGTTTGAATGCCACACCACAGATAAAGAGACAAAGGATGATTGACGTCTCTTCCTCAACACCTTGCCACTTGACAAATTTGTGATGCGACCACGGGCTCTTCAAGGCACTACTCTCAGATTTCCCCGGTGACTGCGCCTGGACCTCCAGCTAGTGGGGAATACTACCCTGGCGGTCTACAACCCGCATCGGTGCTATTTACAAGTTGGACTTCTTCGCACTATGGTTCCAGCACTATCTCACTTCCCTCCCCTTCAAACTAGGAAGATTGGTACCGAGGAGGATGAACAGGCAGTTCGAAGCGCACTGACCATGTGGGATATCAGCCGAGCCCGTACCATGTAGGCGGAAGTCACAGAGAAAGAGGATGAGTACCGAGCTTATGTCAAAATATTGCGTAAGATCCGGCCTCACGTGGATGTGAAATTGAATGTAATTTGAATTTCATGATCATGTACTTGAATTTATTGAAAGAATGATGTACTATGAACCTTGAATGAATGAAATAGAAGGTTTTGATTGAACCATTGTTATGAAATTGTTCCCTTTGGCACGAATAATCAGATGGAACAAAGCTCTCTATTTAGGAAACGGTCCAGCAAAGGACCGCCAGGATCACCTAACGGTCTAGCGATAGACCGCAAGGGGAAGAAGCACAAAAAAATTGTGCATTTTTGACCCTCGGGTGAGGCATGTGGTCACCAGTAAACCGCTAGAAGGATCCGAACGGTCTATCGAAAGACGGCCAGGGGGAAGGAACTGAGAAACCTGAGAATTCTAGTTCTTGGGTGAGGGTAACGGTCACCACTCGACCGCTAGGAGAGCTTAGCAGTCTAACAAAGACCGCAAGGGACAGAGAACTGAGTAATCTGTGAGCCTTGGATTCTGGGGCATTGCAACTTGTTCTTGCACAGGCTAAAATAATAAAACAAGTTAGATCTGTTCTTAGGCTCAACCCCTTACCTGGAGCAAGTTAGAAATGACCAATCCTTGATATTTGGTTAAGGGGTGGAGCCTTATTATATAGGTGAAGACACAATATGAATAAATGCAATGCATGCTATGAAATGCAGAAGATGGTGTGAATATGTTGGTTTGAAAAAAATTAATTTTAAATATCTTATTTTTTTTTACTTCTGAAATATTTAATTTTTTTTGGCTTTTAAAATATTTGATTTTTTTGGCTTTTGAAACTAGTTCTGCCCTGGCAACGAGGGTCCTGCCTATTCCACTAAGAATCCCGCGAGGTTGGCGTGCATTGAGGGTGACAATTCCTGACCGAGCCGACCTCACTCATATAACGATGCCTCTCCTAAGGCCATACCTTGGGTATGTTTTAGCCTTTTGAGGGAGAGAGAAGAGTAGTTGGAGGTAAGCATAGAGTAAGGATAGAAGTTTTAGGGTTCGAATTCCTCCCATGACAACCCGGTTGGAGATTCGGTCTGCTGCGCCAGGGCTTTGTGTCCATCATCGAACCTTTATCCACTCTAGGCACCCATACGGCCGGGCTTATAACGTCCCATGGGGAAACTGTACTGCCACTCTTGCCATGCCTAGTTCAATATCCTATTCTTCTTTGGAGCAATTTCACGTTGTACTTTGTGCTTTTGATAGACATGTTGGCTTTTTCCTTGATACATGCTCGTTTTTCTTTGATTGATCTGATTTTTTTATTCTTCTTTTCTTTTTTTATAATTAGGTCATAATGGACTGCCCCTATTTGAGACCTCCTCTCGTTAGGGTGTCTAGGTTGGTCATCTCCCCCTTATTCACCCCGTGTCCCTACACCTAGCCGAAGAAAGAAAAGCATGAACTTTCACTTCCCCTAAGCATGGCCAAAGGAGAGACGATGTCACATAGTAGAGAGAAACCCGACCAGAATTGCCGTGTAGTGTGTGATTGCCGTGCTCGGGGTCCTCTTTCGTGATCGAGTGGAGAGACGCCTCACCGCCGGGCTGTTACTAGCTTGACTCTAAGGGTAAAAGCACTTAAGATACAACCCATTCCAAGCATGAGACAATTCCTCACCTTCCTCGTTGATTAGACGATATGCATTCCCTGGATAAGCCTCTTTAATGACGAACGACCCTTTCCAGTTAGGTTGCAATTTAGACCTAGGACCTCCAGACCTGATAAATTTATGTTTCAAAACCATATCACCTATGTGGAATTTACGCTCAATTACCTTATTTTGAAAATAACGCAAAACTCTCTTTTAATAAACAGACACATGATCGACCGCATTTCTCCTCTTCTCATCCAAGAGTTCCAACTGGACGAGCAACGCCTCCCGACGCTCATCGAGATTAAGCTCCTTATCGAGCTGCACCCTTAGGGAAGGGATCAAGATCTCGTATGAGAGTACCTCCTCCATCCCGTAAGTGAGAGTATATGGTGTTTGCCTCAAAGGAGTACGGACGGAGGTACGATAATCCCATAAAGCTTCTACTAATCATTCATGCCAATCAGCAAATTTATGAGATTCACATATTTTCTTTAAAATTTTAAGAAGGGTTTTATTAGTGGCCTCGGCTTGACCGTTGCCTTGAGGATAATATGGAGATGAATGATGCAATACAATATTGAACTTCTTACAGAGGTCCTGGAGCTCTTGTGAGATGAACTGGGGCCCATTGTCGGTGAGGATGCTGCTTAGCACTCCGAACCGCGAGATGATGTTCTTTAGAATGAAGTGGCACACCGGGGTAGCTTTGATATCTACGTACGCTTCTGCTTTGGTCCATTTGGTGAAGTACTCAGTGGCGGTAAGAATGAAATATTTTTGCTTGGTATGAGAATCGGGGTCACCTAGCGGGCCTATAATGTCGAAAGCCCACATAGAGAATGGCCAAGGAGCAGAGAGAGGATGGAGAGATGAAGCAGGAGCATGAATTTTATCAGCATGGAGTTGGCATTTTAAGACACCTCCAGACATAGAGGGAGCAATCTTCATCCAGAGTGGGCCAATAATAACCCTGCCTAATGATCTTCTTTGCTAGAGCCTGGCCATTGACATGACCTCCACACTCGCCTGAATGGGCTACGTCAGCCACCTTCCAAGCTTCATCATCATCTAGACACCTCATGAGCATTCCATTGAGAGCAAGCCTATACAATTCTCCAACTATGATAGTGTACCTCGAAGCGGCTCTTCTAATAGCCTTACGATGCTCGACATTTTCCCCTTCTGGGAACGATCCGGCCTTACAATATAGCTCAATTTCATGATACCATGGCAACTCTTCTTCTTCCAAGATCTCTTGTAATTATGTCAAAGAAACTTCCTTCGAATCATTCTTCTCAGCCTTCACTTCTACAGCCTTCCTAAGGTTTTCAAACCAAGGATCCTGAAGAGAAGGGGCGTCTCAGTACTCCGATTGAGAGGAAAGGATAGAGAGGAAGCAAGCGACGCTAGAGCATCGGCAAGGATATTCTGAGATCGAGGAGTGTGGATGTAGATTAATTTACGAATTGCCTAGCCAAGAGAGTGACCAAATCTTGATATGGCTTGAGCTTCGGGTCATGAGTGCGGTAAGTGGAGAGAACTTGGCACACAACAATGTGAGAGTCTCCTATGATGTTTAAATAACGCGCGCCTTCGAGATAGGCGTGCTTCAATCCGGCTAGGAGAGCTTCGTACTCAGCAATGTTGTTGGTAGCAGGAAAGTGGAGCTGATATGCAAAGGGAGTCATCAACCCATCCGGAGTGAGGAGAACGACACCTATCTCTCGGACTTGAGAGTTAAGCGCACCATCAAAGTGCAGAGACTAGAAGGGATGATGAGTGAAAATAGCGAGATGCTCATCAGGGAACTCATCCTGAATAGAGTCAGTGCAGGGAATATGAAGATGGGCTAGATGCTCAGCGATGGCATATCCTTTGATTGCCTTCTGAACGATGAATGTGATGTCAAACTGATAGAGGAAGCTCTGCCATCGAGCTAACCTGCTAGAAAGGACAAACTTTTCAAGGAGATAGCGGATCGGGTCCATTCTAGAGATCAGCCTAACCTGGTGAGCTAGGAAATAGTGCTTCATCTTCTGAGCTACCCAAACTAATGCGGCACAAGTCTTCTCCTTGGCAGTATACTTGGCCTCTGCTGGGTCAACCTAGAGAGGTAATAAGCTGCCCGCTCTTTGCCTTCATCATCAACTTGTGCCAAGACAGCTCCTAGGGAGTCCTCAATGACAGAAATGTATAGGATTAGGGGTTTCTCAGGGACGGGAGGCTGCAAAACAGGGGGTTTGGACAAAGAAAACCTTTAAATCTTCGTAGGCCTTTTGACAATCTTCATTCCACTCAAATTTGACCCCCTCCTTTAGCAGTTCATAAAATGGGCGGCACCTCTGAGAATGTTGGGATATAAATCTTCTAATAAACTACAAGCGTCCAATCAATCCTCAAAGTTCAATGATGTTCTTAAGCGGTGGCATGTCCATGATGGCCTTAGCTTTATTAGGATCAATTTGGATCCCCCGTTTGCTAACTATAAAACCTAGCAACTTCCCTCAAGATACTCTGAATACACATTTCTTGGGATTCATCTTCAGCTTATACTCACTAGCTCTCTGAAGCACCTTGGCCAGAATAGCGGGGTGTTCCTCTTTGGTTCTTCACTTCACCAAAATATCATCCATGTAAGCTTCCATATAAACATGCATCATATCATGGAATATAGCCATCATTGCCCTTTGATAGGTAGAGCCAGCATTCTTCAATCCGAATGGCATTACCACATAGAAATAAGTGCCATAGGGCGTGGTGAAGGAGGTTTTCTCTTGATCTTCTGGAGCGAGACGAATCTGGTTATAGCATGAATAACCATCCATGAATGACAAAGCTTCATACCCGACTGTGTTATCCACTAACACATATATATGAGGCAGCAGGAAATCATCCTTGGGACATGCCTTATTTAGATCCCTGAAATCAATGCAAATTCGCACCTTTCCATCCTTCTTGATGACAGGGACTATATTCGTCACCCACTGGGGATATAGAACAACTTGAATAAACCTGGCGTTATGCAATTTATCAACTTCTTCTTTCATTCTCAAGGCCATGTGGGGGTGAAATCTCTTTAATTTTTATTTCACGGGTGTTGCCCCTGGCTTAAGCACAAGCCGATGTTCTACCAAAGAGAGGACAAGACCCGACATGTTCTCATATGACCAGGCCAAAGAATCGATGTACTCCCTCAAAACCTTGATCAACTCCTCTTCAACCTTAGGAGGGAGATTAGCAGAAATAAAGATAGGCCTGGGATCCTCATCAGTTCCCAAATTAACTTCCTTTGTAGGTTCATCCGCTGCTGACGATGGCTCATCGAACCTCTTCAAACCATGTACATAAAAGTCGGCAGTGTCATCTATATCGCCGTCTTCAAGATCGACCGGGTCTTTTTCATCCACGACTTCATAAACACCTAATCTGTCATCGCTCCACACCCCTTCTTGCTCCTCATCTTCTTCTAACATAATTGTCATCTGGATGAATTTTGCGCATTTGAGAAGAGCATGACATCGCTGAGCTAGATCCTGTAAAAACCTATCGGGAATAGATTTCGAATGAGGCGTCGGCGGGCGTGGCTCAGGTGCGGAGGAAGGGTTGGACTCACTAGAACAAGACCCTACTTCTCTAGACCTAACAGACTCTACTTCCCTAGACTCGATGGACCCTAAACTTAACCTAGGAGAGAGGAAGTCTAATGGAAGGGAAGTAGGGGCCTCATGCCCCTGGGAGGAGGACGGACGAAACACAGCATAATCTTCCACTGAAATCTCTGTTTCAAAATTGACATTTTTTTTGGAGATCAGTGGAGAGCACGCAACAAGATGGAGAGGAAGGAGGAGGAGGAAGTGCAAGAGGGTAAATGGACGGGCAGAAGATATCAAAGAAGGGATCAGAGGAGGAGAACCATATACTTGAGAGATCAATGGGCGGGTAGCGCCCACACGGAAAAGTTACAATCAGAAATTCAGTTGGTGCTTTTAGCAACAAAGGATCAACCATAACATGAGGTGAATGGGGTATGAAATCCATCTTTTGGAAAAGAGGCATCAAACGGGAAGGAGACCAAGTGAAAATAATAGGTGAGCTCCCCTTTTCCCGTGGACGGTAAGCCGGCTTTCCTTGCGTGTATTGCATGAGCCGCACCTCCGAATTTCTTGGACAGTCATCTTCAAAGAACATTCTCGCAAAAGCTTCACTGAAATCAACCATATCATCCATAGGCCCCCTAGGCAGCAACGGCGGGCAAAAAACTGTGCAAGTAGTATCTTCTTTCTCGGTTTGACTTGGCAGGCTAGTGAAAGTACCTGGCTGTAATGGGCCCCTAACAAAGTGCTGGCGGTAATCCCAAGTCAACGGTAGCGCATCACTCAGGATAGATAATGAGGACTCTTGATAACCGAGGCCCCTTTTGCTCATTTTTCTGCCCCTGGGTATAGGCTTGGTCCGCTCCTATAGTTGAGCGCCGAGACCTCTGCCCGACTAATAGCCTAGCTTCAATATGATCTTCCAGCCTTTCGAATCTCTTATCTGGGGCTTCATTTTGACATCCACCTGTGCGATGGCTGGCTTGCGTGGTGCATATGCCCAGGGAAAATCAAGGTTGAGCACCGAGATAACAGGTCGACTACTGGGCCAGAGTGTTGGTAAGATCTTCTCTGAAATGGCTTCGACTGATTGAACCATGGAGATGCTTTTGACTTTCACCACCCTCCCTTGAAAAGGGAATTTAAGGCATTGATGAGAAGTGGATGGTACATGGGGTCGATGTCGAGCACATAAAATTCAATGGCCATTGTTAGTTGCCTGAGTTCATCTTGAATGGTGACTACCCCGTGACATGGCCTCCTTGAGTTGTCATATGCTGCAATGGTAGTCGGGGTAGGCCTTAGTAGATCTTTTGAATGTTGCATGCCCTTAGAGTGCTGAGAGGACAGACATTGATAGAAGCCCCGGTGTCCACTAATGCTGTGTCTATGCTTACTTTGTTCAAAATGATAGAAATACATAACGGCATTTGACGAGCCCTAGGTGGTGCTAGCTCGATCTCTGAAAATGTAATGGCTGGCCCCTTGGAGATTGTAGCTAGGGCAGTTGGTAGACTATCCACTGCCATATCTTGATTGACTATAACTTTCTGTAGAAAATCCCGTAGTGCGTCTTGGTGAAGCTTAGACCGCTTAATCAATTCTAGCACTAAAATTTTGGTAGGCATCCGATCTAGATGATGTAACAGATCATATTATGTACTTGGCAGCGAATCTACCTCCTCTTAATCGACAGCCTGTTATGAGGATTAGGGATTGTGTGCGGATGCGCCAGTAATAGGGTAGTTCCGATGGAACAAACGCCCGCTCCGTAGGGCCAGATTCTGAGCCGGTGTGACAACAGATGGGCTTATGGTGGGTGGTCTGATGGGCCCGATGGGGTGGATAAGAGGTGTAGGGGTAGGCGTAGTGGAGACGATAGTGGTAATGGGGGTAGCGGTGGTGGTGATGGTTCGTGCTGGGAGGATAACTGGTGAAGGGTTGGATGGTGGTGCGGCGATGACAGGCGGCGTGGGCACTTGTGAGGGAGCAAGGATGGGTGGAATGGGAACTTGCGGGGGAGTGAAGGTAGGCGTAAGGATGAGGGGTTTGTAAAGAACAGTAGGCATGGGCGGTGTAGTGGTGGCGGCTTGCTAATTTGGCGGGAGGATGACGAGGGTAGAAGGTGTAGGAGTGTTGCGATAGGTATAGTGGAGGGCCATGAGTCGTTGGACGGAAGATTCATCATCATAAGACCACCCGGCGTCGGGAGCCGGTCATAGAATAAGGTTAACCTAAGCCAGTGCCGGTGGCTGAGGTTGCAGAGCGGACAGATGATTTGGCATGGGGTTTTGATGAATCCCCAGATCCTGCGTAGGCTACTACTACTATTGCTGTGGCTGTGGCTGCGGTGCTTGCTGCTGCACTTGATGCCTCGGCACTTGCCTTATCTTTTCTTTTATCTTGGTGATAACTTTGTGCATTTCTTTCCAATCTATGCGCTGCCCTTCATGTAGATCATAGACAAAGTCCCTGAACTGGTAGCAAGTCTCGATCGTGTGTCCGGGCTGTCGGTGGAACATACAATATCTTGACTGATCGACGGTAGAGTTCCAACTAGGCAGTTCTGGAGAAAGTTGGAGTGCACCAATGGACATGAGAGCCGAGAAAATGTCCGGGAGGGACTCGGGCAAAGGGGGGTACTGCACCTTCTTTGGAGCCGGGCGTTTGGGTGTGTAGCCATTAGGTGGAGGGACACTGTGGTATTGTGGGGGTTGTTGCGACTGTTGAAGAGTGGGGAAGGTATTTTGCGGAGCGGGGAAAGCAGGCTGGGTGTTTTGTAGAGCGGAGAAAATAGGTTGGGCATTTTGTGGAGTGGAGAACTGAGGGTTACGTGGGGGTTGTGGAAAGCAGTGCGGAGCGGATTGGTTAGGGAAAGGGAATGCAACGGCTTGCACTTGCTCATTGGTTTGGACTCCTTCGGTGACGGGCCCCTGAGGCTTTCTATTGTATTTGGGCTTTTGGGCCCCAAAGAGGGAGTGAATGGGGGAGTCCTTAAACTAGGTCTGGATAAACCTCGCCCGATTGTATAACTGGTGCATATTGGTGATATCATTCATGGCCAAGATGTTGCGGAAGGTAGGTGTGGCATTATAGATGAGCAACTTGACCTTTTCTTCCTCTGGAATATGACCGGGCACACGAGTAGCCATCTGCCTCCACCTGTCAGCATAAGTAGCAAAGTCCTCATCGGGCTTCATTTTCTCAGCTACCAGATCTGTGAAAGAATATTCCGGGCCGATCCGATCTTGGAACCTCTGAATAAATTTCCCCTTGACAACTTTGAAGCTCCCAGCATCTTCTAGTGGCAAATCTTAAAACCACACCAACGCGACTCCATCCAGTGATCGACGGAACAAATACGCCATAAGGCGATCATCGTGTTAAAATTGCGCCGATTAATACATGAAATCCCTCACATGAATATACCGGTTGATGTTCCCATCATACTTGTGGTATGTGGGGAGCTCGAATTGAGGAGGGAACCGGATATTGTGAAAGCTAAAAATAGGAACATCTACCAAAGACTATGGGCCGACCCACTTTTGAAGGAAGTCGAGTTGTTACTGCATGGCAGCCCACTTATCAAGGAGTTCCTGCTCTCGAGATGGAGTATGTGGAGTAAAAGGTGCGGGCTCAAGGCAAGGAGCCGAAGGATAGACAGAAGAAAGGGGAGGCCCATAAGAAGAATATTGGGCCGACGGATGACCCGAATTGGAATAAGCATGGGCCGCCCCCTTTTGAGGGAGGACAAAATCGACCGGGCCCACAAGGACTTGGGGCGCCGAGAGAACGGACCTATAGAGATCAATCAGGGTAGATGAGGGAAGAGTGGTCTTCCCTTTATCAAGGA
This sequence comes from Amorphophallus konjac, assembly GCA_022559845.1. Classification (NCBI taxonomy): domain Eukaryota; kingdom Viridiplantae; phylum Streptophyta; class Magnoliopsida; order Alismatales; family Araceae; genus Amorphophallus; species Amorphophallus konjac. The sequence goes on from CM040120.1 coordinate 143,977,462, forward strand.
CTTGATGGGCCGAACTAGAGGACTAGCCCGCCTCCAGATGGGAAAAGCGAAGGACCCTAGGTTGGACTGGGGTAAGATCAATAGGAGCAGGAGGAGCCCCGGGCCCATTAACCCTAGATTGGGAGATGGAGGTAGCAGATGGACCATATGAAGTAGTGGAGGATGGGGCGACTGACCCCTGCAAAGTCTGATAAAGGGCCTGAAGTTGGGCCGGGTCCAACTGGGCCATCATTTGAATAATGTGACTTGCGGGATTATTGATGGAAGAATTTGAAAGAGAGGGCTGACCACCCTCTATGGTAGCAAATGATGGAGGAGGGTTGGAACCTTCTCCAGCCCTAGGTGGCATGACCCTAGATGGGTCCTCTAGGAGTCCTTGAGGAAGAGAGTCCTCGTGGGGATGGAAATCGTAGGAAGACATGGTGGATTCAAACAAAGAATTAAGATAGGAGATGGAGGAATTGCCCCTAAGAGATGAACCTATGGACTTGAAGCAACTCCACATGCAATGTGGCACCTATCAAATGAAGATAGCACAAATAACCACCAATAAGCAACCAAACAAATGACCCAACAAAGGGAGGAATATGCAAATAATGAGGGGGATGAGAAGCAACCAAAATCAACCAAGTTATAATGATGCACAAATTTTTATTTATTTCTCCTTTAGTGTTGTGCCCCTTGTGCCTTGATGATGTTGTGATGTTTATTATTGTGCCCCTTGTGCCTTGATGATGTTGTGATGTTTTGATGATAGCAGATGTTTTGATGATAGCAACATTAGGAGTCACCACATAAGAATGCATGATTAATCTATGATTGAGTGTTTGATCTGTATGCCTTGATGATGATTTAACTGATGAGTATTTAGTTGCTGCATTGGGTCTGAACATATTTACGCATCAGCTAAATCAGTGCACTTATGTTTCGTCTAAGGCTAGTGCATTTTTGTCAAGTCCGGCTGCTCAACAACCTCGGTGCAAGTCACCGTTCATAGGGACCTAGGTCGGTGCATTCCATTCTAGTATAGACAGCATGCATTCAAGGTCGGTGCATATGTGAGCATTTTACACACAAGTCTGTGCATACAGCTATGTGCATAGTGGTCTGTGCGTCTTGTTCCTGCACGATGCCTTGCAGTTGTTAGTCGGTGCTGTTGTGCCCCTGTGATTTTGATGATAGCAAACACTATGAGTTATCTGAACATCTGTGACATGATTTTCAACTCTATGATTTTGATGATAGCATATCATGAACATCTGGTTGATTGTTCTGCGTTGGGCATATATCATGTCAGTTCATACAGCTTTGCATATCATGAATCTGGGCTGAATGATTATTTCTACTTTGGGCATATGAATGTGCTATCTTGCATTAGCAGACATTCAGTTCATACAGCATTGCATTCTATCATATATCAAGTCTACACATTGCTTCATTCAAAGTCTATATAGCCTTCGCAAGAGCAAGTCTGTACATCGTTCTCTCCAGCAAGTCTATACACTGCATGCTCACACAACCATCAAGTCTGTACATCGCTCACTTGCATGCACACAAGTCTACACAGTGCTCTTCATTCATGTGCACAGTTCGTGCATCAAGTATGTAGATTGCCTTTGCATAAGGTCACTCAAAGTCTATTCATTATTCACAGCATTGGCCAAGTCTACACATCGTCATCTTGCATTCAAGTTTGCACATTGGCCAAGTCTGTACATCGCCACATTGTTCATGCATTGCTTAGCTCAAGTCTATACATCGGCCCTGTAGCTTGCTTAGCTCAAGTCTGTACATCGGCCCTGTAGCTTGCTTAGCCAAAGTCTATACATTCCCTAGCCTTACCTACGTTCAGAACGCTAAGTCTGTACATCGGTAGAGTCTGCACATGGTTGCTTTGAAGCACGCTAAGTCTATACAGCCTTTGCATTGCACGCTAAGTCCATACAGCCTTTGCATTGCACTAAGTCTATACATTGCACTGTAGCATGCATTTCTTCAAGTCTGTACATTGGTTGGCTTGTGCAGTGCATCGTCTCTTAAAGTCTGTACAGTGTGAACATTGCATAACATAAGTCTATACAATGCATCGTCTCATGCATCATCTCATGCAGCGTCTCTGGGTTCAAGTCTATACATGCTTCGGATGGCATCACATAAAGTCTGTACATCTGCATTCATCTATCTAGCACACACACGTTCAAGTCTGTACATCTGACCGTCTCGTTCAGTGTCTCACGCTATCAAAGTCTGTACAGCGTTAGCCTACAATGCATCATCTTTCAAAGTCTGTACATCCATCGTGTCACTCAGCGTCTCACTCAAGTCTATACATTCCAGCGTGTCTGTGCTTCAAGCTTTCCAAGTCTATACACTGCATGCCCTGCAAGCTTTCCAAGTCTATACACTATATGCCCTGCACGCGCTGCAAGTCCATACATTGTCTACACTGCATACACAAGTCCATACATTGCATTTGGGCATCAAAGCCTTTACAGTGTCTCACATTGGCAAACTCTGTACATCGTTGGCCTGAGCATGCTTCATCTTCTAAAGTCTATACATCCGTCACACTCCAGCCTTTGCCTTGAAGTCTATACACTGCTGTCTCATGCATTCTAAGTCCATACACCATGCAGTTGGGCATCGCTAATTACAGCAAGTTTGCACACTATCTGCATGTTCTCAAAGTCTATACAGCTTGTGTCTGCATCAGTTCATAAGTCTATACATTGTCTTCTACACAAACACAAGTCTACACATTGTAGCATGCACGATCAAACGAATCTGTACACACTTCAGCACTTAAAGTCTGAACATCCTTCAGTGAAGACTATACACACTTCAGTGCATTTGTGCATCTCTTTCAAGTTAAAGTCTGTACACTCCTTATTTCTGAGTCTATATATTATATCCTTCACACTAAGTCTGTGCACGGGAGTCTTCAGTTATCCAGCAAGTCTGTACATCCTTCTGATATTTTCTTATGACTGTGTGACAGGTATACCCTTCGAGAAGAAAGGTGTCTGGGCACATGATCCGAGGTTGGCACCTGGCACATGATCCGAGGACAAAGAGGGCACAAGCCCTACACACGCCCTAATTGCTGCTGCTATAAATGCGAAGCTTCTTCCATCAGAAGAAGACTGATCGAGTGATCGAGATAGAAGGAAAGAGCTGCAGAGAGGCAGAGAGCAGAAGAAGAAGAAAGAAAGAAGAGAGAAGCTGAGAGCCAGAGTGAGAGAGCAGAAGAAGAAAAAGAAAGAGAGAAAGAGAGATAGAGAGCTCGTGAAGGAAAAGAGAAGCTTGGTTTATCATCACTGGACTTTGGATCAGATCCAATCCAGTTTGCTCCTACGAGAGCTACCTTGTGAATTTCTTTTTCCAGCTTTCAGATGCTGCATTTTTGTTTTCTCTTTTTAACTGTTCACAGTTGTTTTTCCGATCCTCTAGTGTGAGGTCGGGTTCCCTCTGGTTTGGAGGAAGAGAGACTTGCGTCTCTGGTTGCCTGTGACTGGGTGTCACTGGTTGTTCCCCTCTGGTTTGGAGGAAGGGAGGTCTGAGACCTCTGGGTTGCAAGTGGCTGGGAGTCACTTGTGGGTTCCCTCCTGGTTTGGAGGAAGGGAGATTCGTCTCTGGTTCTGGTCTTGTGGGTTGCAAGTCCAGGTGTTCCCTCCTAGTCTGGAGGAAGAGAGACTTCGGTCTCTGGTTTGCTAGTGACTGGGTGTCACTAGTGGTTCCCTTCGGTTGGGAGGAAGAGGGGAGGTTGTTCCCCTGGTCAAGCTGTTTGGCAGTAATTGTTTGCAGACTGAGTCTGCTGTTCTAGCCTTGCTAGTGGAAGCCTCACTCCGATTTGGAGTGAGGGGTGGACGTAGGTCTGTGGACCGAACCACCTAAAAAATCTTGGTGTTCTCGTGTGGTTTGTTTGCCCTTATGTGTTCTTTTCATTGCTACGCACATTAGATGCTTGCTTAGGATCGTGTGAGAGCTAATCGAATGGTTGTCTTGCTTTGATCCTTCTAAGTATTATCAGTTTATTTCTACAACTATTTTTAATTCCGCATATCTGAGCATTAGAGTTTTAATTAGGCGATATTTGAAGAGGGATACATTCACCCCCCCTCTATATCCGGGCCTTGCACCCTATCAATTGGTATCAGAGCGGGTTCTCTGACTTTCCAGATCCAACGATCTATAGAGGATCCTGCTGGCTTTCGGTGCATCTCTGTCTTCTGCATACTGTTTTGAAATTGCTTGATTGATTTGCCTTCATGGCTTCTCCACCAGTTTTCAATGGGTCTGATTTTAACTCATGGATTAGCAGTCTCCATAACTATGTGAAATTGATGGATCCGGATCTGTGGAAGTTAATCTCACACGGTCTTCACAGACTACGAAAGAAAGAGTCCAAATGGACTGACAGTCACAGATCAAAACATGGAGAGAATCAGAGAGTTTTGAATCTAATGAAAGAAGCTACTGACAAGGCTCTACATTCTTATTTTTATGACTGCAGGTCCGCTAAGGACATTCTGGATAAGCTGAAGCTAGCTCAGAGGAGAAATGAGGACAGCTGCCTGATTGCTGACAAGAGCAACAATGGCAGTGATCAAGATGAATCCGAAGATGCTGAAGAGGTAACCAATCCTTTCTCTAGTTACACTTTAGACGACTGGGAAGATGCCTATGCCAATCTGTTAGAATCCTATGAAAAACTAAAGAAGAAGAATAAAAGACTGATAAAGAAGCTAAAGAATCATGAGGATGCTAAATCTTGAGGTGAAAGCCCTGAAATTCTGAAAATTGAAAATGACATATTTAGAAGACAGTTAACAGATTTTGATTCTATTAGTTTAGATTTAGATCATTTGAAATCTGAAAAACAAACTCTTATGAAACAAATTAGATTACACAAAAAGGAGAATCAAGAGCTTGTTTGTGAAATTGCTAAACTAAAGGAAAGACTTAGCTCTACTGATGATGATCAGGTTCATCACAATAATGTTGTTCAGAATGAAAAATTAGTGAGAGATTTAGAGTGTGTCAACTCTGAATTGGAAAACATGAAATCTGAAAATGAAATACTCAAAAACCAGCTCAAAGAATCTGAACATAAATCAAATAATCTTGAAAAAGTAAATAGTTTGATTTCTGAGAAACTGGAGGCTGAGAGAGTAATAAACTTAGAGCTTCAGAAAAATTTCAACAATCTTCAATCTGAATAACAACAAGAAATGTTTTATGAATGTCAGTTTTCATCGGATGATTGGGTGCTTGATGATGAACTCACTGAGCAAAACAATAAGTTGAAAGAGGAAATCAACAAACAGAAACATCTAAACACCCAGCTGACAGATAGGTTATTGACAATTGAAAAAGGCAAGTGTGTGAGCATGGATAATTCTGATAGGTTGGTGAATGCTGAACAAGAAATTGAGAGTCTAAAGACCATCAACCTAATGTTGAGTGGAAATGTCAATTGCTGTGAAGAGAACATAGCAAATTATGAGCTCACTATCACACCCCTTCAACAAGAAATTGATGATCTTAACAAGTCTCTATCTGAAGCTGACAATGAAATAAAGTTAAAACAGGAAGTAGAAAAACTCAAAAGTCTGAATGATGCCTTGCATCAACAAGTCATTTCCTATGAAACAGATATGTCCAAATATGAAGCTAATGTTGCTGTCTTAAACTCTGAGATTCAAGATTTGAAAAGTTCACTATCAAAATTTGTCAAAGGAAAGGACAATCTGAATAAGCTTCTTGGAAATAATGTTAGTTTTCAGAGAGAGGGACTGGGTTACAGTCCGACAAACAAAAGGAGTAATGGGAATAAAACGTCTACTGTTTTTGTCAAAGCTTCTAATTAGAACACAATCTCTGCTCCTTCCATTTTTCAATTCACTGCACAAAAGTCCACTGTCAATTCCAAATCTGCAGAACAAATTCAAAAATTGAAAAAGAATGAAAATTCACTGAAAAAGGGCAAAAATGTCTCTGTTAGTACAAAGAAAGCTGCACACAAGACACATGATCTCTCACACACTCATACTAAAAAGAGTTCATGTTATTATTGTGGGAAGGCAGGTCACATAATGGAAGATTACAGATTAATGTTAAAGGATGAGCATGCTAGTGGAACATTACATTCTAGAAATTTTTCTGATAGAAACCATGCTACTAGAAAGCCTGATGCTTCATGTTATTATTGTGGTAAGTATGGTCATCTCATGAATGAATGCTTTATCATGAAAGAAGATAATAAATTGCATGCCAGGTCTTCCATGCATCTCCATGGTCCATATGGAACTAAACACAAGTCTAATCAGCACATTGTGTGCTTTAACTGCAATAAGCATGGGCACAAGGCTGCTGAGTGCTGGTTTGGATCCACTTGGGGTAAAAATGGTTTTCATAGAAGAAATTCTTATGCTTGCTCTCACTGTGGGAAGAATGGCCATACAGTCAAGAACTGTTGGCATGTTCAGAAGAACTCTGTCAACCCCTATGTTGTCAAATTTCCTGCAAAACCATTTGCAAAATTTTCATGCTATAACTGTGGTAAGCAAGGTGACAAATCTGCTGAATGTTGGCTGATTAAGAATAAGAATCAAACTGCTCATGCATACAATAGAAAATCTTATGATCATGTTTATAAACCTCATACTGCTATTACTATGTATTATAAGAACCAGAAACCAGTCACATCATGTAGATATTGTGGAAAGTATGGTCACTCTATGGACAATTGCTACCTGATGGTTCATGATGACCATGTTGCTAAGAATTTGTTTAGAACACCTGTCAGGGCTAACGCAGGACCCAAAGCTGCTTGGGTCCCTGCAGGATCAAAATGATCAAAAACTTTGCAGGTGTGCCTTGGACTGAGTAATAAAGAGGGGTAAATTAAACCAAGGCACCCAAGTTGATAAAGCCCCATTCAGGTAAATTCTTCACATCTGTTCAAATGAAATTTATGCTTGATCTGATGAGTCATAGTTTCATGCATACATGCTCCTTTATTTGTGTTGACACTTGCATTGAGTTTCATGGCCTTACTTGCTTGGATGTTGAGCTGTGTATGCATTTGACATATAGTCTTTGAAAATCTATACACTTAGTCATAAAATCATGTGCAGTGCCTTAATTGCATATCATGCACTTTGTTAGGGGGAGTTTGACTGTTGTTGCATTTGAAGAGTAGTGCATGTCATAAATTTTGAAAAACCAAAAATGATATTCCATTGCATCTAGACAGGGGGAGCATTCCTGTTTGATCACTTCTTCACCTCTTGAACTCCTTCTATCTAGCAATCTGATCCATTCTCTTGGCAATTGTGTGGTTCACTTGAATTCCCTGCTGTCTATACTTATGTAGCTGGTCTGTCTGTATTCCAGACTCAGCTATTGATTCTACCTACTGTGAATTCAATTGCTAGCTTGTTCCTACCATTCACATTTCTTCACATCTTGTCAAGTCTGGTTCAAGCTAATCTGACTGAATTTTAGTCTTTAATGCTGGCTTCTGATTGCTCTCTGCTATTCTCTCAATAAAAATGCTTTGTTGACTCTACTGATTTCCTGACAATGTCAATGATTCATCTAAATGAGGTAAGATTTTAGTCAGTACACCCTAGTCATAAAACAGAACTATTCTGAAAAGAAGAATCTTCTATTATACTGGCTTAAGAATATTTTGATAAATCAAATTGATTTAAGTCTAATGTATTTCCTAAGTCTGGATTAAGAATTCTTGAAAATATCTGAATCATCATGCTTAATAAATCTTAACCAATTGTCTCATGAACTTCATGCAAAACCTTCTAAAATCTGAATTTTAGAAGACATGGCTTTCTTTGGTTAAGATACATGTAGAAGGTATTGTTCTTAAACATTTCAGTGTACTGAGCATTGTTTGAAAAATCTGAAAACATTTAAAAAATTGCAAGAGCAATAACTTTGGTCACAGAGAAACTGGGTTCTCTATCAAAGAAATAGAGTAAGCCCATGTCATGAAGTGCCATAGTTACCTCTCTTATAAAAATGTTTGAAAATCTGGCAGAGCAATGGCATGGTTGTGTTGAGTAACTGGGGATTCTGGCCTCTGATCAAGGTGTCTCCTCATGTAAAAAGATACTCCATTGCTAACTCGGTTCTCCTTAAGAGACAATATGGTTGTCACACTGAGTAACTGGGTCACTTCACCTAAGACGTGTTGTGCCTCACGTAGAAAGGTGTTGACTGAACCAAACCTGCTCAGGAAAAATGAGTGTTGTTCAATAGAAAATTCTGAAAAACTAAAGACAAGTTCAGTTACATTTATCTCTGTCTAATCTCAATATTATCTTGTGTAACTTCCATAGGAGTCATTGAATTTAAATGAGTAAGATGGAAGGAGGTTAAACATGATTATCACATGAGTTGATGGTTCATCTTTATTAAAAGGTGTTTCAGATATGAGTATTGAATTTTCTTGATAAACTTTGAATACATCACTCTTAAATCATGATGGTAAGTTTAAACTCATTCATAATCTATTATAATTGAAGAATCTGAAATTCGTTTACAAAGATTTATGAATTCGGTGTGCTAATGAAAATCTCTCTTCCTCATTTATTCATTGTGCTTACAGATTTTGGTAATCTTTGAGTGCCTATGTGCTTTTGCTGATAGATGCTTATCTCCTCTTGACATATCTCAACTCCTTTCTGGCTTTAAGGGGGAGATTTACCTGCTCGTCATTTCTTGGCTATCCTTCACATGTTGTGCATGATTTGATCTGGATGGTATAGGAGAGCATTCTGCAACATCATAGACTTGATTTGTGCTTCATTGTTTAACTGCCTCTGTGTCTTTGATGTCTAAATGACTGAGTCAAAGGGGGAGTATTTTTTTTTCTTTATTCATATCATTTATGCTTGTATTTCTCATCTCAAACTATTTTTCTTTTTGATGAAGTCAAAGGGGGAGAATAGTTTGACATGAGTCAGTGTGACTCATAGTGTTGCCATCATCAAAAAGGGGGAGATTGTTGTGCCCCTGTGATTTTGATGATAGCAAACACTATGAGTTATCTGAACATCTGTGACATGATTTTCAACTCTATGATTTTGATGATAGCATATCAGGAACATCTGATTGATTGTTCTGCGTTGGGCATATATCATGTCAGTTCATACAGCTTTGCATATCATGAATCTGTGTCTGAATGATTATTTCTGCTTTGGGCATATTAATGTGCTATCTTGCATTAGCAGACATTCAGTTCATACAGCATTGCATTCTGTCATATATCAAGTCTACACATTGATTCATTCAAAGTCTGTACAGCCTTCGCAAGAGCAAGTCTCTACATCGTTCTCTCCAGCAAGTCTATACACTGCATGCTCACACAACCATCAAGTCTGTACATCGCTCACTTGCATGCACACAAGTCTACACAATGCTCTTCATTCATGTGCACAGTTCGTGCATCAAGTATGTACATTGCCTTTGCATAAGGTCACTCAAAGTCTATTCATTGTTCATAGCATTGGCCAAGTCTACACATCGTCATCTTGCATTCAAGTATGCACATTGGCCAAGTCTGTACATCGCCACATTGTTCATGCATTACTTAGCTCAAGTCTATACATCGGCCCTGTAGCTTGCTTAGCTCAAGTCTGTACATCGGCCCTGTAGCTTGCTTAGCCAAAGTCTATACATTCCCTAGCCTTACCTACGTTCAGAACGCTAAGTCTGTACATCGGTAGAGTCTGCACATGGTTGCTTTGAAGCACGCTAAGTCTATACAGCCTTTGCATTGCACGCTAAGTCCATACAGCCTTTGCATTGCACTAAGTCTTACATTGCACTGTAGCATGCATTTCTTCAAGTCCGTACATTGGTTGGCTTGTGCAGTGCATCGTCTCTTAAAGTCTGTACAGTGTGAACATTGCATAACATAAGTCTATACAATGCATCGTCTCATGCATCATCTCATGCAGCGTCTCTGGGTTCAAGTCTATACATGCTTCGGATGGCATCACATAAAGTCTGTACATCTGCATTCATCTGTCTAGCACACACACGTTCAAGTCTGTACATCTGACCGTCTCGTTCAGTGTCTCACGCTATCAAAGTCTGTACAGCGTTAGCCTACAATGCATCATCTTTCAAAGTCTGTACATCCATCGTGTCACTCAGCGTCTCACTCAAGTCTATACATTCCAGCGTGTCTGTGCTTCAAGCTTTCCAAGTCTATACACTGCATGCCCTGCAAGCTTTCCAAGTCTATACACTATATGCCCTGCACGCGCTGCAAGTCCATACATTGTCTACACTGCATACACAAGTCCATACATTGCATTTGGGCATCAAAGCCTTTACAGTGTCTCACATTGGCAAACTCTGTACATCGTTGGCCTGAGCATGCTTCGTCTTCTAGAGTCTATACATCCGTCACACTCCATCCTTTGCCTTGAAGTCTATGCACTGTTGTCTCATGCATTCTAAGTCCATACACCATGCAGTTGGGCATCGGTCATTACAACAAGTTTGCACACTGTCTGCATGTTCTCAAAGTCTATACAGCTTGTGTCTGCATCAGTTCATAAGTCTATACATTGTCTTCTACACAAACACAAGTCTACACATTGTAGCATGCACGATCAAACGAATCTATAGACACTTCAGCACTTAAAGTCTGAACATCCTTCAGTGAAGACTGTACACACTTCAGTGCATTTGTGCATCTCTTTCAAGTTAAAGTCTGTACACACCTTATTTTTAAGTCTATACATTCTATCCTTCGCACTAACTCTATACACGGGAGTCTTCAGTTATCCAGCAAGTCTGTACATCCTTCTGATATTTTCTTATGACTGTGTGACAGGTATACCCTTCGAGAAGAAAGATGTCTGGGCACGTGATCCGAGGTTGGCACTTGGCACGTGATCCGAGGACAAAGAGGGCACAAGCCCTACACACGCCCTAATTGCTGCTGCTATAAATGTGAAGCTTCTTCCATCAGAAGAAGACTGATCGAGTGATCGAGATAGAAGGAAAGAGTTGTAGAGAGGTAGATAGCAGAAGAAGAAGAAAGAAAGAAGAGAGAAGCTGAGAGCTAGAGTGAGAGAGCAGAAGAAGAAAAAGAAAGAGGGAAAGGGAGATGGAGAGCTCGTGAAGAAGAAGAGAAGCTTCGTTTGTCATCACTGGACTTTGGATCAGATCCAATCCAGTTTGCTCCTGTGAGAGCTACCTTGTGCATTTCTTTTTTCAGCTTTCAGTTGCTGCGTTTTTGTTTTCTCTTTTTAACTGTTCACAGTTGTTCTTCCGATCCTCTAGTGTGAGGTCGGGTTCCCTCCGATTTGGAGGAAGAGAGACTTGTGTCTCTGGTTGCCTGTGACTGGGTGTCACTGGTTGTTCCCCTCCGATTTGGAGGAAGGGAGGTCCGAGAACTCTAGGTTGCAAGTGGCTGGGAGTCACTTGTGGGTTCCCTCCTGGTTTGGCGGAAGGGAGATTCGTCTCCGGTTCTGGTCTTGTGGGTTGCAAGTCCAGGTGATCCCTCCTGGTCTGGAGGAAGAGAGACTTCGGTCTCTGGTTTGCTAGTGACTGGGTGTCACTAGTGGTTCCCTCCGGTTGGGAGGAAGAGGGGAGGTTGTTCCCCTGGTCAAGTTGTTTGGCAGTAATTATTTGCAGACTGAGTCTGCTGTTCTAGCCTTGCTAGTGGAAGCCTCACTCCGATTTGGAGTGATGAGTGGACGTAGGTCTGTGGACCGAACCACCTAAAAAATCTTGGTGTTCTCGTGTGGTTTGTTTTCCCTTATGTGTTCTTTTCATTGCTACGCACATTAGATGCTTGCTTAGGATCGTATGAGAGCTAATCGAATGGTTGTCTTGCTTTGATCCTTCTAAGTATTATCAATTTATCTCTGCAACTATTTTTAATTCCGCATATCTGAGCATTAGAGTTTTAATTAGGCGATATTTGAAGAGGGATACATTCACCCCCCCCCCTCTGTATCCGGGCCTTGCACCCTATCAGGTCCAATGTCTTGTTTTAGCATGGTCGGTGCATTCTTTGATCCTTGTATTGAAATGAGTCGGTGCAACACTTGTACACTGCATATACCCTGTCAATGCATCCTCAGGCTTTGCGTTGAAAGCATGTCCATGCATCTGCTTTCGCAGGAATGATTGAGTCTGTGCATGTGTGTGTAAACATCACATTAGGTCCATGCACATGGTGGCAAAGTTAGTGCATGATCTCTTGCATGAACAAGTCGGTGCAAGTTTACTTTGTACTAACCAAAACTCTAGTTCCTACGTACATATCATACCCTATGACAGTGTACATCTTTCGTGATTGAATGAAGTCTGTGCATATTTTATACATAACTGAAAGACACTTATGCAACAGGTCAATAGCTCGTGTTCTTCAAGAAGGGCACGTGATCCAATGATGATCCTCACTCAAAGATGCTACCACGTGGACCTTGAAGCCTCCAGATTCTGACAAGTGGTGAGTGTCTCCTGAAGCTTCCAGGCCGGAGCGTTCCCTCCACACTCCTAGGGAAAGAGCTCATCAACTTGACCTGATGGAGTATATATAGTTTGCTTCCTGCAATCAGAAGAACATATCTCTCAAGAGCAGGAGAAGAAAAAGGGAAATAGAGAGATCAAGAGCAGGAGAAGAAAAAGAGAAATAGAGAGATCGAGAGCATAAGAAGAGCAGAAGAGAGAAGTGTTCGAAAAAGAAAGAGTAAGGAGACAGTGAGAAGAAAAGAAAAGAGAGGCAGAGAGGCATAGACCAGTAGAAGAAGAAGAAGAAGAGAGAGAGAGAGTTCCTGGAGAAGAAGACAGAAGACTTCACTGAAAATATGGTTCTACTAGACCATGGATCAAATCCAGGCCAGTTAGCTCCTGCGAGAGCAACTTTGATTTGTAGAGTTTTGCAGCTTTTCAGCGCTGTTACTTTCGTCTTTGTTTTCTCTTATCCTTGTTTCAAGCTATTTGTCAGCAGTAGCAGAGGTGGACTCCTCTGGTCAGGTTAACTTGTAAGCCCCAGCGGGTTGCAGAGGAGGATTCCTCTGGTCGGCGAAGCTGTAACGCCCAACAGTCAAGCTGTGAGTCAGCGGATGGCTAAGCTGTATTGCCCAGCGGAAGCAAGCTGTGATGCTCAACTAATGTTGGCAAGCTGTGAGGCCCAGCTGTTAAGCTGTGTATCAGCGGAATCCACACTCTAGTTGGAGTGTGGGGTGGACGTAGGTCAGTGGACCAAACCACCTTAAAATCTATTGTCTCCGTGGTTTGATTTCTTATCCGATTATCGATAGATTAATTGCTAGGAGCGTTTCATTTGAGTATTCTATCCGGATGCTTTAAGGCACACGCTGTTCGTACTTGACTCTGTATACGGATCAGACTTGGCTAGGTGTCTACAGTTTAGTAGCCCAACTGATTGATCAAGTGCTTCTACGAATCTCTTAGTTGGAAGATCTCAATTGATTTCTATTCGTTAACTCGTTTGCTTTAAGTGTCAATTGAGCGAAGTTTTAAAGAGGGATTCATTCACCCCCCCCCTCTGAATCCATCGCACCAGCTGTAACAAGTGGTATCAGAGCATACCATTGGTCCCAACAAGTGGTATCAAAGAGGGTTTCTGTGTATTCAGATCTAACGATCTACAGAGGATCCTGCTACTTCTGCAGTGCATTTCAGAGTGGATATGGTTTTGTCACTTTCTATGCTTCAGTCTTTCTGAGTCGCTGTTTTGCTGTACTTCGGTTGATTCCGGTGCACTTCTCATTTTTTTATGCATCTCTCGATGGCTCATCCACCGATCTTCAGAGGTGATGGTTTTGATCTATGGCTGGAAAAGTTGCATCGGTATGTAAGGACAATCGATCCTGATTTGTGGAAGGTAATGACTCAAGGTTCACACAAATTATCAAAAGATAAATCCAAATGGACCAAGGAGGATAAATTGAAAGACTCCATCAATTCTAAAGCATTGAACATGGTAAAAGCATCAATTGACAGAGCACTAATCTCATACGTCTCATCTTGCAGGTCTGCCAAAGAAATCTTGAACAAACTGAAGGATGGCAGTTGCAAAAATGATAATCGATGCATGATGGCTCAAGGAAGTGAACATAGCAGCAATCAAGATGAAGAACAGGACTATGATTAGGTAAACATCTTTGAAGACTATGCCTGGATGATTGGATTGCTGCATATAATGAATTGCTAGAGTCTCATGATCATCTAAGAAAACAATATAAGAAGATGAAAAAGAAAATTGACAAAAATGATTCTAATTCATCATGTGAAAAGTGCTTGAAGATCAATGAATTATATGATAAATGTCTATCTGAGACTCACGTGAATATGAAGCAAATGTGCTTGCTGAAAAATGAAAACCAAGAATGTTCCAATAAAATTTTTCAATTAGAAAGTCAGTTAAAGCTGAAAACGGATGAACATCTGATAAACCTGGAAGAGTTGGAAAGGATTAACTCTGATATGGAGAAATTAAAAGCTGAGAATGGAGAAATTCAGAGGAATAATAAAAATCTTAAAGCTGAAACAGAGAAAGTTAACAAGGAAGGTGTGCAGGGTTCCTTTCTAAAATCGATTTGCAACAAGTGCTTGGCTTTAAAAGAACGCAATGAAGATCTGTATGATGAAAATGAGGGGCAAAGAAAATTGATTGAATCTCTAAAAGAAGAAAACAAAGAATTGTTGTTTGAGAAAATTAAAGTTGAAGAAAGAGAAGATGAACTAATTGAAAGACTGGAGTCTATATCCAGTAGTAAAGAAATTGAGAAGCTGACCAATGAGAACAATGAACTGAAAGAACAAAACAAAAAACCCATGGTCCTAAATACTGTTATTTCAGAGAGGCTTCTGGCTATAGAGAGAGAAAGGTGTGCTAGTAAGGAAATTGAAGCTGGAAAAGTCGAGGAGGAAAACCACGAATTGAAAGTTGAAATTGAGAAGTTAAAACAATTAAACACGGGTATGTCCGAACAACCTCTCACATTAGAGAAAGGAAAAACTGCTTACAATGAAGAGACTAACATATTGAGCAGTCTGGAACAAGAAATTGAGAAGTATAAAATTGTAAATAAAGTCCTAAGTGAATGCGTTAATTGCAGTGAACAGGAGATAGCCAGTTATGAACTTCACATCGCCTCATTGGAAACTAAAATTCATGATCTGGAAAACTCAGCATCCAAGTCTGCTAAAAATAAAGGAAAAATGAAAGATGTCATGAAAAGTGAGAATGATGATTCAAAAAGGGGGATAAATTGTAGCTCTGATGTTAAGGAAATCATTAGAAACCAACTATACACAACTTTCGTGCAAAATTCTGATGTAGCTGGTACCACAGGTCAATCCCCAAAACAAAATAAAAAATAGAAATCTCCTTCATCATCTGTATTTCAGTTCAAGGTCCAGAAAAATGAAAAACAAATGAAAAGTGAGAAAAAGAGGAAGAATTTAAAGAAAAATGCTCAGAAGAATAAGATTAAATTTGTCCCTGCTCGTGCTAGGAATTCTGATGATTCTGTGGACTATGATAGTGAATTGCATGCCACTTACCAATCCCCTACTCATTCGCATGCACACGAAAAGGATAGTTCATGCCATTATTGTGGCAAGGCAAGTCACGTAATGGATGATTGCAGATTATTGATAGAAGATGAGCATGCAAGTGAAACATTGCATTCTAGAAACTCATTTTGTAGAAACCATGCTACTAGAAAGTCCGGTGAATATTATCGTTACTGTGGTAGGCATGGTCATCTTATGGATGCATGTTTCATCATGAAATTCAATGATAGGATGCATGCTAGATATTCTGCAAATCATCATGGCTCTAAAAGAAACAAAATTGCTTTAAACTAGCATATCATTTGCTTCAAACCTGGTCACAAGGCCATTGAGTGCTGGTCTGGATCCACTTGGGGCAAAAAGGGTTCTAAAGCTAAGCACATCAAGTACTTCGAATGTGGGAAGCGTGGCCATACAGTCGAGGACTGTTGGCATGTTAAGGAAAATTCTGTCAATCCCTACTCTGTCCAATTTCCTGCAAAACGTTTCATGCTTATGCAGTCGAGGACTTTTCATGCCATACAGTCGAGGACTTTTCATGTTTTAACTGTGGCAAGCCAGGTCACAAATCTGTTAAATGTTGGTTAGTTAAAAATAAGAAACAAAATGTCCATGTAAACAACAGATCATTTCATGCTTATGCACATAGGCCTCATGCTTCTGTTAATGTGCATCACAATATTAGAAAATATGCTGCTTATTGTAAATACTGTGGAAATTTTGGACACTCCATAGCCAACTATCACTTGATGGAATTTGATGATCATGTTGCTAAGGAACTATTTAGAACACCTGTTGGGGTTAGTACAGGACCCAAGACTGCTTGGGTTCCTACTGGATCAAAGTGATCAAATTTTTGCAGGTGTGCCTTGGAAGCTAATGAATAAAGGAGTCAATAATCCAAGGCACTCAAGAATGAAAACCCCATGACTGCGCTGTACAGGTAAGTTCTGAAAACTTACCTTTAATTCTGCTATCTGAAATTGTTTGCTTTAGATGTTTGCATATCATATTAATCTGTCTGTGCTTAATTGACATCTCTTGAAAATTTGACTGCTCTCGCATGATGCTCTCTAAATAAAGAATGTTCTGATGTTTGAATAATTATTGCACAGCTGAGTGTCGTATGCATGCTTTGCATAGTTGATGTTTCAAGTCGATGCATGTATTGCACTGAGTATAGGTAGTTGCATGTCTTGCATATAGTCGGTGCATCTTATGTCTACATTGCATACAGGTCCGTGCACTCCGTGTTGTTCACATGCCAAGGTCGTGCATTGTATGCTTCATGTTTGATTTAAATCGATGCATGCTTCTCTGTCACATGAATAGAAATGTCGATGCATATATGTCTTGTGTGAAACCGAACTCAGTGCAAGTTACAAATCATATTCTCTCATAATTAGTCATTTCTGAACACTCTGTTTAAATTCCATCATCTGAAAATTACTTATTTGAGATGGTTGAGCATCTTGTTGATTTGATTCGTGGTTAATTGAAACTTTCTGAAAATTTGAAATGAACTTGATGCATTTGGTAGTTTCTCTTTCTAATTGAACAGCATGAATTTTCTTCGAGCCTAAATTTTAAAATCATGAGTTGTGTCTTCATTGCATATCTTGCATCTTGTCAGGGGGAGTTTGTCTGTTGTCGCTTGGTCATCATGGTCTCTTTATCAGATTTGTTGCATACAACACATATGAAGAGTAGTGCATGTCATAAAATTTGAGAAATCCTAAAAACATATTCCATTGCATCTAGACAGGGGGAGCATGCATGCTTCATCACTTATTCACCTCTTGAACTCCTTCTGTCTAGCAATCTTATCCATTCCATTGCCAATGTGTGGTTCACTTGAATTCTCTGATGTTTCTACTTGTTTAGCTGATCTGTCTGTACTCTAGACCCAGCTATTGAAATTGATTATGCTCTACATAGATTTGATGGTCTTCTCTCTTGCCGTTATTTGCTCTACCAGCTTGTACACATCCAACACTCACATTCTTTCAAGCTGGTCCGATTAATCTAATTCTTGTTCCAGGAATGATAAGTTGTTAAGTTGCATTGATTGGACTAATCTGAGAACTTCAAGTTGTGTACCATGTTTTAGTATGAAAGAAATTCCTATCATACAGGTTTAAGAATGACCACTGTTTCAAATTGGTATGAGCTTAATGTATTCTCGGATTTGTATTCAAATGAATGAAAATATCTGAATGAAAAGTTTTAATAAATCTTAACCAATCATGTCTTGAAATGTCTAGACTCACTCATCTAAAATCTGAAAATATAATCTCAAGACCACTGGTAGAGATACATAGAGTGGGTATTGTTTTTAAACATCAACTTGAAAAATGTTGGCTAAGAAGGAAAAACTGAAGTCAGAGCAATGACTTGAGTCACCAAGAAACTGGGTTCTCCATCAAAGAAATGGAGTAAAACTTAGGTCATGAAGTGCTAAAGTTACCTCTGCAGTAAAGGAAAATTATCAAACCTGACAGAGCAATGGCATGTTTGAGTTGAGTAACTGGGGATTCTGACCTCTGATCAAGGTGTCTCCTCAGGTGAAAAACACTCATATTGCTAACTCTGTTCTCACAATTGAGAGGTAATGACGGTTATCACACTGAGTAACTGGGTCACTTCACCTAAGACGTGTTGTGCCTCATGTAAAAAGGTATTGATCAACTCAAATTGCTCAGGATATATTATGTGCTAATCAAAAGCAAATATCTTGCAAAAACTGTCAACTCATGTTCTAGTAAGGGTGTTTAATTTCGACACTGCTCTATGTGACTCTCGAAGGAGTCATTAAGATTATTTGAGTAAATTGGAAGATGATTGATTTTGTATATTGCATGATTAGCAAGTTCAGTTTTATTAAAACTTGCTTCAGATATGAGTATTGATTTTAATTGACAAGTTTGGTATACATCATGGTTAAACCAGTTGGATCATGTAGGGTATTTCATAACCCCCTTTGATAGGAGAATCTTTTCTTGAGGACTCATTATTGTGGTACCAACTCTACATCTTCTTATGATCAATTTCAATTCTGACAACTTGATCACCAGGAACACTGTATGACATATCTTGCTTTCTTGCTGTTTGAATGATCTTGAAAAATCCTATGCCCTGCTTGCTGTCACATATCCCACCTTTGACTACAATTACTTCATTTACATCATCTGAATCATTTTCTATACTGTGGGAATCTTCTATCTTGTTTCTGTATTCCTGACAAATGACTCGTGTAACCGGTTCTGGTTCTGTGGGCCTTCCACTTGCATTATTTTGTCCATACAAATGTAAGGTGCCACAACCAATATTGCTTCAGATTTCGTGTGATGGTGGATTCCAGATTGATTCATTGGATATCCAGAGTTCATCCCTGTCGACACATCATGTGCTTCATCTCTAATTTTACTTATGTTCTCAGGAGGAGTTCTGGTTATTATATGTTATAAAAGGAAGAGCTGTCCTGCTTTCATGTTGATAGGGGGAGAATTGTATGCTTGTCAAAGGGGGTTATGGTCTTCTATGTACTCATGCTAATGTTTCAGGAGAGAACTTTATTTCCATGAGGACTGCTGTTGTGCCCCTGTGATTTTGATGTCAACAAACACTATGAGTATCAATGGTTTTGATGTCAGCAGATCTATGAGAATGAAAGATTGATTAATTTGTGTGTGCACAATCATCTCTCTATGTCAGTCTCTACATCAGTTCATTAAACAGTGTTGCACGTTATATAGTCGATGCATGATCTGTTGTATAGACTACATTCTTAGTTCTCCTGCATACACTGCATCGGTGCATTCTTCTGTTGCTTTATGCACTCACTAAGTCTATACATCAATTAGCTGATAGCTGAACAAGTCTATACATTCCTATCTTTACCTACGTTCACTGTTTTAGCACACACACGAAGTCAGTACAGCCTATGTGTTGCACGAACTCAAGTCTATACATTTTCTCGCACACACACACAAAGTCTGCACACCAAGTCTGTACATCGTCAGTGCTGTTCATGCATATGCTTTGTCCGTGCATTAAGTCTATACATTGGTTGTTTCATACATAATGCTTTATCTCTGCTTGATCGACTGAAGTAACTCTGTCATTAAACTGGTAGATGTTTGGGGCACGTGATCCGAGGTTGGCACCTGGCACGTGATTCGATGTTATCTCTGGACAAAGAGGGCACAAGCCCTACACACGCCCTAGCTGTTGCTGCTATAAATACGAAGCTTCTTCCTCAGAAGAAGACTGATCGTGCTGAGAGAGAATGTGAGAGAAGCAGAAGAAGAGAGCAGTAGAGAGGCGGAGAGTAGCAGAAAAAGAAAAAGGAGAAGAAGAGAAAAGAAGATAATGAGAGAGTCTGCACGATCCAGCAAGAAGAAAAGAGAGAGAGAGCTCGTGAAGATCGAGAGAAAAAGAGAGAGAAGAGTAGAGAACTGAAGCCTTCATTGAAGATTTGTTCTTCTGGTATTTGGATCAAATCCATGCCAGATTGCTCCTTGGCGAGCTACACTTTGTGGATTTCATTTCCAGCTTTCTGATTGCTGTATCTTTCGTTTCTTGTTTTTTACTTTACACTTCCTTGGTTTTGTATTTCCGATACTCTATAGTGAGGTCGGGGTTCCTCCTGTTGGTTCAGGAGAAGGGAGATTTTAATCTCCGATTTGCTAGTGACTGTGTGTCACTAGTGGTTCCCTATGGTGTGGAGGAAGAGAGGTCTGTGACCTCTGGTTTGCAAGTGACTAGGTGTCACTTGTGGTTCCCTCTGGGTTTCAGAGGAAGGGAGATATGTTCTCCGGTTTGCTGGTGACTGTGTGTCACTAGTGGTTCCCTCTGGGTTTCAGAGGAAGGCAGTCTCTGACTCCGGGTTTGCAGGCAGTGGTTGCTACCTGTAGGTTCCCTCCTGGTCTGGAAGAAGAGAGACGTTTGTCTCTGGTTTCTAGTGATTGTGTGTCACTAGGGTTGCCCTCCGGGTTGGAGGAAGAAAGGAGGTTGTTCCCCTGGTCAAGCTGTTAGGCAGCACCTGTTTGCAGACTGAGTCTGCGGTTCTAGCTTTTGCTAGTGGAAGCCTCACTCCGGTTTGGAGTGAGGGGTGGACGTAGGTCTGTGGACCGAACCACCAAAAAAATCCTGGTGTTCTATGGTTTGCTTTTGCGTTCTACTCCATATCATGTACCTCCCATTCACAGGTTATGCATGCGTGATTAATTGTGTTATCCTGGGGAGTTAACTTGATTGAGAAGTGCTTGTTCATACGCTCAGTAGAACTTCTTCTGACAAGTGAGTCTGTGTTTCTCAGTTCATGGTTGTGGAAAGAGAGAAGCTCCATTGTTTCATTAGTTTATATTGAGTTCAGTTAAAAGTCTCTTCTGGGTGACAGCTTATTGTTGAGTGCTCAATTGATTAAGCCATCTGAGATTTTAATTCCGTAATATTTTTTATCGGGGATTCATTCACCCCCCCTCTGAATCCGGGCCTTGTACCCCAACAATTGGTATCAGTGCCAGGTTTTTGATTCATCAGATCCAACGATCTGCAGAGGATCCTGCTATTATATTTTTAGGTGTTGTTCTATTTGGGCTTGTCTATTGCTTGATTTACGTTTGAACTGATTTCCATGGCTCATCCACCGATTTTCGATGGTACTGATTTCAGGCTGTGGCTTAATAGTCTGCATACCTATGTTAAACAAAGTGATCCGGATATGTGGAAATTAATTTCACAAGGTCCTCACAAATTACCAAAGAAAAAGTCTAAATGGACTGACAGTCACAGATCGAAGCATGCAGAAAATCAAAAAGCCTTGGAAACAATGAAAGCAACCACTCACAGAGCTTTCCGCTCTTTGTTTAATGACTGCAGGTCTGCTAAAGACATCATGGATAAGCTGAAGCTAGCTCACAGGAGAAATGGGGAAAGCTGCATGATGGCTAATGGTAGAGATCAAGGCAGCAATTAGAATGAAGATGATAATGATGAAGAGGTAAATCCTTTCGAGAATTTTTCTCTAGATGATTGGGAGAATGCATATGCTGAGTTGCTTGAATCTCATGAACATTTAAGAAAATAATATAAGAACTTGAAAAAGAAAAGTGATCGGGGTAGTTCAAGTTCTCCATGTGAAAATTGTTCAAATATGAAGCAATCTCATGATGCATGTTTGTCTAATATCCATATGCATAAAAATCAGAATGAAAAATTGATGAAGGAACTTGAATGTGTTTGCTCTGAACTAAGTAGGCTAAAATCTGAAAATGACTCTCTTAGAAATCTGTTAAAGAAAATGAAGAAAAATTTGGGAAACTTGAGCAAGAGAAGAATTTGTTTGCTGAAAAATTTAATGCTATAAAATCTTTAAATATGGAATTGCAGAAAGATCTTGAAAAACAGCAAAAAGAATTGAAAGAGCTTGAAGCTGAGAGAGAAAGCAAGGTTAACTCAGAAGATCAGATTCTAATAAATGAGTTAATTCAAAATAATAAGCTTAAGGAAGAAAATGAGATGTTAAAATAGCTGAACTCTTCGATATCTGAAAGACTTCTTACATTAGAGAAAGGGAAAATCATCTGTACAAATGAAACTGAAAAAGTAGATGATCTGAGAAAGGAGATCGAAGAATACAAAATTGTCAACAAAGTTTTGAATGAAGCTGTCAATTGCAGTGAACAGGAGATTGCAAGTTATGAAATACACATTTCATCTCTTGAAAATAAAATTTAGGATTTGAATAGATTTTTGTCTAAATTTATTGATGGACAAGAAAATCTGGACAGGTTGCTAGGAGTCAAGGTGAATACTCAAAAGGAAGGGTTAGGCTACAACAATGTCAATAAGAAGGTTCTCAAAAACAAGCTAATGACATCGTTTGTCACTTCATCAAATGTTGCTACCACCTCAAAAGATAAACAGCCCATTGTTCAAAAAATGTAGAAACAAACTGACATTCAGAAACGAAATGAAAAAGTGAAAAAATATGTTCATGTGAAGAATAAGTAAAGAAACAATCATGTTGATGCTGTGCATGTGACACATGACTTAAACACACACACACACATGCACACAAAAAGAAAATGTCATGCCACTATTGTCATAAATTTGTCATCTGATGCATGAGTGTAAATTGATGGAGAAGGATGATATGAGCGCCGGCATAATGAATGCTAGGAAATTTCATGATAAAAATTCTTCATCTCAGAAAAAGAAAATTGAATGTTTTCACTGTGGCAAATTAGGACACACGATTACACAATGCTGGTTTGCAAGTGGTAAGAAAACATCTCATTCATATCATGCTAAATTCCCTGCAAGCCAACATGGTTTTAATAAGAACAAATTTGTTTCAATGAACCAGCACATCACTTGTTTTAACTGTAACAAGACTGGTCACAAAGTCATTGAGTGCTAGTTTGGATCTACTAGGGGTAAAAATGGTTTTAAAAGTAAGCATATCAGATGCTTCGAGTGTGAGAAAAATGGCCATACAGTCAAGGACTGTTGGCATGTTCAGAAGAATTCTGTTAACTCCCATGTTGTCAAATTCCCTGCAAAACGATTTGCGAAATTTTCATGCTATAACTGTGGGAAGCCAGGCCATAGAGCTGTTGATTGTTGGCTGACTAGTTTTAGTAAACATAATTCTCTCTCTGCTAATAAATTTCATGACAACCGTAATTTGCATAAAAAGAACTTGAAATCTGCTGAATCATGCCATTAATGTGGTCAAATAGGCCATTCAATGAATAATTGCTATTTGATGAACTTTGATGATCATCTTGCTAAGAAACTGTTTAGAACACCTGCAGGGAGTAGTACAGGACCCAAGGCTGTTTGGGTTCCTACTGGATCAAAATAATCCAATTATTGTAGGTGTGCCTTGGAAAGGAATAAAAAGGGGTAATAATCCAAGACACTCAAGAATGAAACCCCTAGGATTGCACTATTCAGGTCAGTTCTGAAAACTTGTCTTAAACTCTGTTATCTGAAATTGTGAACTTTGGAAAACTGCATATCTTGTTTGATGTGTCCATGCATAATTGTCATATTTTTTTAACTGCATATCATGATTCATGCATACATGCTCCTTTATTTGTTTTGATGCTTGCATTGAGTTTCATGGGCTTACTTGTTTATACGTTGAGCTGTGTGTGCATTTATGTGAATTGCATATACATGCATTTGACATACACTCACTAAAAATCTGATGCACTTAGGACTGTTGGTATTGCATTGTCATACATGACCACTATGGTAAGCTACTAAAAGGCAGGTGAAATCTGTCTGGAGGTTCTTACTATGTGTGAGATGGTCCTTTAGACCAAGTTCTCTGCCTAGTACCATGGGTCATATTCCTTGATAGGGCAGTCTGTATGAGCATGAGTCACAAAGTCATATGTTCAGCCTTCATTGCAAACATTGCATGTATTCAGGGGGAGTTTGTTGAGTCTTTGCATATCTCTACATACATGTAGTTAATTACATTGCATTTCATTTCATTGAAAATGCCAAAAAGATTGATTGAATGCATATTGTCAGGGGGAGTAAATGCTTTGCATGCAGGTTGTCAAATGCATATACTTTTGTCAGAATTCATTGCATGTTAACCTTGAAGAT
Organism: Amorphophallus konjac; assembly: GCA_022559845.1. Classification (NCBI taxonomy): domain Eukaryota; kingdom Viridiplantae; phylum Streptophyta; class Magnoliopsida; order Alismatales; family Araceae; genus Amorphophallus; species Amorphophallus konjac. The sequence continues at coordinate 144,001,693 of CM040120.1, forward strand.
CCTGAAGCATGCTTGACCTCCTGACATCTTGTTTGGTGTGCATATCCTTTTTATTGATTCTATTGATAAACCTTGATCATATCTGAAAACACTAGGCTTCAAAATCACTTATTCTTGCTGGATCTCTTCTATCAGTCATTCATGAAGATTTCAATGGGGCATGTCTCGATCATAAATCTGAAAACACTTGAACTAGGAATCTTCTGTTATACGATTTTATGAATGTCTGAAATAACTTAGCTAGTTTAAGTTTAATGTATCCATTAAGTTTGTCTTTAAATCTCTTAAAAATATCTGAATCATGTTTTAATAAACTTTAACCAACTATTTCATGCTGTGTCTTGTAAAAACTTCTGAAATCTACACTATTGAATACATGACTTTATTTGGTTAAAGTACATGAAATTAGTATTGATTTGAAGTAAATGAGCTTTCTGAAATGTCTAAAGGGTAAATAATTGTCAGAGCAATGACTTTGATCACTGAGAAACCATGTCCAAAGGACTGTGTCATGAGGTGCCATAGTTAGCTCTGCTTAAGAATGATTGATAATCTGGCAGAGCAATGGCATGCACACTGAGAAATACATCTCACTCATCAAAGAAATGAGTTGAGGTATGTCATGAGGTGTAAATGTTAACTCTGTTAATGAAAAGCATGACTGTTAGTCACACTAAGTGCTTAGGGATATTGGCGTCTGATCAACGTATATCCTCTAGATACAAGGTGTGCACTGAACTAGAGTGCTCGTAAAATTTGTTGAACAAATTATAATATTTGAATATTGATGCAAAAATCAAATTGCTATAACCCTAGACAAAATCGCATGACTTCATAATTGCTTGATCTCAATACTAGTGAATGTAATTCCGAAAGATGTCAATAAATTTGATTGTGTAAGAGAAAGGGAGGTTAATCAAGATATAAATATGAGGGCTTGGTTTATTTTTACTAAACCATAATTTTAGATATAAATACAGAATTTTATTGATAAACTTTGCAAACATCATGTTTAAACCATGCTGATCAACAAAGTTCATTCATAAGCCCTTATAATGGAAGACTTTGAAAAATTATGTTTTGGATTTATGAGATTGGTATCTCCTTGAAAACCTTGTTGAATTCCTTGTGTTTGGAGCTTATTTGAAATTCTTTTCCTCACTGTCCTTGATTCATCATGACCAGAACTTATCCTTGATTGCCACTGTGGTCTCCTTCTCATCCATCTCATAAGACTCCATTTATTCAGGGGGAGCTTCCTTGTCATATGAATCATGATTGCATTCATATATTTAGGGGGAGATCTTGCATTTCTTGTTGCATCTGCATCTCTGCATTCATACCTCCCCATTGGTTTGAGTCATACATATGGTTGTACTAATGTTTTTTTTTAAGTCAAAGGGGGAGATTATTGCCAAAGGGGGAGACTTTCATTTAATCATTGCATGCAGGTTTCTTTTGCTCTCTCAAACTATTTTTTTTGATGACGTCAAAGGGGGAGAATAGTTTGAGCCATCAGAATAACTCACAGTGTTGCCATCATCAAAAAGGGGGAGATTATTGTGCCCCTGTGATTTTGATGTCAGCAATGTTGAATCTCTATAGTTTTGATGATGACTAACACCATGAATCAAATTATGTATTGCTTCCTGGTGACTGTTAAAGATACTGCATTGTTTGGATAATCTCTGGATCTAGTTTCTGAAAGGAGCCTTGGGAAATTTCTTGTTTGCATGCACATCTTCTGATTAAAATGTCTTCATCATGCTCTTCTGATTAAATGCTCCTCTAACACGTTCACCCATTAGCTCGTACCTGTCTGTCTTCATCTATATGGGTTCTGTGCTTTTAGTGCGTTGACGTACTTGGCTGACTGCGTAGACGCAATTGTGCGTCTTTCACTTGCTATCTTGTTCATTGCGTCGACGCTGACACTGGATGCGTTGACGCATTGGCCAGTTGCCAAGGGCGTGAGCATCTCGCTTGAGGAGCTGAGGCGACGCTGCACGATGGAAGCGTTGACGCCTTGGGCTGATGTCCAAAGGTCTTTTGATCAACAACCAAGCCGATGCGTCGACGCTGTCACTAATGTGTTGACGCATTGGTGTGTATTGTGAAGGGTCCTGCTCTCATTGCGTTAACGCCTTGGCTTTACTGCGTTGATGCGTTCTTCAGTCCCTTGATAAGTTCCGTGCAATCTGTGTGAACAAACATATGACTTGAATATTTCTGAGATTGACTGAATGTTATATGAAACCTTACAGGGACTTAAAGACAAATTGGAACTTTATTCCAATCATGTGAGCACGTGATTTGAGGGAATAATCATCTAACACGTGGCTCGGCTCATCTGGAAGCATCTTCTTCGCGCGTGTCTCCCACACCCTCAGTCTCTCGTGAGTCTGGTTATATAGGAAGGTTTCTGCTCCTGAAAAGCTGCCGAAGCCACAAGAAAAAGGGTGAGGCCAGAGCGAGAGGAAGGAGAGGAGAAGCCATCCTGATCCATTCGTTGAGCGTACCTGGAAGAGAGAGAGTGATGAAGGAGAGGATGATTTTCTGCTACGTTTTGTCCATGCTTCTCTAAGAAGCTACATTGTTTCTCCGTTCGATTGTCTTTCAATATTTCTTTATGTCTTCGTTTGTTCGTTCTCAAATTCTGATACTCTGTTTTCGTTCCCTCTAGGTGTAGAGGAAGAGAGGTGAATCCTCTGGGTCGCAGTGTGGCTTCCCTCTGATTTAGATCAGAGGAAGGGAGGAGTTCTTCGGGGTTTTGTGTTCAGGTAGTGAGAAGGCTACCTGGGTTCTTCCCTCCGGCTGAGGAGGAAGAGAGACAACGTCTCTGAATTGCAGTGAGGGTGGGTCATTGCTGGGTTCCCTCTTGTCTAAGAGGAAGGGAGAGTTATCTCCGGGTCAGGTGTTGTGGTGTGAGACCTGGGTGCAAGCTCTGAGTTCAGCGTCTGTAGGGATTTCGATCCCAAAGCTGTGGATCAGCGTGTTGTTGGCAGACTGAGTCTGCGGTTCTTTCTTGTGAAAGGGAAGCCTCACTCTGCCTTGAGTGAGGGATGGACGTAAGTCTGCAGGTTGCAGACTGAATGATGTGAAACGGGCTTGAGGGTCTTCTTCCTTCTGATCAATGTCGCGCTATAGGCTCCTAGCGCCTTTATGAAGAACGCACTAGGACGATATAGCGTGTTCTCAGGCAGCAGCAGAACGATGAACTTCGACTTTGGGGCACCTGTGGATGACTTCGGGGGAGTGAATCACATGGAGAGGGCACATAGAAGGGTGGGAATGACACGGGGGATCTTAAACAAACACATGAGGGCCCTAAACAGAGATTAAACTAACCTAATACTAACTAGGATAACTTGGTGAAGGTGGATGTGGGGGTGGGCGATGAGGGAAAAAGATGGCGTGGTGGGGCGTGCTAGGACCATGTAGGGTTTTGGCTGGGGCCTCACACCCGATCCCATCGCAGGACCGGTGCAACCAAGCTCCGTCTTGACCATAGCAGCATCATTGGCGGTGGTGGAGGGTGGCGATCGTCGGTGGAGGAAGAATGGAGCCCCGAATGGGGCCTCACACCTGACCTCGTCTCAAGGCCGATGCACCCGGATCTTCGAACGTCCTCCGTTGAAGGGGAAATAGGGAGGATTAGAAGAAGAGCATGGGCATCGCACCCGAAGAGGGAAGGAGGGAGGGGATTCCAAAGATTGGGGGTAGATAGCCATGGCTATACTCAAGCTCTTTCAAACATTCATATTTTTTTTCTCTATTCCTTAATCAAACGAGATGGGGTACATATATAGGGGGAAGGGGAAGACAAAATGACATTAAAACATTAATTACAACCAGGGAAAACAGTGCACTTTGAAGTCTTTGGGAGTTCCAAGCGCTGGGTAGTTGGGACGTCTGCAGTTGATTTTCTGCCTGAGATCGCGCTAGGGAAACCTAGCGCTTTCTTCAGGTCGCGCTACCCAAAGGTAGCGCGTTCATCTTCAGCCCAGCAGTTTCATCGATCAGCTTTGGCCTGGCAGCACGCTTGATTTCCATCAAACCCCTCCACTTTGGAAGGTTCGTCCTCGAACCTAGTAGCTCAAGATCCCAGTCTGTGAGAACAGGCTGGTTCCCTAAGCTCTGATACCATTTGATGTGAAACGGGCTTGATGGTCTTCTTCCTTCTGATCAATGTCGCGCTATAGGCTCCTAGCGCTTTCATGAAGAACGCGCTAGGATGATATAGCGCGTTCTCAGGCAGCAGCAGAACGATGAACTTCGACTTTGGGGCGCCCGTGGATGACTTCGGGGGAGTGAATCACATGGAGAGGGCACATAGAAGGGTGGGCATGACACGGGGGATCTTAAACAAACACATGAGGGCCCTAAACAGAGATTAAACTAACCTAATACTAACTAGGATAACTTGGTGAAGGTGGATGTGGGGGTGGGCGATGAGGGAAAAAGATGGCGTGGTGGGGCGTGCTAGGACCATGTAGGGTTTTGGCTGGGGCCTCACACCCGATCCCATCGCAGGACCGGTGCAACCAAGCTCCATCTTGACCATAGCAGCATCATTGGCGGTGGTGGAGGGTGGTGATCATCGGTGGAGAAGAACGGAGCCCCGAATGGGGCCTCACACCCGACCTCGTCTCAAGGCCGATGCACCCGGATCTTCGAACGTCCTCCGTTGAAGGGGAAATAGGGAGGATTAGAAGAAGAGCATGGGCATCGCACCCGAAGAGGGAAGGAGGGAGGGGATTCCAAAGATTGGGGGTAGATAGCCATGGCTATACTCAAGCTCTTTCAAACATTCATTTTTTTTTCTCTATTCCTTAATCAAACGAGATGGGGTACATATATAGGGGGAAGGGGAAGACAAAACGACATTAAAACATTAATTACAACCATGGAAAATAGTGCACTTTGAAGTCTTTGGGAGTTCCAAGTGCTGGGTAGTTGGGACGTCTGCAGTTGATTTTCTGCCTGAGATCGCGCTAGGGAAACCTAGCGCTTTCTTCAGGTCGCGCTACCCAAAGGTAGCGCGTTCATCTTCAGCCCAGCAGTTTCATCGATCAGCTTTGGCCTGGCAGCACGCTTGATTTCCATCACTGAACCATCTAAACCTCTTGTTCTCCGTGGTGTGGTTGTGCGCATCTATTTTCTTTATGCTTCTGTCTGGCTTCATGAAGTAAGTGTGATTGTTGATGATCGAAACCTTGGTCTGACTGCTCGCTTAGTGCTTGTGCATATGTGCTAATGAAATTCTGAGTGATATATGTTCTGCACTCGTGACCTACTTTATCTTGGTTAAGGTTCCGGATCATTTTACATATTGTCAGTCTTCCTAGCCAATCTCATCTTCTAAGATCTCCTCGGCTCGGACAAATATTTTTTAAACGGTGATCTATTCATCCCCTCCCCTTCTAGCTCACCGTCCTCCTGTTTAACAGTTGGTATCAGAGCAGGTTTACCCGAGATGTGGTCCAACAACCAGGGTAATCCTGGAACCAGTTGTCCTCGCAGCTACATAGCTGAAGGACAGTCAATCTCCCGTCCCCCATATTTTGATGGTTCTAATTATTTCTTTTGGAAAAATAGTATGGAAGTTTTCATCCGATCTCAGAGCCACAAGCTGTGGAGAGTCATTACAACTGGACCTTATGATTTCCCTCCGAATGAGGAGATGTGGTCTGAAGAACAAGTCAAATTATCCGGACTGAACTGGTCTGCGCTCAACATCATCCAGTGCGCAGTTCACCCTGAAGAATATGCCCGAATTTCGGCATGCAAGACAGCTAAGAAGATGTGGGATGAACTAGCGCTGATTTACGAGGGTACCTCTCAGGTCAGAGCTACCAAGGTAAACTACCTAACCTCTGAGTATGAATTATTCAAGATGAAGTCAGAGGAGAGCATGACTGATATGTACGCTAGGCTGTCACTGATCACAAACAGCCTCAAGGGATTTGGAAAGGAAATATCTGAAGGGGATATAGTCAGGAAGATCTTAAGATCCTTGACTCCAGCGTGGCACACAAAAGCTACTGTGATAGAGGAATCAAAGGATTTAACAACCATGACCGTCACTGAACTCATAGGGTCTCTTATGACCTATGAGATAAATCTCAAGAAAACAGGAGAAGGAAATGACAGAAAGGGCAAGAATGTTGCTCTTAAAGTTGAACGACACAGTAGCAGCAGCAGCAGCAGCAGCAGCAGCAGTAGCAGCAGCAGCACCAGCGGAGAGTCTAATGGAATTCCAGATCTTGACAGAAGTGAAAAAGCACTGCTCACACGTCAGTTCAGGAAATTCCTGAAAATGTAGGGAAATTCATATAAGAAAAGAAGAAACTACTCATCAGGTAAATATCTGAACAATGGCAATGACAAGGATAGGAATGCTAAAGGTGTGATGTATTATTATTGCAGGAACTTTGGGCACATGAAGCAAGATTACCCTGAGCTTCAGAAGAAGACACCGGACTACCACAAGAAAGGCTCCAAAGTGTACAAGAAAAAGCCAAAAGCTATGGTATGCACTTGGAGCGATGAAGAAGAAGACTCAGAGACTAATTCCTCTGGAAAGGAGACTGAAGGAGTATGTCTGATGGTCGACGAGGAAAATGAGGTAACCAATCCCTTTGTAACTTACACTATTGATGACTGGGAAGAGAAATATGGTGAACTGCTAGATATGTACAATGCCTTAGCTAAAGAACATAGAGTCATCAAACGCAAACTCAATATGGTTAATGAAGAACAAGAACTCGTCAAGATAGAAAATTCCAAACTGGTAGCTGAATTAGCTCAGATGGAAAATGTAAGAAATGAGAATAATCTTTTTAAGAATGAACTTAAAAAATTTAGAAAACAGCTTGATGGAACCAATCAACATACTGAAGAAAACCTGAGACAAAATGACTTAATCAAGGAAGGGTATCAAGCTGTTATAAAGGTCAATGATGAATTGCTGGAAAACAACATATCTCTGCGGAAGGAGTTGGATGATAAGAAGAAAACTCTTGAGAGGTTTGTTTTGGGAGAAAGCAATTTGAATGCCTTGTTAGGCACCAAAGTAAACTTTAACAGAGAAGGTTTGGGTTTCAACCCAAATAAGAAGGAAGCATTTGGGATAAAAACCACCACATTTGGCACTGAGAAAGGAAAAGAGAAACTGAACATCCCATCCAGTTCCAAAAGTACTGAACAATAAAAGAACATCCATAAACAACAGCCTGATTTTGGAAAAAATGTCTTTAAGAAATTCAACAAGCCCACGCACCAGAAACAAGGTGCCTGTCAATTCAACAACTATGACTCTAATAAAAGAATGGGCTATTTGAAAAGAAACATGGGAAGGTCTAACTACACACAGAATACTGTCAATAAAATGTCTTCAACTAGACAGTTTAGAAATTATGGTCTGGCTGGGACCCAAGCTTTTATCAACAGAAACTGGACACACTTTGAGAAACAAAAGGAAACAACTGAAATGCACATCAATAGAAAAATTGTCAATTCTCAGCACTGAAAGAAAAAAGGGGTGAAGCAGATCTGGATCCCCAAAACTGTGCTTAATCATTTGAGCGGTATTTTTGGACCCAACTTACCTTGGGCTCCAAAGCACACTACTTAAATTGTTATTGTGCAGGTGAGCCTAGCAGCCGAGAACACCAAGTGGTATCTCGACAGTGGCTGCTCGAGGCACATGACAGGGGATCAAAGAAAGTTCAGCAAGCTTGAATTGAAAGCAGGAGGGACAGTCAAGTTTGGAGGTAAAAATAAAGGCCAAATAATTGGGACCGGAACCATCGGTAAGAAAACCTCCAACTCTGTTGAAAAAGTATTGTTGGTCGAAGGTCTGCAACACAATTTATTGAGTATTAGTCAGTTATGTGACAAGGTTCACAAGGTCCTCTTTGATGAGCATGCTTGCAAAATTTTAGAACCAAACTCCGATAAAATAAAGTTCATTGCAAATAGAGTAAATAATGTCTATATTGTGGATCTTGATGTTGAGTCTGAGTCTAATCTGTGTCTCTCTGCTGATTCAAAGAATAACATGTTTGACTGGCATAGGCAACTAGGTCATGCTAGCTTTAACACCTTGCATAAATTAGCTAAATTTGACTTAGTTAGAGGCATGCCTAGCTTGAAGTTCAAATCGTTATCTAAGCCTTGCGATGCCTGTGCTCTAGGCAAGCAAACCCGAGCTTCTTTTAAAATAAGGACTGAGAGCTTGTCAAACAAGCTTATGGAACACTTGCACATGGATCTCTTTGGTCCTACCAGAACCCAGAGCCTAAATGGTAAGAGATTTGGTTTTGTCATTGTCGATGACTACTCTAGATTTGCATGGTTGTTTTTCTTGGTGAATAAGAGTGATGTTTTTCAAAAATTTGAACATTTTTTCAATAAGCAGAAACATGTAGGCCACAAGATCACTGTTATCCAATTAGATCATGGAGGAGAGTTTGAGAACTCCTCATTTTCTAGTTTTTGTGACAAGGAGGGACTGACTCACAAATTTTCTTCTCCCAGGACCGCAGAGCAGAATGGAATTGTGGAGAGAAGGAATCGAACAATAGTGGAAATGGCAAGAACATTACTAATGGAGAGTCAGCTACCGAAGAGTTTTTGGGCAGAAGCAGCAAACACAGCCTGTTATATACTTAATAGAGCTTTGGTAAGACCTGAAGAGGCGAGATCTCACGCTGAGTCCTGAGCGGGCTATGGATCACCAGAAGATGAATCTGCAAGAGAGGGAAACGTATCAGAGGGCCCAGGGGATCTCTCTGGGGGAAAACCCTCCGATGACTAAGTCAGTAGAGCTATGGTGGAAGCGATAATGGGGGGAGGAGAGAGCTGATGCGCGAGAATCCTCTCCACCAGAGGGTGAAGCGAATCGTGCTCAGGAGCTAAGGGTATGTGAATGCCTTGTTTCTCTTACCTTCTTCCGGAGGGTGTCCCTTGCTTAAATAGTGCGCCGCTTTCAAGAGTCCTGTAAGCTGAGGGGTTCCCGGCGGGAGTTACGTCTTTAACGGGGGCTTTCATGGCCTGATCGTGGGAACGTTATCCCCTCGGAGTCCGACAGCTCCCCTGACTCTCCCGCTAGCGGGGGACTCTGAACGGCTGCACATGCGGATAATCAACCAGCCTTACCGAGCCTCGGGGATGCTAGCTCATGTCCGAGCGATAGGCATGGCCCGGCGAAGGTGGGGTCGGATAGGTCGGCTAGAGCCTATCTCTCTCGGACGGGTAGAGGGCTTTAGGCCGGACATTCCTTGGGACCTAACCGTTGTCTCGGGCCCTCCGAGCCTAGAAGGCCGCCGGGGAGAGTTAATTCCTCGAGTCTTATTTATTGGGCTTTTCTTCCCTAAGTGGGCCCTGTGGGCTATCACTCGGGCGGGCTCGCCTGGTTGGACCTTGTGGGTCTTGTTGGGCTGCTTTTGTGGTGGGCTGCGGAAATCCCCCTCTCCACTTGTCCCCCTCCTACTCCCGAGCCAAGGAGGCTCGGATGAGTCGTTTTTCGAGGCTTTGGACCGGCGTGGCTCAGGTGGGTGGAATTCCGTTGGCATTATGGAGCCGCTTATAGCGGTCGCCGTGGCCCGTAATGATGATCCTGACGGATTCAAAACGAAGGGGCCCCCCTTTTTCTCGGAGCACGGAACGGCGCGCCGCCACCCTCAGGGGTTTTTAGGGGGCGCTGTTCATCGTTCTAGGCTTCCAGGGTTTTAGGCTTTCCTTGCTTCTTGATGCGCCGTGAGAGCACAGCGGAGACGCGGAGCCTTGCGGCGGCATTCGTGGAGTTGGCGAGGATAACCGCAGAGGCGGTCCGGCAACTTCCTTCTCCCCCGGAGTCTTCGAGCTCGTACGAGGGATCTTCCCCCGACTCGATGGCGGGTCAGAGTCCGGAGCTTGTGCCGGCGAGGCGGGAACCCGTCCCCAACTGCAGTGAGTTGGGGGAAGCGGAGGTGCGGAGGCTGGAGCATCATTTTCGCCTACCTCTCAGATACAGCTTTGCTGCCGCCGCTCCGCACGAGACGAGTCTGGATGATCGCGGGGAGCACATTTGCACCTTTCTTCTGGCTTGGAAGAGCGGATTTCGTCTCCCTATCGATCCTTTCGTGCTGCAGCTTCTTAATTTTTTCCGGTTGGCGCCTATTCAGCTGGTGGCCAACTCATATCTTCTGCTCTCGGCCTTCCGGATTCTTTGTCGTCAACACGACATTTTTCCTTCCTTGGACCTCTTCCATTTCTTCTTTGAGTTGAAAGCACACCCGTCGGCGGGAAAAGGCTTCTACTTCATCCAGGCGCGGAGGAATAGGAGCTGCATCTCGCTTGTGGCGAAGGACTCCTCGCACAAGGGGTGGAAGACCCACTTCTTCTGGGTGAAGGCGGTGGCGACGGACGAGATCTGGAGATGTCGGACCTCGCCCAACTTTCATCCGAATCTGCCCCCTCGCCAGGAGGAATTCCCTCCCCACGTAGAGCAGCAGGCTGCCCGTCTACTGGAGGACCGTCGATCGACCGAGGAGCTGGTGACGTCGGAGAACATCGAACGGTGTCTTCTCTCGCGGTTGACGTCGACAGGTACAGCTCTTGAGGCTCTTTTTCTAGGGTGGTAGCTCCTTTCCTCCTCCTGACTGGGGCTTCTCCTTGTTGCAGACGTGAGGCGGGAGCCTCTGGAGGAGGCGGCCGAGGTCATCGATCTGGGAGATGACTCGGCAGCCGATGAACCTGATGCCTCGGCGGGTCGTGCCCAGGCCCGAGACAAGGGCAAGGGGGTGGCCCCCGAGGGGTCTTCTCGATCGACCGGCCTGAAGCGCAAGGATCCCCTGGCGGGGAAACTGCGGGAGGCCGTGAAGGCCAGGAAAAGGGCCAAGAAGGCCGGCCTTTCTACCGCCGTCGGGGGCGATTCTGGCTCGGCGGCGCTCCCCCCTCGGGGGCAGGATGGGGCCAACCCCTCCGGGCTGGCTCTCCCATCCGCCGGGCGAGAGGGGGCCGAGGAGACCAGGGGCCCCTCAGAGGGAGGTGATGGGTCGGCTCTCCCCTCTGCGGGGGCAGAGGGGGCCGATGCCGGTGTAGCTGGTGCTGGGACCGAGGGATCGATCGGCGCGGATGGGGGTTCGCCCGCGGGGGCGTTGCGGCCCCATGTGCCGGAAGTTTCTGGTGCGGCCGATCCCGCGGTGTCGATCGAGGGTGGGGGTTCGCCCGGGGAGGCGTCGCAACCCCAACCGACCGTGGCGCGCGGGGCGGTCAGCTTCGCTGCCCGAACAGGGTCTTCTGGCGGGGTGCCTAGGGTGGAGCGGTCCCCTTTGCCGGAGCCTCTGGACAGGCTCGGTATCTCAGGCGACTTGTACCGGTTCTGCCGATCGATCACCGAGAGGACGAGGGGGGGAGAAAGGCGCAATACTCCCGCTGGGGTCCTTGATGTCCTGATGGAGGGCGGCCTGGTCATAGCTCGGACAGCGGCCGTGGTGGCGGAGGCGCACGCCCGGACGGAGGCGGAACGGTCGAGGCTTGCCTGGACCCTTGGCGGATGCGAGGGAAAACTAACCCGGCTCTAGGGGGAGCATGAGGGGCTCCGGCGGGAGTTCCTCGCATTCAGGGAGTTGGCGCGGTCGAACCGACGGGAAGCCGAGGCACTGGCCGAGCAGCTAGCAAGGGCCCAAGAATCGCTCGAGAGGAAGAGCAAACGTCTGGAAGATGAGCGTCAGCGTCACATTGAGCTGGATGGCCTCTGGGAGCTTAAGCGCGGCGAGCTGCAGGATCGGGCGGAGGACGCGGAGCGCCTTCGTGCTGAGGCCGAGGCTGACCGAGCCCGGGCGGAGGGCCGGACAATCGAAGCCGAGCGGAGGATGACCGAGCTAGAGGAGCGTCTGGCGAGGGCGGAAGAGCGTGCAGCCGAGGCGGAGCGGGCTCGGGTCGAGCTTGTCGGAAGGGTAGGGCAGGTTGAGGCGGAGGCGATCGAGCGTTACAAAGGCTCGGAGGCTTACTCAGCAGACTTGATTAAAGCTGCCCTCCCCTACTACGAGGTAGCGCTCCGCCGGGGTGCTCGAAAGGGATTCAGGCAGGGCTATCGCCGGGCGATGAGCTATGCCAATGAGCACCTTGCCGGGGGTGATTTTCCTTACGGCCAGAGTTATGACTCGGATGAGTCAGTTTCCAGCTCCTCATCCTCGGCCGGGGAAGAACCGGAGGAGTCACCTCCAGCGGGGTCACCAACTCCGGAGGCTCCGGGAGGGCTCACGACAGGGACAGTTCTCGCACAGGCGAGGTCAGTGTCCGGGCCGGCCGTCACCGAAGGTACCGGGGGTGACCCGTCCCCTACTGCTGTTCCTGAGCTTCAAAGTGGGCCCAAGGCCTGATGTATTATGCTTTATTTTGCCCCTTCCCCTTTTTGTCTGTTTTTCCTTTTGTAAGAGGACTTCTTTATGGGAGGCAATAAAGGACTTACTTTGTTTGATCGCTATCTTTGCCGTGAATTGGCTGGCGTATCGAGGGCAGTTGGAAAGTGCCGATATTCTTTACACCGTTTTCGCATGCCGATTCGGGAGACTTCTGGCGGGGCGTCCTTTCATTCCACCATGCTTTGAAAGTCGAGGTGCTTCGCGAATCCCGCTAGGGCGGGGGCCGAGGAATTGGAGGTGACCTTCCAGGGGAGGTCCTGTAGTGTGTTTTCGAGGGGGGAGTCATTTAAGGCGCGTGGCCTCCCTTGGCCTATAAAAAGGACCGAAGGGTGCTCCTTCCCTCTTAACACTTAGGGCTCTCGCCGGCGGTCTGCTCTTATTCCCTCGTTTTCGCTCTGCGTTGCGCCGCCGCTATCGGAGCATGGAGGACCCTTCAGAAGGTGACGCCGCAGACGACGGGGAGCGGCCGGTTCCAGCTGTCCTAGAATATCGGTCGGATCCCACGGTCGCCGCGCGTGCATGAGACGGGTCCGACGGTCGCCGCGCGGATCTGGAGAGGGCTTCGACGTGTGGGGGCACGCCGTTTGCCTCCTCTTGGCTCCGACGAGGCTTCCGGGTGGACGCCGAGATGGAGGGCGGATGGGGGAGATAGGGATGCCGGCCGCCATTCCCCTCCGTGGGAGGGGAGGAGGCAGCTCGCCTCTGTCCGCAGCCTCTTTCTCTCTCTTTTGTTCTTCATTTCTTTCACTCTTCGGGGGCTGCTTGCTTTCTGTTCGCCTCCAAGGAGTTGGTGGATTGGCAGAGAGGAGACCTTCACGGCGCTCCTTTTTCCAGGTTGTTGCCAACTTGGAAGGTAGCCTTCCTCGCGTGAAAGGTGGCCTTCTCCTTGTCATCCCTCTGTCACCCTTGTCACGGTCCACCCGAGCCAACTGGGTCGACAATCTCTTGTCCGAGCCAGTTTCTACGCGAGGCAGAGTCAGTGGCTGGATGCGAGAAGGTCAAGACCGGGTCAGCCGGGCGATGGCCGTCTGCCGTGGTGTTAGATGGATTTTTGCTTTTCACTATGTAATGTATTGGCAGTTGCCTTTCTGATGTACCAACAATTATCTTGAATGAATGCAAAAAGGGGAGTTTTATTTCACCCGATTTGTTGATACAGTTTTCAGAAATAAAACCTGCGTAGTGTGGTTGCGTTCCATGTCCGGGGAATGGGTTCCCCTTCCATTGTGGCCAACCTGTACGCACCTTTCCCGAGCGTCTCGATCACTCGGTAGGGGCCTTCCCAGTTGGGGGATAGCTTGCCCGCCGCCTCCAGTGGTCGAGAGGCTTCGGTCTTCCTGAGGATGAAGTCCCCTGGTCGGAATTGTCTGCCCCGGACCTTGGCGTAGTAGTACCGAGTGAGGCGGCGCTGGTATTCCGTAGCTCGGACGTTCGCAATCTCTCGGAGTTCGTCTGCCAGGTCGAGGTTCTCGAGCAACTTCTGCTCGTTTGCCTCGGGCGAAAAGCTGATCACTCGGAGAGACGGATTGGCGATCTCTAACGGAACGACGGCTTCGGTGCCATATACCAGCTGAAAAGGGGTCTCACCGGTTGCCGTCCTGGGGGTCGTTCGGTGCGACCATAGTACGCTAGGCAGTTCCTCGAGCCAGCTACCCTTAGCCTTGCCGAGTCTGGTTTTTATGCCCTTCAAGATAGTTTTGTTGGCATTTTCAACCAGCCCATTGGCCTGAGGGTGGGCGACCGAAGTGAAGTGGATGCGGATATTTAGGTCGGCGCATCTGTCTCGGAAGTACCGAGAGTCGAATTGCCGCCCGTTATCTCTCACTATCACTCGGGGGATGCCAAAGCGACAGATGATCGATTTCCAAACGAAGTCCCAGGCGACTGTCTCGGTGATCCTTGCTGTAGCTTCAGCCTCGATCCACTTGGTGAAGTAGTCGATGGCGATGATGATGAACTTCTTCTGGGATTGAGCCGTTGGGAATGGCCCAAGGATGTCGATCCCCCACCGAGCGAAAGGGTAGGGCTCGGTAAGGGTGATAAGTTCCGTGGCCGGCAGATGGACCAAATGGTCGAACCGCTGGCAACGGTTGCACTGTTGTACGTAAGCCGTGCAGTCGCGCTGTAGGGTAGGCCACCAGTACCCCTGCCTTAGCAGGATTCTGGCCAGCGACCGACCTCCTGAATGTGCTCCGCACAGGCCTTGATGAATCTCTTCAACAGCTTGGCTCGCTTCGTCAGGACCGAGACACTTTAGAAGGGGCCCGGAGAACGATCTTCGGTAGAGAACGTTGTCGAGGATGACGAAGCGCCGAGCTTGGTACTTCATTCGGCGGGCTTCCCGAGGGTCGGAGGGCTCCTGGGAGTCCCGTAGCCAGGACAGGTAGGGGGAGCGCCAGTCACCGGGAGTGGCCGAGTCAATGGCGAGGAGCTCCGAGTCTATGCTCGGGCGCTCTAGCTCTTCTAGGAGGACCGATCGTGTACCTTCCGGGTCTAGGGAGGAGGCCAGTCGGGAGAGGGCGTCCGCCCGAGAGTTTTGCTCCCGAGCTATTCGGACTACCTCGAACTCCTCGAACTGCTGGGCCAGGCTCCGGACCAACTGGAGGTATTTGATCATAGGTGCCTCCCGAGCTTCGTACTCGCCATTGACCTGGCTTGCAACTAGCTGGGAGTCGGTGTGGATCCTGACTCGCTCGGCCCCCAACCATCGGGCCATGCGGGCTCCCGAGATAAGGGCCTCGTACTCGGAAGCATTATTGGACGCCAGAAAGTTGAGCTTCAGGGCGTATTGCAATTCTATTCCTTCGGGGGACTTTAGGAGGATCCCTGTGCCGCTGCCGATCGAGTTGGACGATCCATCGACGAACAGCTCCCAGGTTGGCCCGGTTGCTGTCGGAGGCCTGTCCTCGACCGGAACGGTGCTCTCGGCGATGAAGTCAGCGAGCGCTTGTCCTTTGATAGCTGATCGTGGCCGATACGAGATGTCGTAGGCCCCGAGCATGATGGCCCATTTGACGAGTCGCCCCGAGGCTTCGGGATGGGCCAAAATCTTCTTCAGTGGCTCACCGGTTAGCACGGTGATGGGATGCCCCTGGAAGTAGGGTCGGAGGCGCTTTGCGGAGGTAACCAATGCTAGCACGAGTTTCTCGGTTGCGGGGTACCTCCGCTCGGCCTCGTTGAGCACTTTGCTGGTGTAGTAGACCGGCCTCTCGATTCCTGAGTCATTTCTGACTAGGACCGAGCTGACCGTTGATGGCGTCGCCGAGAGATAGAGCAACAAGACCTCGCCCGGGACGGGCTTGGAAAGCACCGGGGGCGAAGCCAGGAACTCTTTGAGCTCGGCGAACGCTGTCTGGCATTCCCCATCCCATGCGAACGTAGCAGATGCTACCTTGGGCCCCCTCATTAGCTTGAAGAAGGGCAAGCATCGTTCGGCCGCACGGGACAGGAAACGACTGAGAGCAGCGACACGCCCCGTCAGACGCTGGACGTCTTTAATACACGCGGGCGGGCGCATGTCCAGGATGGCCTGGACCTTGTCGGGGTTGGCTTCGATCCCTCGCTGAGTGACCAGGAAACCGAGGAACTTCCCGGATCTTACTCCAAAGGCGCACTTGGCGGGATTGAGCTTCATGATGTACTTCAGGAGGGTGTCGAAAGTCTCGGCGAGGTCGGTGAAGTGGTCTTGGGCCCTCGGGGTCTTGATGAGCATGTCGTCGATGTAGGCCTCGACGTTCCGACCTAACTGTCCCTCGAACATACGGTTGACCAGTCGCTGGTATGTGGCTCCAGCATTCTTCAATCCGAAGGGCATCCGGGTGTAGCAGTACACGCCGTAGTCGGTGATGAAGGCGGTCCTCTCGACATCTTCAGGGCTCATTCGGATCTGATGATAACCCGAATAGGCATCTAGGAAACTGAGTATCTCGTTGCCCGAGGTTGAGTCAACCAGTTGGTCGATGCTCGGTAGCGGATAGCAGTCCTTGGGGGTGGCCTTGTTCAAATCGGTGAAGTCTACGCACATTCGCCACTTGCCTGTGGTTTTTGGCACCAGGACGACGTTGGCTAGCCACGTCGGGTATAGGACCGATCTAAAAAGACCAGTCTCTTGTCCCTTGGTGACCTGCGCCTTGATGATCGCCTGTTTCTCGGGCACATGCTTCCTCCTCCGCTGCTGTACGGGTCTCACGGTGGTATCGAGGTTGAGCTTGTGCATCACAGTTTCCTCTGGTATACCAGGGAGTTGATCATCGGACCAAGCGAAGACCCGGACGTACTCAAAAAGAAACTCCTTGTATTGCTGCTGTTCCTCTGGTGGTAGGTCGGCGCCGATCCTTACTCCTAGGGCCGGGTCGTCGTTCAGGAATACCGTTAATAACTCGCCACCGGGTTCGGTGGTCACGGCTTTTCCTTCGACTCCCCTGGGGCCCTTATCCTTCCCGTCCGGCCTTGAGGCTTCCACCGAGATATTGTAGCACCTTCTAGCCGTGGCCTGGTTACCTCGGACTTCCCCCAACCCATTTTTGGTGGGAAACTTCATTTTTTGGTGATAGGTAGATGGTACGGCCTTTATTCGGCTGAGAATTTTCCGGCCGAAAATGGCGTTGTACGCTATCATACCTTTAATCACTATGAAGTCCACTATGACCGTAACGGTTTTGGGTGGGGTGTCGATAGTGACCGGCAGGCTTAGGGCTCCCTCGGGGTAGGTGGCCAGGCCATTAAACCCGTAAAGAGGCGTTCGGATCGGGCGGAGCTTGGATGGGTCTTCCCCCATCTTGAGAAAACAGTTATAAGATAATACATCGGGGGCGCTCCCATTATCAACCAAAATCCTGTCTACATTACAGTGATTTATCGTGGCCGAGATAACGAGGGCATCGTCATGCGGGGTGCTCAGCCCTTCCAGGTCTTGGTCGGAGAAGACTATGACTTGGGGCTCCATCGGCGGGCCTCTGGGGGGCTCTAAGGCTCGGCTGGCCCGCTCGGCATGACGTTTCCTTCCTCGGCTGGTGTCGCCGCCCGATGCCGCTCCTCCGGAGATGACGTTGATGTGGACCCCTCGGGGGGCGTTGTCGATCTCCTCTGCGGCGTCTCGGTCTTCTTAGTGCCCGGTCGTGAACCGGGCTAGATGCCCCAGACGGATGAGGCCCTCGATCTCGTCCTGGAGCTGATGGCAATCTCCGGTGTGGTGCCCATGTTCGCCGTGGAACAGACAATGCCTGTCCCGCTTGCGGTTCTTCGACCTCATTGGCTCGGGCTGGCGGAGAAGTCCCGAGTCTTTGATGTCTTCATAGATCTCATAGACTGGCGCGGTCAAGGGGGTATACCGCTCGTACTTTCTCTTGCGCTCTCCTTCTCGATCGCGCTTCTTACCCGAGCCAGGGTTTGGCTCGGAGGTCCGCTTCTTGTCCCCCTCCCGACCCGAGCCGGTTGCGTCTCAGCAGGCGCTGAGTACTTCTTCGCACTCGGCGTGGCGCAGTGCCAGAGTCACTAGCTCGGCAAGGGTCGAGGGAGGGTGGAGGACAAGCTCGTGGCAGAGATTCTCGTCCCGGGTGCCCCCGGTCAGGGCGGTTGTGGCTGAGGCCACATCCAGGCGGGGGATCATGAGGGCTTCTGATTTAAATCGGTGGACGTAAGTCCGGTGCCTTTCCCCTTGCGCCTGTTTGAGAGCCAGGAGCCCCGCTACTGACATTGGGGGGGCGCTACCGGCGAAACTCTCCTTGAAAATTCACCCAAATTGCCTGAAGTCTCGGATGGACCCAGGGGCGAGGGCCCGGAACCATGCCTGGGCGCCTTGGACCAGGGTGGCCGCGAACGCTCGGCATTTGATGGGATCCGGCGTTCCATGCAGGGTCACCAGGGCGTCGAAGCTATCGTAGTGGTCGGCTGGGTCGCCCTGGCCGTCGTAGAGCTTGAAGGTTGGGATGGAGGCTCTGGGAGAGACCTCTGCCTTCAAGATGTACTCGAAGAAAGGGGATTTCTCCTCGTCCTCTGGGAAAGAGGTCTTCTGCAGGGCGCGGAGGGCGCGCTCTTGCTCTGCGAACCGTCTTTCAAAATCTCATAGCCGGAGAGACAGCTCCGGCTGTGGTCGTGCCGTGGGGCTGGGGGGGGGCGTCGTGGCGATCTCCCGGAGCACTGGTGCCCGGGCGTAGCGGCCTCACCCCCTGCTTCCCTCTCCTCGGCGTGGAGGAAGCCTCTTGCTCCGTAGGCGGAGCATGCGAGGGTCCTCCGACGTCGTTCCGGAGGAGCTGTCGGCCGCGGAGGGTGAAGCGGCCTCCGGCGGTGTGCTGCGTCGCACTCCTTCGAGGGGGACTTCCTGACGAGGCGCGGGACCTTGCCTCCCTAGCCTCCTGGGCCCTCATGAGCTCCACGAGGACGTCCATTTTTTCGTTGAGGGCCTGGAAGGCGTTGGCGCCACCGTCGAGGGGTGCCCCTGTCTCCGCCGGGGGGGGTGGTGGCCTGTTGGTGTGGACGCTGGTGTTGGAGGGGGGGCTCTACGAGACCCTAGAGGGGGCGCCTCCCGCCGCTGCCATAGCCTTACCCTTCCCATCGGCAGATCTCCTCCCTGAGCTTTTTCTCACCATCTTGGCTCTTCATGCGTTTCCCACAGACGGCGCCAGATGAAGAGGCGAGATCTCGCGCTGAGTCCTGAGCGGGCTATGGATCACCAGAAGATGAATCTGCAAGAGAGGGAAATGTATCAGAGGGCCCAGGGGATCTCCCTGGGGGAAAACCCTCCGATGGTTAAGTCAGTAGAGCTATGGTGGAAGCGATAATGGGGGGAGGAGAGAGCTGATGCGCGAGAATCCTCTCCACCAGAGGGTGAAGCGAATCGTGCTCAGGAGCTAAGGGTATGTGAATGCCTTGTTTCTCTTACCTTCTTCCGGAGGGTGTCCCTTGCTTAAATAGTGCACCGCCTTCAGGAGTCCTGTAAGCTGAGGGGTTCCCGGCGGGAGTTACGTCTTTAACGGGGGCTTTCATGGCCTGATCGTGGGAACGTTATCCCCTCGGAGTCCGGCGGCTCCCCTAACTCTCCCGCTGGCGGGGGACTCTGAACGGCTGCACATGCGGATAATCAACCGGCCTTACCGAGCCTCAGGGATGCTAGCTCATGTCCGAGCGATAGGCATGGCCCGGCGAAGGTGGGGTCGGATAGGTCGGCTAGAGCCTATCTCTCTCGGACGGGGAGAGGGCTTTAGGCTGGACCTTCCTTGGGACCTGACCGTTGTCTCGGGCCCTCCGAGCCTAGAAGGCCGCCGGGGAGAGTTAATTCCTCGAGTCTTATTTATTGGGCTTTTCTTCCCTAAGTGGGCCCTGTGGGCTATCACTCGGGTGGGCTCGCCTGGTTGGACCTTGTGGGTCTTGTTGGGCTGCCTTTGTGGTGGGCTGCGGAAATCCCCCTCTCCAAGACCCATACATAAGAAAACACCATATGAACTCCTGAAAGGTAAGAGGCCTAATGTCTCATATTTCAAAATTTTTGGTTCAAAATGCTTTATTCATAATAACAACAAGAGAGACTTAGATAAATTTGATGCTAGAAGTATTCCAGGAATATTCCTAGGATACTCTGAAACATCTAGGGCCTTGAGGGTCTTTAATAAAACTGATAGAACTATAGAAGAAACCCCTCATGTCATTTTTGATGAAACAAAAATCTCTAGCAGTCTAAATGATGATAACAGGTCTACAAGTCATGATGGAGAGTTCCTGAATCAAATGCAAGAGGAGGAAGTACAACCGGCTGAAGAACCCACTTATCTGAACCCAGTAAGTACAGCCGAACAAGGTGAGTCCTCAACAAATGTCAGAATTTTAAAAGACCACCCTGTAACCAATATAAATGGTAGTCTTCATGATCCCCCTAGGACAAGATCCCATTTCAGAAATGTTCAGAATCAAGATTTAATTGCTTTAGTTTCTCAAATTGAACCTAAGACCATTGAAGAAGCTTTAAGTGATGAGAATTGGGTAACTGCCATGTGTGAAGAACTAGGGCAATTTGAGAGAAACAATGTCTGGGACTTGTACCTAGACCTGAAAATTTCAATGTAATACGAACAAAATGGGTTTTTAAGAATAAACTGAATGAAGAAGGTGTCATCTCCAGGAATAAAGCTAGACTTGTAGCTAAAGGCTACAGTCAGGAGTATGGAGTAGACTTTGATGAATCTTTTGCTCCAGTAGCTAGAATGGAGGCTATCAGAATTCTATTAACATTTGCTTGTTCAAACAACATAAAACTTCAACAAATGGATGTTAAGAGTGCTTTCTTGAATGGAATTCTAAAAGAAGAAGTTTATGTGGAACAACCTCCTGGATTTCAGTTTTCGACTAAACCTGATCAAGTTTTCAGATTAAACAAAGCTCTTTATGGACTAAAGTAGGATCCTCGGGCCTGGTATGAAGGCTGGCCAGTTTCTTACTGAATAAAGGATATGACAGAGGTAAAGTTGACCAAACTTTATTCACTAAGAATTCCAGACAAGATCTCATCATAGTTCTGGTATACGTAGACGACATCATCTTTTGATCAACAAATCATGAACTATGTAATGAATTTTCACAACTTATGTCAGCTGAATTTGAGATGAGCCTAGTTGGAGAACTGACTTACTTTCTTGGCTTACAGATAAATCAAATGTCAGATGGCTGCTTCTTCCACCAAACCAAGTACATGCTGGATATCCTAAAAAGGTTTGGGATGACTAACCTGAAGCAAATATCCACCTCAATGAGCACAAGCATGACCCTTAATGCAGATGAGTCAGGTAAACAAGTGGATGAAAAACTCTACAGAGGTATGATTGGATCCCTCTTGTACTTAACAGCTTCTAGGCCAGACATACAATTCAGTGTTGGCTTATGTGCAAGATATCAGTCTAGGCCTACTGAACTTCATTTGTCTGCTGTAAAAAGGATCTTTAGATATTTGTCTGCCACACACACATTAGGATTATGGTATCCTGCTTCTCGCACATTTGATTTAGTTGCATACACTGATGCAGACTTTGCTGGATGCAAATTAGATAGGAAGAGCACCAGTGGCCACTGCCAATTCTTAGGAGGATGCCTAGTTTCTTGGAGTTCAAAGAAACAACATTCAGTGGCCCTTTCCACTGCAGAGGATGAATACGTGGCTGCAAGCAGCCGTGGCACTCAGGTTATCTGGATAAAGCATCAGCTTCAGGATTACCAAGTAGAGACAGGTTGCACTCCCATTTTTTGTGATAACACTAGTGCCATAAACATTGCAAAGAATCCTGTGTTACACTCTCGAACAAACACATTGAAATCAGGCACCACTTTATTAGAAATGAAATTGCAAATAAAACATTTGAACTAATTCATGTTGGGACTGCAAATCAAATTGCTGATATTTTTACAAAACCTTTAGATAGTGAAAAATTCACTTCATTGAGAAGAGAACTTGGTATTTACAAACTCTGACTAATCTGTGGAAATGAATTCAGTTTCATGTAATTCCATGATGATAGTGTTGGTTCTGTCACCTTTTTTCTGGAGGGGTCACTATGTGAGTGGGAGCGGGTGTGAGATTTGAGTGGGATCTGTTCTGTTGCTGTGCTGTTATCAGGATAGAATGGGAGATAGAGCTACTAGAGAGGGGGAGCTTGACTAATTAAAAACGTTTGAAAGATGGTTGTTGTTGCTGGATTAATTGTCAGAATTGATCTTGAGCATCCCTTTTTAGTAGAACCTCGTTCATTTCCTACATTCTTAAGTTTCTGCAATTAAAGTCCAGCCAGAATCTTCTTCTAGTAAGTCTTAAGAGGCTAAGATTAACCTTCACAAGTATATCCTCTTACTTTGTTTCTTGACTGATGAACAAGCTAGACTCATATGAAATGGGTTCTGTTATACGCTTTTCATTGGATTTCGTGATAAGACCACGAGTAATTGCCCTGGCTTTGTCTTCAAACAACCTTCTTGAAGAGCTAGTTAAACTGATCAGTGTTTAAAACTGTATACTGAGAAACTAGGAATCCCATCAATGAAATGGGAACTTTCTAAGTCATGAAGTATCAGTTCTCATAAACAAAAACAAAAGAAAGAAATTCAATTCAAAATTTATGTTTGGCAGAGCAATGATGACATGTGGTGAGTAACTAGGGATTCTGGCCTCTGATCAATGTGTCTCCTCATGTAAAAACCAATAGTCACTATCTCTGTTCTCTAACTGAGAAGGTATGAGGCTCTTACATTGAGTAACTGAGGATGCTGGCCTCTGACCAAGGTGCATACTTAATGTCAAAGGTGTAACTTGCCAAATACACTCTATAACAGTGCTTTCTCTCCTTGGACTGTTTGTCCTCAACGCCTACAGGCTGTTTTCATGGTTCAAATTCTTGTTGTCTTTTTGAGGAGCCTTAACAGCTACCTCAGTCATATTTGTTGACACTTGCTCTACTTTCATATTCATCGTAAGTTGAAAAACTTGAAGCTTCATAACTCCAAGATTCTTCACTGACCTTAAAGCCCCACTTAAGCATCTAAGATTTGACACTGAGTTTCTACTGTTGGAACTCTCTCCATCTTTTCTCATCAATCCAGCGTCAACATCTCTCTTTCTCTTTTTGTTTTGATGATGTCAAAGGGGGAGAAGGTTGAAAGGAGGAGGGGGAGTGAAGAGGTTGAAAGGAGGAGGTTGAGCTAGTGAAAAGGAAGTTTTTGGAATGTTTTTGGTAAATGATAATGGGTGCTGTGAGTTCAGGTTTTGAGAGGTCACCATTGCTGTTTTATCGAACTATTGCTGTTGTTATTGAGACTGCTTTAGGTTGGTGTTCCTTTTTCACTGAATTTGACTCATGGTGTTGCCATCATCAAAAAGGGGGAGATTGTTGAATCTCTGTAGTTTTGATGATGACTAACACTATGAATCAAATTATGTGTTGCTTCCTGGTGATTGTTAAAGATCCTGCATTGTCTGGATAATCTCTTGATCTAGTTTCTGAAAGGAGCCTTGGGAAATTTCTTGTTTGCATGCACATCTTCTGATTAAAATGTCTTCATCATGCTCTTCTGATTAAATGCTCCTCTAACACGTTCACCCATTAGCTCATACCTGTCTGTCTTCATCTATATGGGTTCTGTGCTTTTAGTGCGTTGACGCACTTGGCTGACTGCGTAGACGCAATTGTGCGTCTTTCACTTGTTGTCTTGTTCATTGTGTCGACGCTGACACTGGATGCGTTGACGCATTGGCCAGTTGCCAAGGGCGTGAGCATCTCGCTTGAGGAGCTGAGGTGACGCTGCACAATGGAAGCATTGACGCCTTGGGCTGATGTCCAAAGGTCTTTTGATCAACAACCCAGCCGATGCGTCGACGCTGTCACTAATGCATTGACGCATTGGTGTGTATTGTGAAGGGTCCTGCTCTCCATTATAAACTCATTGCGTTAACGCCTTGGCTTTACTGCGTTGACGCGTTCTTCAGTCCCTTGATAAGTTCCGTACAATCTGTGTGAACAAACGTATGACTTGAATATTTCTGAGATGGACTGAATGTTCTCTGAAACCTTACAGGGACTTAAAGACAAACTGGAACTTTATTCCAATCATGTGAGCATGTGATTTGAGGGAATAATCGTCTAACACGTGGCTCGGCTCATCTGGAAGCATCTTCTTCGCGCGTGTCTCCCACACCCTCAGTCTCTCGTGAGTCTGGTTATATAGGAAGGTTTCTGCTCCTGAAAAGCTGCCAAAGCCACAAGAAAAAGGGTGAGGCCAGAGCGAGAGGAAGGAGAGGAGAAGCCATCCTGATCCATTCGTTGAGCGTACCTGGAAGAGAGAGAGTGATGAAGGAGAGGATGGTTTTCTGCTACGTTTAGTCTATGCTTCTTTAAGAAGCTACATTGTTTTTCCGTTCGATTGTCTTTCAATATTTCTTTATGTCTTCGTTTGTTCATTCTCAAATTCTGATACTCTGTTTTCGTTCCCTCTAGGTGTAAAGGAAGAGAGGTGAATCCTCTGGGTCGTAGTGTGGCTTCCCTCTGATTTAGATCAGAGGAAGGGAGGAGTTCTCCGAGGTTTTGTGTTCAGGTAGTGAGAAGGCTACCTGGGTTCTTCCCTCCGGCTGAGGAGGAAGAGAGACAGCGTCTCTGAATTGTAGTGAGGGTGGGTCACTGCTGGGTTCCCACTTGTCTAAGAGGAAGGGAGAGTTATCTCCGGGTCAGGTCTTGTGGTGTGAGACCTGGGTGCAAGCTGTGAGTTCAGCGTCTGTAGGGATTTTGATCCCCAAGCTGTGGATCAGCGTGTTGTTGGCAGACTGAGTCTGCGGTTCTTTCTTGTGAAAGGGAAGCCTCACTCTACCTTGAGTGAGGGATGGACGTAAGTCTGCAGGTTGCAGACTGAACCATCTAAACCTCTTGTTCTCCGTGGTGTGGTTGTGTTCATCTATTTTCTTTATGCTTCTGTCTGGCTTCATGAAGTAAGTGTGATTGTTGATGATCGAAACCTTGGTCTGACTGCTCGCTTAGTGCTTGTGCATATGTGCTGATGAAATTCTGAGTGATATATGTTCTGCGCTCGTGACCTGCTTTATCTTGGTTAAGGTTCCCGATCATTTTACATATTGTCTGTCTTCCTAGCCAATCTCATCTTCTAAGATCTCCTCGGCTCGGACAAATATTTTTTAAACGGTGATCTATTCATCCCCTACCCTTCTAGCTCACCGTCCTCCTGTTTAACAAGCAAACACTATGAGTATCAATGGTTTTGATGTCAGCAGATCTATGAGAATGAAAGATTGATTAATTGGTGTGTGCACAATCATCTCTCTATGTCAGTCTCTGCATCGGTTCATTAAACATTGTTGCACGTTATATAGTCGATGCATGATCTGTTGTATAGACTGCATTCTTAGTTCTCCTGCATACACTGCATCGGTGCATTCTTCTGTTGCTTTATGCACTCACTAAGTCTATACATCCATTAGCTGATAGCTGAACAAGTCTATACATTCCTATCTTTACCTACGTTCACTGTTTTAGCACACACACGAAGTTAGTACAGCCTGTGTGTTGCATGAACTCAAGTCTATACATTGTCTCGCACACACACAAAGTCTGCACACCAAGTCTATACATCGCCAGTGCTGTTCATGCATATGCTTTGTCCGTGCATTAAGTCTATACATTGGTTGTTTCATACATAATTCTTTATCTCTGCTTGATCGACTGAAGTAACTCTGTCATTAAACTGGCAGATGTTTGGGGCACGTGATCCAAGGTTGGCACCTAGCACGTGATCCGAGGTTATCTCTGGACAAAGAGGGCACAAGCCCTACACACGCCCGAGCTGCTGCTGCTATAAATACAAAGCTTCTTCCTCAGAAGAAGACTGATCGTGCTGAGAGAGATCGTGAGAGAAGCAGAAGAAGAGAGCAGCAGAGAGGCGGAGAGTAGCAGAAAAAGAAAAAGGAGAAGAAGAGAAAAGATAAGAAAGAGAGAGTCTGCGCGATCCAGCAAGAAGAAAAGAGAGAGAGAGCTCATGAAGATCGAGAGAAAAAGAGAGAGAAGAGTAGAGAACTGAAGCCTTCATTGAAGATTTGTTCTTCTGGTATTTGGATCAAATCCATGCCAGATTGCTCCTTGGCGAGCTACACTTTGTGGATTTCATTTCCAGCTTTCTGATTGCTGTATCTTTCGTTTCTTGTTTTTTACTTTACACTTCCTTGGTTTTGTATTTCCGATACTCTGTAGTGAGGTCGGGGTTCCTCCTGTTAGTTCAGGAGAAGGGAGATTTTAATCTCCGATTTGCTAGTGACTGTGTGTCACTAGTGGTTCCCTCTGGTGTGGAGGAAGAGAGGTCCGTGACCTCTGGTTTGCAAGTGACTAGGTGTCACTTGTGGTTCCCTCTGGGTTTCAGAGGAAGGGAGATCTGTTCTCCGGTTTGCTGGTGATTGTGTGTCACTAGTGGTTCCCTCTGGGTTTCTGAGGAAGGGAGTCTCTGACTCCGGGTTTGTAGGTAGTGGTTGCTACCTGTGGGTTCCCTCCTGGTCTTGATGAAGAGAGACGTTTGTCTCTAGTTTCTAGTGATTGTGTGTCACTAGGGCCTCCAGGTTGGAGGAAGAGGGGAGGTTGTTCCCCTGGTCAAGCTGTTAGGCATCACCTGTTTGCAGACTGAGTCTGCAGTTCTAGCTTTTGCTAGTGGAAGCCTCACTCCGGTTTGGAGTGAGGGGTGGACGTAGGTCTGTGGACCGAACCACCTAAAAAATTCTGGTGTTCTATGGTTTGCTTTTGCGTTCTACTCCATATCATCTACCTCCCATTCACAGGTTATGCATGCGTGATTAATTGTGTTATCCTGGGGAGTTAACTTGATTGAGAAGTGCTTGTTCATACGCTCAGTAGAACTTCTTCTGACATGTGAGTCTGTGTTTCTCAGTTCATGGTTGTGGAAAGGGAGAAGCTCCATTGTTTCACTAGTTTATATTGAGTTCAGTTAAAAGTCTCTTCTGGGTGACAGCTTATTGTTGAGTGCTCAATTGATTAAGCCATCTGAGATTTTAATTCCGCAATATTTTTTATTGGGGATTCATTCACCCCCCCTCTGAATCCGGGCCAAGCACCGAGGCGGTTCCAGCATTCTTTGGCTGAATGGCCAAACTTTTCACAAAACGAGCAAGCCATCATGACTTGCTTTTCCTCCTCCTTGACCTTCTCATTTATGTCATTCCTGTTGCCATTGCGAGATCGCTTTTTGTTGTCACGAGACTTGTAGGTGCCAGTGATGCTGAACTTCTCTTCTTTCCGTCCGCGTTTGTCAAACTTGCGACTAAACTCCTTGCCCTTACTTTTGAGTTTCTCAACTTTTTCCAAGGTCCTTTCACATAAATGAGCTCGGTGAACCATCTCCATATATGTTCGGATGTTTTGAGGAACAAGTGGATTTATGAAGACGGGCCTTAGGCCGTCCATGAATCGGTTAGCCTTAAGAATCTCTGTAGCCACCAGGTGTGGAGCATAAGGTGCCAGATGCAAAAATTGCTGCTCATACTCCACCACGGACATCATACCCTACTTCAAAAAGGCAAATTCTGCAGCCTTCCGCTCACGGACGTGCTCGGAAAAATACTTCTCACGGAAGAGGTCTAGAAACTTTACCCAAGTAATTTGTGCATTATGAAGATGGGCCGAAGTGGCCTTCCACCATGTACACGCATCCTTATTGAGTTGAAATACGACGAGTAAAACCTTCTCTTGATCGGTGCATTACATAATGTTGAAGATCCGGCCCATCTCGTCGATCTTGTTTTTAGCTTTATCCGGATTAGAAGAACCCAAGAACCGCAGAGCATTCATACTTCGGAAGTTATGATGTAAATCACCAGCGCCATCCCGCACGCCATCTTGAGCAGCCGTTTGAAGGGCCTGGGTAAGACCCTCAACAGTTTGTTGCATAGCTTCCTGTAGACACCCAATTTTGGCTGTTAAATTGAGCATTTTCTTTGTTCTCCTAGTTAATGCCCTAATTGATCCTTAATTGGTTGATTTTATGGGATTTCTCCCCCTTCTTGGCCCAATATCTCAATACCATACCTTGGATCTCGTCTTGAGTTTGGCATTCCTGCGCTATCCGCTCTTATCACTTTCTCGTTCATAGCGCATTGTGGATCTAATTGGAGTTATCATTTGAGCAGTTGTTATTTCTTGACGTTTGATCAATGTAGCATCCACTTTGGATGTTTTTCTCACTCAACATTTGATTAATGGCTGCCCAAAGGATATTTCTTCTTTTTTTTTAATCATTTAATGGGCCTTTAGTTATCGCGCTATATCGTCATAGCGCGTTCTTCATGAAAGCGCTATGGTTGTATAGCGCGTTATCAGGCAGAGTCCCTTTCCAAACTGGACTTCCTTCTTTCGATCCAGAGTCCTTATTTGGTAAATTGCTGATTGTGTTTCTTATCCAGGAAGGTTTCTAAACCTAGTAGGAACCTTTTCCCCTCCTTAATCGGTAAGATTACCTCGATTCGAGCCGCCAAATCATCGGATTGAATCAAACTCCGACCTAGGGTTTGTGTTCGATCTTCCTCCTTTAAATTGAACCTTTTGGCCGTCGTTTGTGGGGGATGCAACTCAGGGCATTAACGAGGAGAAGGATGCTCCTAATTCCAGATCATTAACTCCTTGCTTCTCGCACATTTAAGGGAGTATTTAAGGGCTATGCTTGTGTTCTTCCCCGTTCTTCTTTTCTTCCTCAATTCGTTGAATTTAATCTCTGCATACATAGCATATTGATTTCAAAATTCTCATTTTGCAAAATACATGCATTCACACACATCACACCCATCTTTTGGCCCTAATATAGGGGTTTAAAAAAACCAAACCCCCAGGTAATCGAGCCCCCTTTTTACATGCTTTTGATTAAGAATAGGGGCAGATTCTACTCGAATCTCGATCTAATGGGCCTTCTGTTTGTTGTTTATGATTGTTTGCAGGCACTAGAGGATTGATACGTGGAGCCCTTGCACCTTGGCCGGCCTTGGAGCAAGGAAGGAACGAACCCAAATAAACCCCGCTACCTGTCTGATATCGCGCTCTACGAAGATAGCGCGACCTGAAGAACATGCTAGGACGATATATCGCGTTAATCTCCAGGCCCACAGCTGCCCCCCCTCATGAATTTCTGAGGTATGTAACATGCCCCTATCCTAATCTCTTATTATTCGGCATGTTTCTGGCCTCAGTGGCGATCACAGATCTTAATTGTTGCATGTGAGCACCCCCTTTTGTATCATTAATTTAGTTCTATATTTGCCCAAAATCTTCATTATTCATCAAATCGGGGGTTAGTTCTAATTTCGAAATCTACAGATTGGCGATCACGGTGGGACCCTTTGTGCCACCACGTTCTTTCTGCTAGTTGCCTGCTTGTCAATCCGTAAGTGTGTGTGATTATTTGGCTTTTGGGGTTTCCCCCACCTCTGTCATTGGTCGCGCTATATATCCATAGCGCTTTCTATCAGATTGCGCTATGGACATATAGCGCGTCTATCACTAGAGGATATTTCACTACATCCTCTGTCAGGGTTCTGATTGCCATCTTCTCTGGTTGCATCATCGTACACTTCTTGTTGTATATTCACTTCTTTCATCTATTTCCTTTTTATTGTTCTAGTTTAGATATTCTTCCATAGCATGGCATTCATCTTTGCATTTGGTTTGAGAGATCTCCTCTCTCTACACTAGGATCCCACACACCCTCTTGGTAAAGGAAGGACCCTCCATTGAGCACTCCGTCTCATTGGACCGGGAATTCCTAAATCAAGCCTCCGTAAGTCCCCGCACCCGTGGATTCCCTCACGGAAGCTGGGCAGGTTGTACCTTTGAAGTCCCGGGATTAGTTGGCCTATGCATGGCGAGAGAGTGTTCCTAGTTGGCACCGGATTTAAACCCCACTTAAAACTAGGTTCCTCCCTTGTGTGAACCACTCCAAACTTTGTTGAAAATCACTTTAACTCACCAAGGATCAAACAAAAGAAATCAAAGGTAATCATTCCAACTTGTTTGCTATCTTGGTAAATTGTTTTGATTGAACATTAAATTGCTTACATAATGGCTCACCCGGATAGACAAAATAACATGTTTAATTTCAATTGTGAGGATGCACAACCTAGCACATCCTATACTCCTCAATTTCAACATGTTCAACATCATTCTCACCACAATTCTTTAAAGGTACCACATCCTCATTCTTATGGTGTTGCCCGACCCATGGGCAAGGTCCGATCTCATGGTCCCTCGCTTCAATCGCGAGCCACTACTCCCATAGGACCGTCTCCTCCTAACGATGAGAAGGTCTCCCAAATTTTGCATGCATTAGATCATCTCACCCCTCAACAAATTCAAGCCCTTAAGGCCGCTGTTGAGGGTGCATCTCATTCATCTCATCCTCCTTCCAATCCTACTCGGGTGGCACATCACACACTTCCCGCTTCTATTCACATTCCTACTCGGGCAGCCCATCACCCATCTCATCCTATTCACATTCCTCCTCGGGGGGTCCGACACCCGCCTCCTTCTATTCCTCCTCCACCACGGCACCAAGGCCCATCTATTCCTTACAACTCGGCCCATCCAGGTTCCTCTATGGGTTATTCCATTAATCCCCTTCCACGGCCTTCTTATGTGGCCCCTCCTTCAAGGCCCTGCCAACCCTTGGTTGCTCAAGCCATACCCCTCCAACAAACTCTTCTTGACAAGGTCACTTTAATGGAGGAACAATTAAAGAGGGTTACGAGCCCACGGCCCGCTCCTCCTACTCCAGTCAATCCCCTTCATGCCGCTCTAAATGATATTACAAAAATGGTGAAAGATTGGAAAGATAGGATGGATGACTATGGTATCGGCAGTTCAAGCAAGCAAGAGCCGACAGATTTCAACGCTCAAGTGGACACCGTCCGCCCTCCACCCGTCCGCACACTTCATTCATGTGGCCTTCCACCTCCACATACGCAACATCATTACATCCCTCCATCCACATATACGCCTCCACTACGATGTCCACTTGAATTTGATGATGAAGAACCGGCAATTGGAGAATTCGAGGCAACATATGATGAAGCTTTGCAGGCACCCCTTCCGTGTTTCCTTCGCTTCCCGCTTCCCCCACTATCATTTGATGAACCCCCTGCTCAGGACGAAGCCACCATCCCTAATCCAACCCCTATTTCCGAGACCTCTTGGTGTTACGATGATGGGTCGGTACTTCAATCACCCACACCGGCGCATCTTGAGTCTCCTCCTCCTAACACCGCTCGCCCCGTTCGGCGTTTTCTCCGCACCAAACCTCCACCAATTACACCTCCACCAATTACACCTCCACCAGTTATGCCAGCCTCCACACCATCGGCCTCCACCGAGCCTAACGTCGAACTTTCCCCAATTCAACCCTCTATTACACCTTTAACACCAAACCCAACTACCCCTACTCCACCACTTAACCTATTACCCGTGGCTAATCCTGAGCAGGATCAACCCTTTTTTGCACTCGAGCCAACCCAAACTGCTTCCGAGCAAAGGGAGAAGCTCGACGTGTTTGAACCTCCGCCTCTACTTATCCTTTCTCCAACGCCTTCCACTACACCCCCACCATCCACGAAGTCTCCCACCTCCGCTTCACCTCCCTTTACTACTCGGAAGGGGAGCGCTGCTACAAACACTTGTGCCGAGGATGATCAAGAGCCGTGAAAGAAGAATTTGGCCACTGCCGTGTAGTTCAAGATGCAAGAGTTCATTTGCCGGATGCCAATCCGGGTTATTGTGCAAAGCACGGCTGAAGAGGTCAAGCCGCCACTGCTCGCTAGAAAAGAATGCCAAGCGTTGATGCCACCCAAGGGCAGGGCAGGGCACCCCTTGTTCCAACTTTCAAATCCTGAATTCATTCTTCCATACAAGGGGCGAATGCCCATTTTTGTCAACATTCTTTATATGCCGCAATCAATGGGCATGGCAATGCTTCCTGTCCCAACTTCCCAACTCCCTCACATTATTACTCTCCACTCTTCAAGAGGGTTGTCATTTATTATTGAAGCTTCTTTCTTTGGGCCGATTGGCTATACACTTTCACTGCCGTGGAGGGGCAGTTATCTTGGTGCTAAGGGGCCTTCCACTCTTTTATCCATCTTCCATTCAACTCCACCCATATTCTCCTCTGTCACCGATTCTTCATGGGCCACTCCAGGGGTAAGGAGGAGGATCTCATCCTCTCGCCCTTCACATTCTTCATGCTCTTTGCATCTCATTGCATTCACGCATTCACTGCATTCATCGCATCCATCCTATTGCATGCAATTGCACTTCTTCTTTCTCAGGTTTCCGGACCCGTATCTTCCCCGCCTTCCGGCACCTCCGGATATCCCGCATTTCCCATCCTATTCATCTTCATTGCTCGGGCATTGTCCCCTTTCCAATATCTTCTCAGGGCATCACGCCCCTTTCCAACTCCTGCACCCGGACCCTCCAGATTTCTCCTTTATCCTGCTAGGGCATCGCGCCCTTTTTCATCTCATTCTCCCGGAATTTCCGGACTTCCTTCTTGGGCAGCGCGCCCCTTTCCATCTCATTCCTCAGGAACCTCGGGATCTTTCTCTTCCCCCAGGGCATCGCGTTCCCCTTTCTGCTATTTCCCTGGCACCTCCAGGTGTTTTACCCCTCCTTTTAGGGCATGACGCCCTTCCTGATTTCATCCCTCCGGAACCTCCAGATTCTCCATCTTATTCTTTCTATCTTTTTCCAGGGCATGATGCCCCTTTCCATTTGGTTCCTCCGGAACCTCTGGACCCTCCATCTTTCTTCTGATTCATCTTTCTGCTCTTCGAGGGCATCACATCCTTCATTTTCTTCCTCCTCTTCCATCATCTTTTTCCATATTTCTTCCCAGGGCACCACGTCCCTCGATATTTTATCCCTCCGGAACCTCCGGATTCTCCATCTTATTCTTTCTATCTTTTTCCAGGGCATGATGCCCCTTTCCATTTGCTTCCTCCGGAACCTCCGGACCCTCCATCTTTCTTCCGATTCATCTTTCTGCTCTTCGAGGGCATCACATCCTTCATTTTCTTCCTCCTCTTCCATCATCTTTTTCCATATTTCTTCCCAGGGCACCGCGTCCCTCGATATTTTATCCCTCCGGAGCCCCCAGATTCCTCCTATCAGGATTCTCCTCCACAACCTCCGGACCCTCCGGATCCACCTCTTTCCATCTATCAATTTCTTCTTCCGATTCCCCCTAATCCTGGGTCTGACCCAACTTCTTCCACATCCACTGCCCTAGGCATCTGCTCTTTCTCCCACTACTTTCGAGGCTTTAGTCCCCACTCCTCCTTCTAATTCTCCGCTTCTTCTGTAGACCTTTCATGTGATCAGGGTCTCCACACCTTAGTGAGGGAGTTCTAGCCCTCGCCTCTCTTCCTTTTTTTCCTTATTCGTCTGAGTCTGGTCTTGGCACCACTCCTTCTTGTTAAGCCACTTTCAAACCCTTTGCTTCCAATCCTTTTGACTGCCAAAGAGGACTATCCCACGATGATCAACCTCGCCTCTGACAGCTGCTTCTACAAAGGTTGCAAGGTTGCATATTGGCGTAAGTACGCATTTAAATGATATCATTATCTCATTACTCACGCATGATTTTCAAAAATAAAAAAGGAGTGCTTCTTAACGAGATTAAGAGTGGTGTTTTAAACCTTTCTCTTAGGCTTTTGTTTAATTAAATCATTCTCAAAAGAGTCTTTAGGCTTGTTTTTGCAGCACCTTTGGTTAATAAGAACCCCGCGCTGGGAATTCGATATTCTCTCCCCGCTTGTAAAGAGCAACCCTTAGCTGGGTACCGCACACACTTCACGGCGCCCTTAGCTGGCTCCTTTAATAGAACACCGTTGCTACTTTGGCCATGCCATGAGTATATCTGAGAGTCTTTTCGCTTCTTTACTCGGCCGAATGCAGGGGCAAGAGGTTGACGGATGAGATGACCAACTTCGGTAATCCCCAATACGAGAGGAGTCTCAAATAGGGGTAGTCTTGACCCAAAAATCAATATGAGTTTTCATATGAGTTTTCATGATATACATCTCGTCAAAAGGGCTATTATGAAAATCAAGTCAAAATTTCGATAAAAGCAAAATTATGAATTATGGCATGACAAGAGTGGCAAAGTCCCCGCAGGGAAAACC
Source organism: Amorphophallus konjac (assembly GCA_022559845.1). NCBI lineage: Eukaryota > Viridiplantae > Streptophyta > Magnoliopsida > Alismatales > Araceae > Amorphophallus > Amorphophallus konjac. The sequence goes on from CM040120.1 coordinate 144,035,803, forward strand.
CTGGTCGTATGCATGTCAAGGGTCTAAAAATCAAAGGCACAAAGCCCCGGCACAACAGACTACCTCTTTGAGGGGAAACACCTTTGGAAGGAATTTAAGTCCCGACATCTCCCATCCTGCATAAAGCTTATCTCCAATTATTCTTCTCTTCTCCCTCTAAGACCAAATGTTTCTCGGGTATGGCCTTGGTAGGGGCACCGTTAATCAAGGGCAGTCAGTTATAGGGCGCCACCCTTCAATGCACGCCCGACTTTAGGCAGTTTTCAGCAAAAGGGGAAGGAACAAGAACCCCTAGCCAGTGGTTTAAAACATCCATTGATGCTGCATTAGCAAAGGTCTAAGCCAAAAATTCCATAAAAATTTGAATATGACCAAAAATTCCACATAAAAATTTGAATATTGCTAAAATTCTTTATAAAAAAATTGAATATTGTCAAAAATTCCGAAAAAATTCATATATTTCCAAAACAAAAATTCAAATATTCTTTTCAAAAACTTACAAAAATTTGCATATTTTTGAAAATCCAAAAAAGAAAACAAAAATCGAATTACATTTCTGATGGCATCCTTTTGAAGAGGCACGCAAAATGAAAAGTAATCACACAAGCTGCAACAAGTACCAAGAACTGTGTCATTCCACTATAACATGTCACAAGAGTACAAATGAGATGGATACAACAAGCTCTCAGCTCTCCCCTCGACCCTCCTGGTCTCCCCCTCTACGTGAACTCTCAGCCTCCTCATGTCCTCCCCGCGAAGACCTAGGAGGAGCCATCTGTACCCGAGAAGCTGAAACCCTGTCACCATGTGCTCCCCTCTCAGCATCTTCCCTCCTCTGGTGCTCAGAGGAGGTAACTAAGTAATCCGTGCTCGAGTAAGCTCGGGAGTATCCCTCGCGCTGGGCCCGCTCACGCCCCCGCCGGTAGCGATCCTCCGCATCCTTCGCCCGCTGCTCGGTGATCCCTAATCGAGTACGTAGCTCCACTCTCTCTAGCTCCCGCTCTACTCTCTCTTTCTCCCATCTCTCCCTCTCTCTGTCCCGATCCTCCCTCTCTCTCTGTCGCTCACTCCTCTCCACCCCGAGGAGAAGGCGCAGCTCTGCCACATCTCGAGGAAGCTCCTCCGCATCATGGCGCCTCAGCTCTGCTTCCGCTGTCCGCAGCTCTTGCTCCTGCATCCAAAAGCTTGATCAATAACTGATAATTGATAAAACTCCAAGACTAAGAATAAAAGAACAGATTGCTTACTCTCTCCTGAAGGGAGGCCTCGGCTGCCTCTGCCCGAGCCACTGCACTGGCGAGCTGGCTCTCTAGCTCGGTGTAGTCACAGACGGGCTGAGTAGAGGATGAAGCGCCGTGCGAGGATCGGACTGCCTCCAGCTCCTCACGCTGAAAAGAAAGCATTACCATTAATTGAAATTCAAATCCAAATCATTCTAAAAATTACAAGTTCTTACCAGCTCATCAACGGTATGCTGGAGGTCCTCGCGCTGTCGGATCGTGGAATCAAGGAGTCCCTGTACCATGGCCAGTCTCCCCTCTGTGTCGAACTGCAATAAACACATGTTAATCACATATTGAATAAATCAAGAGCAACTGAGTTTAAGGGCATACCTGTCCGCGAGCGCTCTGATAGACTCGGCTGCCATATGCCTGGGAGTAGGCCTGGAGATAGGCCTCATCTGAATCCGCTCCCGCAGGGACTGCTCGGCCGCGCCTCTTCCAATTTGCTAACTGCTCTCGAGCCCGCTGCCGCCAGTCATCTATCCTCTGGAGGCCTCGAAAACGTCACCCAGGTCGTGGGTCCGTCGCCTGGGTCGGGAACTCTACTACCGCCTGGTCGAGCCCTAGTGTCCTCATGATCAGTCTATGATATAGGGGCTCGACCAGGTTGAGGGCATGTAACCAGATCTCTCCCCCAAAGTATGGGATGGCCGCCTTCACCCAAGGCATCACTTCGATGTCCCTCTGGTAGGGAGTCCAGTCCACCTGCATAATTCAATTTATCATTGCCCTCGATTCCACTCATAATTCAATTTAATGTCAAAATTAAATCTTACCTCTATGTGGGGCATCATGTCTAGCGTCTCCTGGATGTGGGTGACCTGGTCCTTCAGAGATCGGCCATCTCGTGTAGTGGTCCATCGTCTGGCCAAGGGCAGTAAATCTCCCCGATCCTCCCAAGCGCGCCTGAGGGTAGGAAGATATAGATAACTCCAAACCTGAAATGAAGCTCATGTGATCAATATAAGAAGAAGTGCATAACTTAATCATTGGAGTTTAAGGCTTAGAGAGATACCTGAAGTAGAGGGTAGAATCCCCTGAGTGAAGACTGGAGTGAGGAGATGCCGAAGCTGTCAAACAAGTGGGCAAGGACTGCCGCACCCCAAGCATACCGTCCCACTCTGTCTAGGTCCTCCAGTAAGGGTAGAAATCGGCAGCTCACTGCGTCACCCTGGGTCGCTAGAAGCAGCTTGCCGATCAGCAGAATAAGGAACCTCCTCAACTCCATGTCTGCCTGTGGGCCTGCCTCGGTCGTAAAACTCTCTCTGGCTCCAGCCTCTAACCTCTTCTCATGAGCTGTCGAAGTCTCCCCCACCCCCCTCTGTGTGTGGAACAGGCCGAGACTCTCCTGCAAGACGATCCTCGACACTAGCGAGGTCCGGCCAGTCCCCTCCAGCTCCAAGCCTAGCAATCTGCGCGCCATCTCCCGGTAGTCGGGGTAAGTGTAACCCGTCACTGCCGATCCGTGCACCCGCAGCCCGGTGATGCGAGTGACATCTTCTAGAGTCGGGATCATATGACCCCAGGGGAAAAGGAAGGCCTTGCACCCTGTGTCCCATCTGGCTTTCAGAGCCCTGATCAGTCCCACGTCCACTCTCAGCACCTCGATCTCTAGGAACTCCCCGAAGCCCATTCGGCGGAGGCGGGCCCGTTGAAACTCCGGTAGTGCGGAGTAGGCAGCCCGAACCAATGTCCATGAAATTCGGGCACGGACTGCACCCTCCACACCCTGCACACAACATAAAAGCAAGAAGGCATCATTTCGTCAAACAAAAGAAAAAATCAGAAACAGAAAAAACTAGCATGCTGTTCTTTGTCGCGCTATATCGACATAGCGCGTTCTTCAAGAACGCGCTATGAAGATATAGCGCGTTCATCTTCTGTGGGTAGGGGGCGACCCCTCATTCCCCAATTTCTATCCATGGGCATTCTGCCCTACATTTTGATTTAGGGGGGTGGCTCCCCTTCCGTTTTCATCCATTTGAAAGAAAAAAGATAAGAAAAATCAAAAGAAAACGAGATTGGGGAGGGTTCCTTACCACTCGCCGCTTTCGGGCCGCCCTGCCTCCAACCGGCTCTGTTGCTCCTTCCTCGGCCGTCGGGGCACCCTCAACTTCCTGGGCCTCGGCATTGGGAATGTTCATTTCGTCTCCCTCGAGCCTAGCCGAGACCGTGGCCTCCGAATCGGCAGAGGGCGCCCGTTCTTCTTCCACGTGTGATCTTTGGCGGCCGCGGGTGGCGCACCGTTTGGAGCGTCGGGGAGCGTCTCCCTCCATCGGATTAATGCAAATAGGGGCTGGGCTGGTGAGAGGGCGAGAGGGCGGGAGAGGGAGTAGGGAGAGGGAAAAGAGTGAGTTTGAAATAATAGAAGGGGGGGTGGTTTTTGAAAACCTGCGGGTAGATGACGCGCTATATGTTCATAGCGCGACAATGTCGCGCTATGTATATATAGCGCGATAATCAAAGGAAAAGGGGGGGGGGGGAGAAAATAAAAGAAAATGCAGCTTGTGGATGAATAAAAATTTGAGTTCTCCTGCTTACACGTACTTGAAGTTGTTCTACTTGTGCTTAACATTGTATTTCAGGAAAAGAAAAAAAATGAAGTGGCACGCCATCAGGTAAGTATTTCCTTATCCCTTCCTTTATTGCATTACTATATGCTATTTTACATTATTATATCATCTCGAGGACCGGCTGGTTTTCTGTATGTTTCGGGATTTGAGTTCCCCTCTACCAAAAACAGTGATGATCTAGAAACATGCAGTTAATCGTCGGATAGGCCGTTAGGTCAGGCACATTTGGGGACGATGGACTTCATCTCGCACGCCGTGGTTGCGGATAATTCTTGACTCGAATTTGTTTGATTTAGCAATATTATCCTGGAGTATCTTATATTTTATCCTTCCTTTGCATTTGTTTTAAGGATTTCTTTTATTTTAGCCCTGCATGCATCATGCCTCCTTTCGCATTCATAATCGCCCAACCTTCTTCCTAATTAAGGATCAATGTATGCTTATGTCCTTGAACAAAGGAATTCAATTCCATTTCAAATTTGAAACATTGCTCCCAGTTAAGCACTGGATCTCGCTGGTCGATGTGACCCTTGCCTGGATTTTGCTTATCACATTTTAATCCAATCTTCTTCATTTGATCCACTCCTTAGCTGTGAACCGCACGATGGCGTCGATGGATCCGCCGGGCTCGTGTCTATTCCACTAATAGACTGAAATTCGTAGTTGCTACGCGCTACGGATGCCTCTTTTGCAAGAGGTTAATCAGCTCCCTTTTCTTTGTTCCGTGCCTATCATTCTAGGCCGGAGTTACCTGTGCTAGCTTGATCTTGTGGTTAGCTCGGAGTTTTCTGGATTATTCCTATCATTTGTCGGTTGAGATGGGTGTCTTTTTCTCCCTGATATCCACTTATCAGTCCGCTCCCCTGCATTTGCACTTCATCTTCACGTCACCACCATTCTGTGTTGTCTCCGTTTTGCCTCCGTTTCACCTCCGTTTCGCTCCCCTGCAAAGCGGATATCAAGGAGGGGCATCTGTAGACACCCAATTTTGGCTGTTAAATTGAGCATTTTCTTTGTTCTCTTAGTTAATGCCCTAATTGATCCTTAATTGGTTGATTTTATGGGATTTCTCCCCCTTCTTGGCCCAACATTTCAATACCATACCTTGGATCTCCTCTTGAGTTTGGCATTCCTGCGCTATCCGCTCTTATCGCTTTCTCGTTCATTGCGCATTGTGGATCTAATTGGAGTTATCATTTGAGCAGTTGTTATTTCTTGACGTTTGATCATTGTAGCATCCACTTTGGATGTTTTTCTCACTCAACATTTGATTAATGGCTGCCCAAAGGATATTTCTTCTTTTTTTTAATCATTTAATGGGCCTTTAGTTATCGCGCTATATCGTCATAGCGCGTTCTTCATGAAAGCGCTATGGTTGTATAGCGCGTTATCAAGCAGAGTCCCTTTCCAAATCGGACTTCCTTCTTTCGATCCAGAGTCCTTATTTGGTAAGTTGCTGATTGTGTTTCTTATCCAGGAAGGTTTCTAAACCTAGCAGGAACCTTTTCCCCTCCTTAATCGGCAAGATTACCTCGATTCGAGCCGCCAAATCATCGGATTGAATCAAACTCCGACCTAGGGTTTGTGTTCGATCTTCCTCCTTTAAATTGAACCTTTTGGCCGTCGTTTGTGGGGGATGCAACTCAGGGCATTAACGAGGAGAAGGATGCTCCTAATTCCAGATCAATAACTCCTTGCTTCTCGCACATTTAAGGGAGTATTTAAGGGCTATGCTTGTGTTCTTCCCCGTTCTTCTTTTCTTCCTCAATTCGTTGAATTTAATCTCTGCATACATAGCATATTGATTTCAAAATTCTCGTTTTGCAAAATACATGCATTCACACACATCACACCCATCTTTTGGCCCTAATATAGGGGTTTAAAAAAACCAAACCCCCAGGTAATCGAGCCCCCTTTTTACATGCTTTTGATTAAGAATAGGGGCAGATTCTACTCGAATCTCGATCTAATGGGCCTTCTGTTTGTTGTTTATGATTGTTTGCAGGCACTAGAGGATTGATACGTGGAGCCCTTGCACCTTGGCCGGCCTTGGAGCAAGGAAGGAACGAACCCAAATAAACCCCGCTACCTGTCTGATATCGCGCTACACGAAGATAGCGCGACCTGAAGAACACCCTAGGACGATATAGCGCGTTAATCTCCAGGCCCACAGCTGCCCCCCCCCCCCTCATGAATTTTTGAGGTATGTAACATGCCCCTATCCTAATCTCTTATTATTCGGCATGTTTCTGGCCTCAGTGGTGATCACGGATCTTAATTGTTGCATGTGAGCACCCCCTTTTGTATCATTAATTTAGTTCTATATTTGCCCAAAATCTTCATTATTCATCAAATCGGGGGTTAGTTCTAATTTCATAATCTACACTTCCCAGTTAGCACGATTTGCGGCCATTGTGAGAATGAAATGTAAGAAAGTTAACCTATAGATAATTTCTAAATAACTATATCATCCCGGGCTCTACCCAATTCTCACATGGGTTCAGAAATTTCTTCCTAGTTCATAGGTATGGGTCCTTAAACCTTGGACTTAGCCTATGACATAACATTTTCCTAGGACTAACTTATGCCTAGGCTCTAATGCCAATTTAACTGTCACGCCCCGTGATATATGTACATCGGAAGATATTCGGGAATGTGGACAGTCGGCAATACGTCTCAAGCTAACAATATAATCAGAGCGCTAATCATTCATACATAAGAAGAATGAACACAATGTGATGTACTCAAATTTTCAACTTTATTGAATAATAATAATCAAGGTAGACAAACGACATGACTAATTCCAGATCAATAACTCCTTGCTTCTCGCACATTTAAGGGAGTATTTAAGGGCTATGCTTGTGTTCTTCCTCGTTCTTCTTTTCTTCCTCAATTCGTTGAATTTAATCTCTACATACATAGCATATTGATTTCAAAATTCTCGTTTTGCAAAATACATGCATTCACACACATCACACCCATCTTTTGGCCCTAATATAGGGGTTTAAAAAAACCAAACCCCCAGGTAATCGAGCCCCCTTTTTACATGCTTTTGATTAAGAATAGGGGCAGATTCTACTCGAATCTCGATCTAATGGGCCTTCTGTTTGTTGTTTATGATTATTTGCAGGCACTAGAGGATTGATACGTGGAGCCCTTGCACCTTGGCCGGCCTTGGAGCAAGGAAGGAACGAACCCAAATAAACCCCGCTACCTGTCTGATATCGCGCTATACGAAGATAGCGCGACCTGAAGAACACGCTAGGATGATATAGCGCGTTAATCTCCAGGCCCACAGCTGCCCCCCCTCATGAATTTCTGAGGTATGTAACATGCCCCTATCCTAATCTCTTATTATTCGGCATCTTTCTGGCCTCAGTGGCGATCACGGATCTTAATTGTTGCATGTGAGCACCCCCTTTTGTATCATTAATTTAGTTCTACATTTGCCCAAAATCTTCATTATTCATCAAATCGGGGGTTAGTTCTAATTTCATAATCTACACTTCCCAGTTAGCACGATTTGCGGCCATTGTGAGAATGAAATGTAAGGGAGTTAACCTATAGATAATTTCTAAATAACTATATCATCCCGGGCTCTACCCAATTCTCACATGGGTTCAGAAATTTCTTCCTAGTTCATAGGTATGGGTCCTTAAACCATGGACTTAGCCTATGACATAACATTTTCCTAGGACTAACTTATGCCTAGGCTCTGATGCCAATTTAACTGTCACGCCCCGTGATATATGTACATCGGAAGATATTCGGGAATGTGGACAGTCGGCAATACGTCTCAAGCTAGCAATATAATCAGAGCGCTAATCATTCATACATAAGAAGAATGAACACAATGTGATGTACTCAAAATTTCAACTTTATTGAATAATAATAATCAAGGTAGACAAAGTCCTTGCCCACTTTTCCTGGCGGTTATCCAGCAGACGAGCGGCCTGCCGCTCCACGTGGGGAGGGAACTCCTCCTGGCGAGGGGGAAGATTCGGATGAAAATTGGGTGAGATCGGACATCTCCAAAACTCGTCCGTCGCCTCCGCCTTCACCCAGAAGAATTGGGTCTTCCACCCCTTGTGCGAGGAGTCCTTCGCTGCGAGTGAGATGCAACTCCTTTTCCTCCTCGTCTGGATAAAGTAGAAGCCCTTCCCCTCCGATAGGTGCGCTTTCAACTCGAAAAAATAGTGAAAGAGGTCCAAGGAAAGAAAAATGTCGTGCTGACGACAGAGAATCCGAAAGGCGGAAAGAAGGAGATACGAGTTGGCCACCAACTGAATAGGCGCCAACCGGAAAAACTCGAGAAGCTTAAGCACAAGAGGCTCGAAGGGATGGCGGAACCCACTCTTCCAAGCTAGAAGAAAAGTGCAAATGTGCCCCGTACGGCTGTCCAGACTCGTCTCATACGGGGCGACGGCAGCGAAGCTGTACCTGAGAGGCAAGCGAAAGCGATGCTCCAACTTCCTCACCTCGGCCTCCCCCAACTCACTGCAGTTGGGGACGGGCTCCCGCCTCACCTGCCCGATTTCCAAAGACCGATCCGTCATCAAGTTGGAAGATGATCCCTCGCGCGAGCTCGAAGACTCCAGGGGGGAAGGAAGTTGCCGGACCGCCTCCGCGGTTATCCTCGCCAACTCCTCAAACGCCGCCGCAAGACTTTGCTCCTCCACTGTGCCCTCACGGCGCATCTAGGAGCCCCAGAAGCAAAGAAACTAAGGAAAGCCTAAAACCCTGAGATGCCTAGAACGACGAACAGCGCCCAACGCCTATAAAACCCCGGAGGAAGGTGGCGCGTCGTTCCGTGCTCTGAGAAAAGGGGGGCCCCTTCGTTTCAAATCCATCAGGATCATCATTACAGGCCCAGGCGACCACTACACGTGGCTCCATAACGCCAACAGAATTCCACCCACCTGAGCCACGCCGGTCCAAAGCCTCAAAAGCTACTCGACCGAGCCTCCATGGCTCGGGAGTAGGAGGGGGACAAGTGGAGAGGGGGATTTCTGTAGCCCACCTAAAGAGCAGCCCAACAAGACCCAACAGGGTCCAACGAGGCAAGCTCACCTGAGTGACAGCCCATAGGGCGCACTCAGGAAAGAAAAGCCCAATGAACAAACACTCGAGGAATCAACTCTCCCCGGCGGCCCCTAGGCTCGGAGGGCCTGAGTGATGGTCAGGTCACACGGTGGGTCCGGCCCAAGCCGTTTCCCCGCCCGGGAGAGACAGGCATTAGCCGACCTATCCGACCCCTCTTTCGCCGAGCTATGCTCATCGCCCGGACAGGGGTGGCGTTTCAGAAGCTCGGCCAGACCAGATATTATCCGTTCGTGCTGCCGTTAAGAGTCCCCAACGAACAGGGGAATCAAGAAGCCGCCGGACTTCGAGGCGATAACGTTCCCACGATAAGGCCATGAAAGCCCACGTTGAGGACGTAACTCCCGCCGGAGACCCCTCAGCTTGCAGGACTCCTGAAGGCGGCACCCTATTTAAATCAGGGATACCCTCTGATGGAAAAGAGAGCCATTAAGGTACTCATACACCCAAACTCCTGAGCAATCCGCTTCACCCTCTGGTGGAGAGGAATCTCACGCACTAGTTTTTCTCCTTCCCATTATTGCTTCCACCACAGCTCTACTGACTTAACCATCGGAGGGTTTTTCCCCAGGGAAACCCCCTGGGCCCTCTGATACGTTTCCCTGTCTTGCAGTTCATCTTCTGGTGATCCACAGCCCGCTCAGGACACAGCGCGAGATTTCGCCTCTTCAACGTAATTAATGTTTTTGCTCTAGAAGGTAAGATAAAGGAAATACGATAAATCATATGAATAAAACCGAAGTAACAACACAAGTTGCAAGATATAAACCATAGAGATATGAATGTTCATGTAGAATGAGAGCAGGATCAAGTTAGAATATAATGTGGCCTTTCATTAACGAGAATGTACTAGAATTTAACGAGAATGTACTTTTCATAACCATAAAGGCTATGCACAAGAAAGTCATGTAATAAGAATATAATAATTTCATGATGAGCCTCGTGGTTTTCACCTGTTTATAAAAAAAGTACTCCCGCGTAATGCGACGCCAGTGTTCATCATACTCCAAGGTTTACATTATGTTTCTGGCCATCTGCCGAGGGGGGTAGCGTCGAGCCCTTGGACACTTTTCATGCCCGCTCTTGCATCTCCAAGTTATAAATCAAGCTACTTCCACGAGAAATATAAAGTTAGCCGATAATGTAAATTTTAAACAATAGCTTTATGATGACAAAGATCAAGGTAAGAACGCATAAAAAATGATTCATATGAGTTCAAAAATGAATTAAGAACAATGTCATGCTACGGAAGAAATCTGACAGCACTGTTGGTTTATGCTAGTGTCTCCTTGGATTTGGTGTGTACCACGTGGGTTATGGGACCCACGTGGGACCATCGGTGCTTGGCAGCCCAACCCGCCGCATGGATTATGGGGTCCATGTGCGAAGCCCCTCATGCCCGCCCACAGCACGTCATAGACGTGGGGCTCTGCCCTGCCATAAGGAAATACGGTCTAACCTTCGCTACTAGCTCGAGCTTTTAGCGCAACGGTAGGGGCTTGATCCTGTAAACTGGTATCAGAGAGAGGTCACGGGTTCAAATCCCAGGTGCCGCTGGGGGGGAGATTGTTGGTTTATGCCAGCGTCTCCTTGGATTTGGTGTGTACCATGTGGGGTATGGGACCCACGTGGGACCATCGGTGCTTGGCAGCCCAACCCGCCGCATGGATTATGGGGTCCATGTGCGAAGCCCCTCATGCCCGCCCACAGCACGTCATAGACGTGGGGCTCTGCGCTGCCATAAGGAAGTACGGTCTAACCTTCGCTACTAGCTCGAGCTTTTAGCGCAACGGTAGGGGCTTGATCCTGTAAACAAACAAAATGGAAATGGTGTTGTTGTTAGGAATAAAGCTAGACTGGTTGCACAGGGCTACAATCAAGAGTTCAGTATCGACTTCGAAGAGTCCTTTGCACCAGTAGCCAGATTAGAAGCCATTCGGTTGTTGCTTGCATATGTTGTAAGTCATGGAATAAAATTACAACAAATGGATGTAAAAAGTGCTTTCTTAAATGGAATAATAAAAGAAGAAGTATATGTGGAACAACCCCCTGGTTTTGAATGTACAGAAAATCCTAACCACGTATACAGGTTAGACAAAGCACTGTATGGACTCAAGCAGGCACCTCGAGCCTGGTATGACCGGCTCAGCTCCTTCCTCACTGAAAAAGGATATTCAAGAGGTAAAGTGGACCAGACATTGTTTACAAAGGTAAGGAATTCCAATATCATTCTGGTTCAAATATATGTTGATGACATTGTCTTCGGTTCTACTAAACCCAGTTTGTGTAAAGAGTTTGCTAACTTAATGATTACAGAATTTGAAATGAGACTCATGGGTGAACTTCAATTTTTTCTAGGCTTGCAGATCACCCAAAGCAGGGACGGATGCTTTATTAGTCAGACAAAGTACATCAAGGAGGTACTGAAGAAGTATAAAATGGAAAATCTGAAGGAAATCAGCACTCCCATGTGCACAAACACACCCTTGGATGCAGATTAGAAAGGTACACAAGTTGATGCCAAGACTTATCGAGGTATGATAGGGTCACTTTTATACCTTACTACATCAAGGCCTGATATTCAATTCTGTGTTTGCATGTGTGCACGCTTTCAAGCTGATCCTAGAGAATCCCACTTAAGTTCTGTCAAGCGTATTTTTAGATACCTTGCTGGAACTCAAGACCTAGGGATTTGGTATCCTGCATCCTGCTCCTTTGATCTGGTATCATATTCGGATGCAGACTATGCTGGATGTAAATTTGACAGAAAAAGTACTAGTGGCTACTGCCAATTTTTGGGTGGGTGCTTGGTCTCTTGGGCTTCCAAGAAACAACACTCAGTGGCACTGTCCACTGCAGAGGCAGAATATGTCGCTGCAGGGAGCTGTGGCACTCAAGTGTTGTTGATCAAGCATCAGCTCCAAGATTACCAAACTAATCTTGGATGTGTCCCAATATTGTGTGATAACACAAGTGCTATAAACCTGGCCAAGAACCCCATCCAGCACTCTAGGACCAAGCATATTGAAATCAGACATCATTTCTTAAGAGATGAGGTCAGTAAAGGGAGTTTCAAGATTGTATTTGTAGAGTCTGAACTTCAACTAGCTGATATTTTTACCAAGCCTCTCATTAATGAGCGTTTTTCATATCTTAGGAGAGAGCTTAGACTCTGCAATTTACATTCTGAAGCTTGAATTGTTTGCATGTTCAAATGTCTGAATGCTCTTTAATTGCCTTTGTCATGATCATTTGATGTCCTGCTATGGTCAAAATATCCATGTTTGAATAATTCATACACTTAGGGGGAGTATGAATCCTTGTTAGTTTGACTTGTTTTTGTTCATCTGAAATAAAACCTCAGCATGTTCACAATTTCATCCGTTTTTATTCTCTTAAATCATGCTTGAGTTAAGGGGGAGTTAGGTATAAATAGTCCTTGGAATAAATTTGGAAGTCTGTAGATAAGATGTCTGATGCGGTAACGTAGCCTCTAGGATGCGTCCACGCAGCGGTGGACTGCCTCTGATCACTGATAAACTGTCCGAGCAGAATGGCTGAGTGCGTCGACGCTGCAGGTGTTCTGCGTCGACGCTCTACTGGAAACAGAGAGCTGTGGTGGTGACTGTGTTCTCACGTCTAGTCCATAGGGTCGACTCATCCATCCTTCTTGCTAGACTTGTTCTTCTTCAAGAGTCTCCTTTGCACCCCATCATGCTTATCTTCTATCTTATTCACCTTCTGCTCCCATCAAGTGCCACCAAGATTTCTTGATGTACTCTCCTTCTATTCTAGAATAAGGGAATTGTCTCAAATGTTAGGGTGAACAGTTAATGCCTTAAATTCAGGGGGAGCTAAGGGGATAATTTTTAATGAAAACAAGTTTTTCTCAGAATAGCTTCACACTACTTAATGATATAAAATGTGTGTCCTTCAATGTTTGAACTCAACAGTACTTGAACCTAAAAGTGATTGAATCTGGAATAAGGACTAAACAAGTTAATATGACTTGGTTCCTATCATCTCTTTATCCCAAATTAATCAAAAGTAGAAGGATCTTTCAATGAATTGGAATTTAATTGGTATTGTTGCTAAAGTTTGTTTAGGTCTAAAAAGGAGCTAAAAGATAAAGTGCAACACACAATGTATCTGTAATACGCAGAGCACTGGTAGGCTCTCACTGAGAAACTGGCTCTATGTACCAAAGAAGTGCTAAAGAGAAAGTCATGAGGTGGACTACTATCTCTATCCTTAAATGAAAATAATCCATTTCAGAGCAATGGTGACTCTCAACCGAGAAACTACCTTCCTCACCCATGAAGTGTTGAAAGGCATGTCATGAGGTTGATCACTACCTCTGATTCATGGCAAAATGGTTAGCTATGCTGAGTAACCGGGGACTCTGGTGCCTGATAAGCATGTGTACTTGTGTCACAAGGCTAGCTATACTTGACTGCTAATGGATGCAATAAATAAAATAAAAATTAAAACACATGTGTGTTAGTATGAAATCAAAAGGCTCAACAGATCTAATGAACTCATCCTCAATGCTCATTAAATTTCTTTCTACAAAGATTTTTCGAAATTGAATAATGCAGGATACAGAAGTGAGAAGATCCCTAGTATGAAGCTCGTTTAGAAATTATTCCATTTCTGCACTGTTAATGTTCATTTTTGTGATTCAAACTTGGTAGAATATCATTATTTTATGTCACTGAATGTTTCGACGTTAATCTGAGTAAATTTAGTTTTCATGGGAATTTGAACTGAAGCTATTAAAAATCCCTGAGTATGAGTGTATTACCTTATGAACCCTGGACTCTAACGATAATTCCCAAGTTCTGTTCTTTAAGCTGCTTCTTCTCTCTTTTAAAATCTTTGTCTGGCAGAGTCTATTTACACTATGGCGTCGACGCACCCTTGTTCATAAGGTCGACGCATGTAAGGCCCGTGCCTTAATGGATCCTTAATGGATTTTGTTCTAGTATTTATTCTGGAATTTTCGGCTATTTTCCTAGATTTTTAGGAATTTTTCTAGTATTTTTCCAGATTTATTTGGAGCTTTGAGGGTTATTAGAGATTAATAAGATTTTAATATATATAATAATTATATTATATATATTTTATTTTTATTTTTATTTCTTTTAATCCCTCACCCTCACCCTCCCTCTCTCCCTGTCGATCTCTTTCACCCTCACTCTCTCTCCTCCGCGATCGCCTCTCCCCCCCCTCTCTTGGGTTGTAGGCCAATCGCCGGCGGATTGAAGCGTGGTTGGCGCCGTTGGATTCCTCGCGTCGAGAGGAACGCGTGGGTACCCATCTCGGCATGGTTCGGTGATCGTGGGAGCGAGGTGGAGCTTGAAGGCCCGGTGAGCCTACCTCCTTGCATGCGGTGTTATCGCCGGTTTCGGCTCGCAAAAGGTAGGGGGATGGAATCCTGATCTCGCTAGGATCATTTCCTATAGCTCGTTATTTCGATTAGAACCCCGTAGCATGCTTAATGTTCATATTCCATAATTTTGGGGTTTTAGCTTAATTCTCGATTTTCATGCATTGTGGGCTTTGAATGTGTGGTATTTAGCTATTATTTTGTTGCTTGGGTTGTATGGTTTGACAGGTTACAGGTTTCTACGATGTTACCCGACGATTTTTATCGTCCGGGAGGGCTCCGATTTTCAAACCGTACCCGCCCGTGTTCCAGGTGGTGTGACGGTCCTGCCAGGAACCGTTACACGCCTGACGGTCCTTAGTGGACGCGTCATTTCCAAACAACGGCCCGATGAGGGTGCGTTATTTGGAGAGTAACGGTGGGATCCCCATCCGTTACTCGTCTGTCGTTTTACGTTGACCGGGTGAGGCGGTTGGCCCGACGGCCAGTCGGCCGGCCGTCGCCTCGGTCCGACGCGCCTGGACGAGCGCGTCGCTTCGCCTGCGTCTGATTTCAAACGATGTACGCTGGTTTTTGGCCTCGGGTGGATGTAATGGCGGTGACCCAACGCGTTACATCGATGTAACGCACAGGGCCCCTACCGTCACATTCCCTTTTGGGCGTTTTGAGCTGGAACTCAGGCGGAAGTGACAGACGGGGACAGGCGCGTCGTTTTTGTTGTAACGCGCCAGCCTCCGACCGTTACTTTCATGTAGCGCGTGGGCATCTGACCGCCACTTGCCTGTTGGGTTTAATAAGTTGCCAGCCCATTTGTTATGCGTTCCTTTACGTAACCGTGCCATGTTTATGTTGTTTTACTATTCGATGGCATGTTGCTTATACCAATAGAGTAGCTTTTCTTTCCATGCAATGGAGCCACTGTTGTTGCCCTAGGTCCGTTGAGTACCGACCCGCTTGAGGATAGCGGAGGGGTGTTTCCCATACACGGTTTGTAAGCTAGTTCCGTGGGCTCCTAGCCAATGGTAGCGTCCTACCAAGGGAGAAAACTAGCTAGAGGGCCTGGCTCAGGCTAGAGTCAGTGTGTGCACACGTGGTCGGAGACTGTGGACTGACACCGACGGGTGCCACTCCGACTGGTCACTTGGTTTGGTATTGTTTGCGCGCTCAGCTTGTCGCTTTGTCGACTGC
Source organism: Amorphophallus konjac (assembly GCA_022559845.1). NCBI lineage: Eukaryota > Viridiplantae > Streptophyta > Magnoliopsida > Alismatales > Araceae > Amorphophallus > Amorphophallus konjac. The sequence goes on from CM040120.1 coordinate 144,051,336, forward strand.
GAGTGCTTGAGACGCAATGTAAGTCGTCAGTGGACGCATCTGGTTTCTGCTCCAGTGGTTGTCCTTCCTTATTGTTTGGATTAGTTAAGGCTTATTCTATTTTGGTAGATTTAGTTTTAGTCGCTTGCATTTATTTAGTTGTGGCATGTGTTAGCTGTTCTACTTACTTAGTTAGAGTTTACAGCTTTACTTGAGTAGTTTATTCATGCCATTGCCTGTTATTTTAATTAAATGCATGCTCTAATTGCTTTTATTTATGCATGAATGCTTGTTTAGTGCGAGGTAGGGATCCGCGTGGCCCCTACTGAGTCTGGCTGTGACTCACCCTTCTCCTTTCAAGTGAGCCGCGCCCGTCATCTCCCGGTGCTTCGTGAGCTATTTCGGAGACCGCGTCCTGCTTTAGTTGAGGCACCTTTTTGAGGCTTTTGTGGTACCTTTGCTGGGGTATGCCCCGTGTAGTTGCACTCTTGTGGACTAGTACTTTTATTTATCTGGACTAGTATATATATATATCACTCTGGTTATTTTGAATTGCTTCCGCACTTGTGTTAATTTTATTACTTAATTGTAATCTACGCGTTCCAAATTGCAGTTCGTTATACATTCCCTTGACATAACCCTACTAACCCTTCAGGGGCCTCATCAGCCTCTTGGGTGGCTTCCCCAGTCCTTGGTATCGGTGTATCGATGTTATCGGTATATCAGTATCCTGAACTCTGGGTCGTTACAGTTGGTATCAGAGCGATGTTGAGGAACTGTATAAGGAATTGAAATTTGCGCTTGTCCAGAGCTAGTCCCGTGTCGTCTATTGCTGGCTTAGGGTGTTTTCTGCGTGATTGATGGATTTTATTGTTGTTTTATGATCTCAGTAGAGTAATTATGCCGCCTCGTCGAGGAAGACCTCCTCGAGTTCCTCGTGCTCCTTGAGATGTGCCGAGGGAAGATAGCGGTTCTGCACCTCCTCCTGTAGTTCCTGCTGTTCCCGTTGCACCAGTAGTTCCTCCTCCAGCGCCGATTGTTGCACCTCCGGTTGAAGTGCCTGGCAGTCGAGGCAAGGCTTTGAAAGAATTCCTGATGTTCAATCCGCCTCCTTTCGATGGTCAAGCTGATCCAGAGGTTGCAAGGCAATGGGTGGATGCTATCGAGCGTGTTTTTGTTTCGATGGAATGTGCTGAAGATGAGAAAGTTATGCTTGCCACTTTTCAACTCTAGGGTGCAGCCATTACGTGGTGGAAGGCCGAGTGGCAGGTCACTTTTCATTCAAGACCTCTTCGGCAGATCACATGGGCAGAGTTTGTTGCTACTTTTGAGCGTGCCTACACTCCTGCCTGTTTGCAAATGGCAAAGATGTATCAATTCATGGAGCTGACTCAAGGCAGTATGACTGTGCTTCAGTATCGGAATAAGTTTATGGAATTGGGTCAGTATGCGCCCCATGTGCTGGCTAGTGAAGCTTTGAAGACACAGCAATTCTTGCGAGGGTTGAGGCCAGAATTGAAGATTCCCCTCATTGCTAGTCGCGTTGCAGACCTTGATAGTGCGTGCCAGACAGCTGTGGCACTTGAGCTGGAGATGACGAGACCGGGTGGATATCCTCAGGCAAGGTCAGTTCAGCCCGCAGTACAGTCTCAGCAGGTGTACCGACTGCCAGTGCCAGGTGTTCCCTCAGTCCAGTCAGAGGTTAGCAGTGTTTCCTCTCCTTCCAAGACCAAGTTCAAAAGGTTCAAGAAGAAGAAGAAGTTTTTCCAGCAGCCGTCCGGTACAGATGTAGTTCAATAGCCGACAGCACCTTCTACTCAGACTCGTCAGAGTTCAGCTGTCAGTCAGCCATGGACGTGTCAGAGATGCGGTGGTCATCACAAGGGCCATCCGTGTTCTCTTCCCGTTGTTTGCTTTCGGTGTGACCAGCCAGGTCATGCGGTTTGGGATTGCCTGTTGAGGCCGAAACAATTGCAAGCTCCTCAGTTTCCTCAACCTCAGCAGCTGCAATTCAGACCTCCTCCTGCACCGCAAGCTCAACAGTTCTTTTCTCAAGCGTCGGCGTCTTCTCAGCAATCCTCGGCCGGATCAAGGAAGCAGAAAGGCAAGGTTTCACATATGACTAGAGCTGATGCTGTTGCAGCCCATCTTGTGGAAGGTACAATTATGCTTTATGGTCATTCAGCTCGTGTCTTATTTGATTCTGGTGCTTCTCACTCTTTTATTTCTGAGGATTTCATGGCATGTATTGAGGAACCAACTTCAGAGATAACTTGTGAGATGTACGTTGAGATGCCTTCGGGAGATTTCATGATTACACCTCTGTGTTTGGAAGAGTCTCCGGTTATGATCGATAATCACCAGTTGCCGGCGAGATTGTATGTATTGCAGCTGGCGGATTATGATGTTATTCTGGGAATGGATTGGTTGGAGCATTATGGAGCTGTGGTTGACTGCAGATCGAAGAAAGTCTATTTTCAGCCACAGGGGAAGTCAGCTTTTTATTTCCAAGGTATTCGATCCCGTTCTTCTCGTATGGTTATTTCTGCTATTCGAGCCTTCAGGTTGCTTAGTGCAGGTTGCCAGGGATTTCTTGCTTCTGTGGTCGCTGTTGAGAAACCACGACAGGAAGTCAGTGATATTCCTGTTGTTTGTGAGTTCCCTGATGTGTTTCCTGACGAGTTGCCAGGCTTACCCCCAGAGCGAGAGGTTGAGATGGTGATTGAACTGATTCCAGGTACAGGCCCGTTAGCGAAGGCACCGTACCGAATGGCTCCAGCTAAATTGAAAGTACGGCGAGCACAACTACTTGAGTTAGTGGAAAAGGGTTATATTCGCCCCAGCTTTTCTCCGTGGAGTGCTCCAGTGTTGTTTGTGAAAAAGAAAGATGGAAGCCTGAGACTTTGTATTGATTACAGGCAGCTGAATCAGGTGACTATCAAGAATAAATATCCGCTTCCCAGGATTGATGATTTGTTTGACCAGTTATAGTCTGCTACTGTCTTTTCACGGATTGATCTCCGATCTAGCTACTTCTAATTGCGAATCCGGGAATCTGATATGGAGAAGACGACTTTCAGCACTCGTTATGGTCACTTTGAATTTCTGGTCATGCCGTTTGGTTTGACTAATGCCCCAGCAGCTTTTATGGACCTAATGCAGTGTATCTTTCGTCCATTTCTCGATCAGTTTGTGGTGATCTTTGTTGATGATATTTTGATCTATTCTGCCTCTGATGAAGATCATGTGCAGCATTTGAGGATCGTTCTGCAGACCCTAAGAGATCACGAGCTTTATGCGAAGTTCAGTAAATGTGAATTCTGGCTTCGGGAGATTCATTTTCTTGGTCACGTGATTTCTGGTGACAGAGTGGCAGTAGACCCTGCAAAGATTGATGCCGTGTTGAGCTGGCAGAGCCCTAGAACTGTGACAGAAATACGAAGCTTCCTAGGTTTGGCTGGGTATTACCGCAGATTCATCCAAGATTTTGCGAAGATTGCAGCCCCGATGACTAGACTGACTCGTAAAGATGTACCTTTCGTCTGGTCGGATCAGTGTGAGACTAGCTTTGTTGAATTGAAAAGGCTATTGACTTCTTCTCCTGTGTTGATTTTGCCTTCCGACTCGGGTGGTTTTCTGGTTTGTTCTGATGCTTCTTGAGTAGGTTTGGGTGCAGTGCTGATGCAACATGGTAAAGTTATCGCATATGCATCTCGGCAATTGAAACGACATGAAGAGAATTATCCCACTCATGATCTGGAGCTAGCTGCAGTTATTTTTGACTTAAAGATTTGGAGACATTATCTGTATGGTGAGAAATTTTAGATTTTTACTGATCACCAGAGTTTACAGTATATATTCTCCCAGAAAGATTTGAATCTCAGGCAGCGCCGATGGATGGAATTCATGAAAGATTTTGACTTCACACTCTCCTATCAACCGGGTTAAATGAATGTTGTGGCTAATGCTCTGAGCAGGAAAGTGCAGGTCAGTCATTTGTTGCTTCATGAATGGAAATTATGGAAATGGCTTCCGAGCGGGGCATTCAGTGCAGAGTTTCCTGCTGACCCGAAGATGGCGGTTTGTGCTAGTTTGATTTTGCGTTGAGCTCTATATCAGCAGATTAAAGAAGCTCAACAAGCAGATTCTGATTTGGCCCGTGTTATATCAAGATACGATGTGGAATTTGATGATAAGCTGGTTGTCAGTTTCCAGGGCAGATGGTATGTTCCCCCTGATGATGATTTGAGGCATGAGATTCTGAGGGAAGCCCATGGTTCCCGTTTTGCTATTCATCCAGGTGTCACCAAGATGTATCAGAATTTGAAAAAGCAGTTCTGGTGGCCAGGTTTGAAGAAAGACGTGGCTATATTTTTTTCTAAGTGCTTGACTTGTCAGCAGGTTAAAGCCGAACATCAAAAGCCAGGTGGTTTGCTTCAGCCATTAGAGATTCCGATGTGGAAATGGGACCATGTTACTACAGATTTTGTGGTGGGTTTGCCTCGGACTTCTCAAGGTTTTGATGGTATCTGGTTGCTTGTTGACAGATTGACTAAAATTGCCAGATTATTGCCGATTAAGATTGCCTGGAATGTGCAGAGGTTGGCCGAGCTGTATGTGCAGAAGATCGTGCCACTGCATGGAGTTCCTGTTTCACTTGTGTCAGATCGTGACCCACGTTTTACCTCCGGCTTCTGGCGTAGTTTCCAGAAAGCTTTGGGCACTGAGTTAGCTTTCAGTTCAGCGTATCACCCTCAGTCAGATGGACAGTCAGAGAGGACTATTCAGACTTTAGAGGATATGCTGAGATTGTGTTGCCTTGATTGGCAGGGGTCGTGGAGTCAGCATTTGCCACTTGTTGAATTTGCCTATAATAACAGTTTTCACTCCAGTATTGGAATGGCTCCTTATGAAGCACTATATGGTCATCCTTGTCATACTCCCCTGAATTGGTTTGATGTTGGGGACAGATTGTTGACCAGACCTGATATGGTGCAACAGTGTTCTGATGTGGTTCGTCTGATCAGGCAGAGATTGTTGACGGCTCAGAGTCGACAGAAAAGTTATGCAGATTAGCGTAGACGTCCACTACAATTTGAGCTAGGGGATATGGTGTTTGTTAAAATATCTCCGATGAAAGGTGTTTCCAGATTTGGGAAGCGTGGAAAGCTTAGTCCGCGGTATGTTGGTCCTTTTCTGATTGTTGAAGCTATTGGTAAGGTGGCATATCGTCTGCAACTACCTGCGGCCATGCAAGCTATTCATGATGTGTTCCACGTATCTCAGTTGAGAAAATATGTGCCCGATGCTTCTCATGTTCTCGATGATTCAGTTTGGCCTGAGGTGACTGCTGATTTATCTGCACCAGAGTTCCCTATTAGAATTGAAGACCGTCGTGAGCAGCGGTTGAGAAATAAGGTTATCCCTCTAGTAAGAGTAGCTTGGCAGCGTCACTCTGGTAATGAGTCCACTTGGGAACGCGAGGATGAGATGCGTCAGCTTTTTCCTTTCTTATTCCAGTAAGGTATATGTCCTTTCTCAGTTTCCTCCTTTTCTATTACTGTAAATTTCGAGGGCGAAATTTTTATTAGGAGGGAGGGACTGTAAGGCCCGTGCCTTAATGGATCCTTAATGGATTTTGTTCTAGTATTTATTCTGGAATTTCCAGCTATTTTCTTGGATTTTTAGGAATTTTTCTGGTATTTTTTCGGATTTATTTGGAGCTTTGAGGGTTATTAGAGATTAATAATATTTTAATATATATAATAATTATATTATATATTTTTTAATTTTAATTTTATTTCTTTTAATCCCTCACCCTCACCCTCTCTCTCTCCCCGTCGATCTCTTTCACCCTCACTCTCTCTCCTCCGCGATCGCCTCTCCCCCCCCTCTCTTGGGTTGTAGGCCAATCGCCGGCGGATTGAAGCGTGGTTTGCGCCGTTGGATTCCTCGCGTCGAGAGGAACGCGTGGGTACCCATCTCTGCGTGATTCGGTGATCGTGGGAGCGAGGTGGAGCTTGAAGGCCCGGTGAGCCTACCTCCTTGCATGCGGTGTTATCGCTGGTTTCGGCTCGCAAAAGGTAGGGGGATGGAATCCTGATCTTGCTAGGATCATTTCCTATAGCTCGTTCTTTCGATTAGAACCCTGTAGCATGCTTAATGTTCATATTTCATAATTTTGGGGTTTTAGCTTAATTCTCAATTTTCATGCATTGTGGGCTTTGCATGTGTGGTATTTAGCTGTTATTTTGTTGCTTGGGTTGTATGGTTTGACAGGTTACAGGTTTCTATGACGTTACCCGACGATTTTTATCGTCCGGGAGGGCTCCGGTTTTCAAATCGTACCCGCCCGTGCTCCAGGTGGTGTGACGGTCCTGCCAGGAACCGTCACACGCCTGACGGTCCTTAGTGGACACGTCATTTCCAAACAACGGCCCGATGAGGGTGTGTTATTTGGAGAGTAACGGTGGGATCCCCATCCGTTGCTCGTCCGTCATTTTACGTTGACCGGGTGAGGCGGTTGGCCCGACGGCCAGTCGGCCGGCCGTCGCCTCCGTCCGACGTGCCTGGGCGAGCGCGTCACTTCGCCTGCGTCTGATTTCAAACGCTGTACGCTGGTTTTTGGCCTCGGGTGGATGTAACGGCGGTGACCCAACACGTTACTTCGATGTAACGCACAGGGCCCCTACCGTCACATTCCCTTTTGGGCCTTTTGAGCTGGAACTCAGGCGGAAGTGACGGACGGGGACAGACGCGTCAGTTTTGGTGTAACGCGCCAGCCTCCGACCGTTACTTTCATGTAGCGCGTGGGCATCTGACCGCCACTTGCCTGTTGGGTTTAATAAGTTGCCAGCCCATTTGTTATGCGTTCCTTTACGTAACCGTGCCATGTTTATGTTGTTTTACTGTTCGATGGCATGTTTCTTATACCAATAGAGTAGCTTTTCTTTCCATGCAATGGAGCCACTGTTGTTGCCCTAGGTCCGTTGAGTATCGAGCCGCTTGAGGATAGCGGAGGGGTGTTTCCCATACACGGTTTGTAAGCTAGTTCCGTGGGCTCCTAGCTAATGGTAGCATCCTACCAAGGGAGAAAACTAGCTAGAGGGCCTGGCTCAGGCTAGAGTCAGTGTGTGCACACGTGGTCGGAGACTGTGGACTGACACCGACGGGTGTCACTCCGACTGGTCACTTGGTTTGGTATTGTTTGCGCGCTCAGCTTGTCGCTTTGTCGACTGCGAGTGCTTGAGACGCAGTGCAAGTCGTCAGTGGACGCATCTGGTTTCTGCTCCAGTGGTTGTCCTTCCTTATTGTTTGGATTAGTTAAGGCTTATTCTATTTTGGTAGATTTAGTTTTAGTCGCTTGCATTTATTTAGCTGTGGCATGTGTTAGCTGTTCTACTTACATAGTTAGAGTTTACAGCTTTACTTGAGTAGTTTATTCATGCCATTGCTTGTTATTTTAATTAAATGCATGCTCTAATTGCTTTTATTTATGCATGAATGCTTGTTTAGTGCGAGGTAGGGATCCGCGTGACCCCTACTGAGTCTGGCTGTGACTCACCCTTCTCCTTTCAGGTGAGCCGCGCCCGTCGTCTCCCGGTGCTTCGTGAGCTGTTTCAGAGACCGCGTCTTGCTGCCAGCTTTAGTTGAGCCGCCTTTTTGAGGCTTTTGTGGTACCTTTGCCGGGGTATGCCCCGTGTAGTTGTACTCTTGTGGACTAGTACTTTTGTTTATCTGGACTAGTATATATATATCACTCTGATTATTTTGAATTGCTTCTGCACTTGTGTTAATTTTATTACTTAATTGTAATCTACGCGTTCCAAATTGCAGTTCGTTATACATTCCCTTGACATAACCCTACTAACCCTTCAGGGGCCTCATCAGCCTCTTGGGTGGCTTCCCCAGTCCTTGGTATCGGTGTATTGATGTTATCGGTATATCAGGTATCCTGAACTCTGGGTCGTTACAACGCATCTGGGATTTGCCAATGCACACTTGAGCATAAGTGTTCACGGCGTCAACGCATTGATCTCCTCGCGTCGACGCATCCACTCTATCTAGCTTGCTTAGATTATGGCCTGGATCCATTACCCGTTTACCCGATAACCGGATTGGGGGTTTCTCTTTTCACTCTTTTAAACCCTCAACCGAGGAAACAGTCGGCTACCTTTTCTTTCATCCTTCTCAGGCACAACTGTTCCTCTCCTCCTTCTGAAACACCTCACGGCCACCCTCTTCTTCTCTATCCGTGAAGATGGCGTTCGTCTACTCCAGGAAAGGAAAAAAGCCTGCTGAGGAACCATCTTCGGCTCCTCCAGCTCCTGAGCTCGCCGCTGAAGCCCAAGCTCCTGAATCACCTGCGGCGGCTCCTCCTCCTAAATCTTCTTCTCCGCAAAAACGCAAGGACAAGGGGAAGCATCCACGCAGTCCCTCTCCTCCTTCCAAGAAGAAGAAGACCCGTTCGTCCTCCAAGCCTTCATCTCCTCAGAAGAAAGCTTCCTCCAAAAAGTCCAAGTCTAGTGTTTCCGTGTCCGCTCCTATTTCTGGTACAGACGAACCCCTGAAAGTTTTAATTTCACAGTATATTCTTGAATCGGACGAAGCTTTTCATGCTGCCTTCCCTGAGATTCGGCCCATTTTGGAGTTTCAAGGCTGGTGGGACTTTGCCACCAAGTATTCCATTTATTATCCTACATTTGTCAGGGAGTTTTACCACAATCTCTGCCATCAACCCAATCTTGGAATATTAACCAGCTCTGTACAGGGTGTTAAGTTTGAGCTCACGGCTCGTCTACTCGCCAGTGTGTGGAAGATTCCTAAGAAGGGGGCTGAACTACACTCGTTTCCTTTGAATGAACATGAAGCATTTGCTGTTTTGACTGGCCAGCCAGAGGACCCTTCAGACATTAAGCAGACGTATTTGTCCAGCTTAAAAGCGAATCAGTTTTCATCTCATGTTCGTCTACTGCACCATATATGCACATCCATCTTATCAGTCGTCTAGGAGATATGGATAGTTTTTTCCTAAGTAATGGTCTAGATGTTTTGTTATAATCACTTGACTTGTGGCCTCCCCTTCTTGCTGATGTCAAAGGGGGAGACTGTGAGACTGTGATGCACTTCACTTTTTCATCTTTATAATTTGATCATGTGTTGTGTTTAGTTGAATGGTGAATGAGTTGAATGTTGATACTTGCTTTTGATTGCTATGGTCGTGCATGTCTCTGCTTCATTGGTTATTGAATTGCATGATCATTAAAGTGCTAGAATTCCATCATGGTTGCCATCATCAAAAAGGGGGAGATTGTTGTCCTCCTGGTTGACGCTGTGTGAAGATAGCTTGAGGATAGATTTCTGTCTTGGGCTTCTGGAGGCAAACGCATCGACGCTGCACCCGAGTTGCGTTGACGCAGTTAGTATGCGCGTGACTTAAACAGCTTGAGATCCAGTCACAGCGTCGATGCTGTCTTGCTTGAGGCGTCGACGTAGTCTTGATGAAGTGTGCTTCAACTTGGAGGAACTGAAGGCTGCGTCGACCCTTTGAGCTTGTGGCGTCGACGCTGACTATTGCCTGTAGTAATTCTCAACAAAAATACTTGCCACATAACAGATTATCAAATAATACATCAACCTATCATATCATGGTGGTCATCATCAAAACCAGGAGGACAACAAGCACAACGGTACATTCATTAATTTTTGTAGTTCATTAATAACTTATTGAATAAGGTTTGGGTTCCAGATAATCAAAAGACTATCTAGGAACATAGTAGACTTAACCCTTTAGGTCAAACCATGGGTTAGATAGGAACTGGAAAAACACGGTCAAGGAAAGATCGTTTTATTGAAGTAGTGGTCGAGACAAGACCGCCTTTATACAAAGTCGACTCCAGAAGGAGAAAGGGTCGACGTAGTGAACCAACTAGGAGGACACAATCACGAGCTGACCGCTATCATGAAGTAGCAGTCGTAGTAAGGCCGCGTCTAGGCCAGTTTATAGAAAACGTGAAATTCATTAAGTGCTTTCTAAACCATTGGGCTTTAGGGTACAACCAGCTCAGCGTCCTAGTGGGAATCCTAGTCTCGAGGAGACTTACGGAGGCCTTGAAACATGATCATCTAGTCCGGAAGAAGGAATATCTAATGGAGAGGATCACAAGTCCAAGAGAGTGTGCCTATCAAGTGCAAGTGTAACTAATAGCATCGTACCGGGATATGTGCTATGTACTTAAGAAAGTCTAAAGAGTTGAGAGTGAATCGTGAAAAACAGCGATCAAAAACATCAATGTAACAATTTCATAAATCATGTGAAATAACTTTAATACAAGATTATATGATTTTGGCATGAAACTAACATAAGTTTAAAATAAGTTTCTAAAACATCTTGGGCATAAAACACACCATGATTGATGTACAATATTACCAAAAGCATGGATATAAAGATAGAACTAGGAATAGGACCTAATTATTTAGGCTTAACATATGTTTATAAAGGCTGATCTGCATTCTATTAAGAGTTAACAGAAGATAGAAAATAGAAAATAGAAGATGGTCTAGCAAGAACGGCCTCTTGAAGTAGCGGTCTTCCTGGAACAGCTTATTGATAGTTGTGGTCTCTGATGGACCGTTTTCTGGCTATAACAGATAAAAGCTAAATGATGCATGTAAGGCCTAGCCTAGGGCAAATAATCCATGAAACTCATGGTAACTAAATGATAAAGCATGCTAAAACATTATTGGGATATAGGGACACATGTATTTACATGATTTAAGTCAAAGCTCCTATACTTTTAATTAAGGGTGTAGGGTTATGCATGCAGTAATAATCTAAATGCGCAGTCATGATAAAACATGAAATTTTCTACATACGGTGCATGGAACTTCGAGGAAAGAGAGGGATTTTACTCCTAACTTATTTTTTGAGCCTTTCATGAGATAACCTACCTTAGATTAGTTCCCTAGACTCCAGATTTGTTGCTGGAAAGAGGTCCTCGTTCCTGCGCGTCCTACGTGGAACCCACAACTTCCAGCGGCTCTATCTCCCTGACCTCTAGACCTAAATTCATGAGATTTGGAGGGTGATTATAAGACATAAAGGGAAACAAATAATTCTAAAGGATGAACTTGAAAATACCTCGGCTAGGGTCCCTAAACCTCAAAACGGGACGGACACGCGTGTTCCTGTGCACTCTACAGAAAAATAGTAACTTCTAATCCCTCTAACTCTCTGGATGCTTGGTCTTCTAACATAAAATTTGGCGAGGAGTTAGTCAATACTAAAGAGAATAAAATCTTTTAAAGACTTAACCTGAGATGACGACGTCTTACCTTCGAACCACGCGAGCCAAAAGTAAAGTTCGCGCAAGTCGAATCTTGGCTTTATTTACCTAGGGTTTGAGGGATTGGAATGAACTAGGAGTCCTAATTTGGAGTAGGATCGATCCCCAAGAGTCCTAAACACATTTTCTCACGGGGTTGCATCAATCCATGGGGATTGGGATGCTAAAATTTTGAGCTTTTCATGCCTCTCAAAACCAAGGTTTCGGAAGCAGAACGTGGTCTTGGTCGGACCGCCCCTATCAGAAAGCGATCGCGCGATAGACCGCCTTCTGGTGGATTTTCTAAACAGTTTAGATTTTCTCATTTATCTACTATTTATCCCTTAATTAGCTCATTTATCCAATTTAAATCTGAAAATAGCCCTAATTACGTCTCTAGAAGTGGACTTGGGCCAAAAGGGCTTAGAAATTGGCCTTTGGGCCCAAATTAAGTGGTCTTTTTTGTTGAGTGGTGATAGGCAGATCTAGAGGGGAGGGGTGAATAGATCAGCCCCTTTTTGCCCTTCTTTACGGAAATAAAAAGTAGATTTAACACAATTGATTATGAGATAGATATTAGTTAACAGCTAAGAAGCTACATACACACATGATGTCTGGAAATGGTCCTGTCAAGCTTCTACCGTAGGAACAAGAGAGAAATCAACCCACAAGACAAGATCTTTAAGGTGGTTCGGTCTCAACCTAGAGACCTACATCCACCCCTCACACAATACGGTGAGGCTTCACTAGTGTCAATGCACACCCGCTGATTCACAGCTTCTACTGAGAGAAACACTCTCACACTCTGCTGCCACACAGCTTGAGGTATTACAACCCAAAACACAGACCAGTGTCAACACCGTCTATCTTCCTACATGCAGGTAGGGATCAAGAGCAATGGAGTTTGTTTTGAAGAAAAGCAAACTGAAAATGGAACTGCCAGACAGAGTATCGTGGTAAAACACAATGAAAGGAAAGTCTCCTATCTAAGAAAGAGCTTGACGGGTTCTTGGCTTTCTTCTTCTTCTTCCTGGATCTTCACCACCACCCTTGAGGAAGAAGGTTGATTAAGCTTCAAACTTTTTCAGAGATCGGGATGGAGCTTCACGAAACCCTTCTACTTGTGAGAAGATCTCTCATCGTAAGGAAGAGGATCATCTTCTTCTTCAAGTGCTCACACCAGCAGCATCAGGAAGGAGGCTAGCTTCCTAAGCAAGTCTTCCAGCTTTTCATTTTTCCTCTTACTTGCTTGCCCTCCGAACTGGAGCTCATGCTCCTCATATATTGGTGTCCTAGGGCGACACCAACGTTGTCCACTTTTCAAGCAACACCCAGAATGTCACATCTACATTATTTGATCTGCTTCCATTTGCATAGTTGATTTCTATTCTGTCAAGTCTGTAGGAATGTGGGTGGGTAGGAGACCATAGCAGCCAAGGTACGACCCTCTTCAGAGGATGTCTCTGCCAAATCACAGTTTTTTGACACAAGCACTTTGACGACTTTTTCCAGAGCAAACGGATCCTCTAGATTAAGTTCTGAATCTTGAAGATAGCTTCCGTCGAATTCAGATCCGTTCTGGTCGAGCCAAGATTTCGTCACCGAATGCACTCTACTCGCCGAGGATTCACCGGAGCACACCTCGGGGCCCGCCTGGGAGCTATACGTCGAAGGATCCTCCTACGCCGTAAGCAGCGGCGTAGGGCTGGTCTTACTCTCACCGGAAGGGGTGGACCTATAGTACGCCCTGCGTTTCAATTTTTCGACCACGAACAATGTGGCCGAGTACGATGTGCTCCTTTCCGGGTTACACATGGCGAAACACCTGGGGGCGTCAAGCGTGCGAGTATATAGTGACTCCATGCTCATCGCCAATCAGGTCAGGGGGGAGTTCGAGGCCCGAGACCCCTCCATGATAAAATATTTAGAGAGGGCCAAGGCAGTGGCGAGCAAGTTCGCCCACTTCGAAGTGGTACACTTCCCACGCGAAGAGAACGTCTGAGCAGACGCCCTCTTCCGCTTGGCATCAGCCACTACGGTCTCCAGCTCGAGATCAGTCTTGATAAAGGAATTGTCAGCTCCGAGCATAGATGATCCAACACTCTAGGTAAATGCCATCGATTACGAACCCTCCTGCATGGATCCTCTGCTCGATTTCCTCCTTCGGCAGCAGCTCCCCGGCGACCATGTCGAAGCGCGGCGCACGCGGGCGAGAGTAGCCCACTTCACCATGGTGGACGGACGGCTATATCGCCGGTCCCTCTCAGCTCCTCCACTCAAGTGCCTCTTCCCCATGGAGGCCAACCAGGCCATCCAGGAAGTCCACAAAGGACTCTGAGGCAGCCATATGGGGGGGCGAGCACTCGCAAGGACGCTGATCGGACAAGGGTACTGGTGGCCCACCTTGCAGCAAGACTGCCTCAACTACGTTCGAAGGTGCCCCCAATGCCAGAAGTACTTCCACCTGCACCACCAGCCCGCAACGCAGCTCCACGCCTTGACGGAGCCTCGCCCGTTTACGCAGTGGGGAATCGACATACTGGGGCCCTTCCCTGAAGCACAAGGGAGGAAGAAATTCCTCATAGTCGCCATAGACTACTTCACCAAATGGATCGAAGTCGAACCATTGGGAAAGATAACAAGCGAAGCATCTTGGAAATTCGTGCTACGGAGCATCATTTGCCGATTTGGGATCCCCAGAGTTCTCACCACCGACAACAACCGACAATTCGCGAGCACCACCTTTCAGGAGAAGTGCTCGGAGTTGGGGATCTGGAACCACTACACCTCAGTGGGACATCCCCAAGCCAATGGGTTGGTAGAAAATGCCAACCGAACTCTACTCCATGGCATCAAAACTCGCTTGGATCAAGCAAGAGACGTGTGGATCGATTCAATCCCCAGCATCCTATGGGCTCACCGGACCACTGCTAGAGCTACCACCGGGCAGACGCCCTTCCATCTCGCCTACAGAGCAGAGGCAGTAGTCTCGGTGGAGATATCCTGTAATACCCCAAATTCTTCTAGAAATTTAATTAGAAATTATTTGAATTTATTTGAACTATTTGAATTAATTCAAAATTAATTAGATTAATTCTTTAATAAATAGAATAAGTTACATTTCGACTATTTTATAAAAATCCATAAAAATCATATTCTTGTAGAATCAATTGTGTTTAACAATTTTATCTTCTATGACTAAGCCTAATAAAATCATTAACTAGGCCGAATTAGTGGGATTAGTCAAATTTTCACACTTACCTAACCAAATTCGTGCTCAATAGTAACCACCACCTTAAAATATCAAATCTGAGCTCATTTCTCAACCAAATGAGGTGATTCCAGGGGAAAATGAAAGGTATTAATGAGAGGATCATTTCCCCTCTCATAATGCCATGAAATTTCTAACTTATGGGGAGTATTTGGTCGTGCATGGGCTAGGTCAACATTGGCGGCGGCGGTTCGAACACTCCACTTCAAGGGTCGATTTCTCCCTTCCTAGAAAGATCCAGAACATGTATAAGCTATTAAAAGAAAGCCCTATGTATCTATTTTCGTTTGGGAGCAGTGGTGGTCGCAGAGGATTCCGATCTAGAGAGATCTCTCGCGTTTATTGGAGGAGTATCCGAGTTCGTGGGTTTTTCTTTGGCCCTCTTTGTTCCTTCGATTAAGGTAGGTACCCTCGAACAAAATCTGCACATGAGTATACCATTTTGATCCTCTCGGAGAGCTCTTTCCATTGGTAGTAAAAGCCCCAAATTCTATTAGGTGTGGAGGGAGATCTCGTGGAAATAGTGAAGGGCTATCAAACGGGTGTTCTTCGTTCTAACTTCTAGATCTCTCTTCGATTGAGGTAGGTTATAACAGACCAAACTCTAATTAACATATATGGTTGTAATCAGCAGCATGTTAGCTTTCATTTGGCGTAGAAAGCCCTAAATTTTATGCATCATGTTTAGAGAATTTCTTATTTGAGTAAGAGCATGTCTAGACGTGGTTTATGATGTATTCTTTTGAGTTAAATCATGATTTCAAGTTATTAATCTTGATCTCCATATAGCATGTCATATATGGTTGGAATCAGCGTCGAGTAAGCTTTCTTTTGATATAGAAAACCCCAATTTTTATAGACCAAGCTTAGAGAATTTTGTGTTTGATTAGAAGCATGTTAAGACTAGGTTTTTAAGTGTTCTTCCTAGATAGGTTGTGATTTCGATTGGTTTTTCGGTGAATTTAGGGTTCCAAACCCTTGTATTATGACCCTAATATGTCCATCAAGAACCCAGGGGCATGGGGTTAAGATCTCAGTCCAATTAGACCCCAATTGGGTGAGATTTTTTCCATTTTACGGAAGTCACGTTCGCGTCTGTGAACGCAGGGGTCGACCCATTGGGTCGACCCATACACCCCGGGGGTCGACCCATTGGGTGAGATTTTTTCCATTTTACGGAAGTCACGTTCACGTCTGCGAACGCAGGGGTCGACCCATTGGGTCGACGCATACACCCCTGAGGGTCGACCCATTGGGTCGACCCATACACAGACAGGAGTCTGTCCGTGCGAGGGTCAACCCAATGGGTCGACCCACACGCTGGCAGACCAATGGGTCAACCAAATCGTAATGCCATATAATAAAATGGTAATTTTGAAAGTAAATTATTATCTTGTATTACTGTCTATTGTCATTATTGGCTTGTTGTAGTATCTTGAGTTACCATCTTGTAATTAACTTATCTCTTAAATTGAGATTTATAATAATTCACTAATCAAAGTATTTTTAAATGGCTGTTAGGAAATCAATTAAAAGCCCTTATACCCCGGTAGAATAGACTAAGAGCACACTAACAATCTATATGGCATTACGGCCATTAAACCTAAATTGATGTCCCTTAGTGCGATTCTACCCGGACACTCTATCCGGGAAGTTAGAATCCGCCATTTTGAGACCCGTATGACCCAGCTACGACCTAGAAATTGTGACCAAATCGCTAAGTTATAAGTCACGGATCGACTTGGGCTAATCAGCACATGAGTAGCTCATAGTTGACCGCTTGTCTCTGTGAACGGTCTAGTGTAGTCCGTATAAGTATTGTAATTGTGTCTTAAGGTCACGTACTGCTTACTTACCTGAACGACACTGTCAACCGTTCATTCTTGACCTCGTGGACTGAGATTAGGTCCAGTTCTTGTAATACGGCCAGTAGTAGCCGTATGTCCTGTCAAACGGCCTAGAAGTGACCGTATACCGAGTTTTTAAGTTAATGAACCCAAGGATAGGTTAGTCCTTTAAATCTTGAACTTCTGACAGAAATTCCTCTGATTAAATTGGCCATTTAACTTGAATAAATGTTTAGACAACGTGGGATCTTAGATCCAATAAATCAATGCCAACGCATCACAAGGGCCCGGTCTGGTCCTGGGGAGAGCGCCCGAAAAATTATTGAGCCCATGGGATGTTATAATGACATGGTGAGGCATTACACCGAGTGCATGACTAGTGTGATGTCTATGACATGAAAATCTCTTGTGACTCTTGTTACTTGATCGTGCTTGAAATGATGTTTAAATTACTTTCTTGTTGGCCAATTCTCTATTACTATCTCATGTAGTAAATTCTTGTACTTGTTATCTTGTTAATTCTTGTCATCATATATTTCTTGACCTTACAAGATCTTTTATTACGTTGTTTCATTGTATCGTCATTTATTTCTTTTATTAGCATGGCATATGAAAATGTAATTAAATAGTTAATCACGTAAACTTGCCTGTTATTTCCTACTGACGTCAGCTCATAGTTGTTGTTTCCCCCCTTTTCAGGCTGTTCAGGTGATGATGCGCATACCGATGGGGAGGGGCAGGAGTGATATCTTTGAGTGCACCAGTTCTAGAGTTGGAGTTGGCATAGTTATCCTACTTGTAGTTGTGCCTTAGAGTGTGTTTAGTTTCAGTTATGATATTATTGATTGAGTTGTTATTGTCTCAGTTTGTATTAAGTTGGTTTAAGGATATTGTACTAGATTTGGAATATTTCATGATCAATAAGTTATCTCTTTTCTTAGCACCTGTGTAATTGTTTAGTTTAGAATATTTATATGATTTCTAGCTAGTTTCTAACTGTACGATCCGAAATTCCGCGTCGGGGCGTGACAGTTTAGTTGGTATCAGAGCCCTAGGTTTCACATTCCTAGGTTTCCCTAAAAGTTCTAGGTTTTCCAAGTTCTAGGGTTCTAAGTGTTATCATAGGACCCCTAACCTTGTTAAGTCTAAGGACCTGACCTTGTGAGATTTGGGTAGAAACTTGGCTAAAGTCCATACCTTAATTGCGATATTATCTATTCTTAATGAACCTAAGTGATCTATTCCACGTGTAGGCTTTGGCAATGGCAACAGATCGTGTGGAATGGAGGAACTTGCAGCGCACGGTTCAAGGCCTTACTCAAGCTTTGCAACAAGTAACTCAAGCAGGAGCTGCAAACCATGGCACTGGCGATTTATATCGAAACTTTTGGGGGATGAATCCGCCAAGATTTGCGGGCTCGATTGACCCTGATGAAGCCGAGCATTGGCTAGATGAGATGGGAAGGATATTTGAAGTAATGCAATGTAGCAATCAAGAACGTGTCCTTCTCTCGATCTTTCAACTAGAACGTGATGCGAGGACATGGTGGGAATCAGTAAAGGCGACTCTCGGTGATCAGCAAGTCACATGGGAGGAGTTCGAGGAATTCTTTAATGGCAAATATTTTTCTGATAAAGTGCAAGAAAAGAAGGCAGCGGAGTTCGCGGCTTTGAAGCAGCGAAGTCTATCCGTGGCAGAATATGAAGCTCAATTTTCTCGGCTTTCTCGTTATGCTACTTACTTAATATCCACCGAGAAAATGAAGGCTAAGCGTTTTCTAAATGGACTGAGGCTGCTTTATATCAATCAACTGGCACCGATGGAAATTTCAACTTATTTCGAGATGGTGAGGAAAGCTCAAGTCCTGGAAGACACTTTAAAAATGACGGAGAGAATCCGTGGAAAAGGCACAAAGAAGGAACAACCTACGGGTTCCGAGAATATCAAACCCGAGTATAGCAAGAAGAGGCCTATTAGTGGGCCTGGTTCGTGGAGTGGTTCTGGATCGTGGAAGGGCAAGATGCCGAAGCATGAAGACAAGAAGCCTGGCCCTATTGTTCCATTTAAGGGCGTGTGCAAGTTTTGTGATCGTCCTGATCACAGGATGGAGGAGTGCTGGCGCAAGCTGGGTGCCTGTTTGCGATGTGGAAGTAAGGAGCACTGTATCCCTAATTGTCCTCTTTTATCGGAACAAGCTACCCCGGCAAAACCACAAGGTATCAGAAAGCCGCAAGGCAAGCTCCAAGCTTTGCACGCAGATGAAGCAGGAATCGCCGAGGATGGTGGACTCGTCGAAGGTACTCTTATTATACTCGACAAGCCAGCATTTGTTCTTTTTGATACTAGTGCCACGCATTCATTTATTTCTCGGAGATTTGCTAAGTCTTTAGCTGTGGAACCTGTTTTGATGAATTCTCTGTTAGAAATCACGACGCCTATTGGTTCTAGATCGGCAATTCAGTATTTCTATCCTTCTAGCAAGGTTATGATTGATGAAAAGAATTTACCAGCTGATTTAGTTTGCATGGAGATGAAGGATTATGATGTAATCCTAAGAGCAGATTGGTTGGCTCAATACGAGGTAAATGTTCACTGCAGTTCTAGCTCTGTGTCTTTTACTAGGCACCCTGGACTTTCTTTTGTGGGAGTTAAGCACCATAACTCCGTATCACTTATCTCGGCTCTTCGAGCTGATAAGCTGATGAGACGAGGATGCGAGACTTTTCTAGCCTTCGTCCATGCTACCCCTGAGCAATAGATTGAGATTAAGGACATTTCTGTTGTCCGAGAATTCCCTGATATCTTTCCAGAGGAACTACCAGGACTTCCGCCTGAGCGGGAAGTTATCTTCTCTATTGATGTTATTCCTGGCTCATCTCCGATTTCCAAAGCTCCTTATCATATGTCTCCTGTGGAACTGAGAGAATTAAAGCAACAGTTGATGGAATTGCTCGAGAAGGGTTTCATTCGTCCAAGTACCTCTCCTTGGGGAGCCCCTGTATTATTCGTCAAGAAGAAAGATGGTTCGATGAGATTGTGCATTGATTATCGGCAATTGAACCAGCAGACTGTCAAGAACAAATATCCATTGCCGAGGATTGACGAATTATTTGACCAGATAGCGGGAGCTCAGTATTTTTATAAGATCGATTTTCGATCTGGATATCATCAGTTGCGGATTAAGGAAGAGGATATCTATAAAATAGCTTTTCGCAGCAGGTATGGTCATTTTGAATTTGTCGTTATGCCTTTTGGTCTAACGAATGCACCAGCAGTTTTCATGCAGTTGATGAATAATGTATTTTGGCCCTATCTTGATCAATGGGACGTGGTGTTCATTGATGACATCCTGATTTATTCCAAGAATGAAGAGGAGCATGCTGAACATCTGAGGATGGCATTACAACTATTGAGAGATCATCAGCTATATGCCAAGTTCAGTAAATGTGATTTCTGGCTGCAAGAGGTGTCCTTTCTAGGACATATTATCACAAGAGAAGGTATTTTTGTTGATCCTTCGAAGGTAGAGGCAGTGAAGAATTGGGACCAGCCTACTAGTGTGACTGAATTTAGAAGTTTCATACGCCTGGCAGGCTACTACAGAAGATTTATTCAAGATTTCTCGAAGATTGCGGTACCTCTCACCCGATTAACCTGTAAGGAGAGCAAGTTTGATTGGTCAGAAGCTTGTCAGCGAAGCTTTCAGACTTTGAAGGAATGTTTAACTACTGCACCTGTATTGGCTTTACCTTCTGGTGAAGGAGGTTTTGTGGTATACACGGATGCTTCAGGTATCGGTTTAGGCTGTGTACTCATGCAACATGGGAAAGTGATTGCCTATTCTTCTAGGCAGTTGAGGAAGCATGTAGAGAACTACCCCGTTCATGATTTGGAACTAGTAGCAGTCGTGTTTGCCTTGAATATATGGAGGCATTACTTGTATAGAGAAACATTCACAGTGTTTTCAGATCATAAGAGTCTGAAATATTTATTTTCTCAGAAGGAACTCAATATGAGGCAGAGAAGATGGTTGGAGTACTTGAAGGACTTCGACTTCTCGATTGAGTATCATCCTGAAAAAGGTAATGTTGTGGCAGATGCATTAAGCAGGAAGCCTATAGCTAAATTGTCAAGTCTCATGTTACAGGAGTGGAAGCTACTGGAACAATTAGCTAGTCTGGATCTGAATGTTGACAATGATCGGGTTATGATTGCACATATTCAACTTAAACCGGAATTGTTGATGGAAATCAAGTCTTTGCAAGATAATGATCCCGAGTTGGTAGAGATCAAAGTAAGCTTGAGCAGCAGACCTGATTTCATGATGGCTGACGATGGAAGATTATTATTTCAGGGTAGAACTTGTGTATCTGATGTAGCTGAGATCAAGAATAAGATTCTGGAGGAAGCTCATAGATCCAAATACACCATTCATCCTGGAGGCACTAAAATGTTCAAGGATTTGAAGAGATCCTTTTGGTGGCCGAATATGAAAAGGGAAGTTGCAGACTTTGTGAGTAGATGCTTGGTTTGTCAGCAAGTCAAGGCTGAACATTTCAGACTGGTAGGAAAGTTGAAACCACTCGACATACCCCAATGGAAGTGGGAAAGCATTGGCATGGACTTCATTATGGGTCTACCTAGAACTCGTGGTGGATTTGATGCAATATGGGTGATTGTCGACTGATTGACAAAGTCAGCTCACTTTTTATCCATTAAGTCTAAATGGACAGTTGATGTTTTGGCAGCTTTGTATATGAAAGAAGTGGTAAGGCTCCATGACATACCAGTCAGCATTGTGTCTGATAGAGATCCCAGATTTACTTCACATTTCTGGAAGGGACTGCAAGACTCTTTGGGTACTCGTCTGAATTTCAGTACTACCTTTCATCCACAGACAGATGGACAGACTGAAAGAACCAACCAGATAGTGGAAGATATGCTTAGAGCATGCATGATTGATTTTGGAGGCAGTTAGAGTGACCATTTGGCTTTGATTAAATTCGCCTACAACAACAATTATCAATCCAGCATTCAAATGTCTTCTTTTGAAGCATTGTATGGAAGAAGTTGTCGTTCCCCGTTATGTTGGGATGAGGTAGGTGAGAAGCAATGGCTTGGAACGGATCTTATTTCAGAATCATCACAGAACATCCATATTATCCGAGACCGGTTACAAGTGGCTCAATCAAGACAGAAGAGTTATGCCGACACAAGGAGAAGAGCATTAGAATTTCAAGTTGGCGAGTATGTATTTCTGAAAGTCTCTCCTACAAGAGGGATTCGAAGATTTGGCATTCATGGCAAGCTGAGTCCGAGATATATTGGTCTGTTCGAGATTCTGCATAGAGTGGGAGAGGTTGCTTACAGATTGGCATTACCGTCTCAATTGTCTGGCGTACACAATGTTTTCCACGTGTCTATGTTGCGGAAATATGTGTACGACCCCACTCACATCATTCAGCATGTGGATTTCGAATTGAAGGAAGATTTGACCTATGAAGAAAGACCTATCAAGATTCTAGATCGGAAGCAACAACAACTCCGGAATCGTTCCATACCTATGGTCAAAATTCAGTGGAGTCGGCGTGCAGCTGAGGAAGCTACTTGGGAGTCTGAAGATACTATGCGGAAGCGGTATCCCGACTTATTCTAGGTGAGCTAATCTTTCCCTATCTCTGTATTAACGTGCAGTGAATTTAGAAGACCAAATTCTTTAAGTGGGGGAGGGTGTAATACCCCAAATTCTTCTAGAAATTTAATTAGAAATTATTTAAATTTATTTGAACTTATGGGAATTAATTCAAAATTAATTAGATTAATTCTTTAATAAATAGAATAAATCAAATTTTGACTATTTTATAAAAATCCATAAAAATCATATTCTTGTAGAATCAATTGCGTTTAACAATTTTATCTTCTATGACTAAGCCTAATAAAATCATTAACTAGGCCGAATTAGTGGTATTAGTCAAATTTTCACACTTACCTAACCAAATTCATGCTTAATAGTAACCACCACCTTAAAACACCAAATTCGAGCTCATTTCTCAACCAAATAAGGTGATTCAAGGGGCAAATGAAAGGTATTAATGAGAGGATAATTTCCCCTCTCATAATGCCACGAAATTTTTAACTTATGGGGAGTATTTGGTCGCGCATGGGCTAGGTCAACATTGGCGACGGCGGTTCGAACACTCCACTTCAAGGGTCGATTTCTCCCTTCCTGGAATGATCCAGAACATGTATAAGCTATTAAAAGAAAGCCCTATGTGTCTATTTTGTTTGGGAGCAGTGGTGATCACAGAGGATTCCGATCTAGAGAGATCTCTCGCGTTTATTGGAGGAGTATCCGAGTTCGTGGGTTTTTCTTTGGCCTTTTTTGTTCCTTCGATTAGGTAGGTACCCTCGACCAAAATCTGCACATGAGTATACCATTTTGATCCTCTCGGAGAGCTCTTTTCATTGGTAGTAAAAGCCTCAAATTCTATTTGGTGTGGAGGGAGATCTCATGGAAATAGTGAAGGGCTGTCAAACGGGCGTTCTTCATTCTAACTTCTAAATCTCTCTTCGATTGAGGTAGGTTATAACAGACCAAACTCTAATTAACATATATGGCTGTAATTAGCAGCATGTTAGCTTTCATTTGGCGTAGAAAGCCCTAAATTTTATGCATCATGTTTAGAGAATTTCTGATTTGAGCAAGAGCATGTCTAGACGTGGTTTATGATGTATTCTTTTGAGTTAAATCATGATTTCGAGTTATTAATCTTGATCTCCATATAGCATGTCATATATGGTTGGAATCAGCATCGAGTAAGCTTTCTTTTGATATAGAAATCCCAAATTTTTATAGACCATGCTTAGAGAGTTTCGTGTTTGATTAGAAGCATGTTAAGACTAGATTTTTAAGTGTTCTTCCTAGATAGGTTGTGATTTCGATTAGTTTTCCGGTGAATTTAGGGTTCCAAACCCTTGTATTGTGACCCTAATATGTTCATCAAGAACCTAGGGGCATGGGGTTAAGATCTCAGTCCAATTAGACCCCAATTGGGTGAGATTTTTTCCATTTTACGGAAGTCACGTTCACGTCTGCGAACGCAGGGGGGACCCATTGGGTCGACCCATACACCCCGGGGGTCGACCCATACACAGACAGGAGTTTGTCCGTGCGAGGGTTGACCCAATGGGTCGACCCACACGCTGGCAGACCCCTAGTTTTCCAGGGGTCGACCCAATGGGTCGACCCATTTGCTGACAGCCCCGGTGAGCTTGTTTTCGACCCGGGGATCGATCCGGACCGTGAGGGGATCGACCCATTCAAGCCTAGTCCAATTGAAAACCATATTTTGAGGAACCAATGACCCATACATGCAACCCATTGATCTCAAATTAAGCCCGGCGTTCCTCAATCCAAAATTGAAGAACAAAGTGTATAAACCATCTCGATTACTATCTCCAATTCAACGTACACAAATGGTTAATTAGAAACCCATATAATGAAATGGTAATTTTGAAAGTAAATTACTGTCTTGTATTACTGTCTATTGTCATTATTGGCTTGTTCTAGTATCTTGAGTTACCATCTTGTAATTAACTTATCTCTTGAATTGAGATTTATAATAATTCACGAATCAAGGTATTTTTAAATGGCTGTTAGGAAATCAATTAAAAGCCCTTATACCCCGGTAGAATAGACTAATAGCACACTAACAATCTATATGGCATTACGACCATTAAACCTAAATTGCTGTCCCTTAGTGCGATTCTACCCGGACACTCTATCCGGTAAGTTAGAATCCGCCATTTTGAGACCCGTATGACCCGGCTACGACCTAGAAATTGTGACCAAATCGCTGAGTTATAAGTCACAGATCGACTTGGGCTAATCAGCACATGAGTAGCTCATAGTTGACCGCTTGTCTCCATGAATGGTCTAGTGTAGTCCGTATAAGTATCGCAATTGTGTCTTAAGGTCACGTACTGCTTACTTACCTGAACGGCACTGTCAACCGTTCATTCTTGACCTCGTGGACTGAGATTTGGTCCAGTTCTTGTAATACGGATAGTAGTAGCCGTATGTCCTGTCAAACGGCCCAGAAGTGACCGTATACCGAGTTTTTAAGTTAATGAACCCAAGGACAGGTTAGTCCTTTAAATCTTGAACTTCTGATAGAAATTTCTCTGATTAAATTGGCCATTTAACTTGACTGAATGTCTAGACAACGTAAGATCTTGGATCCAATAAATTAATGCCAACGCATCATAAGGGCCCGGTCTGGTCCTGGGGAGAGCGCCCGAAAAATTATTGAGCCCATGGAATGTTATAATGACATGGTGAGGTATTGCACCGAGTGCATGACTAGTGTGACGTCTATGACATGAAAATGTCTTGTTACTCTTGTTACTTGATCGTGCTTGAAATGATGTTTAAATTACTTGCTTGTTGGCCAATTCTCTATTACTATCTCCTGTTGTAAATTCTTGTACTTGTTATCTTGTTAATTCTTGTCATCATATATTTCTTGACCTTGCAAGATCTTTTATTACGTTGTTTCATTGTATCGTCATTTATTTCTTTTATTAGCATGGCATATGAAAATGTAATTAAATTGTTAATCACGTAAACTTGCCTGTTATTTCCTACTGAGCGTCAGCTCATAGTTGTTGTTTCCCCCCTTTCCAGGCTGTTCAGGTGATGATGCGCATACCGATGGGGAGGGACATGAGTGATATCTTTGAGTGCACCAGTTCTAGAGTTGGAGTTGGCATAGTTATCCTACTTGTAGTTGTGTCTTAGAGTGTGTTTAGTTTCAGTTATGATATTATTGATTGAGTTGTTATTGTCTCAGTTTGTATTAAGTTGGTTTAAGGATATTGTACTAGATTTGGAATATTTCATGATCAATAAGTTATCTCTTTTCTTAGCACCTGTGTAATTGTTTAGTTTAGAATATTTATATGATTTCTAGCTAGTTTCTAACTGTACGACCCGATATTCCGCGTCGGGGCATGACATATCCAACCCCTCGTTACGAGTGGGGTAGTTTGATGAGGCCAGAAACAACCAGGCAATGCGGGAAAACCTGGACTTGTTCGAAGAAAGAAGAACCAAAGCCCAGATAAAGCTTGTGGCATATCAGCAGAAGCTAGCGCAATATTACAATGTCCGGGTTAAGGAGTGACACTTCTTCCTCGGAGATCTGGTTCTACGAAGAGCAAGCATGGCTGACCTGCGAGGAGCCGCGGGAAAGCTCACACCTAACTGGGAAGGCCCATACCGGGTAGCAGAAGCACTCGACAAGGAGCGTACATGCTAATGACGCTTGGGGGGAGAGAGGTGCCCAGGACGTGGAACTCCGTCAACCTCAGAAAGTACTTCCAGTAAAATGTCACCAGCCATACTCCACTAGGGTAAGTTGCCCGTGAACATCGAGAAGGTAGTCTAAGGGCTTCCTAGAGGCGAGCACTGCTCCCCTTAAAAATAATGAGGTAACCTACGGGCTTCCTAGAGGCGAGCACTGCTCCCCTTAAAAATGATGAGGTAACCTACGGGCTTCCTAGAGGCGAGCACTGCTCCCCTTGAAAACGATAAGGTAACCTATGGGTTTCCTAGAGGTGAGCACCGCTCCCCTTGAAAATGAGAAGGTGACCTAAGGGTCCCCTAGAGGCGAGCACCGCTCTCCTTAAAAACAAGGAGGTCACCTAAGGGTTCCCTAGAGGCGAGCACCGCTCCCCTCAAAAAAAAAATGGCGACCCAAGGGTCCCTGCGAAAGACGCGAGCACTATGGAAGATGCGCATGGAGGATCGCCTAGAGAAGCACGCAGAAGAACTCCAGTAAAAGGTACACATCAATATCGGCTTAGAATAAAAAAATTTGTATTTCTTTAGTCAAAGTACAAGCTGCCAGAAAATTGGCAAAGTACTCTCACACGGGCCAGATATAAGTACATGGAGAGAAAAAACGTGCTCGACCATGGCAACGTATGACTCCAACGACTCACTTCCCGGACACCATCCTCTGTCGACGATCATGCTAATCTTCAAGCAGGCGTAGGTACCCAGTTTTTATTCTGTGGTAGGGTACCTGCGGAGAAGCCTCCTATGCCATAGAAGATGGACAAAGCCCTCAGGCCAACAAAGAGCTTCACCGGTAGAAAGGCCTGCACGAGAAAAACTTGGCCAGTAGCCCTAGCCACCCCCGCTTGAAGGAAGGCCGGCGAGGTCCACCCGTTACAGGGAACAAGTAGGCCGACGCAAGCCGGTGGGAGATAGCGGTACTACGAGGCCAACACATTAGGAAGGCCACTCCGGCGAACAAGCGCCCGCCGCCCCAGCTACCACCAGCACCTCCCTTGAAAGGAGAGGTTGTCTTGTGTCTCGCCGCGGATGACGTGCGACAGCAGCGGCGGGGAGAGACGTGATGGCCATGCCTTCAAATTGAGGAGCCCACCACCGTCGTCCAAGCCACAGGGCTAGGCCCACTGAGTGGAAGAATGGAAAACACATTCCACCCTTCCTTACGATCCTTCCTATTAGAAAGTAGGAAGATGTTCCAGCAACAAGGAGCATCTCACCGAGCACCTGCAAAGAGTAAACAACGGTCACACACCACAAAGATGGGCGAAAAGGAAGTAGCTGAAGTCTGGAAGACAGCATTATCCTGACACGTCTCGTCCCGTCAAGGATGGAACTTATCTCGCTCAAGAAGCAGGATTCCCCTATCGGCGTACAAGCGGTTAACCTTCTCCAAGGCCTCCCGACAGCCGTCCAGGTACCCGAGCTTGTACTGCTCAGGAGCCGGGGCACCCTCTCCGGGTGCAGGCCACGGCCGCCATGGTGCCGGCGCTGGATTCCCCCGGAGGACCAAAGGTTGACGACAGGCCGACAGAGATTCATCATTCGACGAGGTACCAGACTCTCCAGAGGACATTCTCTGAGGAGCCTACCTACTACGATTCATCGATAGAAAGATGATCGCTGGAACGCTGCGAAAGGCCACTATTTATAGTGGAAGCTGGGTCCCCAGAAGTATGAGGACTCCTACCGCCTCAATCAAATCCGTGGAAGTCAAAGCGATGGATCCCGAAAGTCATGCTCCTTCAGAAGCTCTCATTAAGGGTGTCGTTTCGTATCCCCAGAGGATCTCGTGACGGTTCAGAAGGAAGGAAATACACGGAAAAAATCTCGAAGATTTTTAGAAAAATGGAAGGCTTTTCATTTCCAAAAAAAGAGAAATTACAAAAAAGAGAGGCTACTGCCTCGGAAAGCACAGAGAAAAGGAAAAGACAGCTAGGAGCATCCTCTCAAGGACCTGCCCCAGTTACATCATCACGTGCCCTGGGTTCAGCAGGCGCACGCACATCAGGAGATGGCTAGTCGCTCAAGTCCACCACGGCGGCCTACGCGGGTGCTCATTCGCCCGCACCCGACGCCGGTCGCTCGGTGCCCTCATCTACGGGGTCAGGCCCCTCTTCCTCATCGTCGGCCTCCGAGTCGTATGGATTTGAAGGAGGAGGTAGGACCGGGGCCTCGAGGTCAAGGTGCTCCGCTGTGGCCCTCACGGCAGCACTCCAGCCCTCCCGAAAGCCGTGGTCCCGTGCCGGCCCGTAGTACTCCAGGGCCACCTCCTTCAGCTCGACCTGGTAAGCAGAGGAGGTATGGAAGGCCTCCACGGCCTCCTTGCTGGCCGAGGACAGGGACGTGTTCAACTTGGTGAGCTCCGCCTCGATCTCATGGCCGCGGGCTTTCATGGCCCGGGCCTCCGCCTCCAGCTTGGCCGCGCGCTCGCCGGCCGCATCAGCCCACACCCGGAAAGCATCCATGTCGCACTCCATCCCAAACAACACCAACTCCAACTGGGACAATCGCTCTTGGAGCCCGGCGTTCGCAGCTTCAGACTCTTTCCAACGCCCTTCGGCCCCCGCCTGAAGGGCCTGACTGACCGCCAGCTCACGGATGACATCAAGGAAGCGGTGCCTCCACAGCCCGAAGGCGCTAACGACCAGGCACATGCTCTTCGCGGCAACAGCCGTCAACTTGTCCACGATACCAGGACCCAGCTCCCCAATGTGCTCATGCGAGCGAGCACTCCGCACCATGAGGTCGACGATGCCTGGGACACCAGGCGCCCCCGCCGGTGAGTCCTCGGGCTGCGAGGGCTGTCCACCCGAAAGAACCCTCTGCGGAGGGACAGGATCAGCCTCAACAGCGGCAGGGGCCTTGCCCCTTTCACGCCCCCGTCCGCCGGAGATAGACACCGGAGTAGCAACTGCCGGCACCATAGGCGACGATGGTAGGCGAACGCTGGGGGGTGGCCCCGGACGAAGGAGGACCTCAGCTCCTACCTGGGGTCGAGTCTCTCCCCCTCTTCCTCGATCAGCGGTGACTATCCATCTCCGCCAACTCATCCTCGGTCAGACAAGCCTGACCACCACCAGCCATGGCAGATTCTTCACCAGGCGCTCTAGGAGTGGCTTCGGGGGAGCTCC
Organism: Amorphophallus konjac; assembly: GCA_022559845.1. Taxonomy (NCBI): domain Eukaryota; kingdom Viridiplantae; phylum Streptophyta; class Magnoliopsida; order Alismatales; family Araceae; genus Amorphophallus; species Amorphophallus konjac. The sequence goes on from CM040120.1 coordinate 144,080,250, forward strand.
GCCGAAGACTGGGCCCTCCATTGGCCACCAACGCCACGGGCGAGCGCGCCAAGGGAATGCTGATGGGGGCCGGATATTGCAACCTCCCTGGGGCGAAAGCAACCTAGGCTGGGGGGCGACGATTAACACCTGATCGGCTCCCGGAGCGATGCGACCTTCCAGCCATCGGAGGCCCTTTCCCAGTCCTTCGACTTAATGAGGTACACGTACCGCTCCACCCAACCTTTACGGTTGGATGTGGTACGGGAGACCGTGATGAAATGCTGATGGGTGCGGGCCTTGGAGTAGGCGAAATAAGTGTCGGACGGGCAGCTCTGGAGGAGAAAGAACTGCCAGAACATGTCGACACTCGGAACCATCGACGCTTTGCGGCATGCATAGACGAACCCGTAGAGGATGCTGTATGAATTGGGGGTTATCCCCCCAGGGTTCCGCCCGTAATGGTGAAGGACAGCCGCGATAAAGGGATGGACTGGAATACGAAGACCCGCCTGGAAGGAGGCCACCGGGATCATGATCCCGCCAGAAGGATGACTCATGACGTCATCTCCCACTACGAGGAAGACGATATCGTACTCAGGGGGGATCTGGAAGGTCTCCCGCAAGCCATGAAATATCCTATAGGCCACTAGAGGCTGGGAGTCAGGCCGACTATTACCCGCACCTGAGGTGCTCGGCACTCCGCCTTGACCTTGAGGCATATCCTCCGAAGAGGAAGACTCAACAGTGAGAGCTCTCCTACGCGGACGCATTGCTACCAAGAAGAATAGAGAAAGAAAGATCCTCACCAGGCAAAGGGGAGGAAGGCACCTACGATGGAGGGCGACGACCAACGGAACGTGGGTGTGGTTTGCGGGAATCCCTTGACGCTTCTTATAAACTACCCACGACAATTCGACGGTTGCGCCCCCTAAAGGTCAGGTGAAGGGACGTCGACTGCTACGGTGGTACGATTGCCAAGGCCAGGCAACTGTTCTGAGCCAACATCCCCAGAACAAGATAAGACTCGGAGTCATCATTACCAGCGTGGCTCCTGCCACCTCCAGAGGCGCCTTGCGCGCCAAGCAGGCTCTTGAAGCTACCAACTCCCGACCGTACGAGGAAATCATCTTCGGATCACACCCTCCAGAAGAACCCTCTCTTGGGCTACTCTCAGTCGCCTGCGAGTGCTCGGCAACTAAGAGTAGGGGAGAAGTGAGGAGGGTAAATCTGGTTTGACCCAGAAACGGCCCACGCACGCGTGGCCCATTAAGGTTCAGACGTGCTGAGCCCAAGCAAGGGGAGAGCACGCATGCTCGGCCCAATAAGAAAGAGGTTGGCCCAACAGAGCATCAGATTCCACGATGCCGATAAGGCCGGCCCAAGTGCGGTTCTCACCGGAGGACACTCCGACGACCGACCATTGCCCCCACGATGTTGGCCTTGACCCCATAACGGGCGAGCACGCTCTATGAGTGCCGTAAGACTCGCCAAGGGATCGGCCGATACTGGGGCTATCGCCCTCCAATGGGAAACTCCCGCCAACATAGCGGGGAACGTTACTCCAACTAAATAGACCCTTCCCTATCAAGGGATGAGGCCCTTACTCCTGGATAACCCATATAAAAGGGACATCGACAGAAGAGAAGAGCATGGTAGATTCTTCTACTAAACTCCACGCTACTACGCAAGAGGATACTCCAGCCCCAGAGCTGCCTACAGAGAAGAGAGCGACCCGACTAGCAACGACGACAAGAGGGCCTCCTACGTCCAAAGAGCTTCTTCCTCCCGAGCGGCCTTAACACCCAGTGACCACTCTCCTAGAGCCCACTGGGAGCGGTGAGCATGCGTACAGAGGATCTACACGCCTCCTTGACTGACTACTATGACCCCTTCTTCTCTCTCACTTTGCTCCTCTCTATTTCTCATTAATCCCTTACTGACTTAAGTATCGGACGGTTGTCCCCTAGGGTAACACACGGGACTCCTTCTGACGCCCTTCTGGTTTCTTGGTGTGTGCAGGCATCCACGGGCGCGAGACGACTTCCCCGACAAATAAATTGAGAAGGTGGTACGTGGCCTAGAAACCATTTTCCTGCGGCTACAGGTCCTATCAAGCTTCTACCGTAGGAACAAGAGAGAAATCAACCCACAAGACAAGATCTTTAAGGTGGTTCGGTCTCAACCTAGAGACCTACATCCACCCCTCATACAATACGGTGAGGCTTCACTAGTGTCAACGCACACCCGCTAATTCACAGCTTCTACAGAGAGAAACACTCTCATACTCCGCTGCCACACCGCTTGAGGTATTACAGCCCAAAACATAGACCGGTGTCAACACCGCCTGTCTTCCTACACGCAGGTAGGGATCAAGAGCAATGGAGTTTGTTTTGAAGAAAAGCAAACTAAAAATGGAACTGCCAGACAGAGTATCGTGGTAAAACATAATGAAAGGAAAGTCTTCTGTCTGAGAAAGAGCTTGAGGGGTTCTTGGCTTTCTTCTTCTTCTTCCTGGATCTTCACCACCACCCTTGAGGAAGAAGGTTGATTAAGCTTCAAGCTTTTTCAGATATCTGGATGGAGCTTCACAAAACCCTTCTGCTTGTGAGAAGATCTCCCATCGTAAGGAAGAGGATCATCTTCTTCTTCAAGTGCTCACACCAGCAGCATCAGGAAGGAGGCTAGCTTCCTCAACAAGTCTTCCAACTTTTCATTTTTCCTCTTGCTTGCTTGCCCTCCGAACTGGAGCTCATGATCCTCATATATTGGTGTCCTAGGGCGACACCAACGTTGTCCGCTTTTCAAGCAACACCCAGAATGTCACATCCACATTATTTGATCTGCTTCCATTTGCATAGTTGATTTCTATTCTGTCAAGTATGCAGGAATGTGGGTAGGTAGGAGACCATAGCAGCCAAGGCATGATCTTCTTCAGAGGATGTCTCTGCCAAATCACAATCTTATGACACAGAAGCACTTTGATGGCTTTTTCCAGAGCAAACGGATCCTCTGGATCAAGTTCCGAATCTTGAAGACAGCTTCCGTCAGATTCAGATCCGTTCTGGTCGAGCCAAGTATGTCGACATATTCTTGTCAGTGTGTCGAGACATTCCTTTGAAAGCCTTGAAGAATCATTCTGGTTGAACGTGGATGTGTCGACACTTCCCTGTCAATGTGTCGAGACATCACTTTGAAAGCCTTGAAGATAGCTTCTGCCGATTTCAAACACGTTTTGGTTGGACATTGATGAGTCGACGCTTTACACTCAGTGTGTCGGGACATTTAGTGAGTGTCTTGAAGAACCATGGCTGATGTGTCGAGACAACACCAAAAGGTGTCGGGACATGTGAGCCATGTGCAGAGTTCTCGCATGAGGGTGTAGAGACAGAAGCGCCAAGTGAATAGATTTTCACACGAGTGTGTCGACATATTTCACTCAGTGTGTCGAGACATTAGTGAGTCTAGAGTCTTAGACAGAATGACTTCGGCTTGATTTCTTCTGGATGTGTCGAGACATGGGTTAGATGTGTCGACACATTCTTTTATGCCAGAGCTCAAGCATTGGAAATCTAACACAATCTCTTCTAGATGTGTCGGGACATCATTAGGCCGTGTCGAGACATCACTTAGAGAGATTCTTCGGCACTTGATTAGTCAATACATCAAACCAAAATAAGTTGGATATTTCTCAAATATCTACTAATGATTTATGATCTGTTATCATCAAAACCAGGGGACATAACATTTTTTATTTGGTTAATTTAGGGCCTTCAAATTTATTTACTTAACCCATAATTCATTAAATAGCCCATTAAGTTTTTTAAATGTTTAATAATATTATTTAATTCCTAAAAATTCCTATAAATTTTCAGGGTGTTACACACATGTTCCTTTCTGCATTGCATATTGCATGTTCTCACTGTGTACTTGTATGTTAATATATGCTATTCAACCCTCGTCCTTGAAACTTCTATAACTGTATACTCCCTTGATAAATAATGTTGCATATGAGTCTCAACTGGTGTGGTTCATGTCAAACACTCAGGGGGGCGTAATTTTTGATAAGTGCACCTATATAGGGGGAGTTGTACTCTCATGTTTCAAATTAAATTTTTTGTATACATACTAAATCAAATTCGCACACTATCATGCACTTAAATGAGAAATTGGGTGTTAAACATAAGGATATAAGAATTTCCTTTCAACACTTTAAAGAAATTAAACATGTTACATGAATTTTGAAGAGAAGAAAAAGATGCATGCCTCAACTGAAATGAAATGATAAAATTGAAGGCAGAGCAATGCTAAGTCTCACTTAGTAAATTGGATGCATGTCACCTAAGACGTGATGTGGTTCATTTCTGAAAAGTGTTGTACTAAAGTACGTCTGCTCAAAATGAAGTGAAATGATCAATATTCTGAGTAACCGAGGAGTCTGGCATGCACTCCATGTGTCTCCTCACGTAAAAAGGGGTTATTCGAACTTGATCACTCTTAGAAAAATTCAGATTGTCACTGTGAAAATGGTGAAATTTTTTGAGATAAATAATTTTGATGTTAAAATATTATGGGGCAGAGCGTAGCCTCCAATACACTGCTCTCCAAAAATGAAGTGCAGTCTGTATAGTCTCTCATTGTGTTGGACTGAAAATCTATTTCTCCATATGACTAAAACGCATATTTGTTGAGTCTCTCCAGGTGATTTTGATGATAACAAAACCCTGGAGGTGTTTTCCATCTCATGTTGTGCATACTAGCTTAAGGGCAAACACTAGAATGCAATTAAGGCTAAACTCCATCTTATCAAATGCTTCAAATGATCAAGTCTTCAAAATGCATAAACTGAGTTTAAACGGCTTCACATAGATGCAAACATACGTTCAATCCAAAGGTTGATTATATAGATATACTTTCGTGGGCTAACAACTCAATTTTGCAGGAAGTCCAGAGTTCGATCGACCAATGGGTTGAGTTCAGTCGACGAAAATTACCAGCAGGCAGAACTCTGAGAAATTACAGAGTTTGATCAACATATGGGTTAAGTTCGGCCGACCGACTCTCCCAGCAATGAAAACTTACAGAAGTCATAGAGTTCGGTCGACCGACCGGACATTTCGGTCGACCGAACCCTTCGAAGCCCCCTTTGTTGACTTTGTTTCATGAACGTGTTCAAACCCTCTTTCTTGGACTTTTTGGTCTAAAAGCTTCCCAACTTGCCTAAAATCGTGGATCTGGTTCCTGGCTTGTCCCTTGACCATCCTAGGTCTTATAAAAATAACTCTTGGGCCAAGAAACCAAAATGATACAAGGGGATCAAAGGAAGGCTATCAAATGAGAAAGAGGGCTGCAGGAAGAACTCTGTGACAATGTTTCGTCCAAGCATTCTTCATCAAATCTCAAGCATTTGAAGATCATCCTGAAGTCATTCAAGTGAAAATCAAGCTGAGAAGCAAGCTTCATCAAAGATCTTCTTCATCCACTAAGGGAGAGCCTAAATTTGAAGTTTTCATTCCTGTTTCTATTTCTAATCTCCATTGAGCTTCAAGTGTATGTTCTCGTAATCCTTAAGCATGCTTGTGTGTGTGGATCAACTCAGATTCGTGGTTGTGTGTGGATCATTTCAGATCTACACATGTGTGTGTGTGTATGTGTGTGGATCGTTTCAGATCTACATGTGTGTGTGTGGATCTATCCAGATCCGAGTGTTTGTGGGTGTATAGTTGATGTGGGACGGACACGCGACCTGGGACTCTAGCTCGCGATCGTCCCTATGCAAGGGAAACACTGGACCGTGCGCGGTTGAGAAATCGGCAGTGAGTCTCGGGTATCGGCTTTCCGCGTGTACTCGGATCGAGTCACGGGACCAGTTACACTCACTCTCTCGCAGCGGTGATAAAAGTATATAACGGGCTAATAACCTATCACATGCAGCGACATTCAAAGTTATACGGGTAAAGCAAATGCCTACGAGGAGGGTGGCGAGTGTACCTCCACGCTCCGGGTATGGGGAAGACGTTCCCGGCCAAGTGCGGTAACTCCCTGTAACAACAATTAAAAGTAATTACAGCAGTGAATTATATTGCCCACTCCACGTAGGGAGGTAAAGGGCTATAAGTGGGCCCGGGAGGACCGATCTTGGGTTGACGGGCAGCAATCTGGAGGGGCGTTCGGAACGAACTTGGCCTGCTGGTCTGACTCGCTACTGCGACGACTCGGTGCTGCGCCGACTCAGTTCTGACTCGCTGGACAGCAAGCCGTAGCCTCCAAAGGAACGCCATCTTCCTGAGATCTTCTGAAGGCGCCGCTTGGTTGGGACGATGGCAGGACGTCTCTGAACGACTTCCTGAAGTGGCGATTCCAAAAGTTGACTTTTGGTATTTTTGCACGAATTATTCACGGACAGATTTTTCTGATCTGCACAAGGAATAGAATTGCGCGCCTCGGCGGAAAGAATTATTGTGCCCAGATCCGGAGGCGGATCGAGGTGTGGCTGGTACCGTTGGAAAGAGCACTCACAGATATACAACATGTATTTTTGACAGATCCATCAATTGAATAGATTGAAAATGAAAATGACTGTAACACTGTCTTTTTTTCTAACTCGGACTGACAAACACACAGGACAGACTGAGTTTTCCTTAAAACTGAATTTTGACCGAAGGGAAGATGAAATATCTAGACTCCTTAAACATTATGGTGGACGGGGGTATACATAAGGAACACTTGGTAATTTTTGTGGATTTTCTAAAATTTGCTAAGGGGGTGGGAAAAATACGAAAAGGGAACACTGTCCCGTAGATCTGTAAACTAGCAGATTACTGAGGGGAAGAACAAAAATATGGAAAAAAATATTAAATGAAAGCCAAATGGCACGAAATTTAAACTGGAGACTAGGGGAGACAGGGAGAATAAGCCCTCAAAGTTTGGGCTCGATGAGACAACAAGAGAAAAAGTTAAAATTACGGGATGGTGGTTCTGTCTTGATTTGGACAGAGCTCCGGCGATGGCGGTGGCGGCGCGATGGCGGCACGAACGGAAGGCGGTGGCCGGAAGTCGCATCCTGCAGAGGTTGGAGATCTTGGAATCACACCAAGATGAGGGCTTCATGATAGGTTCGGTGCGGTGGATTCAGAGGGGGGTGAGTGAATCCCACCCTTAAAAAATTTCGCTCAAACAATATTACGGAAATAAAACTCAGATGGCTTAAGAAATTGAGCAAATATGTATGGAGCGCCTAAACAATCATCTAGCGGAAGCAAAGGACAACAAACAACCCACTGCATAGATGATTTTTTAGGTTGTTCGGTCCACAGACCTATGTCCACCCCTCACTCCAAATCGGAGTGAGGCTTCCAGGAGCAACAGCTATAACCGCAGACTCAGTCTACAAACAAATGCTGCCTAACAGCTTGACCAGGGGAACAACCTCCCCTCTTCCTCCACCCCGGAGGGAAACCACTAGTGACACACAGTCACTAGCAAACCAGAGACCGAAGTCTCTCTTCCTCCAGACCAGGAGGGAACCCACAGGTAGCAACCACTACCTGCAAACCCGGAGTCAGAGACTCCCTTCCTCTGAACCCCAGAGGGAACCACTAGTGACACACAGTCACCAACAAACCGGAGAACAGATCTCCCTTCCTCCAAATCGGAGGGGAACCACCAGTGACACCCAGTCACTGGCAACCAGAGACGCAAGTCTCTCTTCCTCCAAATAGGAGGGAACCCGACCTCAAACCAGAGGATCGGAAGAACAAACGTGATCAGTTAAAAAGAAAAACAATAAATGATCAAAACTCAGCGACTGAAAGCTGGAAAATGAGATGGACAATGTAGCTCTCGCAGGAGAAAACTGGATTGGATCTGATCCAAAGTCCAATGATGACAATGAAGCTTCTCTGCTCTCCTCTTCTCTTCTCAATCTCTGGATCTCTCTTTCACTTTCCTTCTCGAGCTTTCTTCTATCTCTGATGTTCTCACTTTTTCCTCTTCTGCTGGCTCACTTGATCTTTTCTTCTCTGCTGCACTTCGTCCTGCTTCACGCTTACTTCTACTACTCTCACTTGCTTTTCTATATGTTGTGTTTTTTTCACTCGAAGGAGAAGCTTCCTCTTTATAGCAGGAAGGTGGGCATGTGACTCCCACGAATTCCTGCCCTAACACATTGGCCGCGTGGCAGCATCTCTGTCTGCAGGATGACACGTGTCACGATCCTGAGCCATCTCCATTCTTGGATCACGAGACTTCATTAATCTTTGCAAAGAGTCCCTGTCAGTCAGTCAAAGAGAATTATCAGTTTAAGACTATAGGACCTTGTACAGACTCTGTAGGGTGTAATGCAGTGTGTAGACTTTGCAATGTATAGACTTTGCACTGCGACAGCAATGTATAAACTTTACAATGCGATAGCAATGTATAGACTTTGCATATGCATGAGACGCCAAGTGTATAGACTATACTGACGATGTGCAGACTTAATTGCATGAAGCACATGATGCAATATACAGACTTGCCAAGGGAGTGATGCATGAGCAGGCGACAATGTATAGACTTGGAATATGAATCCTTGGACAAGCCTTCAACGAGTATGCAGACTTGAGTGTATGTGATGCAGACACAAAGAGTGTATAGACTTGAAGTGTATGGACTTGTGTGTGCGTGCAACAACAGTGACGATGTACATACTTGCCACTTGAAGTGTGTACAGACTTCACCGAAGAGTATTCAGACATTTAGGGATGTAGTGTAGACTGCATTTAACAAAGTGTGTACATTGAAGATGAATGCTTCAAGCAAAGTATGTACATTAGAAATGGATGCACGGACTTAATGATGCAACTATGCACAGACTGCAACGAATGTATAGACTTCGTGGAAGTGCTTGCACTAAGACAATGTATGGACTTTGAAATGATGAGACGCTGAGTGAGACGGATGGATGTACAGACTTTGAACGTGTGTGTGCTAGACAATGTATAGACTTGATAGCATGAGACGCTGAATGAGACGGTCGGATGTACAGACTTTGAAAGACGATGCATGCACAAGCCAACTATGTACAGACTTTGCCAATGTACAGACTTTGCCTGTATGCAATGTATAAACTTGATAGATGATGCATGCACAAGCCACAACGATGTATAGACTTGATGAACGATGCAAAAGACTCTGTACAGACTTGGCCAATGTACAGACTTAGCAGGATAGCATGATGGCTAGTGTGTAGACTTCATCTAACAAGGTTCAGGCATGCTGTCAACTCTGTACAGACTTTAGATGCATGCATGCGACAGCAATGTATAGACTTGCATGAGCATGAACAAGTGGCGATGTACAGACTTGAGATCAATGGATGCACTGGCTGTATAGACTTGCATATGCATGGAGAGGCAAGGCAATGTATAGACTTGAACGCGTGCATGCTATGCGATGTATAGACTTGGATGTGCTGCAAAGGCTGTACAGACTTCAATGCTCCATGCACAAAGACGCTAAGTGAGACGATGATGCTGTACAGACTTTGAGAGACCATGCGTGATGGACGATGCATGCACAAGGAATGTACAGACTTGAAGAAATGCATGCAACACACAGGCTGTACAGACTTGGTCGATGTACAGACTTGCTCGATGTACAGACTTCGCCGATGTATACACTTGGTGAGCGCCAAGACAGTGTACAGACTTTATGACTGATGCAATGAAACACCGGAGGATGTACAGACTTACAGGCACAATGAACATGGACCGATGCAGTGAATGCATATAGCAGATATGAAATGATGCAATGTATGTAGGAGAACTAACAGCGCAGTCTATTTACCAATGTAGAGACATACAATGTAATGAGGTGAATGTGCCCACTCTCAAATCAATCAATCAATCATGCTCATATAGCATGCTGACATGAAAACAATTCATACTCATAGTGCAACACAATTCATACTCATAGTGCTTGCTAACATCAAAACCATAGGGGCACAACAATCTCCCCCTTTTTGATGATGGCAACACTATGAGTCACTATATGAATGACTATGAATGACTATGAGACATGCTGACATGCAGACATGCAGACATGCAGAACCAAACGAAAACTATTCTCCCCCTTTGACTTCATCAAAAAGAGAAAAGTTTGGGAGAGAAAAATTAAGCATGTATGAAAAGATTGATAAAACATCTCCCCCTTTGACAAATGAAGGCACATAAGTGCTATTCCCCCAAAACAAAATATGCAGGATGAGCACTGGAGGAATAAAATGTAAGAACTCCCCCTATCAACATGAATGAGTTCAGGTGAACCAAAAGCAATCTGAAATTGAATTCCAACAACAAGATATTGATTAGATTGCCAAAGAATAGATGAGAGAGGAAGATTTTCAATGGGATACCAAATTCATAAATCTTGATAAGCAAATGTCAGACTCTTTTATTATACCAGATTATGAATGAGTCTAAACTTACCAGCATGATTTAAGAATGATATATACAAAGTTTATCAGGAAAATTCAATACTCATGTCTGAAACGCCTTTTAATAGAGATGAACCAATTGCACATATGACACACATATTTGACCTCCTTCTATCTTACTCAATCAATTTTAATGACTTCTTTAGAAGTTATACAAGATAGTATTGAGATTAGATATATATGAGTGTATCTGAAATTTCTTTGATTATACTTATTTTTCAGAATTTTTCTATTGATCAGCACTTATTTTCCTGAGCAATCTTAGTTGATAAACACCTTTTTACATGAGGCACAACACGTCTCAGGTGAAGTGACCCAGTTACTCAGTGTGATAACTGTATTGCCTCTCAGTTATGAGAACAGAGTTAGCAATAGAAGTGTCTTTTTACATGAGGAGACACCTTGGTTAGAGGCAGGAATCCCCAGTTACTCAACACAATTATGCCATTGCTCTGTCAGATTTCTCAATTATTTTTTTTTATACCAGAGATAACTATGGCACTTCATGACATGGTTTACACTATTTCTTTGATAGATAACCCAGTTTCTCTGTGATCAAAGTCATTGCTCTGACTTCATTTTCTTTCAAATGTTTTCAGACAATGCTCAGTACACTGATATGTTTAAAAACAATACTTACTATATGCATCTTAACCAAAGAAGACCATTCGATTAAAATTTCAGAGTTCAGAGGTTTTTGTATGAGGTTACATGAGACAATTGGTTAAGATTTATTAAACATGATGGTTTAGACATTTTCAAGTTTTTTAAATCAAAACTTGATGAATACATTAGACTTAAATCAATTTGATTTATCAGACATTCTTAAACCAGTATAATAGAAGAGTCTTCTTTTCGGAATATGTCGGATTTATGATTAGGGTACACATATTGAAATTTTCCCAAATTCAGATAAATCAAAATGGCAATGCAGCAAGACGTGAACATTAAAGCAGTGCAGTTCAGAAACCAATGTTAAAGACTGGAATTCATACAGATTATCTTGACAGAATTTGACAAGGAGGTATTCAAGCAAAGCTCTCCTTTAGCAATTTAAGGAGTATTAGATGTAGATTTCAGCTTCAAGAAAGTTGAGAGTTCAGTTGATTAAAGAGCAATCACTAACACACAAGAGTAGGAAGATGATTTCAATGACTGAACAGGGAGTGTTCAGTTTATGAAAGACTGATAAATTTAAAATACTCCCCCTGTCTAGATGCAATGAGTCATTTCTTTTTAGATTTTTTAAATTTGATGATATGCAATAGACTGCTCTACATGCATGCATATGTAATGACTCTCCTAGTGATATTTCCTGAACATGAATATGTAATGCATTCAGCATATGAGATTATCTTGATATGCAAACATCAGTCAAACTCCCCCTGACAAAGTGCATGATATGCAATTAAAGCACTGAATTATCCTATATGTCATGAAGACAATGCATGAGTCTAGACAGACTCCCCCTTATATTGTGCAATGTTTGCAATGAAGGCTTAACAAATGATTTGTGACTCAAGCTTATTCAGACTGCCCTATAAAGTGATATGACCCATGGTACTAGACGGAGAACTTGGTCTAAAAGACCATCTCACACATAGTAAGAACCATCAGACAGATTTTACCTACCTTTTAGTAGCTTACCATTTGATATACCATGGTGGTCATGCATGATAATGCAATACCAACAGTCCTAAGTGCATCAGATTTTTCAATGGCTGCATATGCAAATTCAGACTGTCATTAAAACGCAAATCATGTGAAATTCAGATGTTTGCAGAGAATTCTTAATCAGGCAATGTCCATCAACAGTGATGAGTGCAAAACGTAAGCTTCAGATGAGGAGAGTTCAGAGAATTCAAATATGACAATGCAGATGATGAATGAATATGTAAAAATAGATTTAACATGCTATGCAGTAATTCTTAAGAATAGGAAGTGCAAGGAATTTACCTGAAAAGTTCAGAAAGGGGTTTTCATTCTTGAGTGCCTTGGAATATTACCCCTTTTATTCTTCAGCCCCCAAGGCACACCTGCAAAATAATGTTCACTTTGCACAAATAGGTACCCAAGAGGTCTTGGGTCATGAATTAACAGTGACACCTTTGGCAGGTGTTCTAAAAATTTTTTTAGCATGAAGGTCATCAGATCTCATCAAGTAGCAATTATTCATTGAATGACCTATTTGACTACAGTAATGACATGATGCAGCAGATTTCAAATTCTTTTTCTGTTTACTAAAACTAGCCAGCCAACAATCAGCAGCTCTATGGCCTGACTTTCCACAGTTATAGCATGAAAAAATAGATTTTAGGTTCTTTTTATGCACATCATTATGAACATGAATTTTATGTGCATTGGCATGGAAATTTCTGTTATTTGCATGACCAAACTGTTTTCCATAATCAAAATATTCAAATGTTTTCTTTTTAAAAACAACTTTGTTCTTTCTGAGAGCATTTGTATTTGCAGGGAATTTAAACCCTTCAGAAATGAAACTTTTCCCTTGAGCATGCCAACAGTCCTTGACTGTGTGGCCATACTTTCCACAATGAAAACATGCAATCTGACTACCTCTAGATCCCTTCCTGAACCAGCAATTCGAAGCTAGATGGCCCAATTTCCCACAATAAAAACATTGAATCTTTTTGTTCTGAGCAGAAACTTGTTTCCTAGCATGCTTTCTGTTGTCTTGTTTCAGAATAAAACAATTATTCATAATGTGGCCAACCCTACCACAGTAATGACATGAATTCTTATTTTTATGTGCATGTGTATGTGTATTCGTGTCAAGCATAGATTGTACTTTCTCAACATACTTAAAATCAGTCTTTTTCTTGATATTTTCAACCCCTTTGGATTTCTTAATTTGTTTCTGGGATTTCTGCACAATGGGTTGCTTGTTCTGAGATGTGGTAGCTACACTTGAAGCTTTTACAAATGAAGTCATCAACTTGCTCTGAAGCTCTTTCTTGTTAACATTATTGTAGCCCAGCCCTTCCTTCCTAGGGTTGATTTTTACACCTAGTAGCTTGTCTAGGTTTTTCTGCCCACCTACGAATTTTGACAAGGATTCTTTCAGATCCTTGATTTCATTTTCAAGAGTAACGATGAGCAATTCAGAGTTAGCATTTTCCTTATCACTCCTGTTGAGTGTTTCACTTGAAGTGGCATTGACATTTTTAAGATTTTCTATTTCAGCTTTGAGCTTTTCCACTTCTTCTGAATTATCGGACACCACACATTTACCTTTTTCAAATGTCAGCAACCTATCTGACAGAGTGGTGTTTAAATGTTTCAGCGTGTTGATTTCCTCTTTCAATTTACTGTTTTGCTCCAGGATTTCATCATTAACCACCCAATCATCTGAGGAAAACTGACATTCATAAAACATTTCATGTTGTTTCTCAGATTGAGGTTTGTTGAGATTTTTCTGAAGCTCTAGATTCATTGCTTTTTCAGCCTCCAATTTTTCAGAAATCAGTCTATTTTCTTTTTCAAGATTCATTGATTTGTGTTCAAATTCTTTTGACTAATTTTTGAGTTTTTCGTTTTCAGATTTCAATTCTAGCAATGATTTATTTTCTTCTTTCAGAGATTTGATTAAATCCTTTTGAAGATTATCATCAGAATCAAGATCATTTATCAAGTCTCTTAAAACTGCACATGTATTGCAAGAATCCTTTTCTTTAATGAGTTTATTTCTTAAACTCTCATTTTGGATTTCAAACAGTTCATTTCATTCCTTTCTTGACTCATGTCTGACTTTAGATTTTCATTTTCAACTTTCAGACTTCTGACCTGATACAACATTTCTTTTCTTAATTTCTTCTTCTCATATTTAACTTTATCGTATTTCTCAATCAAATGCTCATTCAACATAATCATACTTTCCAGAGAAAAATTATCAGTGTTAGAGTTTACCTGTGACGAAGTATCCTCTACATAATCTTTGTCTTCTTCTTCATTTTGGCTACCCATCAAGCATTGATCCTCTTGCTCCCCATTTGTAGCAGCTATTCTATCCAATATTTCCTTTCTCGAAGCGCACCTGAGAACAAAAGGAAATCTATCAGTATTAACTACAGCTTTCACAATTTTAAGAACTGTGAGATTATCACGGTTCTTTACACTGTCCTCTCTAGACCACTTGGTCTCATCAAGAGGTAATTGGTGTGGGCCTTCTGAAACCAAACTCCATAGATTAGGGTCAATGAAATTCATATGAACAAATAGGCCGCCTAACCAACTGCTGAAATCAGAACCATCAAACACAAACGGAGGGGCCATTTAAACCAGATTGCAAACAGGTTCAACGCACAAGACAATCGATAGGTAATGCACCAAAAGAAATAAAGCACCGAAGATAGCAGGAACCTCTGCAGATCGTTGGATCTGGTAGCACAGAGAACCTGCTCTGATACCAATTGATAGGTTCGGTGCGGTGGATTCAGAGGGGGGTGAATGAATCCCACCCTTAAAAAATTTCGCTCAAACAATATTGCGGAAATAAAACTCAAATGGCTTAGGTAATTGAGCAAATATGTATGGCACGCCTAAACAATCATCTAGCGGAAGCAAAGGACAGCAACAACCCACTGCACAGATAATTTTTTAGGTGGTTCGGTCCACAGACCTACGTCCACCCCTCACTCCAAACCGGAGTGAGGCTTCCACTAGCAACAGTTATAACCGCATACTCGATCTGCAAACAAATGCTACCTAACAGCTTGACCAGGGGAGTAACCTCCCCTCTTCCTCCAACCCGGAGGGAAACCACTAGTGACACACAATCACTAGCAAACCAGAGACCGAAGTCTCTCTTCCTCCAGACCAGGAGGGAACCCACAGGTAGCAACCACTACCTGTAAACCCGGAGTCAGAGACTCCCTTCCTCTGAAACCCAGAGGGAACCACTAGTGACACACAATCACCAGCAAACCGGAGAACAGATCTCCCTTCCTCCAAACCGGAGGGGAACCACCAGTGACATCCAGTCACTGGCAACCAGAGACGCAAGTCTCTCTTCCTCCAAACAGGAGGGAACCCGACCTCAAACCAGAGGATCGGAAGAATAAACGTGATCAGTTAAAAAGAAAAATATTAAATGATCAAAACTCAGTGACTGAAAGTGGAAAATGAGATGGACAATGTAGCTCTCGCAGGAGCAAACTGGATTGGATCTGATCCAAAGTCCAGTGATGACAATGAAGCTTCTCTGCTCTCCTCTTCTCTTCTCAATCTCTGGATCTCTCTTTCTCTTTCCTTCTCGAGCTCTCTTCTATCTTTGCTATTCTCACTTTTTCCTATTTTGCTAGCTCACTTGATCTTTTCTTCTCTGCTGCACTTCTTCCTGCATCACGCTTACTTCTGCTACTCTCACTTGCTTTTCTATCTGTTGTGTTTTTTTCACTCGAAGGAGAAGCTTCCTCTTTATAGCAAGAAGGTGGGCGTGTGACTCCCACGAATTCCTGCCCTAACACATTGGCCGCGTGGCAGCATCTCTATCTGCAGGATGACACGTGTCACGATCCTGAGCCATCTCCATTCTTGGATCACGAGACTTTATTAATCTTTGCAAAGAGTCCCTGTCAGTCAGTCGAGGAGAATTATCAGTTTAAGACTATAGGACCTTGTACAGACTCTGTAGGGTGTAATACAGTGTGTAGACTTTGCAATGTATAGACTTTGCACTGCGACAGCAATGTATAGACTTTGCATATGCATGAGACGCCAAGTGTATAGACTATACTAACGATGTGCAGACTTAATTGCATGAAGCACATGATGCAATGTACAGACTTGCCAAGGGAGTGATGCATGAGCAGGCGACAATGTATAGACTTGGAATATGAATCCTTGGACATGCCTTCAACGAGTGTGCAGACTTGAGTGTATGTGATGTAGACACAAAGAGTGTAGAGACTTGAAGTGTATGGACTTGTGTGTGCGTGCAACAACAGTGACGATGTACATACTTGCCACTTGAAGTGTGTACAGACTTCACCGAAGAGTATTCAGACATTTAGGGATGTAGTGTAGACTGCATTTAACAAAGTGTGTACATTGAAGATGAATGCATCAAGCAAAGTATGTACATTAGAAATGGATGCACGGACTTAATGATGCAACTATGCACAGACTACAACGAATGTATAGACTTCGTGGAAGTGCTTGCACTAAGACAATGTATGGACTTTGAAATGATGAGACGCTGAGTGAGACGGATGGATGTATAGACTTTGAACATGTGTGTGCTAGACAATGTATAGACTTGATAGCATGAGACGCTGAATGAGACGGTCGGATGTACAGACTTTGAAAGACGATGCATGTATAAGCCAATGATGTACAGACTTTGCCAATGTACAGACTTTGCCTGTATGCAATGTATAGACTTGATAGATGATGCATGCACAAGCCACAACGATGTATAGACTTGATGAACGATGCAAAAGACTCTGTACATACTTGGCCAATGTACAGACTTAGCAGGATAGTATGATGGCGAGTGTGTAGACTTCATCTAACAAGGTTCAGGCATGCTGTCAACTCTGTACAGACTTACGATGCATGCATGCGACAGTAATGTATAGACTTGCACGAGCATGAACAGGTGGCGATGTACAGACTTGGGATCAATGGATGCACTGGCTGTATAGACTTGCATATGCATGGAGAGGCAAGGCAATGTATAGACTTGAACGCGTGCATGCTATGCGATGTATAGACTTGGATGTGCTGCAAAGGCTGTACAGACTTCAATGCCCCATGCACAAAGACGCTAAGTGAGACGATGATACTGTACAGACTTTGAGAGATGATTCATGATGGACGATGCATGCACAAGGAATGTACAGACTTGAAGAAATGCATGCAACACACAGGCTGTACAGACTTGGTCCGATGTACATACTTCCTCGATGTACAGACTTCACCGATGTATACACTTGGTGAGCGCCAAGACGGTGTACAGACTTTATGACTGATGCAATGAAACACTGGAGGATGTACAGACTTACAGGCACAATGAACATGGACCGATGCAGTGAATGCATATAGCAGATATGAACTGATGCAATGTATGCAGGAGAACTAACAGAGCAGTCTATTTACCAATGCAGAGACAGACAATGCAATGAGGTGAATGTGCCCACTCTCAAATCAATCAATCAATCAATCATGCTCATATAGCATGCTGACATCAAAACAATTCATACTCATAGTGCAACACAATTCATACTCATAGTGCTTGCTGACATCAAAACCATTGGGGCACAACACTTCACACCCTAGAATGGGCAGCAATTACAGCTGTAAGGGGGAGAGGAGAGAGGGGCGCACCTTGCTCTCTTGGGCAATTCACAAAATTTCTATCATTAAACCTTACAAAACACTATACATGGGTTTATATAGAAGGGGAGGAGGGGGAGGAGGGGGTGGGATTTCGTGGGAGAGAGGGGAGGGGTAGCATTTTCTTCCCCCACGTGGTCAATTGACCTAAAAAAAGAAAATACAAAATGTCATTTATGGGGGGGCACCCCCTTGACTTAAGGGGAGGCATCTTGGACATTTTTCACCCATTGTCCCCTTGACTTGTCCAAGAAGGAAAAATCCTTCTAGAAGCCACCTTGGCATTTGACCAGCCCTACATGGACCCCCAAGATGCCACTTGGACCAATGAGCAAAGGGGTGGAGGGTCCTGCAGGGCCTACATGGACTTTTGCACATAAACCCAAAGAATCCTAAGGAATGACAAAGTGGCTTATAAAGCCTTACAATTACACATATATTTTCCCAAGGATATAAAAATAAACTAAAAGGACACAAATGCAAATTAAAAATGTCTGTGCCCGGTGTTGATTCCCATCAATTCTCCCCGGGTGGGAAGAACTCGACCCCATCGAGTAAGGGGTGCGACTGCTCGAGTAGCACCGGCGGATGCGTCACCGAACCTGGAAGCGCGGAGTATGCTCCACTCCAAGTAATCGACACCTGCTCATCCCGTATAGATTCGATATGCACACGCTGCTGGGGAAGAGGCTAGAGGTGGACACTCCGGGGTGGGGTCACTCTCGAATGAGGGAGGCGGCTCAAAGACTCACTAGGAATCACCGCTGTGTCCCTTTATGTGACTAGATCCGATATGTTGAGGTAGAGCCGATCCTAAAGTCTGACAAGTTCCGCACTCGAAAGGGACTGACAACGCGAGCGTACCAGGACCAACTATGCTGGACACATGCATGGACAGACACATAAGACCCTAGACACAACTACTTGTTAGTCCAGCCCATACATGTGCGATGGTGGGACAGGACACCCGAATATGTGCCATGCATACACTTGATGTAACCGGTGGTAGGCGGAATGAGGAAGACATCCTAAAAGGCACCATGCATGCATATGTTCCCTAGTGGACTTGATAGGTGGAGAACCGAATTTACCTTCTTTGACACCCCTATATGATGACCATGGAACGGTCCCCGGGTTGGGTGTTGGTGGACTAGCCAATGGGGAAGGGGTGTGGTAGTGGACTTCCCTAACAAGGTGTAAGGGAAATGGTGGGTCACGAGGCCCACTAGTGAAGGGGTCGAATGGGTCAAACAATGTGTGACCCCTCGGTTCCTCCATTACATAGTCCCATGTTTGAAATTCTTGAAGGTGATGGTCACCTCCATCCATCATGGTAGAGGGGACAGTGTATAGAAGATATGGCTCCTCCCTCAGGATATAAGAAATGAAGTTGGGCTCGGCCGGTAACGGGAGGAGCAGAAGAACCTCCGTGGTGACATGACCCACGGTGCACACGGAGGTGATAGACCCTAAGGATGGATGTGTGAAGCTATGACCTATAGGTCAGTCAAAGCCTGGGGCCAACAAGTGCGTAAATGTCAATTGCCGGTCTAACCCTTTAAGAAGGTCATCCAATGTATCCACATAGTGACTAGATCGGAAAGTGGTGTGAAATGAGTTGATTGGCACTAGAGGTAGGGTGGGGTCTATGGATGGGAAGGGAGGTGGGACCAAGCCATTCTTGAGCCAGCTAAGTAGTGGCTCGGCGATGAAAAGCGTTCCCGTTAGAAACACGGGTGGCTCGGGCTGAGGTGGCTCCACATGAAATTGCTCTAGGTGAGGATCGGAAATGGGTGGCAATGGAGCACTATGGGAAGGGCTGTCCACTAGGAGGGAAAGAGGCCCTTGGGACCCTGTAGGTGGGGCCGGGTTGGGACTACCGGCTATGACCTTCGTAGATTTGGTGGTGGCTACGTCCGGACTCAGAGGTGGGCAAGGGGAGACTAGCGACTCAAAATAAGCACATCTCCTATCCACCCGATCCGAAATCATTTGCACAAGTTCGGCAACAGTGTGGGTTAGAGTAGGGGTATCGCGGTGGACTCGCCCGTAATCAACCGGCCTAGGCTTGGGTCGGGGCTTATCTAAGTGCGGGACTCCTTGCCTCCGACTATGACCCACTTGGGTGGAGGTGATTGGGTGGGGTCGATTGGAGGTGACCAGGCCGGGTAGGTAGACCTTCCTAAGTTCGCCCATTCATCTCATGCCACGATTCGATGGGTCTGTGCCTCCAAACTTCTCGCAAGCGTTCATTGTGGTCCCACTTTTCGGCGGCCTCGTGTAGAAGCCTCTCCTTGGCAAAATAGAATTGCCCGGCTTTGGACATGGTATAACAATCAAAGTATGTATCCATGGCGGCCGCCCACTTGAGGTAGTCGCCCGGGTCATTGGAGCCATAAAAATCCGAGGCTTCGGGCCTACGGAAGTTGAGAGGATGGTTGCCAAGCCCATGGGTGGGCCAACGGTCATATCGCCTAGGTGACCGAAATTCCATTGGAAATGGGTAACTACAAGACGGACATGCTGACACTTGAACAAGACATTAGACATGACTATGCAAGGTTGGAATGCACTAACTAATGCACACTAAGGACCCTAGACTTAAACCAAGATCCGGTACATGGCGGAGTCCGGGGATCCGAAGATCCTCTCACGCGAGTGAATCACCTCTCCGATTGGCGTAACCTAACGGTCGAGCGACACCTTTTTATATACCGAACAATGGTATGCAAATGCAACGATCGACTTAGACTTAGACTCCTAGACTTAAATGACTCTTTTTTTGTATTTTTGTTAAGCAATGACGAATGACTACCCTAGACTCAACTGCTCTGATACCAATT
Organism: Amorphophallus konjac; assembly: GCA_022559845.1. Lineage (NCBI taxonomy): Eukaryota > Viridiplantae > Streptophyta > Magnoliopsida > Alismatales > Araceae > Amorphophallus > Amorphophallus konjac. Next base: position 144,100,902 of record CM040120.1, read on the forward strand.
TGATGCGGGACGGACACGCGACCTGGGACTCTAGCTCGCGATCGTCCCTATGCGAGGGAAATACTGGACCGTGCGCGGTTGAGAAACCAGTAGTGAGTCTCGAGTATGGGCTTTCCGCATGTACTCGGATCGAGTCACGGGACCAGTTACACTCACTCTCTCGCAGCGGTGATAAAAGTATATAACAGGCTAATAACCTATCACATGCAGCGGCATTCAAAAGTATACGGGTAAAGCAAATGCCTACGAGGAGGGTGGCGAGTGTACCTCCATGCTCCGGGCGTGGGGAAGACGTTCCCGGCCAAGTACGGTAACTCCCTGTAACAACGGTTAAAAGTAATTACAATAGTGAATTATATTGCCCACTCCACGCAGGGAGGTAAAGGGCTACAAGTGGGCCCGGGAGGACCGATCTTGGGTTGACGGGCAACAATCTGGAGGGGCGTTCGGAACGAACTCGGCCTGCTGGTCTGACTCGGTACTGCGCCGACACGGTGCTGCCCCGACTCGGTTCTGACTCGCTGGACAGCAAGCCGTAACCTCCAAAGGAACGTCATCTTCTTAAGATCTTCTAAAGGCGCCGCTTATCTAGGACGATGGCAGGACGTCCCTGAATGACTTCCTGGAGTGGCGGTTCCAGAAGTTGACTTTTGGTATTTTTGCACTAATTATTCACAGACTGATTTTTCTGATCTACACAGGGAACAGAATTGCGCGCCTCGGCAGAAAGAATTATTGTGCCCAGATCCGGAGGCGGATCGAGGCGTGGCTGGTTCCGTTGGAAATAGCACTCACAGATCTACAACATATATTGTTGATAGATCCATCAAGTGAATGGATTGAAAATGAAAGTGACTGTAATACTATCTTTTTTCTGACTCAGACTGACAGACACACATGACAGACTGAGTTTTCCTTAAAACTGAATTTTGACCGAAGGAAAGATGAAATATCTAGACTCCCTAAAAATTATGGTAGAAGGGGGTATACGTAAGGAACACTTGATAATTTTTGTGGATTTTTTGAAATTTTGTAAGAGGGTGGGAAAAATACGAAAAGGAAACACTATCCCATAGATCTGCAAACTAGCAGATTACTGAGGGGAAGAACAAAAATATTGGGAAAATACTAAATGAAGGCCAAATGGCACAAAATTTAAACTGGAGACTAGGGGAGACAGGGAGAATAAGCCCTCAAAGTTTAGGCTCGATCAGACAACAAGGGAAAAATTCAAAATTACGGGATGGTGGTTCTGTCCGGATTTGGACAGAGCTCCGGCGATGGCGGCACGAACGGAAGGCGGTGGCCGGAAGTCGCATCCAGCAGAGGTTGGAGATCTTGGAGTCACACCAAGATGAGGGCTTCACACCCTAGAATGGGCAGCAATTACAGCTGCAAGGGGGAGAGGAGAGAGGGGCGCACCTTGCTCTCTTGGGCAATTCACAAAAATTCTATCATTAAACCCTACAAAACACTATACATGGGTTTATATAGAAGGGGAGGAAGGGGGAGGGGGTGGGATTTCATGGGAGAGAGGGGAAGGGTAGCATTTTCTTCCCCCATGTTGTCAATTGGCCTAAATATATATATATATATATATATAATGTCATTTTAATGGGGGGGCACCCCCTCGACTTAAGGGGAGGCATCTTGGACATTTTTCACCCATTGTCCCCTTGACTTGTCCAAGAAGGAAAAATCCTTCTAGAAGCCACCTTGGCATTTGACTAGCCTCACATGGACCCCCAAGATGCCACTTGGACCAATGAGCAAAGGGGTGCAGGGCCCTACATGGACTTTTGCACATAAACCCAAAGAATTCTAAGGAATGGCAAAGTGGCTTATAAAGCCTTACAATTGCACATATATTTTCCCAAGGATATAAAAATAAACTGAAAGGATACAAATGTAAATTAAAAATGTCAGTGCTCGGTGTTGATTCCCATCAATAGTGCTACATATGTTGTAGTGTGTGTGTGTGTTGTTGATCCGGTCGTCGAATCGTGGTGGAAACTCCATTTCCGTGTGTGTGTGTGTGTTGGGTTTGTTCTCCGTGAATGTGTGCAGGTGTCGTCCTGCGTGTGTGTTTGGAGTTTGACTCCGTGTTGGGGATTTATCCCCGTGCTGGTTTTCCAGCAGTGAAGTCTCACTGGGTTTTGGTGAGGGGTGGACGTAGGTTGCCGTTGTTGCATCCAAACCACCTTAAAATTCCTTGTGCTTTGTGGTTTGAGCTGTGTGGTTTGATCCATTTCCTCTACTCCCATTCTGTGTGATCGTTTGTGTTTATTATTTCTTCCACGTATAATTTTTTAGATCTAGCATAATCGATCATTTCAGTAATAGATCTTTTGGTATATCGAAAGGTGGGTTTGAATTGACAAGGCCAATCTTGTCAGGACGATAACATCTTGTGTGAGCAAGATCTTTGGATTCATACCTCCACCTAGAACCGAAGAACTATCGTGGTGATTGATTTTGATAGATCTAATCATTTTTGTAACAGATCTGATTTTCTTAGTTACTTTTTCTTCACACATGTTTAAATCGGGTTAAAGTTTTCTTAAATTTATAATTACCCAATTCACCCCCCCCCCCTCTTGGGTGTCATTGATCACGAGACTTCAATTGGTATCAGAGCAAGGGATCTATTTTTTCATAGATCTAACGATCTAAAGCAAGATCCAGATCAATGGCTACCAAAGTGTTCACTATGGATTCTCCACATGTGTTTGATGGTTCTAACTTCGAGTTGTGGTTAGGAAGAATGTGTAGTCTAGTCAACTCATACAACCCTAAGCTATGGAAGCTTATATCTCATGGTTCTTATGAGTTGTCTGAAGACAAATCAGTCTGGACTGCAGATTATGAGTTCAAACAAGATCAAAATTGCTTAGTTCTAAACTTGATCACTACTGTAGTTAATTCTAATAGTTTTTACTTTGTCTCCAACTGCAACTCCGCAAAGGACATACTAGAAGGCTTAGCCAGTTTCCATGAAGAGAATGAGGACAAATGTATTATGGCAGGTATGAGTGATCACGACAGTGATCAGCAGAATGGATCACCCTTGGAGGTAAATTCAGATTCTGAAAATATATCTCTTGATGAGCTATTGGATGCATGCAGTGAGCTTGCAAGTAAACATAAGAAGCTAAAATCTAAGAATAAAAAATTGAAAAAGGAGGTTGAACAAAACAACTGTGATTCCTCCTGTAGAAAATGCTCACATTTAGAGGAATTGATTGAGGCTCATGTGTTCGACATTGAATTTCACAAAGATCAAATTTACTCATTAAGAAATAGAAATAAATGGCTGAAAGAAAAAGTAAATTCAATGGCCAATGATCAAACCTTGATAAATGAACTCATTCGTAATGAGAAGCTTATGAAAGAAAATGAGAAACTGAAGGAATTGAACACGGTCATTTCTGAAAGATTGTTGGTTTTAGAAAAAGGAAAATTTGTGGCCGTAAGTGATTGTGAATATATGGATGGATTAAAACAGGAAGTTGATAGCCTCAAGAATACCAATTCATTGTTAAATGTCAGGTTTGCTACTTTTGAAGAATAATTTGTCAGTGCAGAATTGCACATTTCATCCCTTCAATCTGAAATTCTTGACTTAAATAATTCGTTATCCAAATTTGTAGATAGCAAAGAAAACCTGGACAAATTGTTGGGAATGAAAGTGAATTTTCAAAGAGAAGGGCTGGGATATAATCCTGTGAACAAAAAGAAATTTGAGAACAAGTTATACACTTCATTTGTTCACAGCACATGTACACCTAGAACCTCCAAATCAAACTCCCAACAACACACTATGCCAAGAACTCAACAAAATTCGAAAAACAGTGTGAATGTCCCAAATGTGCATGCTAGAAACATTCATGTGAAACCCCATGCATATAGGAAAATAAATATTTTTTGTCTCTACTATGGAAATTTTGGACACATGATGCATGATTGTTTCATTATGAAAAATGATGATCTGAAACCATGCAGGAACAGAACTAGTTTCAAAAATGCAAAGCAATCATTTATCACAAAATCTTCCATGCATTGTAATCACTGTGGTAAAAGAGGTCATACAATTTCACACTGCTGGCTGCTGATGAAGAAAATGAATTTTCATGCTGGCCAAGATAAAATTTATTCATCGACATGGAAGCATGTTACTAATCTGAATAAAAATTCTCTCATGTTATATGTCAATTGTGACTACTGTGGTAAAGTAGGTCACAAGATGAATGATTGCTTCATGTTAAAGCATGATGACAAGTTTACCTTCATAAAACTTGTTAATCCATCAATAATGAAGAAAAGAAGTTTTCATTCAACACATTTTGCCAGCATATACAAAATGGTCGAGCCAATGAGAAGAAGGAATGTGATGTCACATGCTTCAAATAATATTCATGCTTTTAAGTATTCAAAGTCATGTTGTCATTACTGTGGAAAATCTGTGCATAACATGCATGATTATTTTCTGAAGAAAAATGATGAATTGAATGTTGTCAAGAAGTGGAAGCCACGCGCCAAGAGTGCTGCTAACCCACAAGGACCCAAGATGATTTGGGTACCTAAGAATGCAAAATGAGAAATCTATTTTATAGGTGTGCCATAGGAATAAGAAGCATGAAATATGCCTTCAGTCAAGAAGGTAAGGCATACGGGCCAAGCGGCATAAGTCAGGTTAAAAGAAAAACCAAAAATTGAAATCTGAACACTCAGGTGATATCCCTCTTACTCTCTAGTAAATGTGCTATGTCTTAATTTCCTTTGTGCTGAATCTTATGAGATAATGCATATGTTTGTACATGCATTCCATCCATAGTTGTTTGCATAACTCTATATATAGCACTTGTCATATAGCATCTTGTTGAAGGGGAGTTTAAAAATTTTCAAATCAGATTTCACTGCATACATTGAGATGTTTGCATATGTTTTCACATTCTGTCATGCAAAAGTTGAACATTGTGAATTCATGTCTTAATGAATTGCAACCCTCCTGCCTTCGTCATATCAATGCCTACATGGTATATCAAATGGTGACATGTGGAAGGGCAGGTTAAGCTTGTCTGGAAACTATCACTACGCGTGAGGTGATCCTGGGATCTAAGTTCTCCGCCCGCTACTATGAGTCAATTCCTTTAAGGCTACATATCACATTAAAATTTCACTGAACATTTCACATTCTTGCACACATTAAGGGGGAGTTGCCAAATTAGTCATGTGAACTTAGTGCCTAGGCTCGCTCCTGAGTTATGCATTTAAGTCTAGAGCTTTTTAAGGGGACTTTAGTTGCTAAAGGATGTCTTCATGTTATTGTTGATAAATATGAATCGAGATTGAAAAATTAAATCATTTCAACTTTGGATGCAGATCACACTCCCAAAAATCCAAGTGATGTTGGGCCAGCCATGGCCAAGTTTGAATCATCTGAAGGAATATCTTGCGAGGATGAAGATGATGAGAATTCCCTCTGCGAGGATGAAGATGATGATAATTCCCTCAACTGCTACCAGGAGATGGGTAGTGATTTTGATGAATCTTTTGCACCAGTTGCAAGATTAGAAGCAGTCCGGACTCTCCTCTCCTATGCTTGTTCACTGATTTTTAAATTATCTTAAAATGGATGTTAAATCTGTCATTCTTAATGGGAACATCAAGAGGATGTTTTTATAAAACAAGCTCCAAGATCTAAAACATCCACAACATGTGTACAAGCTGCAGAAAGTCTTGTACGAACTGAAACAAGCACCAAGGGCATGGTATGAGAGGCTCACATCATTCTTACCTGAAAATTGACTCACAAGAGGTAAGGTTGATCAGACCCCATTCACAAGAAATATAGGTAAAGACATGCTAGTGGTTCAGGCTTATGTAGACGATATCATCTCTTGAACTATTAACAATGTCTTATGTGATGAATCTGTAGAAATCACGTAGGGTAAAGTTGAAATGAGCTTAATTGGTGAATTGACATTTTTCCTTCTTTGGCTTGCAGCTTCAGCAAACGTTCCAAGGAATCCTCATAAATTAAGCAAAATACGTCGTTGAGTTCCTAAAAGAATATGGGATGACAGAAGCAAAGCCCATGTCAACTCCGATGGCCACAACCATGAAGTTAGTCAAAGATGAAAAGGGTAAAATAATAGATTATACACTGTTTCGAGGTATGATCAGATCACTACTGTATCTCACAGCATGCCATCCTGACATTCAATACAACATATGTCTATGTGCTCATTTTCAGTCATGTCCTAAAGAATCTCATTAATTGGTTGTTAAACGGATTTTTCGATACTTAATTGGCACAATAGACTTTGGCTTATGGTTTCCCATCGATAGTTCATTTGATTTGATTGCATATACTGATGCGGATTCTGCTATATGTATTGTAGATCGTAAAAGTACTAGTGGGTACTGTAAGTTCCTTGGTGGGTGCCTAGTTTCATGGGCCTCCAAGAAACAATATTCAGTAGCTCTCTCAACGGGCGAGGGTGAATATGTAGCCGTCGGAAGTTGTGGAGCCCAAATACTTTGGATCAAAAATTAGTTGCTTGATTTGGATGTTGAAATAAATTGTGTTCCAATCTTGTGTGACAATACCAGTGCAATCACCTTGTCAAAAATCATGTACAACATTCTAAGACAAAGTATATTGACATCCGACATCATTTTCTGAGAGATCATATAGGAAAAGGGGTCTTTGAATTGAATTTCATTGACACACACAATTAGTTAGCTGACATCTTATCAAAACCATTAAACCAAGAGCAATTCAGCAAAATAAGAAGAGAACTTGGCATGTGCAAGGGTGAGAGCATATATACCTAGGTTTGCACTTAGGTTAAGGGTTGCACATGTAGAAAAAATCATTTGCATAAAGGGTAGATTGCCATGCATACTCTGTGTGATTATTACCAATAACTTGTGTGTATATACACCCTTGCATGCTTGAATGTAATTATACATATAGCCCTCCTTGAAACCTTTTTAAGGCCGAATATTCCTTGATTAAATAAGTGTGGACCCAGTGACTTCGGGATCTGAGGCACCTTCTCAGGGGGAGAGTCAGAGGATTTTCTCAATACCCCATCACCTCTCATTTTAAGTCATTCCCTCTCATTACTCCAAGGTGTTGGTTCAATCAAGAAGGAAGGTTGATGGAGATTTATTAAAAAGGGGGGTTAAAGAAATTTTTTTTAAAAAAAGAAATTTGGGCTCGACCATTTCGGTCGACTGCCGCCCCGAGTCCGGTCGACCGAATTCGGCGAACCAGACTGGCCGAACCAACAACTGAGCCCTTTTACAAGGGGTCTTCTCACCCCATTTCTTCATTCCATCGCCCCCATTCTCTCTCAAACCTTCTTCCCTAACCCTAGAACACCCAAACTTCACCTCTCAAGCACCAAAAACCTCCTCATTCTTTCACCCGCACAAGATCCGGTCTGTTCGTCACGGTTTCAGGACAAAACTTCTACAGCGGTTTGTGCGACCTTGAATCTATTCCCTAGGTTCCAGATTGCGGAGAAGATCTTTTCAAGCCTTTGGTGTGTCTATTGGTCCATCTTCATCCACAGGGATGAGATCATTCCTTTCAAGGGTTTCCACATCAGGTTTTCTAGTTCAGGATGCCACCTAGAAGAAGTTCTCGACGTTCTACCCAAGGGGAACCCAATGCTCGAAGACGTGAGGCCTCGGTTCCTCCACCACAACGGGCTCCTGCACCTCTTCGTGCACCGCGGTTGCCTCCACGGCCCATAATCGACCCTCGACTAATCGATTTCAATGAGGTGAATGACATTCTTCCCGATCTATGCGTAGTATTTGAGATTCAAGAGGGTTGGGTTGATTTTGTCACAAGATGATGCGGGACGACTACGGGACTTGACTCGAATTGGTTACGACCTTGGACTCTATCGGACAACTCGACTAATAAGATGACACGACCAGCAACAACACTATGATGCGGCACCGAACGAGCTCCTGAAGAGGCGATCATGCCCCAAATAAGAAGCGCTAACCCACGGTCGTCCCCGACGAGGGAAACGCGCCGATCTTGCACGGTTGGGAAATTGGCTTTGAGACTCGGGTGGTCGGCTCACTCTCGTGCTCGGAATGAGTCACGGGACGGGTTCCGCTCTCACAACTCACAGCGTTGATTAATATATGACTAGCAAATAAAATATCCTACTCACATGCAGCGGCATCTAGAACTCATACTAGCTAAGCAAGTACGACAAAAGGGGGTGGCGAGTGTACCTCCATGCTCGGGGCGTGGGGAAGACTTCCCGGCCGAGATCCGGAACTCCCGGTACAATAATAATTAATAATTATAGAATTAATTCTATAGCCCACTCCACGCAAGGAAGTAATAGGCCACACGTGGGGTCCGGGAGCACCAATCTCGGGTTGACGGGCAGCAGTCAGACGCACTCGGGCGGACGCGGTCGGCCGGTTCACCTCGGTTCACTCGGGCCCGCACGACAGCACGTGGGACCCGCTGCTGGTACGGTGACGTTCGGGGTGGCTCCAGGCTGCAGCGACTGGCGGGGCATTCCTGGAGTGTCCCGAGTCGATCCCCGGGAGCGGCGGTCACCGGAGTGGAGTCGGGCAATTTCTTGGGAATTAATTCCCAAGGCTGTCCCGCAGCTATGTTTCTGTCCAGATCTGCGCACTCCGACGAGAATGGCACGTACTCCCAACGTCGATGTCGGATCGAATCACAAATGGTACCGTTGGAAATAGGACTCAAAATCCTACAACATATGGGAATTATAGCTTCATCCAATGGCTGGAATGAAAATGGGAGTGACGGATATTTGACTGAGCACACTATCCCGAAATACAGAACAGGCTGTACAAAACTTGAACCTCCTGATCAAGGGATTTGACCGAGGATCAAATGAATGAATTAGGACCTGGGATTTTTATGGTGGGAAGAGGGGAGGGTGAAGGAGACGCACATAGTTTTTTTTTGTAACTTTTGGACAACATTAGAGGGGTGAGAAAAATCGGATGCCAAGATCTATCTCGCAGATCTGCACACTGGCAGACTTTGAGAATAACGAACATGTGGCTTGGAAAGGGGGCAAATGAACCTTGATGGACCTCAAAATTAAACTAAGAATGGCCTATGATGGGGAAAACCTAACCTCAATGTTTCGTAACAATCCAATGGTCGGATCTCCCGTACCAGCCCTTTCGCCGGGCTATTGTCCTGCAACTCCGAGTTTGGGGCAGCAAGAAGATGATCGGCTTGTGGAGGCTCAACGGAGGCACGAACGGCGGCGGCGGTGAACGTTCACAACAGATAAAGGAAGAAGGGAAGAGGAAGTGATTTGAGAGAGTTAGAAGATCTAGGATCAGATCTGGAAGAGATAGAAGGAAGGAGTGGGAAGAACATCAAGAACACAAGGAGAGAGGGGGGGTGCGCATCAAGCAATATTCTCTTGTAATTTTTTCATTAAAATTTGTCCAAATGCAACAAGAGAGTATATATAATCAAACCCTAGACCTAGCCAAATGACTCTTAATATCCTTGGTCAAAGGGGCATATTTGGGAAATGGGGGACAAGGGGGATTAAAATAATCACCCCATAAGAGACAAAAGAGGGGGCGCCCCTCCTTAATTGTCAACATAAGGGGCTTGGTTTATTTTAATCCCCATGGACCAAATTAGTTCGCCTTGGACCAAAATAAAGAAAAATACAAATACATGGTCAATTATTCTTCCATTGACCCAATATAAAACCCAAGATAATACAAACCAAATATAATCCAAATACATGCTAAATACACATCAATTACGTCCAAATACGTATACCGTACAAATATGTAAAAAAATATGTACTAAAGTATCAGTGCTCCGGTGGCGACTCCAGACTGTCCCCCAGCCACAGAGAGGTCGGTGTCGACCGAGTCGTGCTGCGGGTCCAGTACCGACAACTCGCTGAGGCGAGCAATACTCGTGCTCTGGTGTCCTCACCAATTCTCCCCGGGTGGGAGAAGCTCGACCCCGTCGAGTAAGGGTCCGAGTCGCTCTGGTATCGATCCAATAGATCTGGATCTATCCTCTATAGCTCATCCCCGGTGATCCAAGTGTCCTCGGATGCGGGCCGTCCCCTCCAACGCACCAAATAGCGCTGGTACACTCCGCCTCGAGTAGTCGTCACCTGTTCGTTTAGTATACATTCTATCTGCTCTCACTGCTGAGGTAACAAAGCTGGAGGTGGACACTCTAGGGTGGTGTCACTCACATTGGGTGGAGAAGGCTCAAAGGGCTCACTGGGTTCACCGTTGGGTCCCTATAAGCGACCAGATCTGAGACATTGAAAGTGGAGCTGATCCCATAATCCTCAGGCAAGTCCACAACATATGTGTTTGATCCGACTAGCCCCACTACCCGAAAGGGACTGGCACCACGAGCATGCAACTTCTTCATGGCTCCCGAGGGAAACCGTTCAGGTCTGACCCTGATCATGACATAGTCGCCCTCCTGAAACTCACGGTGGTACCTATGGGCGTCAGCCAATTCTTTGTATCATGTGTTACTGGACTCAATGTGATGACGGATATGCTCATGCAACTGCCTAATGTGATCAGCAAAAGACTCGGCTGACTCGGACACACGGGACTAGAGGGGAGATGGGACTAGGTCTATGGGCTTCCTAGGTCTATGACTAGTGACAATCTCGAATGGGCTCATACCGGTAGATCTACTGACCGAATCGTTATAAGCAAACTCGGCTAAGGGTAAGACCAAATCCCAATCCCTGACTCGATCTCGGACCAGACACCTAAGAAGATCCCCCAAACTCCTATTGACAACCTCAGTCTAACCATCGGTCTGGGGGTGGTATGCATTGGAGAATTTTAGTTGGGTGCCCATCATGTGCCATAGGGTTTTCCAGAAATAGCTCGTAAAGCGCACATCCCTATCAGACACTATAGTGTGGGGAAGTCCGAACCTGGAGACACAGTGGGAAAAGAATAGACCGGCAAATCTAGAGGCATCCAAGGTTTTGGAGCACGGAATGAATAATGCCATCTTCGAGAACCTATCTACAACCACATGAAGTCCCACGATCAATGACACTCAAGAGGGGGGGTGAATTGGGTGATTACAGATTTTAACAACTTTTAACAAATTTAAAACAAGTATTAAGAGCAAGCAACAAACAAGAATAGATCTGAAGGATTACAAAAAGAATCTGGCTAAATCAACCCTTATAGCATTTCCTTGGTACCAAGCGGAGTCCGAGAATTTGAAGATTCTCTAACACAAAGTGTTTCCTCCCGACAGGACTGACCGTGTCGATCAGAAGCTACCTTTTGATATACCAAGAATCGCTAGTAGAGAAGTTGCGACGGCTAGATCTAAACAAGGAAACTAGATAATGATGCAATAAGTAAAAGATCTAGAGCAGAATTGGAGGTAGAAGATAAGGAGCAAACCATACAGAACACCACGATTTTTAGGTGGTTCGGATGCAACAACTGCAACCTACGTCCACCCCTCACTGACTGTGAGGATTCACACACTATCTTGTAGAAGGTTACAAGATCAAGGCACACACAGACACACTCGTGTGAATTCAGAATTCCCACGAAGGTGCACAAGCACCGAAACACAAGGAAGAGTGAACGACAAGGAGATCACTCACACATACACACAGATCTGCGTAGATCTACACACACACACAGGTGTTTGAATATTACAAGAACACAAAATTAAAACCCAGCAAGATTTGAATGAGAAAATAGAAACTGAAGACACAAATTCAAGCTCCCCCTTAGTGGATGAAGATGGTATTTGATAAAGGTAGCTCCCCGCTCGATCTGCACTTCAATGGCCTTCAAATGAACTTGAGAAGCTTGCACTTGGATGAAGAACTTCTTGCTCAAAGCACTGTTCACGGAGCTACAGTGCACCCCTTTCTTCTCCTTTGATGGCCTCCCTTGTTCTTGCTTCAATCTCTTAGGTTTTTGACCCCCAATAAGATTATTTATAGATCTTGGGTGGTCAAGGAAGATGCCATAGACCAGATCCACAAATCATGGTGAAATTGGTGGCTTTGGGATTAAACAACTCCAAGGGAATAGGCTTCCCACGTTGAGAATTCAAAGTCAACAATAGGGGCTTTTTGAAGCTGGCGGTCGACCGATATAATCTGGCGATCGACCGGAATTTTACAGGAAATGCCCATTTCATTGCTGGGAAAATCGGTCGACCGTTCCTGGCTGGCTGTCGACCGCTCGCTGGAATTTCTACAAAAAAAAGGTTAGCCAATGCAATATAATACATGAATGAATCCATTTATGGCTACCTTATTCCAATCAAGGTGAGTGGGTTTAAGCTTAGCCTGGGTGGTTTAGAAACCAAAGCAAGGATTTATGCATTTGGAAGGGTTTAAACAATTAAGCATAATACATGGTGAAGTAGGCATTGAATGCGTGTTGAATTCGAACTTGATTGTTGAAACATAGCACGTGAGAAAACACATAACTTGGGTTTTATTATCATCAAAATCACCTGGATATATTCAATAATCTCCCCCTTTTTGATGATGACAAAACTGAAGCGGTTTAGAAATACATGAACGTGCCTTTGAGCAATGTTTGAAAGTTGAGATCAAGATTCAAAAACAAAGCATTTCACTCACATCCCGTCTCGCCAGCGAACACAAACCATTCAACATTTTATTTGCCAATTAGAAAAGAGATGAGATATAACAGCCAACCAATTGAGATCAAACACCAGTTGCATTCACTTCATCATTTCATTACAAAGTATATTAGTGCAAGAGTGAATGCACGACTCTAGATCTAGACTCAACTAAACAAATGCATAAAATAGACTCATGATCAGACTCATGATCCCCACATGATCAAACATGCAAACATACAACTACAGACGGACATACATAAATATATAAAGCCCTGCACTACTACTTCTCCCCCTTTGGCATCATCAGAAGAGGATAGGATAGACGAAGGGGGACCCAAGTGACATAAGACCAAAGGACAACAAGCTAGAGGGAGAAAAAAGTAAAAATCCTTGAAGTGGGGTGATCTCGCGTTGCTCCTGAGCGGGGAAGAGGATGACCTCATACATTTGAAATGTGAACTGCAAGATGGGAAACAAGTCAGAGGTGCCCAGGGATAGATCCCCGGGGAAGACCCTCCGATGCTTAAGTCAACAAAGTAGTAGAGCTCGGATGCGAAGGGAAGAGCTAGGAGGAAGATGGGAGCGCGAGATCCCTCCCCACCAAAAGGTGAAGTGGTTCCTGCTCAGGGTGATGTGACACAATGATGGATGACGATGAAACTACCCCTTGGACCTAGAATAGCAAGCAACACAACAAGTTGGTAACGTTACACTGGCGGATTCACTCGCGTAAGCACACTCGGATCCGTAGAAGGACCGGCGATGGCGGTGAGGGTCCGAGGTTGGATCTCGGGGCTCCAAAGGTTTGGCCAGCTAGGATTAGATCCCAATGAGCCAAGGATGCCCAAAATCAAGGGCGACCGGCACGCCGAGGGCGAGGGTTGAAATGTCACGCTCACAACTCACCCGCGGTAATCACGCAACTAGAAGATAAATCGGGTTCGGGCACTCTCTTACGCCGACGGTACTGAGGATGCAATACTAATTAAGCAAGAGAAAGCCGGCAAAGAGTAGTGTGAGTGGCTCACCTGATCGACGTGAAGACACCGATCCCGGTCGGAGACGAGGGCGAGCGGGGAAGTGTGGGTTCCCCGCACACTGCGCCGATGAAGCTTCAAAAAAAACCTGCTCAAGAGTACATGCACTACACCTCGCGCAGGAGGGTGATCTCGGGGGTGGGAATTAATTGATTACAAACAAACACTACCTCCCGCAGGGAGGGGCGGTAAGCCGGCCAGGCGAGAAGGGTAGATTGACCGAGAAACCCACAAGGACGAGCCGCTTCCGACCCAGACTGCTTGCTGTGGTTAGGGACAGACGGTCGGTGTAATTGCTGTAGATTGTAGCCAGAAATTTTGCCGATGTCGATCTTAGGGGGAATCTTCTCGTAACAGGAACCCGAACGCCTCAGAATTATGTTGATTTCTTCTGACATCGTCGACGGCTGTAGTGGAGGTCTGAGTAGAGCAACAGATTCTGGGGCGGGTGGCTCCCTATTTCTGTCTGCAACTTGCAGAAGTTGCTCCGGTCGCTCCTGGATGCCGAATCATGAACCGTCAGAGTCACTGGAACCGTGGACAAAGCCTCTACACAGAAAAGCTGACGGGGAGGCCGTCGGAGGTCGGGGTGACCTGGGGGACGTCGATGAGTGAGTGCTGGTCGTAGAGGACTGGGGAAGGCAGACCCGCGCGACTGTAGGGAAAAAATCAGAACTTTGGCTCCCGGATGCCGACTGTGGTTCCGCTTCTTGTTTCTGGTCGGAGACAGGTGGAGGAAGAACTTTGAAGAAAGGCTGTTGGTCTGAATCCTCCACGGTTAGCCGTGGTGCAGCGACGAACCGGGTTGCAGATTCTGGCCGCAGCAGCTACTAGATACGAGCAGTGGATTTCAGAAGTTGTCCCGGCCGCTCCCAGATTCCGAATCTCGAACCGTCAGAGTTTCTGGAACCGTGGACAATCCCTCTGCGCTGAAAAACTGACGGGGAAGCCGTCCGATGTCGGGGTGGACTGGGGAATGCCGATGAGTTGAGGCAGGTCACTGCCAACTGTGGGAGGCAGATCCGACCAGTCGAGGAAGAAAGACCAAAACTCTGACCTCCGGATGCCGAATGCACTTCCGCTTCTTGATCCAGAAAGAGGACTGGTGGAGGAAGATATTTGTAGAAGAGCTTGTGGCTTGAATCTTTCACCGTCGGCCGTGGTGTAGCTTTGAACAGGGTTCAGGAACTCTGCTGATGGAGCTCTGCGCAGTCGGGGGAGATTGGCTCTCCCAGACAGCCCCAAACTCGGAATGGTACGATTCTTCCTCGCCTGCGTAGCGGACTGGACGCCCTTTCCAGAAAGGTATGGTATGCCTCTGGATGTCACCGTGTGAATCCGGGGAAGCTTCTGCAAGTCGTACCTTCTTCAGCCACCTGCAGACTGATCAAAGGGGGGGAGAGGGGTGCAAGAACTTGGTTGGCCAAAGGAAGAACAATGGGAAGGGGGTTGGGGGCTGCGACCTAGGGAGGTGAGGGGGGCTGGGAATGAATGTGGTGCAGTCCCAAAGGGAGGAGAATTCGAATTTTAGCTTGGGAGGGGTGAAGGGGGTGCTTTGGGAAGTGAGGGGGTGTATGGGGAATGCCAAGGGGTGCCTTGGAAGAGGGGCTTCCACCTAGGGGTTGGAGGGGGATTAAATGGGAGGTATGGGGAAGGGGGAGGGGTCTTAATTAGGGGAGAATAGGGAGGAGAGAGAGTGAATTTCGAAATTTAGAGAGAGAGAGAGAGAATGAGAGAGCTAGAGAGAGAGAGAGGGGTGCACTTATGCTCAAATATTCAATACTTCATTATCCTCAAAAGAGGGGGGGTTGGGGTCCTATATATAGGAAATCCCCATTTTACAAAAAGTCCCTGTGAAAAGGACTAATGATAGAAGACCAAGGGGTGGGGAGAGGGGCGCCCATGGGCCAAGCTAATGATATGGCCCAATAAGATATGATAACCCATTAACCCTCTTGGCCACTTAATGAAACCTTAGACTTAGGTAGATGACTTACTAACTTAGGTACTTGACTCAATAAAAGGAAAATTACATGATTTAAGACTCAAGAAAAAATGTAAAAATTACATAGCTAGACTCAGAAGCTTGAGATGAAAATAGTGGCAAGCATCGGGACCCACGGGGAAATGGGAAGTGGTAAGTGATGTCCCCATCACAGGGTTCTTGGCTCTTGCCTTGCTCACCTCTTGTAGTAGGGCTTTTCAGTTTAAATTGTGGCCCGTTGTGCGACTGATCCCTGTAAGCGGAGGAGTCTCAGGGGGGGTTACGTCTTTCATGCGGACTCCTTATAGCACGTGGACTCTTGGTCTCCCTTATCCCTTTGAGCTTCCTGCCATTAAGGGACTCACAACGGCCGTACTAATAAGCTTCCATCAGTGAGCCCAAGCGATAGGCACTCGCTTAGGAGAGGTCTCTCGAGCGATGAGTGCAGGGTCGGGACAGGGAATAGGGGGCTCTAGGGGAGCTTTCCCGATCATACTGATGCTCGGACTTCCCAACCCGGAGGTTGCCTAGGAAGCACTTGTTCCGAGTGAGTTTTTGGGCTTATGCTAAGTGGGCCGGGGGCTACCACTTCGAGGAGTTAGGCCTCGTTCGGTCTGGTTGGACCTCTTTTGGCCTCTCCGTACCAGCGACGAGATTTCCCCTCTCCACTTGTCCCCCTCCTACTCCCGAGCCAAATTTTAGGCTTGGACGAGTAGCAATTGTGCTGGACTTTTTGTGGCTCTAGTTGGGAAGAGATTTCTCTCTAGTAGGGGCCACATGATGCGGCTTGCCTTGAGAATACGCCCGTCATGATGAATAAGAGTAGGCCCCTCCTCGGCAGATCAGATCGCCATGTAGGCTCCGGTTTAAGCATTGTGTATTTCTGCGTCGCTTTATCTCTGGGGTTTAGGGTTTTGCCTCTCTTTGAATTTATTCTTGAGGGGGGCTCCTGTGCCGTGAGAGTAACTTGGAGAAACGGAGAATCGTCGTGGCGATTGCGGAGCCGTGGCGGTGATCCGTCTATTTCCTTCTCTTCCGGAGTCTTCTTGATTCAGAGCTTTCCCCTTTGTTCTTCTAGTTCTTCTCTCTACTTTATGGTGGACTCTCATCAGGACGCTGAGGGGCGGCAGAGAGATCAAGCCCCAAGGGTATCCATAGTAGCGTCGGAGCCTCTCCGCAGTGAGCTGGGGGAGGATGACATGAGGCGGCTGGACAACCGATATGGGCTTCCATGGCGATTCAAGTTCCTCGCGCCTGAGCCTCATGAATCCAGTCTGGTCGCTCGTTCTGGCCTCTTTTGTTCTTTCCGCCTGGCTTGGAAGTGTGGCTTTCGACTGCCCCTCCATCCTTTTGTCGCCGAGTTGCTTCAATTCTAACGGCTGGCTCCTGTCCAGGTGGTCTGTAACTCTTACACCCTCATCTTCTCCTTCATCTTCCTCTGTGGCAAGAGAGGGGTGTGCACCTCGCTGGACCTCTTCCACTATTTTTTTGAGTTGAAGGATAATCCTTTTGTCGGGAAGGGATTCTTCTTCATTCAGGCGAGGTGGGGAAGGAGTTGTGTGTCCCTTTCTGTGAAGGATTCTTCTCATAAGGGGTGAAAGACCCAAAATTTCTGGGTGGGCCCGTCGGCGGTCGGCGTGGTCTGGGATTTCCCGACGGCGCCCAACTTTCACCTGAACATCCCTCCGAAGCAAACAGAGGTCTTCCCGGAGGTGGAGAGGGATGCTGCTATCCTTCAGCGGGACCGCCTGGAGACTGTTGAGTTGGTGACTCCTCCTAACATCGAGGAGTATCTTTCTAGACTGTTGTTGCCGAAAGGTAAGGTTGTCAGGGACTTGTCCACTTTCAAGCGAATGCTTTCCTCTTCTCAATTTGCTCTTCTTCACGCAGATCTGCGGTGAGCGGTTGAGGAGGAGGAGGAGGCACCGTCAGTCGGGCTGGAGGTCATCAATGTGGATGATACGCCGGTTCCGAGTGATCTCCCAGCTTCGGAGGGCTCATCCCGCGCTCGGGAAAAGGGCAAGGGGGTCGCCCGGGACGATGCTTTTGAACGCCGGGGGGTCAAGCGGAAGAATCCCGTGGTGAAGTTGTTGCGATCTTCGATGCAGGCTCAGTCTGCTGAGAAGAAGCGGGCGAGGAAGGTGAAGATCGCACGCCCGGTTGATGAGGTTCCCCTGTTGCCTCCTCCTTCTGCAGTGCAAGGGGGGCAAATGATGAAGGGATCATGGCCGATGCTAGGGCGCCGAGCGAAGCAGAGGGGGTGCCAGACGGAGGAGCCCGGCCCGAGCCAGTCGAGGCTGGAGGGTCGCAGGATGTAGCGACTCAATCGTATCCGACCGAGGCCGGAGAGGTACACGGTGGGGCTGCTCATCCTGAGTCAACCGGTGGGGCCCCCGAGGCAAGATTGCTCTGGGAAAGTGCCCCAATCCTGACTGCTCCGGAGAGAGTTTCCCTTCCCTCAACCAGTTCCTTCAATGTCTGGGCCTCCCTGTACCGGAGGTGCCATTCTATTGCTTCGAGGGTTGCGCGGGAGAAGCTCCAGAGGGGTCCCCCCTCCACACTTTTCGAGCAACTTATGGAAGGTAGCCTGATCTTGGCCCAGCTCGAGGCTGAGGCAGTAGGTGCGTATGCTCGGGTGGAGTCGGAGCGGGAGGCTCTCTCGTGGGCCCGTGGCACGCTCGATCGGAAAGTTGAGAATCTCACCCTTGATCTTGGTGACCATTGTCGGGAGTTGGCCCCGCTTCGGGCTCAGGTGTAGTCGAGCCAAGCGGAGGCTCGGTCGTTGGCAGAGCAGCTGGCTCAGGCCCGTCGTATGGTCGACCGGAAGAATAGCTCCTGGAGGCGGAGCGTATGATTCAGGTTGAGCGCGGCGAGCAGTGGAAGGCCGAGCGGGAGGCGCTCAAGGGCCGAGTTTGGGGGGCCGAGGATGCACTAACCGAGGCCGAGAGAAGGCTATCCGAGTCGGAGCAGAGGATAGCCGAGCTCGAGAGGCAGGTGGAGTTGGCCGGGGTGGAGGCACTCGAGCGACATAAGTGCTCAGAGGCCTATCATGTGGCTCTTCTCTAGGCTGCCTTCCCATATTATGAGTCGGGCTACCGTCGGGGGCTTCGGAAGGGCTTCTCCCAGGGGTACGATCGGGCCATCAAAGAAGTAGAGGCCTAAGCGTCTAGGCTCGTTTTTCCTTCCGGGCAACGCTATGACTCCCGATTGGGGTTCGACCGACTCTTCTCATTATACATCGAGCGAAGAGGAGGGTCGGGAGTCCTCCTCCTCGTCTGAGCGACCATCAACTCTAGCAGCCTCGGGAGGGCGCATGATCGAGACAGTTCCCACACAAGTGGGGTCAGTGCCTGGGTCGGCCGTCACTGAGAATACCGGGGGCATATCGTCTGGTGCTGAAGAAGCCTTGCCTACCGAGCCTTAAGATGGGCCTGAGGCCTGATGTAATAGCTCTATTTTTCTTTTTCTTTCCCTTACGTAGCCGGGTAAGGCTTTTGGAAAATGTAATAGCGGCAGTATTAAATGCTGAATTGACTGTTTCTTACCACTTTTGGTGTGATTTGACTACCGGATTCGTAGTCGTTTGGAGAAGGTGCCGATTTTCTCTGTAGATATCGCGCGTGCCGATCTGTCAAATAACTGACATGTTGTTGGCACCTTTCCATTTTTCCATATCACCCTTAATGACTTTCCGCTTCGCGTGTCCCGCTGGCGGGATGTTTGAGAAATGAGGTAACCATCTCAGGGAAAGCATGTTAGCTTGTTTTGTAAGGGGAGAGTCATTTAAGGCGATCAGCTCCCCCTTCGGCCTATAAAAGGTCCGAGAGACGTCTCCTTTTCCTTTCATCACTTAAGGCCGTCCCTGGTGGTTTCTCCTTCTTTCCCTTCCACGAGGCGTTGTGTTGTCGATCTTGGCGGGGCATGGAAAGTGCTTCTGAAGACGATGATGCAGATGGCGATAGGAGGGAAGCTCCTGCTGTTTCAGTCTAGAAGAGGGTTCGTAAGTTGGAGGTCACTTTGGGAGAGGGTTCGTCATGCCGGGGCATGTCACCTTCCTGTCCCTGACCCGCCGACGCCATCCTGAGGGGAGGGGGGAGCTCTTTAAGCTCCCTCCTTTCTGGGCCTCCCCCTCCCTCCTCATCCATCTCTGCTGTTTTCTTTTTCTCCCTCCTTTTTCACTCTTCGGGGGATGCCTACTCTCTCTGCCTTCCAAAGAGTTGGCGGAGAGGAGGCCTTCACTTGTATTCCTTCCTCTTCTCTATTGTTTCCCCTCTTTTCCTTTTTCTTCTGAGCTTTTCTCAAACCAACGAGGCCAGCAATCCTTTGTCCAAGCCAGTTTCCGCACGAGGCAGAGTCAGTGGCTGGACGTCGGAGCGCTTACAGGGCTGGCCGAGCATTTTGCTCGCGTAATAATGCCAGAGGGTGTAATTTTTGTACATGTATACTATATTGGCTACGGCCTACTTGATGTACATCAAAGTTTAATAAGAAGAGAAGAATGGCGTTCATTCTATTTTGCTTACATGTGCATGCTTGCCAAATGATCAAAAGTAGAACTTGCGAAGATTTGTCACATTCCATGTCCGAGGGATGGGTGTTCCTTCCATGCTGGACAATCGGTATGCTCCTTTCTCAAGCGTCTCGGCTACTTGGTAGGGGCCTTCCCAGGTAGGGGCCAGCTTCCTTGCCGCCTCTAGTGGTCGAGATGCTTCGGCCTTTCTTAGGATGAAGCCTCCCGGCTGGAAGTGTCTGTCTTGAACTTTTGAGTTGTAGTATCGAGTGATGCGCCGTTGGTATTCCATTGCTCGGATCTTTGCAATCTCTCAGATTTCATCCGCTAGGTCGAGGTTCTCTCGCAGTTTCTACTCGTTTACCTCGGGTTTGAAGTGTACGACTCTGAGAGAGGGATTGCCGTCCTCCAACAGAACCACTGCTTCATTGCCATACACCAGCTAAAAAGGCATTTCACCGGTGGCCGTCCTCGGAGTAGTTCAGTGCGACCATAGTACGCTTGGTAATTCTTCGAGCCAGTTTCCCTTGGCCTTACCGAGCCTGGTTTTGATGCCTTTTAAGATAGTCTTATTGGCATTCTCGACCAGTCCGTTAGCCTGAGGGTGGGCTACCGAAGTGTAGTGATTGCGAATGTTAAGGTTGGCACATCTGTCTCTGAAGTAGTGAGAATCAAATTACCGACCGTTATCGCTCATGATCACTTGGGGGATGTCATAGCGACAGATGATCGATTTCCAAATAAAACTCCGTACGACTAATTCGGTGATCCTAGCGGTGGCCTCGGCCTCGATCCACTTGGTGAAATAGTCGATGCCGACGATGACGAACTTCTTCTGAGCTTGAGCCGTGGGGAATGGCCCCAAGATGTCGATCCCCCACCGAGCGAAAGGGTATGGCTTGGCCAGGGTGATGAGCTCCGCAGCAGGCTGATGGATCAAATGGTCGAAGCGTTGACATCGATCGTACTTCTGAACATAGGTCGTGTAGTGGCGCTGGAGAGTGGGCCACCAGTAACCTTGCTGAAGCAAGATACTGGCAAGCGATCTTCCTCCTTGGTGCACTCCGCAGATACCTTCGTGTACTTCATGAATAGCTCAGCTGGCTTCGTCGGCACTGATGCACTTGAGGAGGGGACCGGAGAAAGATATGCGGTACAAGGCCTTATCTAGAATGATGAAACGCCGAGCTTGATACTTCAGCTTCCGAGCTTCCCGAGGGTCGGTGGGCTCTTGAGAATCTCGGAGCCAGGATATGTAGGGGGTCCGCCAGTCGCTTGGGGATGCCGAGTCAACAGTCATAAGCTTAGACTCGATGCTCGGTCGCCCGAGCTCTTCGAGGAAGCCCGATCGTGTACCTGCGGGGTCGAGCGAGGAGGCCAGTCGAGAGAGGGCGTCCGCTCGGGAGTTTTACTCCCGAGCTATCCAGACTACCTCAAAGCTCTTGAAGAGTTGGGCCATCCTCTTAACCGCTTGGAGGTACTTGACCATTTGTCCTTCCCAAGCTTTGTAATTATCGTTGACCTGGCTAGCAACCAATTGGGAGTCAGTGTGGATTCTGACCCGCTCGGCTCCTAGTCATCGAGCCATCCTGGCCCCTGAGATAAGGGCTTCGTACTCCGAGGCGTTGTTGGATGCCTGGAAATTGAACTTCAGGGCATACCGTAGCTCCGCTCCTTCGGGGGATTTGAGAAGGACACCGGTGCCGCATGCGGCCAAGTTGGAGGACCCATCGACGAACAGGTCCCAGGTGGGCCCGGGTGTTGGTGGAGGTACTTCTTCAATCGGGACCGTGCTTTCGGTGATGAAGTCTGCGAGAACCTGTCCTTTGATGGCCGAGCGGGGGTGATACGAGACGTCGTAGGCTCCGAGCATGATGGCCCATTTGACGAGGCATCTTGAGGCTTCAGGGTGAAAGAGAATCTTCTTCAGGGGTTTGCCGGTCAATACGACGATAGAGTGCCATTGAAAGTAGGGTCGGAGGCGCTTGGCTGAGGTGACCAACGCTAGCACGAGTTTCTCGGTTGTGGGGTACCTTCTTTCAGCCTCATTAAGCACCTTGCTGGTATATTAAACTGGTCTTTCGATCCCTGCTTCGTTCCTCACCAGGACCGAGCTCACTGTAGAGGGGGTCGCTGAGAGATAGAGGTATAGAGCTTCGCCCTGGACCGGTTTGGATAGCACAGGGGGCGAGGCTAAGAATTCCTTAAGCTCGGTGAACGCCTTCTGACATTCCTTGTCCCAGGCGAACGTAGCAGATGCCACTTTAGGTCCCCTCAACAACTTGAAGAAGGGTAAGCATCGTTCGTCCGCCCGGGACAGAAAATGGTTGAGCGTAGCAATGTGCCCCATACGGCGTTGTACATCCTTGATGCAGGTGGGCGGCCGCATGTTCAGGATGGTTTGAACCTTATCGGGGTTGGCCTCAATCCCACGCTGAGTTACCTGGAAGCCTAGGAACTTCCCGGATCTGACTCCGAAGGCACATTTGGCAGGTTTGAGCTTCATGTTGCACTTCAGGAGGGTGTCTAAGCTCTCGGCTAAGTCGGCGAGGTGGTCCTCGGCCTTCAGTGTTTTGACGAGCATGTCATCAATGTAGGCCTCGACATTCCGACCAAGCAGTTCTTCAAAAATGTGGTTGATCAGCCTCTAATATGTTGCTCCGGCGTTCTTTAACCCGAACCGCATCTAGGTGTAGCAGTGTACGCCGAAGTCGATGATGAAGGTGGTCTTCTCGATGTCCTCCGGGTCCATCCTGATTTGATGGTAGCTAGAGTAGGCATCCAGGAAGCTGAGCAGCTCGTTGCCAGAGGTTGAGTCGACTAGTTGATCGATGCTCGATAGCGGGTAGCAATCCTTCGGGGTAGCTTTGTTGAGGTCGGTGAAGTCTACGCACATTCGCCATTTCCCAGAAGCCTTTGGTACAAGGACGACATCGGCGAGCCACGTAGGGTATAGGACCGGACGAAAATGGCCAGTCTTCTGCCCCTTGATGACTTGCTCTTTGATGACCGCTTGCTTCTCGTGGGCATGCTTTCTCCTGCGTTGTTGGACTGGCTTCACCATTGGGTCGAGGTTGAGCTTGTGCATTACCACGTCTCATGGGATCCCGGGAAGGTGCTCATCAGACCATGTAAAAACTTGGATATACCGGGCAATGAAATCCTTATATTTTTCTTGTTCCTCAAGTGGTAGATCGCCTCCGATCTTTACTCCTAGAGTCGGGTCACCGTTAAGGAAGACCGTTAGCAACTCGTCACCAGGCTCAGATGTTGCGGGTCCTTCTTCGGCTCCCTTTACTCCTTTATTTTTCCCTTCCGGCCTTGTGACTTCGACCGAGATTATATAGCACCGTCTAGCCAATGCCTGGTTACCTCGGACTTCCCACACGCCATACTTGGTCAGGAACTTCATTTTTTGGTGAAAGGTAGAGGGCACCACTTTCATTCGGCTGAGGATACCTCGTCCGAAGATGGCGTTGTATGCCGTCATCCCTTTAATCACGATGAAGTCTACCATAACCGTAACGATTTTGTGCGGGGTGCTGATAGTAACTGGCAGGCTCAGGGCTCCCTCGGGATAAGTTACCTTGCCTTTGAACCCACAGAGAGGGGTTCGGATCGGGCGAAGTTTAGATTGATTCTCTCCCATCTTGAGGAAACATTCGTAGGATAATACATCAGGGGCACTACCATTGTCAACTAAGATCCTATCTACGTTACAATGGTTTATTGTAGCCGATACAATGAGAGCGTCGTCATGCGGGGTAGTTAACCCTTCCAGGTCCTGGTCAGAGAATACCAGGGCCTGTGATTCTCTCGCTTGCGGGGTCATAGAGTGCTCAATGGAGGCTCGGCTCGCCCGCTCAGCGTGACGCTTTCTTCCTCAGCTACTATCTCCACCTGATGCCGCACCACCCGCGATGACGTTGATGTGGACTCCACGGGGGGCATTGTCGATCTCCTCTGGAGCATCTCAGTCTTCCTTCTACCTTGACACGTATTGGGATAGGTGTCCCTGGTGGATGAGGTGCTCGATCTCATCTTGAAGTTGATGGCAATCGCTGGTGTGATGCCCGTGATCGCTGTGGAACAGGCAATGCTTGCGGCGATTGTGATGCTTGGCTTTCATAGGCTCGGGTTGGTTGAGGAGACCTGAGCTTTTGATGTCTTCATAGATTTCATAGACGGGGGCGATAAGGGGGGTGTACCGCTCGTACTTCTGGGACGGCTCTTTTCGGTCTCCGTCCTGGTTCCGTCTTTTTCCTTAGCCTGTCCCTTGCTCAGACGGTCGCTTCTTGTCCCCCTGCCGACCTGAGCCTGTCGTGCCTCGGCAGGCGTGGAGGACTTCCTCGCACTCTGCGTGGCGTAGGGCCAGGGTCACTAGCTCGGCAAGGGAGGTGGGAGGATGCAGCACTAGCTCGCGTCGTAGGTTCTCATTGCGGGTATCCCCAGTTAGTGCGGTGATGGTAGAGGTGACGTCCAGGCGGGGGATGCGCAGAGCTTCCGATTTAAATTGGTTGATATAAGCCTTCAACTTCTCCCCCTGTTCCTGCTTGAGGGCCAATAATCCTGCCACTGATCGGGATGGACCGCTGCCGGCGGACCTTTCCTTGAACACTCGCCCAAATTTCTTGAAGTTGGGGATGCTGCCACGGGCGAGGGCCCTGAACCAAGCCTGAGCACCTTGGACCAGAGTGTTCACAAATGCTCGGTACTTGATTACGTCGGACGCCCCATGCAAGGCCATTAGGGCGTCGAAGCTGTCGTAGTGGTCGGCCGGGTCTCCCTGGCTGTCGTACGACTTGAAGGTCAGGAGTGAGATCCTGGGGGATATCTCTGCCCTCAAAATATAGTCGGAGAATGGGGATCGCTCCTCGTCCTCCATAGGAGAGGTCTTCTGCAAGGCGCGGAGGGCACGGTCTTGCTCTGCGAAATGCCTCTTAAAGTCTCACAGCCGGAGAGACAACTCCGATTGTCGTTGGCCCGGGGGGCTGGGGAGGCGCACTTGCATGCTGTCCCGACGCTCCTCAGGGGCCTCGGCATCCGTAAATGGTCGGCGTGCTCTGGTCTTCTCCCTCCTCGATGTTGAGGAGGCTTCCTGCTCCGGGGGAGTGCCGCCCCCGGAGGGTGAAACGGCCTCCAGCAGTTTGCTGGGAGGCATTTCCATGTGGGGGGCTCTTCCGGGGGAGCTGCGAATTCTCCTCCCCAGCCGCTTGGGCCCTCATGAGATCCACGAGGACATCCAGTTTTGCATTGAGGGTTTGGAGGGCGTCGGCGCTCCCGCCGGGAAGCTGTTCCCCCGCCACTGATGGAGGTATCTCGTTGGCGTGGTTTTCCGACGGGGAATGCTCCGTGGGGGAGGGAAGGTGCGCCTTCTTCCGTCACCAGGGCCTTTCCCAAATCGCCAGTAGTCCTCCTGCTAGAACTTCTTCCCACCATGATGGCTCTTTGTTTGTTTCCCACAGATGGCACCAGATGAAGAGGGGTGATCTCGCGCTGCTCCTGAGCGGGGAAGAGGATGACCTCGTACACTTGAAATGTGAACTGCAAGATGAGAAACCAGTTAGAGGTGCCAAGGGATAGATCCCCGGGGAAGACCGTCCGATGCTTAAGTCAGTAAAGTAGTAGAGCTCGGATGCAAAGGGAAGAGCTAGGAGGAAGATGGGAGCGCGAGATCTCTCCCCACCAAAAGGTGAAGTGGTTCCTGCTCAGGGTTTTTGGCTCTTGCCTTGCTTACCTCTTGTAGTAGGGCTTTCCAATTTAAATAGTGGCCCGTTGTGCGACTGATCTCTGTAAGCGGAGGAGTCTCAGGGGGGGTTACATCTTTCATGCGGACTCCTTATAGCACACAGACTCTTGGTCTCCCTTATCCCCTTGAGCTTCCTGCCATTAAGGGACTCGCAACGGCCGTACTAATAAGCTTCCATCAGTGAGCCCGAGCGATAGGCACTCGCTCAGGAGAGGTCTCCCGAGCGATGAGTGCAGGGTCGGGACAGGGAAGAGGGGGCTCCGGGGGAGCTTTCCCGATCGTACTGATACTCGCACTTCCCAACCCGGAGGTCACCTAGGAAGCGCTTGTTCCGAGTCAGTTTTTGGGCTTATGTTTAGTGCGCCCGGGGGCTACCACTTCGAGGAGTTGGGCCTCGTTCGATTTTCTTGGACCTCTTTTGGCCTCTCCGTACGGGCAACGAGATTTCACCTCTCCAATCCTCATGGTGCATCTGCAGGTGGAGGTGGTTGATCCTCTAGAGGAGGGGGCTGGTATCCAAGGAGACGGCTGATGTCTTCAAGAGCATGAACTTGAGCGTGAAGAGTATCCCGAATACGGCCAATAGAGAGGTCACGTGCCGCATCATGACGAGCCATGCTAAGAAGTGTATTGTTCATGATGTGGAAAGACTGGCTAGAATCAGCAACACTATCGGTGTGGCTAGTCATATGAGTGGTGAGGGTGGCCATATGAGTGGAAAGGGTATCCAAAGCAGTGGAGAAGGAATCTATGCGGCCTGACATTATGTCAACCACATTGCCCATAGTGTCGACGCGATCCTTGAGAGCAGAAAGTCTCTCCCGAAATGTATTCACACGAGTCTATAGCCCAGTGAACCACCTGTCAAAAACCTCATAGTCTACCCAAGAAGGCTGGGTGGCTCCCTGCGTGGAGGACTCTCCATGATGAAACTGAGGTGGAGGAGGCAGCTCGGCATCCATGTGATGAGGTGAGGGTGGAGGAGGCTGCTCCTCGGCCTGAACTATATGGGGTACATCCCCTTGAACTGGCTGCTGCTACTGTGGTTCCTGCTCATCCTCAATGTCATATTCATCTCCATAAGTAGGCACATCTCGACGCAGCTCACCATTGGGACCATAGTAATAACACATATCAGTGAAGATTTTATGATTGTTATAGATATCATCCTGGCGAACATAAATAAACTGTTCTTCTGCTAAACTGATCCCAGCATGAATGAATACCCCGGTCAACTGTGAAGCATACGGCAAAGATCACTGCAGATTTGTTCGGCAAGCTCCAATGAGGGTAGTCATGAGGCGACCCATGTTGATTTGTATACCATTCATCACATTATAAAACAGGAATCTATGAATCTCTGTGACTTCATTTCTGCTGCCAACCTTAGGATAAATAAGGGAGGTAAACATATGGTGCAAGACACGCTACAGTGGTAGAAAGTAATTCGCATTTAATTCAATCAAATCGCTAATACCACGCACGTACTCACAGCTGGTCATCGCAAGAAATGTGTCTGGAACCTCTCCATGACCATAAACCATGTCGGCTCCTCTAGCCGCAACTCCTAAGCATCTCTCAAAAAGATTGAGATCAATGTGAATTCCAACCCCTCGAACAACAGTATATAACTCATCATTCGTTGCAACCAAGTTCCCATAGAACTATTGTACTAGACTGGGGTAATGATGGTTATATCTAGTGACGAAGTCAATCCAACCCGGCTGAATTGCAAAGACTGCATATATATCGGGCAAGAGCTCATTCACCTCGTTGAAATCGACTAGTCGAGGGTCGATGATGGGACGAATAAGCAACCTAGGAGCTCGACGTGGTGCAGATGCCTGCTATGGTGGAGGAGCTAGTGCCTCGTGTCTCTGTCCACTCCCTTCCCCTTGGGCAGAATGTCGAGACTTCGTCTAGGCGACATCCCGAACTAGCAACTCGATAGAAAACCCTTGAAGAGAAGACCCTCGTCCCGAGGTATGAAGAAAGATCTACGTACACTCCAGGGGATTGTAAAATCCTTCTCCACTGATCGGAACCTAGGAAGAAGTTCCTCGAACACACGATTGGCCAAATGGAGTTCGTCTCGAAATGACGACGAACACGCCGGATCTTGTGCGGATGAGGGAATGGAGGGTTGTAGAGGTTTGGGAGGTGGAGAAAAGGTGTTCTAGGGCTAGGGAATGGAGTATGAGGATGAATGGGGGTGATAGAATGAGTGAATGGGGTATTAGACCCCCTTATAAGTTGGCTCGGCTGGGACCCCGGTCGGGCTGGTTGGCCACCACCGGTCGACCGGTGCAGGGTTGGCGGTCGACCGCTAGCCCAAAAGCCCCAAAATTTTCATTTTTTTCTTTTTCTTTTCTTTTCTTTTCTTTTTTTTTATATGGGGGGACTAACAAGTGACCTTTTGATTTGAGCCAATGTCATGAAGTGAAGGGAAGGAAATAGATGCA
Source organism: Amorphophallus konjac (assembly GCA_022559845.1). Classification (NCBI taxonomy): domain Eukaryota; kingdom Viridiplantae; phylum Streptophyta; class Magnoliopsida; order Alismatales; family Araceae; genus Amorphophallus; species Amorphophallus konjac. Next base: position 144,129,320 of record CM040120.1, read on the forward strand.
TGTTTGAGGAAAGTTTCTAACTCTCCCTCAGAAGTTACCTTAGGTCCAACGTCACTAAGTCCACAATTATTTATCCAAGGAATATCTGGCCTTAGAAAAAATTTTCGAGGAGGGCTATACATATAATTACATTCAAGGATGCAGGAGTGTATGTAAACACACAAGGTATTAAAAATGAAGACAGTATGCATGTTTTCCTACCCTTGATGCATATGAGATTCTACAAATGCAAATCTTAACCTAAGTGTAGACCTATGCATGTATGCTCCCACCCTTGCACATCCCAAGTTCTCTTCTTATCTTTTTAAATTGATCCTGGTTGAGGTGTTTGGTGAAAATGTCAGCTAACTGGTTGTGTGTGTCATTGAAGTTCAATTCAAAGACCCCTTTCCTACATGATCTCTTAGAAAGTAATGACGAATATCAATATGCTTAGTTCTAGAATGTTGAACAGGGTTTTTAGACAAATTGATTGCACTGGTATTATCACACAAGATTGGCACACATTTAATCTCAATATCTAAGTCAAGCAATTGATTTTTGATCCAAAGTACTTGGGCTCCACAACTTTCGACGGCTACATATTCAGCCTCGACCGTTTAGAGAGTTACTGAATGTTATTTCTTGGAGGCCCATGAGAATAGGCACCCACCAAGAAACTAACAATACCCACTAGTACTTTTACGATCTACAATGCATCCGGCATAATCCGCATCGGTGTATGCAATCAAATCAAAAGAGCTACTGATGGAAAACCACAAGCCAAAATCTATTGTGCCAAGTAAATATCTAAAAATGCGTTTAACACCCGATAAGTGAGATTCTTTAGGGCATGACTGAAAACGGGCACAAAGACATACACTGAATTGAATGTCAGGGTGACATGCTGTCAGATACAGTAGTGATCCGATCATACCTCGAAACAGTGTAGGATCTACTGTTTTACCATTTTCATCTTAGTCTAACTTCAAGGTTGTGGCCATTGGAGTTGACAAAGGTTTTGCTTCAGCCATCCCACATTTCTTCAAAAGCTCCATTGTGTACTTGGCTTGGCTTATGAAAATGCCCTCAGGTGTTTGCTTCACCTGCAGTCCAAGAAAGAAATGTTAGTTCACCCATTAGGCTCACCTCAAATTCACCTTGTATGATATCTGCAAATTCATCACATAGCACATTATTAGTAGCTTAAAAAATTATATCATCCACATACACTTGAACTATCAACATATCTTTACCTGATTTCTTTGTGAAAAGTGTTTGAGCAACCTTACCTCTCTTGAAATCATTTTCAATCAAAAATGACGTGAGTCGTTCATACCATGCCCTTGGTGCTTGCTTCAATCCGTACAAGGCCTTCTGGAGCTTGTACACATGTTGTGGATGTTTGGGGTCTTCAAATGTTCTACAAAAACATCATCTTTGATATACCCATTTAGAAACGCAGATTTAACATCCATTTGAAACAATTTAAAGTTAGATGAGCAAGTGATGTGAAACCACCTTGGGGGTGATAATCACAAGACCGAAGACACCTCGGACCTAGCAAGCAAGCGATGCAACAGACCGGCAACTTCCCTCGAGTGGACTCACCCGCGTAGCATGCACCCGGGTCCGTAGGTGGACCGGCGATGGGGATGAGGGTCCGAGGTTGTACCTTGAGATTCCAAAGGGTTGGCTAGCTTAAGACTGAAACCCCAAGGGTCTCGGGATGCCCACTCTCACAGGCGGCCAGCACACCGAGGGCGTGGGATATAATGGCTCTCTCACAACTCACCCGCGGTAGTCGCTCAATTATAAGCAAATTCGGGATCGGGCACTCTCTCACCGCCGACGGCACTAAGATGCAATACTAATTAAGAAAATGAAACTAGCAAAGAGAAGTGTTCAGTAACTCACCTAGTCGGCGTGAAGATGCCGACCCCAGCCGAAGACGAGGGCGAGCAGGGAGGCGTGGGTACGCACCCACACGCCGCGTCGATGCCGCTTGACCTGAAAATTTATAGAGTACACCACTACTCCTCACACAGGAGGGTTGGACAAGGGGTTGGGGATAATGTGATACAGTCAAACACTACCTCCACGCAGGGAGGGGCTGTAAGCCGGCCATGCGGGAAGGGTAGAATCAATCTAGGAACTTAATGAAAGAAAAACAACGGTTCTGTCCACCCTCTGGAACAGGGGACAGGCGGTCGAAGTCGGCGCCGCTGCGGCCTCTCCTGAACTCCGTTGTTGACGAAACAAGTTGGAGATCCTTTGTAGTTGACCCAGGAAGACGTCCAATTTTTTTGGGGAATTTCTGGAAGGCGGTGCTGGTCGGGGCAGAGGCGCGAACAGGGGCTCTGCTTTCTGGTTCTGGTAGCATATGCACCCCTATAGTTGGAAGACGAGGCTACCACGGACGTTCCTCAGCTCCGATTCAGGCTTGGCCAAAGTCGCTAAATTCTTTGTCTAGTCCTCTTCGAACGGAGACCCACGGGGGTGCCGGAGGAGGTCGGAGTAGATAGAGACAGCCCGAACAGTGATTGGGTGTCTGTTCAGTCCCACGAGGAATAGAAATGCGCACCCGGGGAAGAAAAATGAGAACTCTTAGCTCTGGATGCCAAACGGGGCTCCACTTCTTGATCCTGGAAGTAGACTTGCCGTAGAAGATCTCAGCCGAGCGCCGCGTCCAGATCCTCAAGAGGATGGCCGTGGTCAAACTTGATCTGGAGCTTTGGTTCTCTGCCTGAGTGGTTCTGCACAGTCGAGGTAGAATCGCTCTCACGGGCAGCTCAATGCTTGGACAAAGACAAAACTACCTCTGCTGCGAAGCAGACTGGATGACGATTCCAACGATATATGGTATGCCTCTTGAAGCTTCACAATGAAGCCGTGGTCGCTGCTGCAAGTTGCTGGTACACTGCTACCTGCGAACTGGCCTATGCAGAGTGGTGATAGGTGATGGGAAATAGGGGTAGATAGGAGGGGAAATGAGGTGGATGTGTGTAGGGGTAACCCCTGGCTATGAGGGGGTCTGAGAGGGGGTGTTCCAAGCTGTGGGAGTGGCAGAATGGGGGCTGGAAGGAGGTCTAGCAGGTGGAGGGAGGGAGAGCTACGAATTTGGTTGGAAGGGAGAGAGGGAAATGGTATTTGAAAATGGGTTTAAGGGTGGTATTAATTTCTTGTCTTGGGGATGGGAAGGGGTGTGTGGGGAAGGCAAAGGGGGGGCTTGGGGAGTAGGGAATTCTCCCTTGGGAGATGAGAGGGTGCTTTGGGAAGGGGAGTGGGTGGTTGGTGGTTGGATGGTGGAGTGGGGAGTGGTGGAATCTCCCTTAGGGCTGGGGTGGAGTTAAGGTGGGGTGATGGGGAGTTAGGGATGAGTTATTGGAGGGGGGGAAGATAGAGAAAGGTGGTTGGGAGGGGAGGAGAGAGAAAGGGGCGCACCCCTCTTTAGAGAGAGAAAGATGAGAGAGAGAAGAGAGAGAAGGGGAATCCACCCCAATAGAGAGAGAGAGAGAGAGAGAAGTGGAGAATCCTCTCCAATAATACACTAATTCACTCAATTTTTTTGATTGATCAAAGATTACAAATGAGGGGGTGAAGGGGGGTATTTATAGGGACTAGACTTTTCACATGACCATACTGACCCTGACTAATGACTAAATGACCAGACAAGTCCAAGAGGGGGTGCCCCTAGGCTTAGCCCACTAGTTGGGCCCATTAGACTGCTTAATTAATCACATGACTCAAGACTTAAGTAAATGGCCCTTATAACTAGGTATCAGACTCAAATAAAGGGAAAATTACATAGTTTTTGACTCAAATAAAATATGAAAATTACATGGATTGACTCAAAAAAATGTGGAGAACACAATGGAGCAAACCGACGACCCATCAGAGCTTCGCAAAAAGTGGAGGGGTAAGTGATGCCCCCATCATACCCCCGGGGTGGGGGGAACTCGACCCCGTCGATTATGGGTCCACCGGGGAAGTGGTACACCAAATGCAGCTCCGGGTGAGCCACGATCTCCAAACTCAACCCCGCATCCATGGCCGGGGGATGGCGCTTTAGCTTCACAATGTGGCACTGACACACCCTCATGTTGGTAATGATACCTTGCTTGACTAGAATTACCTCCGTGTGCACACGTCGGGCTCTCAGGCTGATTTGTGGTAGCTCTCCGGGGGTGTCCCTCTTAAAGAAAGGTATAGGCCAAAATCACTCACTAGGATCCACCGTGGTGCCCATATAGGGTGCCGGATCCGCCACATGGGAAATGGGATGAATCCCAAAACCCATCGGTAAGTCCAACCCGTAAGCCGGGTTGCCAAAGCCACTCGGAACTTGGCAAGGTCTAAGTCCTCGTGCCCTTAAATTGGAGGTGACCCTAGGGTAGAGCCACTCCAAAGTCATCATCGCCAAGTTGCCAACTTGGAATTCCAAGTGACGCTTGCATCCTTTTGCCCGCTTCTTGTGATTCTCACCGCTCGTTGCTTGATGCTTGCTAGGATGCATATGCCATGCACTATGATGCAGTGTGAGTGGGAAATGTGTGGTATGCAAAGGTGGCCCAGGACAACCACATATAGACCTATCGTGCATTGATGTATTGAAGACTTTGAATGATTTGGGAGGACCGGGGCATCCATAGGTGTCCCTCTTATGCGTGGGTGTGATGAATGCCGGAGGACCCGGACATCCATGAAGGCTCCTAGCATACATAAGACCAATGCTGAATCGGGGAGGACCATTACACCCAAATAGGGACCACTCATGCTTCCTACTTGACATGTGGGTGATGTGAATGAATGGACCCGACTTTCTAATCATGCCAAGTAGTGCGTTGTGCCAAGACTTATGCACTCCTATCCCAAAGATGACTTTGATGTGTATAGGTGTGGGACGGCCTTTGAACTTCCATGTGAAAGGGTCGAAGGGATCTAGGAAGGTGGGCATTATGGAGAGGAGCTCTTCCTTGCTTCCTAAGCATATGTTGCCTATGGCGATGGTTCCCTTTGTGTGGCCCGAGTCTTGGAAGAGGTGAACTTGGTCCAACATGGTTGGTTGGGATAGGGAAAGGTGGGTTGTGGGTAAGGTGAGTGGGTCATATGGGTAACTAGGCTCCCATTGGAAGGGATCAATGGGGTCGTGGATTGGGCTTCCTAGGGAGAAGTGCCCTATGTCCTCAAGGTCTTCACAAGGTAGGTCATCCTCATCTATTGGGATGATTGGGCCGGTGTAGTGAGTGGGTGGGTTGGCCAATGTCCTTGGGATCTCAATGGTAGGGGAGTGGACTGAGATGGGTTCTTCCACCATGGGGAGAAGAAAAAGGAGGTCACTAGTGTAGGATCCAGCAGTGCAAACTGAGGTGATAGACCCGTCACATGGGTGGATGAGGTCAAGGCTCTTGGGACGGGCCAACCATGGGGTCAATAAGCAAGTTAGCCCAAGCTGCCATTGTAGGCCTTTGATGAGATCATTAAAACCCTCTACCTCATAGTAGGTTTGGATAGTTGTGTGATAGGAGTGGATGGGCACAATTTGGGATTGGTATCCCAAGGGTGAGAGAGGTGGGGGTGAGCTAGGAATGGTGGGTCCTCGTTTGAGCCATTGGAGTATGGATTCATTCATGGCAAGGGTGTATGGCTCTTGAGGATCTGGTCTAGGAGGGGTGGGTGAGATGCGTGACTCTTGGATTTTCTTTATGGTGGACGGTGGATCTGGATTGGCATCCATCTCCGCTTGGTTGGGTGTGTGGGCCATGGGTTCCTCTACCAAAGGGTTGGGATGGTCATTTGGGGTTGGGGTGGTGGTGGCCGGCGCATGGTGCACCCGAGATGGTGAGCAAGGTTGAACTTGGGTTGGGTTTGGTAGGGGAAGTAGTGGAGGCCTTGGTTGGGGTTGGATTGGAGTAGGGAGAGGGAGATGGGTGGGTTGAGGGGGTTTGGGGGAATTGGCCTTGGGAGGATTGTCCCTTTTGGGGGACATTGTAGGGGTAGTGGTGGCCAGGGTGGGAGCGGTTTCAACTACTATGGGCATCGAAGGATGCTTCTTAGTGGGGCATTGCCTGGCGATGTGCCTCAATTGGTGGCACCTATAACATTCCGGCTCGCACTCACCCGTGGTTGTCTTATTCACTTCTATCTCCATAGGGCCTTTTCCTTTTTGAGAAGGGGTAAGGTGAGGGGTGGATGTGGAGGTGGGGGCCAAAGGGGCTTGAGTAAGGTGGGTTGTGGAATTGGGTTTTGGTTGCATTGTGGGGAATTGGGGAATTGGAGTCTTGGGTTGGCCGGGTGGGGATGGCGGAGTTGAAGTGCTCCTTGGGCGTTGGTGTTCCGAGTAGAAGGGAGAAGGTCGGGGAGTGTAGACTTTCCTATATTCAGCTTTCATGTTTTCCCATGTGTTAATAGGCTCTTGCCTCATAACCCTCCTTAATCGTTCAATGAGCTGCCACCTATCCTCGGCATGGCACACAAGCCGACTCTTGGCAAGGTAGATTCTCATGGGTTCAGTCATTGGAGTCCTCCTAAAGTATTTGTCCATGTTTTCCTCCCACTCTAGATATGCACTAGGGTGGTACCCGTCAAAGATAAGGTCCTCAAATAGGACTATGTCCAAAGGGTTGTCAATCGGACCCTTGTCGAGGGCCGAGGGGGACAGATGTGACCAATACGAAGTAGCCATGCTAGTGGGTAAGGTTGATGCACCGGGTGATGAATGCAAATGCGCCCTAGGACCAACTTATGGAGAGACAAGTTGTGAACTTGCTATGATACCACTTGATGTGAAACCACCTTGGGGGTGATAATCACAAGACCGAATACCCATCGGACCTAGCAAGCAAGCGATGCAACGGACCGGTAACTTCCCTCGAGCGGACTCACCCGCGTAGCGCGCACCCGGGTCCGTAGGTGGATCGACGATGGGGATGAGGGTCTGAGGTTGGACCTTGAGATGCTAGGGGGTTGGCTAGCTTAATATTGAACCCCCAAGGGTCCCGGGATGCCAACTCTCACAGGCGGCTAGCACGCCGAGGGCGTGGGATATAATGGCTCTCTCGCAACTCGTCCGCGGTAGTCACTCAATTATAAGCAAATTCAGGATCGGGCACTCTCTCACCGCCGACGGCACTAAGATGCAATACTAATTAAGCAAATGAAACCAGCAAATAGAAGTGTTTAGTAGCTCACCTGGTTGGCGTGAAGACACCGACCCCAGCCGAAGATGTGGGCGAGCGGGGAGGTGTGGGTACGCACCCGCACGCCGCGTCGATGCCGCTTGACCTGAAAATTAATAGAGTACACCACTACTCCTCGCGCAGGAGGGTTGGACAAGGGGTTGGAGATAATATGATATAGTCAAACACTGCCTCCAAGCAGGGAGGGGCGGTAAGCCGGCCAGGCGGGAAGGGGAGAATCAATCTAGGAACTTAAAGAAAGAAAAACAGCAGTTCTATCTACCCTCTGGAACAGGGGACAGGCGGTCGAAGTCGGCACTGTTGCGGCCTCTACCAAACTCCGTTGTCGATGAAACTAGTTGGAGATCCTTCATAGTTGACCCAGGAAGATGTCCAATTTTTGGGAGAATTTCTGGAAGGCGGTGCTAGTCGAGGCAGAGGTGCGAACAAGGGCTCTACTTTCTGGTTCCGATAGCTTCTGCACCCCTACAGCTGGAAGACGAGGCAACCACAGACGCTCCTCAGCTCCGATTCATGCTTGGATAAGGTCACTGGATTCGTTGTCGAGTCCTCTTTGAATGGAGACCTACCATGGTGCCGTAGATGGTCGGAATAGACAAAGACAGCCTGAACAGTGATCGGGTGTCTGTTCAGTCCCAGGAGGAACAGAACTGCGCACCCGGGGAAGAAAAATGAGAACTCTTAGCTCTGGATGCCGAACGGAGTTCCGCTTCTTGATCCTGGAAGTAGACTTGTCGTAGAAGATCTCAACCAAGCACCTCTTCCAGATCCTCAAGAGGGTGGCCGTGGTGAAACTTGATCTGGTGCTCTGGTTCTCTGCCTGAGTGGCTCTGCGCAGTCGAGGAAGAATCGCTCTCACGGGCAGCTCGGTGCTTGGACGAAGATGAAACTACCTCGGCTGTGAAGCTGACTGGACGATGATTCCAACGGTATATGGTACGCCTCCTGAAGCTTTATGATGACACCGTGGTCGTTGCTGCAAGTTGTTGGTACACTACTGTCTGTGAACTGGCCTGTGCAGAGTTATGATAGGTGATGGGAAATGGGGGTAGATGGGAGGGGAAATGAGGTGGATGTGTGTGGGGGAAACCCTTGGCTATGAGGGGGTCTGGGAGGGGGTGTTCCAAGCTGTGGGAGTGGCAGAATGGGGGTTGGAAGGATGTCTAGCAGGTTGAGGGAGGGAGAGATGCGAATTTGGTTGGAAGGGAGAGAGGGAAAGGGTATTTGAAAATGGGTTTAAGGGTGGTATTAATTTCTGGTTTTGGGGATGGGAAGAGATGTGTGGGGAAGGTAAAGGGATGGCTTGGGGAGTGGGGAATTCTCCCTTGGGAGATGAGAGAATGCTTGGGGAAGGGGAGTGGGCGGTTGGTGGTTGGAGGGTGGAGTGGGGAGTGGGGAGTGGTGGAATCTCCCTTGGGGCTGGGGTGGAGTTAAAGTGGGGTGATGTGGAGTTGGGGATGAGTTATTGGAGGGGGGAAGAGAGAGAAAGGTGGTTGGGAGGGGAGGGGAGAGAAAGGGATGCACTCCTCTTTAGAGAGAGAAAGAAGAGAGAGAGAAGAGAGAGAAGGGGAATCCACCCCAATAGAGAGAGAGAGAGAGAGAGAAGTTGAGAATCCTCTCCAATAATACACTAATTCACTCAATTTTTTTGATTGATCAAATATTACAAATGAGGGGGTGAAGGGGGGTATTTATAGGGACTAAACTTTTCACATGACCATACTGAGCCTGACTAATGACTAAATGACTAGACAAGTCCAAGGGGGGGCGCCCCTGGGCTTAGCCCACTAGTTGGGCCCATTAGACTGCTTAATTAATCACATGACTCAAGACTTAGGTAAATGGCCCATATACCTAGGTACCGGACTCAAATAAAGGCAAAATTACATAATTTATGACTCAAAAAAATATGAAAATTACATGGATTGACTCAAAAAAATGTGGAGAACACAATGGCGCAAACCGACGATCCATCAGAGCTTCGCAAAAAGTGGAGGGGTAAGTGATGCCCCCATCAGCAAGCATAAGATAATAAAATATGGACTGCTTCTAGACGAGCAACCGGTGCAAAGGACTCATCAAAATCAATACCCATCTCCTGGCTATACCCCTTGGCAACAAGCCGGGCCTTATTCCTAACAATAAATCCCGTATCATTTAACTTATTTCTGAAAACCCATCGGGTTCTGATAATGGATTGATTCTTAGGTCGTGGCACTAGAGTCCACACCTGGTTTCTTTTGAACTGGTGCAACTCTTCATGCATAGCCTAGATCCAAGATTCATTTTGAAGAGCTTCATGGATATCCTTAGGCTCTTCCTGTGAGATTAAGGCAATCAAATCTTCTTCTTCTACTTGCCTTAGAGATGCTCTGGTTCTTACCCATCTTGAGGATTACTGATTATGTTTTCAGCTGGATGATCCTTTAAGAATGTGGAGGTGCTTGGCAAGTCGGGGTGCGGCACTTGCTGCTCTTGCAGTGTTTCAATTGAAGGATCTTCATCTACTTCACTCTTGCTGGGTGTTCCTTCCTTTGATTCATCCTTGGCTTTAGATGTTCTAGCATTAGTTGAATATTTGGGGGCTTCTTCTGCATCCATAATTTGCATAGTCAATTTTTGTTTAGATTCATCAAAAATCACATGAGGACTTTCTTCAACAACCAAAGTCCGTTTATTGAACACTCGATAAGCTCTAAAGTTAAGTGCATAGCCTAGGAAGGTTCCTTTGTCACTTTTCTCATCAAACTTACCTAGGTTGGACTTACCATTGTTCAAAATGAAACATGAACAACCAAAGGGTTTAAGATGGGAAATATTCGGTTTCTTACCCTTGTAGAGCTCATATGGAGTTTTCTTCAAAATGGGCCTTACCATTGCCCTGTTGATGATGTAACAGGCTGTACTTACCGCCTCAGCCCAAAAATATTTTGGTAGAGAGTTTGTACTTAACATGGTCCGTGCCATGTCTATCAATGTTCTGTTTTTCCTCTTCACCACTCCATTTTGTTGGGGCGTCCTTGGTGATGAGAAGTTGTGTGCATACAAGTGCTCTTCACAGAAATTGCTGAACTCATGATTTTCAAATTCTCCACCATGATCACTTTAGATAGTAGTGATAAGGTAGCCTCTATCATTTTGGATTTTCCTGTAAAACACTTGAAATTCCATCAATGCATCATTTTTATTGGATAGAAATAACACCCAAGTGAATCTGGAAAAATCATCAATAATCACAAAACCATAGGATTTCCCTCCTAGGCTGGATGTCCTAGTTGGGCCAAAAAAATCAAGATGCAACAATTCCAAAGGCCGGGAGGTAGAAACAATATTCTTATTTTTGAAGGATATGCGTGTTTGCTTGCCTTTTGTGCAAGCCTCACAAATTTTATCACTTTCAAACTTTAATTTTGGCAAACCATTCACCAAGTCATATTTAGACAATTTGGAGATTACTCCAAAACTAGCATGACCTAGTCTTCGGTGCCATAGCCATGCATTATCATGATTGTTAGCTACCAAACACATATCATCACAAGAAACATCATTAATATCAATAGTATATATATTGTTGCTTCTCTTGTCGATGAATCTGATTTTATTGGAAGTTTTATTTATGACAAGACAATGAGTTTCATCAAAAATAATCTTAAAGCCTTTGTCACACAGTTGGCTGATGCTCAGCAAGTTATGATTCAAACCTTTCACCAAAAGAATATTTTCAATCAAGGTTTCAGAATTCTTACCTATGTTGTCAATTCAAATTATTTTACCTTTGTCTTTTCCATCAAAAGTAACTGAGCCTCCAGCCTGTCATATGCCTTGAGCAGTCGCTGTCCAAGTACCACTTGCTCCCCCTGGCTTCAAGACATATTTGTAAGAAACAACATTCTCATGCAAATGATTTTGATACCCAAGTTAGTTTGGGTCCGTAGGAGTTAGTCCAATTCTGTGCATATCTTTTCTTGGTCCAAACAACATGATTTCTTGGTGAGTTTTGTTTGAACCAATAATTTGTAACAACATGACCAAATCTACCACAATTATAGCAATTAACATGTGAAAATTTTCTTTGAAAGTGTCGTGGTTTGGGTTGGACATGCTTTGGCTTAGAGTTGGAACATGAAGCGTGGTTGTTTTCTTTTTCATGAACAAAGGATGTAGTGATCTTATGCTCAAAAGATTTTTTATTTTGGGGAATGTATCCCAATCCTTCTTTTTAAAAATTGACTTTAACTCCCAACAAGTTATCTAGATTTTGTTTGCCCTTTACAAATCTTGACAAAGTGGACTGAAGTTCAGCCACTTCTTTATCTAAACTCATAGTTTTCTCTTCAAGTTCTGAATTTGTGGATTTCAGAATTTTTTCTTCAGTTTTCATTTTTTCACACACTTTCTCCATTTCAGACATTTTACTAGATAACTCTTCCTTGGCTTTTTCACAATCTGAAATCATTTGTAACAGACTTTCTTTTTCTTCTGTTAGTTCGAACCATTCTTGTTACAATTTCTCAAATTTAACAAAGATATCTTCATGTGACAAATCATCAATTTTCTTTTTGAGAGTTTTATTTTTAGATCTAATTTTCTTGTATTTAGTATACAGTTTTTCATATTCCGACTCCCATTGTTCATTGGAAATAAAATCAGGGTCAGAATTTACCTCCGTTGAGTCATCCTCGTGTGCCATGAGACACAGGCTCTCCATGAGATCTTATATCTCCTCATCAGACGGTTCGTCCTCTTCATCGCTCCATGTGGCGACCATAGCTTTGGGCTTTCTGAAATTATCTTTCTTGAATTTCTTCTTCAGATCTGGGCACTCTCCCCTCATGTGCCCGAACTTCTTACATTCGTAGCATATGATGCCACTTGGTTTGCTTGGCTCGCCCTTGGTTTGAGTGGGCTTCCTTTGCCCCTTTCTGAAATTGCCTTGGAAGTTTCTCTTCTTCCTCAAAAATCTTTTCACTTGGCGAGTTATCATGGCCAAGTCTTCTTCTTCATTGCTTCCCTAACTGGATTCTTCTTCTTGAAAGTCTTCATCAGATTGATGAGCTTTCAATCCAATTATCTTCTTCTTCTTCGTATCTTCCTCGGCTGATCTCTTCATATTTATTTCATAGGTCATGAGTGACCGTATGAGTTCGTCCAAGGTGAGTGTGGATAGATTTTTTGAATCCTCAATTACTGTGACTTTTGTATCCCACGTCGATGGAAGTGATCTCAACACCTTCCTTACGAGCTCGGAATTGGTGTATTCTTTTCCGAGACTCTTGAGACCATTGGTAATCTCAGTTAACCTTGCGAACATTTCAGAGATAGATTCTTCAGATTCCATCTTGAATAATTCGTAGTCTCTGACGAGTAGGTTGGCCTTGGTCTCCTTGACCTCAGAGGTTCCCTCATATATGAGACGCAACTTGTCCCATATTTCCTTGGCTGAGCTGCACATAGATACACGAGAAAATGCATTAGGATGTATAGCACATTGCATAATATTCATAGCATTAAAATTGACAGTGCATTTTTTAATTTCCTCAGGTGTCCATTTCTCTTCATCGTCAGAGAGTTTGTAAGGACCCTTGTCTACAACTCTCCAGATCTCATACTCCTTGGCTCTCAAGAAAACATGCATTCTATTTTTCCAATAGGAGTAATTTGATCCATCGAAGTATGTAGGATGATTAATGGAGTGACTCTCATGCATCATACCCTTGTTTGCCATTGATCTAGATCTTACTCTAGATCGTTAGATCTTAAAGAAATAGAGCCTTAGCTCTGATACCAATTGAAGTTCCACGATCAATGACACCCAAGAGGGGGGGTGAATTGGGTGATTACAGATTTTAATAACTTTTAACAAATTTAAAACAAGTATTAAGAGCAAGCAACAAACAAGAATAGATCTGAAGGATTACAAAAAGAATCTGGCTAAATCAACCCTTATAGCATTTCCTTGGTACCAGGCGGAGTCCGAGAATTTGAAGATTCTCTAACACAAAGTGTTTCCTCCCGACAGGACTGACCGTGTCGATCAGAAGCTACCTTTTGATATACCAAGAATCGCTAGTAGAGAAGTTGAGACGGCTAGATCTAAACAAGGAAACTAGATAATGATGCAATAAGTAAAAGAACTAGAGCAGAATTGGAGGTAGAAGATAAGGAGCAAACCATACAGAACACCACGATTTTTAGGTGGTTCGAATGCAACAACTGTAACCTACGTCCACCCCTCACCGACTGTGAGGATTCACACACTATCTTGTAGAAGGTTACAAGATCAAGGCACACACACACACACTCGTGTGAATTCAGAATTCCCACGAAGGTGCACAAGCACCGAAACACAAGGAAGAGTGAACGACAAGGAGATCACTCACACACACACACACACACACACACACACACACACACGGATTTGCGTAGATCCACACACACACAGGTGTTTGAATATTACAACCTAACAAGATTTGAATGAGAAAATAGAAAATGAAGACACAAATTCAAGCTCCCCCTTAGTGGATGAAGATGGTATTTGATGAAGGTAGCTCCCCGCTGGATCTGCACTTCAATGGCCTTCAAATCAACTTGAGAAGCTTGCACTTGGATGAAGAACTTCTTGCTCGAAGCACTATTCACGGAGCTACAGTGCACCCCTTTCTTCTCCTTTGATGGCCTCCCTTGTTCTTGCTTCAATCTCTTAGGTTTTGACCCCCAATGAGATTATTTATAGATCTTGGGTGGTCAAGGGAGGTGCCACTAACCAGATCCACAAATCATGGTGAAATTGGTGGCTTTGGGATTAAACAACTCTAAGGGAAAAGGCTTCCCACGTTCAGAATACAAAGTCAACAATAGGGGTTTTTCGAAGCTGGCGGTCGATCGAAAATTTATAGGAAATGCCCATTTCGTTGCTAGGAAAATCGGTCAACCGCTCCTGGTTGGCAGTCGACTGCTGGCTGGGATTTCTGCAAAAAATAAAAGGTTAGCCAATGTAATATAATACATGAATGAATCCATTTATGGCTACCTTGTTCCAATCAAGGTGAGTGGGTTTAAGCTTAGCCTGGGTGGTTTAGAAACCAAAGCAAGGATTTATGCATTTGGAAGGGTTTAAACAATTAAGCATAATACATGGTGAAGTAGGCATTGAATGCGTGTTGAATTCGAACTTGATTGTTGAAACATAGCACGTGAGAAAACACATAACCTTGGTTTTGTTATCATCAAAATCACCTGGATATATTCAACACCACAAAGATAGAGTCATGCCGTCGGAGGGTGCAGGGCAATCCCAACACAAAGTCCATGCTAATGTCCTGCCATGGACTATCCGAGATGGGGAGGGGAGTATAGAGGCCGGTGTTCTGCTTCCTTTGTTTGGCCATGGCGCATGTGCGGCACTGGGCCACGATGCGAGTGATATCTCTCTTCAAGCTAGGCCAATAGAATCTATGCTCAACCGACTCTATGGTCTTGTTCCGGTCGAAGTGGCCAGCAAGACCTCCTGCATGCATCTCCCACGTAAGAAAGTCACGAACAGAAGTCCGTGGGATGCACAACTTGTCACCCTGAAATAGGTGACCCTCCTATAGCACAAACTCGCTATAATCACGCGAGGGACCAGCCTGAAGGGCTGCATAGATCAGACCAAAATCCGGACAATCAACATAAGCATCCTTCAACCTCTCTAAACCTACCACCTTAACACTCATGGTGGTCAACATCATCATCCGTTGACTCAGCGCATCGGCGACCTTGTTCTTCACCCCTGTCTTGTGCTTGAGCACAAAGGTGTACTCCTGGAGATACTCCACCCAACGACTGTGGCGAGCATTCAACTTCTTCTAGGTATGGAGGAATCGTAAGGCCTCATGATCAGAAAAGAGGACAAACTCCCGGTGCAAAAGATAATGCCTCCAATACCTCAATGCCTGGACAACTGCGTAAAATTCTTTGTCATATATGGAATATCGTAGTTTGGCATCATTCAGCTTCTCGCTAAAGAATGCTATGGGGTGGGACTCCTGACTCAACACGCCACCAATACCCACACCGGAAGCATCACATGTGACCTCAAACACCTTAGAAAAATTAGGTAAAGCAAGGATAGGTGCTTGGGTCATGCGTTCCTTAATGTCCTGAAAAGCCGTGGCTGCAGCCTTAGTCCATACGAATGCCCCCTTCTTAATGCAATTAGTGATCGGGGCAGTGAAAGAACTGAAGCCATGAATGAAGCGACGATAGAACGTCACTAAGCCATGGATGCTCCGGACATCGTGGAGGGTGCGAGGCTCGGGCCACTCTCTGATGGCCCTAATCTTTTCTAAATCAGCGGAGACACCATCTCTAGACACAATGAACTCGAGGAAGGTGATCTGATCAATCATGAAGGCACACTTCTTCGGGTAGGAGAACAAGCTCTCTCGCCTCAAAATGACACAGACCTGCCTAAGGTGGGCTAAGTGGTCCTCCCTAGTACGGCTGTAGATAAGAATGTCATCAAAGTAGATGACCAAGAAGACCCCTATCATAGGGCGTAAAACCTGGGTCATCAACCGCATGAAGGTACTAGGGGCATTGGAAAGCCCGAAGGGCATAACCAACCACTCATAAAGACCATCCTTGGTCATGAATGCCGTCTTCCATTCATCCCCAGGCCTAATCCATACCTGGTGATAGCCACTACGAAGATCTATCTTTGAAAAGATAGTTGCTCTCGACATCATATCTAACAAGTCATCCAATCGGGGAATGGGAAAGGGATACTTCACCGTGATCTTGTTGATCGCATGGCTATCGACACACATCCTCCATGTGCCATCGTTCCTTGGGGCCAATAATGCGGGAATAGCGCAAGGGCTCTTGCTGTCCCTAAGAGATCCCCGACTCATCAACTCCTCAACCTGCCTTTGAAGTTCAGCATGGTCCCTGGGACTCATCCTGTAGTTGGGGAGGTTGGGCAAGGACGAGCCCAGCACAAGGTCGATCTCATGCTGGATGTCCCTCATAGGCGGAAGGCCTTCAGGGATGGCTTCCAGGAAGACATCTGAAAAGTCCCCAAGGATCGTAGCTACCTTTGGGGGGTGCTCATCATCAGACCTAGGAGCGACATCCTCCACTCCTCGGATAACAACAGCAAGGATAGAGCTACCCCCGATCACCTCTTGCTCCATCTCTCGCGGGCTGATCATCATTAACCTCCGGGGTGGGAGGCCTCCTATGCTAGGAGCAGTTGAAGAGGTACTAGCCCGCGTCGCAGATGAGGTGGAAGGACCAACTGTCCCCTGACTAGGAGGGGTGGAAGTGCTGGGACCGGCTGGTCCTCGGACAAAAGGATCCTTCGGCTGGGTGGGATGGAGGGTGATCCTATGGCCCCCGTGGTCAAATGTGCAAGTGTTCGACCGACCTTGAAGGGTGGCATCCTGATCAAACAGCCAAGGCCTACCAAGGATAATGCTACCTACCTCCATAGGCAACACGTCACACCAGATCTCATCATGGTAAGCCTAGAACTATAGTGACACCAGACATCTCAGCCTGACCGGGATGGAAGTAGAATCCACCCAAGAAACCCTATAAGGTGCGGGATGATCTACGGGCGTCAAACCCAGACGCTTAACCGTGCCCGTAGAGATGGCGTTAATGCAACTCCCGCTATCAATGATCACCTTGCAGGCCTTTCCTTCCAACCTACAAAATGTATGGAAGATGGCAGTACGACGCCAGTCGTCACTCACCTGGGACTGGGTAAGGATGCACTTGACTACTCCCAGCTGTACATCACTCTGATGCTGGGTACCTACGGCATCAACGGGTTCTCCCTCCATGAGTTCATCAAAGAACTCCTCCGCTAAATCCTGATCAGCCTCGTAACTGATCGGCACAAGCTCAGGTGTGGGGTCGCTGGCAGATGGATCAGAGATGACAAGCGACTCCCGAGTGGGACACTTGGCCGAATAGTGGCCAACCCCACCACACCTATAGCAGGTTCCCTGAGTTCCGAAGCCCTGGGATGTTCCACCAACCATTGGCCCCTTACCCTTGTCCACAAGATAGACTGGGGGTGTAGCAAGTAGGGGTGGTCGAGTCGGTATGGCTGGTTGGGCCGGTATAGGGGTAGGGAGGAGTGCCTGCTGGCGAGGGGGAGGATCCCTCGGAGGGAGGGGGCACCTAGGAGCAGCAAGGTCCTGGTGAGGAGGTTCCTGGGGGCGGGCCACGGGCCACCGAGTGTAGGAACCAGGAATGGTCCTAGGGTCAGACACACGCGGATATGGGGTCCCCTGGCACGGAGTAGGAGCAAACTCCGCCTCAAATTGCTCTACCTCGAGAGCAACTTGGTACGCGTCCTCCAGCTTGTCCACCTTGCGGCAGAAAAGCTCATATTGTAGGTGTGGCCGCAGACTACGCCTAAAATAGGAGACAGTAAGGGAGCTCTCTCCCATGGCGTCAGATTGCAAAAAGTATTCATCAAACTCGACGATGTAATCGGAGACAGACCGGTCTCCTTGGGTGAGACTCTGCCATATGTCTATGAGACGCTGGCGGTAGGAGGTAGGGAGGTACTTCTTCCTAAGTTTGGACCTCATCTCATCCCACGTCTCTACCTCGGGCTCCTGATGATGAAACATTAGGTTCTCCATGTTCCTCTAGTAAGTTTGTGCCTGCCCTAACAGTTTCATTTTGGCGAACTTGACCTTCCGGTGGTCCGACATCTCAAATCACACGAAATACCGGTCCATGCCGGCCTCCCAATCAAGATAGACCTTTGGGTCCAAGGACCCGTCGAAAGTGGGAGGGTCTGCTCACACAGTCCTAAGGACCCGCTCGTCCTCATCATCCCTTTGTGGTCGGTGACCATGGCGGCGTCAACCATCTCCCCCATACTCATTTTAGGACCCGTAGTCCTCAACATCGGGGGCACGTGGCTGTCGCTCCTCAGCCCTAGGTGGGGCAGGCTGGACAACAGGCGCTGGAGGGGGCACCTGTGGGGCCGGGACAGCCTTGGGGAGCTTCTGGCGGGGGACTCTCTCCACATTTTGCATCCTTCCGACCAGACCTTGGATAGATCGGTCGGAGACCTCAGCACGGTCCTCCATGATTTTGAGACGGCCCTCTATGCACTCGATATGCTCCCCACTAGTCTACTCGAACCTATCCATGCGCTCCAAGAGTAGAGCGTACACGTCATCCAGAGTTCGGCCTCCTGGGTTGTCACCTCAAGGGTCACCCATAGTGTCAGGGCGATGGTACTGGGCACCTCCACGGGTTGGCATGCAATGGGAGAGGACCTAGAGGGAACTAAGGGAGGGGGGGGTGACTCACTACGACCTATATGGACGGACTAATGCAAAAGACGGACGACCTAGACTCTAATATCTGATACGTGGCAGAGTTTTGAGATCTGAAGATCCTCTCTCGCAAGTGTACGACCTTCCCGATAAGCGTAACCTAACGTTCGGACAACACCTTTTGAGATACCGAACAAAGGAATGCAAATGCAACCTTGGACCGACTACCCTAGACTCAAACCGGCTGTAATACCAATTTGATGCGGGATGACTACGGGACTCGACTAGAATTGGTTGTGACCTTGGACTCTATCGGACGACTCGACTAATAAGACGACGCGACCAGCAACAACACTATGACGCGGCACCGAACGAGCTCCAGAAGAGGCGATCATGCCCCAAATAAGAAGCGCTAACCCACGGTCATCCCCGGTGAGGGAAACGTGACGATCTTGCACCGTTGGGAAACCGGCTTTGAGACTCGGGTGGTCGCTCACTCTCGTGCTCGGAACGAGTCACGGGACGGGTTCCGCTCTAACAACTCACAACGGTGATTAATATATGACTAGCGAATAAAATATCCTACTCACATGCAGCGGCATCTAGAATGCATACTAGCTAAGCAAGTATGATAAAAGGGGGTGGCGAGTGTACCTCCACACTCGGGGCGTGGGGAAGACTTCCGGCCGAGATCCAGAACTCCCGGTACAATAATAATTAATAATTACAGAATTAATTCTACAGCCCACTCCACGTAGGGAAGTAATAGGGGACACGTGGGGTCCGGGAGCACCAATCTCGGGTTGACGGGCAGCAGTCGGTGGCGCTCAGGCGGACGCGGTCGGTCGGTTTAGCTCGGCTCACTCGGGCCCGCAGGACAGCACGTGGGACCCGCTGCTGGTACGACGATGTCCAGGGTGGCTCCTGGCTGTACTGACTGGCGGGGCATTCCTGGAGTGTCCCGGGTCGATCCCCAGGAGAGGCGGTCACCGGAGTGGAGTCGGGCAATTTCTTGGGAATTAATTCCCAAGGATGCCCCGCAGCTATGTTTCTGTCCAGATCTACGCGCTCCGACAAGAATGGCTCGTACTCTCAGCTCCGACGTCGGATCGAATCACAAAGGGTACCGTTGGAAAGAGGACTCAACATCCTACGACATACGGGAATTACAGCTTCGTCCAACAGCTGGAATGAAACTGGAAGGGACTGCTATTTGACTGAGCACACTATCCTGAAATACAGAACATGCTTGACAGAACTTGAACCTCCTGATCAAGGGCTTTGACCGATGATCAAATGAACAAATTAGGACCTGGAAATTTTATGGGAGGTAGAGGGGAGGGTGACGGAGACGCACATAGTTTGTTTGTAAATTTTTTACAACATTAGAAGGGTGAGAAAAATCAGATGCCAAGATCTATCTCGCAGATCTAGACACAGATAGACTTTGAGAATAACGAACAGGTGGCTGGGAAAGAGGGCAAACGAACTCTGATCGAACTCAAAATTAAACTGGGAATGGCCTATGATGGGGAAACCTACCCTCAGAGTTTCGTGATGATCCAACGGTCGGATCTCCCGTAACAACCCTTTAACCGGGATGCTATCCTACAACTCCGAGTTTGGGGCAGCAAGAAGATGATCGGCTTGTGGAGGCTCAACGGCGGCTCGAACGGCGGTGGCGGTGAACATTCACAACAGATAGAGGAAGAAGGGAAGAGGAAGTGATTTTAGGGAGGTAGAAGATCTAGGATCAGATCTAGAAGAGATAGGAGGAGGGAGTGGGAAGAACATCAAGAACACAAGGAGAGAGGGGAGGTGCGCACCAAGCAATATTCTCTTGTAATTTTTTCATTAAAATTTGTCCAAATGCAATAAGAAAGTATATATAATCAAACCCTAGACCTAGCCAAATGACTCCTAATACCCTTGGTCAAAGGGGCATATTAGGGAAATGGGGGACAAAGGGGATTAAAATAATCACCCCATAAGAGGCAAAAGAGGGGGCACCCCTCCTTAATTGTCAACATAAGGGGCTTGGTTTATTTTAATCCCCACGGACCAAATTAATTCCCCTTGGACCAAAATAAATAAAAATACAAATACATGGTCAATTATTCTACCATTGACCTAATATAAAAACCCAAGATAATACAAACCAAATATAATCCAAATACATGCTAAATACACACCAAATACATCCAAATATGTATACCGTACAAATATGTATAAAAATACGAACTGAAGTATCAGTGCTCCGGTGGCGACTCCAGACTGTCCCCCAACCACAGAGAGGTCAGTGTCGATCGAGTCGTGCTGTGGGTCCGGTACCGACGGCTCGCTGAGTCGAGCCATACTCGTGCTCTGGTGCCCTCACCACAAGATATCCCCGATACTACCCCAACCTAGTCTAGCAATTTTATGGCAATTTGATTGAGAGAAATGAACGTTTATATATGGTTGTTCAAGGCGTTGAGATTACTATTACTCCGGCCCTTTTTGAACAAGCGTTAGGAGTTTCAGCCAGGGGTGTAGACATGGTTTTTCGTCATGGTACTATTGAAGACACCTTTCTTACTATGACCGGCTGTGAATATGTACATGGTGTTAGTGACTTGATCACATTGAATGCTAACTATTTTCCACCACTGTAGTGAATCATGCACCACATGTTTACTGCATTCATCTATCCCAAGAGTGGAAGCCGAAATGAAGTGATAGAAGTTCACAAAGTCCTGTTCTACTATGTTATGAATGGGATATTAGTCAACATGGGTCGGCTCATAACAGATTTGATTGGGACATGCCATACCCAACTGCGGAGATCATTACCGTATGCTTCACAGTTGACGGGAGTGTTCATTCATGCTGGAATTAATATGGTCGATGAACTGTTTATTCGAGTCCGGCAGGATGATGTGTATAACAAATACAAGATCTTTTCAGACTTTGAATACTATTGGGGTCCCGGCGGTCAGTTACGCAGAAATGTGCTGGTTTATGGGGAAGAATCTAAAGAAGACGAGGAAGAAGAGCAACAGCAGCAGCTGGGTCAAGGGGAAGCCCCCCCTCCCATTCAGGTGGAGAACCAGCCTCCTCCATCTTTACCTCCACATATAGATCCGGAGATGCCTCCTCCACCACAGTTCTTTCATGGGGAGTCCACTACTCAAGGAGCTGGATAGCCTTCTTGGGTAGACTCTGAAACTTTTGATAGTCGTCTTACTGGGCTGGAAACTCGCGTGGATACTTTTGGAGGTCACATAGACACCATGGGTGATATGCTTGACACTATGTCTCACCGCATAGATTCCTTCTCCATGGTCTTGGATACCTTATCCACCCAAATGACCACCCTCTCCACTCACATGACCACCCTTACCGCCAGCCATGAAGACTCCAGCCAGGCTTTTCACACCATGAACCGCACTCTTCTTGACATGCAGTGCCGTGACCTGGCTCGTGATAACACCATTGTTAATCTTCTGCACCGCCTTCAGTTTCAAGACCACACTCTTGAGGATATCCGACTTCGCCTTGGCTATCAGCCGCCTCCTGAAGATCAGCCTCCTGCAGATGGCCATTGAGAATCTTTTGTTTCCACCCTTCAATGTTTTATCCTTGAGTCCTATATCTCATTTGGAATACTTTTCCTCTATCCCATCCCCTCTTTTGATGATGCCAAAGGGGAGAAGTAGTTAGTGCAGGTCTATATAGCTTATGCATGCGTGTCCGTATGTTTGTGTGAATGTTCATTTGTGAGGTTCATTATTAGTGAGTCATTTGCATTTGTTTGTGTCTAGTAGATGTCTTGCATCAATGTACTTTGTACTGAACTAATGAAATGAAATGATGAAATGAATGCTTTTGGTATTGGACATTATATGATTGGCTCTTGTCTCTCATTTCCTCTCTATTTGGCAAACATGTTTGAATGGCTTGTGTTGCTTTGGCTTAATGAAATGATTACATGGATTGATCACCTTGTGGATTGTTGGCTTTGCCTATCTTCATGGGTTCTATGTATATCAAATGGTGTTGGATAAAAGACATGCCATGCCGTCTGAAATCCCTCACTATGCTTGAGTGCAAACTCTGCCACGTACAAGAACCATGTGGGAGCTAGCAAGTATGGAATGCGTTGATTTCGAGTTCTAAGTTTGGTTATCGGCACGCAAATGTATCTTTTGGTCTAGAGTTTTGTCATCATCAAAAAGGGGGAGATTGATGAGTCTCTCCAAGTGATTTTGATGATAACAAAACCCTAGACGTGTTTTTCATCTCACGTTGTGCATACTAGCTTAAGGGCGAACACTAGAATGCAATTAAGGCTAAACTCCATCTTATCAAATGTTTCAAATGATCAAGTCTTCAAAATGCATAAACAAAGTTCAAATGGCTTCACATAGATGCAAACATGCGTTCAATCTAAAGGTTGATTATATAGATATACTTTCGTGGGCTAACAACTCAATTTTGTAGGAAGTCCAGAGTTTGGTCGACTAATGGGTTGAGTTCGGTTGACCAAAATTACCAGCAGGCAGAACTCAGAGAAATTACAAGGTTCGGTCGACAGATGGGTTAAGTTCGGTCGACCGATTCTCCCAGCAATGAAAACTTCCAAAAGTCACAGAGTTTGATCGACCGACCGGACATTTCGATCGACCGAACCCTTTGAAGCCCCCTTTGTTGACTTTGTTTCATGAACGTGTTCAAAGCCTCTTTCTTGGACTTTTTGGTCTAAAACTTTCCAACTTGCCTAAAATAATGGATCTGGGTCCTGGCTTGTCCCTTGACCATCCTAGGTCTTATAAAAATAACTCTTGGGCCAAGAAACCAAAATGATACAAGGGGATCAAAGGAATGCTATCAAAGGAGAAAGAGGGCTGCAGGAAGAACTCTGTGAACAGTGTTTTCTCAAAGCATTCTTCATCAAATCTCAAGCATTTGAAGATCATCCTGAAGCCATTCAAGTGAAAATCAAGCTGAGAAGCAAGCTTCATCAAAGATCTTCTTCATCCACTAAGGGGGAGCCTAAATCTGAAATTTTCATTTGTGTTTCTATTTCTAATCTTCATTGAGCTTCAAGTGTATGTTCTTGTAATCCTTAAACATCCGTGTGCGTGTGGATCGACTCAGATCCATTGTTATGTGTGGATCGTTTCAGATCTACACGTGTGTGTGTGTATGGATCTATCCAGATTCGAGTGTTCGTGTGTGTATAGTGCTACATATGTTGTAGTGTGTGTGTGTTGTTGATCCGATCGTCGAATCGTGGTGGAAACTCCATTTCCGTGTGTGTGTGTGTATTGGGGTTTGTTCTCCGTGTGTGTGTGCAGGTGTCTTCATGCGTGTGTGTTTGGAGTTTGACTCCATGTTGGGGATTTATCCCCGTGCTGGTTTTCCAGCAGTGAAGCCTCACCGGGTTTTGGTAAGGGGTGGACGTAGGTTGCCATTGTTGCATCCGAACCACCTTAAAACTCCTTGTGTCTTGTGGTTTGAGCTGTGTGGTTTGATCCATTTCCTCTACCCCCATTTTGTGTGATCGTTTGTGTTTATTATTTCTTCCACGTTTAATCTTTTAGATCTAGCATAATCGATCATTTCAGTAATTGATCTTTTGGTATATCGAAAGGTGGGTTTGAATTGACAAGGCCAATCTTGTCAGGACGATAACACCTTGTGTGAGCAAGATCTTTAGATTTATACGTCCGCCTAGTATCGAAGAACTATTGTGGTGATTGATTTTGATAGATCTAATCATTTTTGTAACTGATCTGATTTTCTTAGTTGCTTTTTCTTCACATCTGTTTAAAACGGGTTAAAGTTTTCTAAAATTTACAATTACCTAATTCACCCCCCTCTTGGGTGTCATTAATCGTGAGAATAATATTCATGCTTATTCACTTACACATTTGGTAATTTGATTTGATGTATATTCAGAAAATTCAAGTGATTGCATGGGTTGCTACATGGTTCTTCTATATATCTGCACAGTCTCCTAGGTGTTACACATGAACATTCTGGTTGCACCGATTCACCTGCATCTTTCTAACACATATCCCATCCTTTTAAATAAACAGGGGGAGCTATGTTGCATGTATATACACTTATCTGTATTTGCAGTTGAGTCACATTTGAGTTCAGTCGATCGAACCATTTCACTTGGTCGACCGACATGCTCTTTGCCTTGAGTTTTGCACAACCATCTCATTTGCATGCTTGCATGGTGACTAATGTTTAATTATTGTTTCTAATTTGATGCTTCTCATGTGCATTTAGCTTCATGCATTTCAAAACAAAATTAAAAATCTGAAAATCAAATTACATAAAAAATGAAGAATCATATTATTCAGATCCTACATATCAATAGAATCATCAATTGACATCATTCTGGACTATTCTCATTCATGGTATCTGAAAGCCTTTACAGTCTGCTGGTAAGTTTTCTGTCTGAACTTCCAAATATGCCTGAACCTTAAACTTGATCATTTTTAACTTCATCTGCTCTACATGCTTATCTGGCTTCCAATGTATAACATTTGAAAATTGGAAAGAATGTTTCGATTGCATTCATTGTCATACATCTGCTGAGGTTGCGTTTCAATATATCTTGTTGCACTAAGCTCCTAAGTCTGCCTCACATGCATGGCTTGTTATGTATTAAAGGGGGGGAATTTTGTGTTGCATGGGTATTGCTTGGGGGAGTAGTTGAAGAATTGAATTGAATCAAAGCAACTAAGTTTGTCATCATCAAAAAGGGAGAGGTAGTCGAAGAATGTTTGGATTATGAGAAACTTTGTGTATATAAGTGGTTGCTTTTGTGTGGCTCATGCCTTGATTTTTTAGTTGACAGTTTGCCTTATACATGTGTGGATGAATATCTTTCCTTGAATGAATATTTATCCTGAAAGTTCACATAGAAAGTGAGCTAGAAGGGGGGGGCGATGAATAGATCACTACCAATTCAGATAATTTGAAAAACAAATTATGTAATCCTGAAACGCAGTAGAGAAACTTTCCTAGTCTTGCCACGGAATAGACAGATAGACAGAAGCTTTGTTGTGACCCCTCTGTGTTGATGATGTTGACAATAAGTTTTACTTCATTGGCAACAGCTTGTTTTGATTGATTGGCAACTGTTCTTATTTTGATGAAATTGTTGTTATCAGGTTGTCTGTGTACATAATGCAGTCAGAGTCAATACTGTCGTGCACACACCCACAGGTCTACATTGCTTTGTAGCATGAACATAGAGTCCATACATTTCATTGTATAGTCTGGACAGTTGTGGGTCGACCCCCTTATTCACATGGGTCGACTCCTCAGATTAGCATAGCCTATACACTGCATAGCATAGTCTATACACTGCACGTTCAAGTTCATAGTATATACATTGCAGCATTGCCTGCACGAGGAAGTCTGTACATTGGCTGTTGGCTTGCACGCTCACTCAAGTCCACACATCGTGAAGTATGCACATTGTGGCTTGCTCATTCACTCATTCAGCCCTGTCAAGTCCATACATTGGGCTACTGTGCAAGTCCATACATTGGCCTTCAGGCTTGAAAGTCTATACATTGCCTGTCGATTGCAATGTCTGTACAAAGTTCAGAGAGTTCAAAGTGTTCATAGTCTACACATTCATTCACTGTTCATGTTGCATCAAGTTCAAAGTCCATACATTGGACTGTAGCATGCACGAAGCTAAGTCTATACATTGCTCAAGTCTGTACAACATTCAGTGTCTAGCGTTTCATGAAGTCTGTACATTGGCTTTAGCTTTCCAAGTCTGTACATTGGCCTTAGCTTTCCAAGTCTGTACATTGGCCTCCATGCCTCAAGTCTATACATCGGAATGTTTGGCCAAGTCTGTACATCCTTCTGTTGATAGTTCAAGTCTATACATTGGATTGTTTGGCCAAGTCTGTACATCGTTGCTTGCCAAAGTTTGTACATTGGCCTCTGTTCCTACGTTGCAATTCCAAGTCTGCACATTGGGTTCTTTACCTACGTTCAGCTTTGAAAGTCTATACATTGGTTTTCATTTCAAGTCTGTACAGACATTGGTTTGTGCAAGTTTATACAACCGACTGTTCAGCTTATGACCAAGTTTGTATAGCCAGGGCGACTGTTAAGTCTATACATTAGCAGCCTTGATTTGTTCAAGTCTATACAGCCTTTCCTTTGGTAAAGTCTATACATTGATTAGGCTCGTCCATGCATCATGGGTCGACCCCCTTCTTTGATGGGTCGACCCCCCAGACTTCCAAGTCTGTACAATGAGGTGAAGTCTGTACATCCTTCACTGATTCTTCCAAGTCTACACATTGGAAGTCTGTACATCATTCGTGAAGACTGAACAATGAGGCAAGTGTATACATTGGACGAGTTTGTACATCGTACATCTGTTAGTTGAAGTCTGTACACCCTCTTGCTTCGCCATAGTATGTACATTGGTCTAATTTGCATTGCATGCATCATGATTGAAGTATATAAACTGGTTTTAAGTTGAAGTCCATACATTGCTTCAGGCTGAGCAAGTCCATACATTGGCTGCTGTTCTTCAAAGTCTGTACAGCCGTTGGCTTCTTATATGAAGTCTACACAGTGGGGCAAAGTCTGTACATTGCATTCGCCTTCACAAGTCTATACAGACTGAAGTCTATACAGACTAAAGTCTATGTAATGCACTTCATCTTACAGTCTGTACAGAGTTCTTCACTTAACCTGATAATCCGATACTCTGTCTGACAGAGATTTGCTACTGAGATTGCTGAAATGGCTCGTGATCCTAGGAGGACGAGGTGACCAGATGCTGCCACGTGGATGAAAGCACCTCGGATCTGGCGAATTCCTTGGGTGGGAAAACATGGAAGCCACGCGCCCTTATCCAATCTGCTGCTGTATATATAGAAGTCTTCATCTTCTGTTGAAGGCTGATCGAAGAGTGGCAAGTCTATACAGGGAGACAAACCTGAGACAGCAGAGAGCCATCGAGATCCAAAGAGAAGAAAAGGAGAGAAGAAGAAAGTGAGAAGAAATGAGTTGAGAGAGTGATATGAGAGCTTGTGAATCAGTGTCTTAGTCCAGATACCAGAGCTGATATTGCTCACTTTGAGCTACAGTCGTTTTGATTTTCTTCCATTCGATTGTGTTTTTATTGCTTTTCAGTCTTGATTTTTTTCCTTTGAAAACTCTTGTTCGATCAAGCTGTTAGTCAGTGGTGTCAAGCTGTGAGGCAGCGGTGTGCAGAGGTGTTACCTCTGGTCGGCTAAGCTGTAGTGCCCAGTAGAGTAAGCTGTGAAGCTCAGCTGTTGCAGAGGGTGTTCCTCTGGTCGGGATAAGCTGTAAGCCCCAGCCGTTGTTGGCAAGCTGTAGTGCCCAGCAGATTGAAGTTGTGTATCAGCAATAATCCATATTCGAGTTGAATGTGGGGTGGACGTAGGTCGGATTGACTGAACCACCTAAAAGTCTTTGTGCCTCTCGTGTGTTTGCTTGTCTGTTTAGCAGATCTTGTTTCCATCATTCAGTGCTTTGACTGTGGTTGTCCAGTGTTTTTTTAATTCCGCATTTGAATCTAGGCATAATTTTTAATTAGCCTGTTGATCTATTCACCCCCCTCTAGATCCACATTCTGTGGTGAAAGAGCCTTCCATCTAACTCCAACAATTGGTATTAGAGCTAGACTCTTCTACAGGGACTTACCGCCCGAAGAGGATAAGCACAGATGGACGGAAGAGGGATGATAGCTGAAGGACACTCCACATCCAAGCCCCCGTACTTCGATGGAACCAACTACGCATACTGGAAGCACCGTATGCAGGTATTCTTGAGAGCTAAAGACTATGAAATCTGGAAGGTGGTTAGCAAGGGACCTTTCGAGCTATCCCCTAATGAAGATGTATGAACCAAGGAGGAAATTAGAAGGTCCACGCTCAACTGGAGTGCAATCAATACAATCCAGTGTTCTCTGCATCCCACCGAGTTCTCACGAATATCTGCTTGCTCCTCAGCGAAGGAAATGTGGGATGCACTTGAAGTCATCTACGAGGGGACTTCACAAGTCAGAGAGACCAAGACTAATCTACTAGTTTCAGAATACAAGGCTTTCAAGATGAAGCCTAATGAGACAATCAAAGAAATGTATGCTCGGTTTACTATTATCACAAATGGTCTCAGAGGTTTCGGGAAGAAGTATTCTGAGTATGATATAGTCAGGAAGATCTTGCGATCCTTGACTCCAATTTGGCACACAAAGGCCACCGTTATGGAAGAGTCAAGAGATCTACACAATACAAGGGCAGATGAGCTTATCGGATCTCTAATGGCATATGAGATGAATCTGCCGAAGATAGAGGAGGCTGATAGAAAGAGGAAGCCAATCGCTCTGAAGGCTGGTGCTAGCAAATCCAGTCGATCCAGCCCCAACGGATCATCAACTGAAGAGAGCTTGTCTGAAGAAGAAATGGCAAATGATGATATGGCTATGATTACTAGGGAATTCTGGCATTTTCTCAAGAAAGAAGGAAGAAGATTCAGTCGAAGAAATCCCAGTGGTGGCCGCCGAGACACAAGGTACAAATCAAACCCTGTAAAGAAAGCTGAGACTAATGTTTGCTATCAATGCAGGAAGGCTGGTCACTTTAAAGCTGAATGTCTGACAAATCAGAACCTCAAGGACAAGCCCAAGAAAAAGAACACAAGAGGGAAAGCTATGGTGAGTACCTGGAGTGATGAGGACGAAGGATCCTTGAGCAACACTTCGGACAGTGAAGTTGAAGCTGAGAAGCCAATCTGTCTCATGGCAACCAGCTCAGAAGATAGAGAGGAAGAATCTGATGAGGTATCCTCTCGTTTTGAAAACTTTACTATTGCTGATTGGATGGATGCTTATAATGAACTTGCTGATAGAGTAGATGATGTCAGAAAAGAAAATAGGCATCTACGAAGAAAAATTAACATCATGCAAAATGATGCTTCATTGTCTGATAAAATTGCATGCTTATAGAATGAGAACAGTAAGCTGAAACTCACATGTTCTGAATTTGAAGAAATCAAGAAAGAACTGAAAATCTCTAAGGAAGAAAATGTGAGATTAGACAATGAAATTGATGCATGGAAATTGAAAATTCAGAATTATGAAAGTGAGATACAAATTATCTCTGAAAAATATGAAGTTGTCCTCAATGTAAATAATGAATTGAAAAAGTCTATTGATGAAATTCAGAAAGACAATGAGGATAAGCTGAAAACCATTGAGAAAATGACCCAAGGATCTGAAAATTTAAATGCTCTATTGGGGTTGAAGGTTAATTTCAGGAGAGAGGGCCTAGGATTTAACTCTAGTGCAACTAAGAGCTTTGGAATGAAAACTATTTCCTTCGTTGCACAAAAGGAGAGAGGACCTCTGATTAACATGAATTCTAATAATGCTGTGAACACTAATGTGAATCTGAAAAAGCTCAATGCAGAGGAGAAGGGCAAACAGAAAGTTGGTGAGCCTAGTAGAATTGGCACTTCCAAACCTAGCTCTAGTGCTCAACCCAAGGCTAGGGGTCAGCATGCTCAGGTAAATAAACCCCATGTCAATGCCAAAAAGTCTTCACCACCACCATCACAGAAAAAGACCCAACAAAAACCTATGAATAGGTCAGCAGGGTCAAGAGTGCAGGGAAGACAAAATGCTTTCAGGAGTCAGCCCAACAAATTCAATCCACCTAGAGTCCAGTCCTACTACCCCACACAGTCAATCTATCCTAATGGGTTTGGGTGGACTAGAACTCAAGGGATGCATACAGGGTATGTTCAACAACCTACACAATTTTACAGACCCTATGTCAGAAATTGGGGTAATGGGTATGGTAGTCGAACAACCAGGAACTTCCAATCTTACAGCCAACCCAAATATTACCCTGATTAAAACTTTATGAATGCTACTTGGCTGAAGCATTGTCACAATAACAACAATTCTGTGAATAACTCTGTTGGTGTGAATAAAAGGAAGAACAACAAAAATAAGAGAAGAAATGACAGAAGGAAATCTGCAAAATCCACTGAACAAAGTTCTTTTAAACAAATGTGGATTCCCAAAGCCATGCTTTCTTTCTTTACTTGCACTTCATCTGCATTGGAGCCCAATCAGTCTTGGGTTCCAAACTCTTTGCCCTAATTGTGTGTGCAGGTATGCCTGGCAGCCAAGAGCAACTTGTGGTACTTGGACAGTAGCTGCTCCAAGCATATGACAGGAGATAAGGCCAAGTTCTGCATGCTGACTGAAAAGCTAGGAGGCCTTGTCACCTTTGGAAGCAACACAAAGGGTAGGATCATTGGATCAGGTAAGGTAGGTAAGTGTTCTACCTGCTGCATTGATGATGTTATGCTGGTTGAAGGGTTAGCTTATAATTTACTCAGTATTAGCCAGTTGTGTGATAAGGAACATAAAGTTTTATTTGATTCTCAATGCTGTAAGGTTTTTGAACCTGATTTTGATATTGTCAAATTTTCTGGAAAAAGAATAAATAACACATACTTGATAGATTTAAATGATATTCAGCATTCTAACCTATGTCTTACTGCCAGTAGAGAAGATTTAGCATTTTTATGGCATCGTAGGTTAGGCCATGCGAGTTATACTGTTTTGCATAAACTAAACAAGCATAGCATGGTTAGAGGACTCCCCGAAGTCTCTTTTAAAAAGGAAAATAAATTTTGTAATGCATGCATTCAGTCCAAGTTGACTAGAAAATCATTCAAATCTAGGACAGAAAACCTATCCACTAAACCTTATGAACTGATACACATGGACCTATTGGGCCAACCAGGTCTGTCAGTTTATCAGGGAAGAGGTATGGGTTTGTCTTAGTAGATGATTTTTCTAGGTATACTTGGGTATTTTTTCTGTCACATAAGAATGATGCATTCTTAGAATTTCAGGAGTTCTGTATAAGAATAAATCAAAAAATTGAAAATATTTTGACTGATCATGGAGGTGAGTTTGAAAATTCACACTTTGAAGAATTTTGCAGGTCAAGTGGGATTCATCATAAGTTCTCCTCACCCAGGACACCTGAGCAGAATGGTGTTGTTGAGAGGAGGAACAGAACTCTAGTGGAGATGGGCCGAACTCTCTTAGTTGAAGGTCAACTGCCAAGAAAATTCTGGGCTGAAGCAGTCAACACAGCCTGTTATGTAATTAACAGGGCAATGGTAAGACCTTCCACCCAGAAAACCCCTTATGAGATTTTGAGAGGTAAGAAACCTTCAATCGCCCACTTCAAGGTCTTTGGTTGTAAATGTTTTATACATATAAATGACAAGAGGGACCTTGATAAATTTGAGCCAAAAGGTGAACCAGGAATCTTCCTCGGTTATTCTGAAAACACCCGGGCTTATAGAGTGTTCAATTTAAACTCAAAAATTGTTGAAGAATCTCCACACATTATCTTTGATGAAACCTTGATGAAAACTAACCATGGTCATTGCAGGAATGAAGATGGGAACATTTTAAAAGATGATAACTCTGCAGAGCAGTCTGATGGTGGGGAAGAAAAAGAAGAGCAGAATGAAGAAGAATCTGAAGTTCAGGGGGAGGTAAGTGAAATTCCTGAAACTCATATTGTTAATATCAGATATCTTAAAGATCACCCTGTGAATAATGTCATTGGCAATCTGAATGATCCCCCTAGGACTAGAGGTCACTTTAGAATTCAGGATGAATTAAATACATATGCTCTTGTCTCTCAAATTGAACCCAAGTCCATTGACTATGCCCTCAAGGATGTGCATTGGACTAATGCCATGCATGAGGAGCTTAATCAGTTCGACAGGAACCAGGTGTGGCACTTGGTCCCACCTCCTGATCATGGAACAGTCATAGGGACTAAGTGGGTATTCAGGAATAAATCTGATGAATTAGGGAATATTGTTAAAAATAAAGCCAGACTTGTTGCTCAGGGGTATAACCAGGAGTTTGGTATTGACTTTGAAGAGTCATTTTCCCCTGTAGCCAGATTAGAAGCTGTTAGGATTTTATTGGCTTATGCATGCTCCCTAGGAATAATCCTCCAGCAGATGGATGTAAAATCTGCATTCTTGAATGGGGAAATTAGTGAGGAGGTCTATGTAAGACAGCCCCCTGGGTTTGAATGTCTAGATTTCCCTAATCATGTTTATAAATTAAATAAAGCTCTCTATAGTCTTAAGCAAGCTCCCAGAGCTTGGTATGACAGGTTGAGTAAGTTCCTTACTAATCAAAATTTCACTAGAGGAGTAGTTGATCAGACCTTTTTTACAAAGGTGAGTCATTCTGACATTCTTATTGTACAAATTTATGTGGATGACATTATTTTTGGGTCAACAAACCCCAAATTGTGTGAGTAATTTTCTAAAACAATGACTAATGAGTTTGAAATGAGCTCAATGGGTGACCTCAAATTATTTCTTGGACTGCAGGTTACACAAACAAATGATGGAATGTTTATCACTCAGTCCAAGTACACAAGGGATCTACTCAAGAAATACAAGATGGACAACCTCAATGAGATAGTTGCTCCAATGGATACCTCTACAAGCTTGGATGAAGACACTAAAGGTAAACCTATTGATCAAAAGTTATACAGAGGTATGATCGGATCCCTTCTCTACTTAATAGCATCTAGGCCTGATATTCAATTTGCTGTAGGATTATGTGCTAGGTTTCAGGCTAGTCCTAAAGAAACTCATCTTAAAGCAGTAAAAAGGATTTTTAGATATCTGCTAGGCACCCAAGAGCTAGGATTATGGTATCCTGCTAGGTGTGAGTTAGAGCTTCTAGCTTACACTGATGCTGATTATGCTGGGTGTCGAGTAGATAGAAGAAGCACTAGTGGCTATTGTCAATTCCTTGGTGGCTGTCTAGTATCTTGGGCATCTAAGAAGCAACACATTATAGCCTTGTCTACAGCTGAGGCTGAATATGTTACGGCTGGTAATTGTGCTGCCCAAGTACTATGGATCAAGCACCAACTAGATGATTATCAGATAAAACTGGAATGCATTCCAATTTTATGTGATAATACTAGTGCCATATGCCTTGCTAAAAATCCTGTTCATCATTCTAGGATTAAACACATAGAGATAAAACACCATTTTCTTAGAGATGCTGTGAATGAAAAGAAAATCGAACTGAATTTCATTGAAACAGATAAACAAATTGCTAATATCTTTACTAAGCCACTTGGAAATGAAAAGTTTAAATTTCTTAGAAGAGAACTTGGCTTGTGTAAGTTTCAGCATGATGAATAAAATTTTCAGCTATTTTGGATAAAATTTCTGATTTGGACTTGCATCTGATAGCCT
Organism: Amorphophallus konjac; assembly: GCA_022559845.1. NCBI lineage: Eukaryota > Viridiplantae > Streptophyta > Magnoliopsida > Alismatales > Araceae > Amorphophallus > Amorphophallus konjac. Next base: position 144,163,128 of record CM040120.1, read on the forward strand.
ATATAAAACTCTATGAAGGTTGAATGGTGCAACAGACTCATGATCATGCATGACACTCATATTGTTTTCTCATGATCATCACTGCATATCATTTAGTCATGGATGTGTCTAAAATCATATGCATATAAAACTGTTTTGCACTACATTTCTCTACATAACCCTGGTGGTCATATTGCATGATAGTGCAGTCTGAATAAGCATGAACTTCAAAATCATTTGTTCAGTCATCATTTGCAAAACTGCATGCATATAGACAGGGGGAGTCTTGTCAGAAATTCAGGGTGAACTGCTGCGTCGACGCTGCTATAGTGTGGCGTTGACGCAGTGAATTAGATCTGTGAATGTCTCTACTTCTTATTCTGATGAGTTGACGCTGCAATAGCGTGGAGTCGACGCACTGACATTATCTCAGTGTTTTATATTGTTGCCTCTTCAACTGATGCGTGGACGCCTTGAACTCCTAGCATCGACTCTATTCATTCATCCTTTGACTTTGAATGATTGAGTCTGACAGTATGGCAATCTTTTAGTCAGTTCTATTATTAAGCAATAGAACACATACTTCTTCCCTCATAAGAACTTTAATTGCTTAAAGACTGACTTAATGGTTTAAATTTTATAATCTTTAGAGTTGAAAGACTACAATCAGTAAATAAGGATGCTGAAAATTGATAAAGCTCTCAACCCTTATCTTATTTCATGTCAGACAAAGCTAATTATATCTGAAATCTGAAAACTCATCTGAAATCATGTTAGAGAAGCTAAGTATGTGTATTGTCCTTAAACAAGTCATTCTGAAACAAATAAAGGGCAGCTAAGAAAGATATTGAAAAATATTGAAAATTAATTAAAAATAGCATTGGCAGAGCAATGACTGGTAATTAACTGAGAAACTGAGTGATCTATCAAAGAAGTGGACAACACTCATGTCATGAGGTGTATCAGCTATCTCTGTATAAAATGATCAAAACAGTAGGTTGGTTTCACTGAGTACATGGGGGTAACTGGCGTCTGATAAACGTGTACCCTCACACAAAAAGGTGTAAATCAGTTCTATTGAGTTTGATCATAGGTAAGATGGTCCATCATGTTGAGTATCTAGGGGTATTGGCGTCTGATAAACGTATACCCTTATGCAAAAAGACTTATCGTACCTGAATGCCATACATGAAATAATAGTGAAAATGCTATTCCTTCAAAGAATTTTCATGGATGTCAATTGTTTAATTTCAATACATAACTTGGTTTCTCTTAACACATTTTACTGAGTCTATGAAAGTAAGATATTCTGAAACTGAACCTCTCATGTAAATATAACTCTGGTTTATTATTTTATCATGCACACCTACCTTATCCAATGAATGTAGTGCATGAACTCTCATTTTTATAACCTTTAAACCAAAACCTCACTTTCTAAGCAGTTTCTAAATTCATATGACTGAAGGTTCTGTGCTTTAGCTGCTTAATTTCTGAACTACTTGCTAAGAATGCCAGTCAGCTGACTCTTCTTGTTCCTTCCCTTGTATTTTTTTTCTCTTTGTTGATGGCAAAGGGGGAGAATATATTGTCCACTTGATGAATTCATTCCAGGGAAGTGTATGCATCATGTCTATGGCAAAGGGGGAGATCTTGTGAGCAGAGAGTTGTGTTCATGTCTCAGCATGTCATTCATAGCATCTGCATGACAATCTGAATAACGAATCATGTCCTTCATCAAAAATACATCTGTTTGACAGGATGTTGCTATTCTATGTAATAGGGTGGTGCCATCATCAAAAAGGGGCAGATTGTTGTGACCCCTCTGTGTTGATGATGTTGACAATAAGTTTTACTTCATTGGCAACAGCTTGTTTTGATTGATTGGCAACTGTTCTTATTTTGATGAAATTGTTGTTATCAGGTTGTCTGTGTACATAATGTAGTCAGAGTCTATACTATCGTGCACACACCCACAGGTCTACATTGCTTTGTAGCATGAACATAGAGTCCATACATTTCATTGTGTAGTCTGGACAGTTGTGGGTCGACCCCCTTGTTCACATGGGTCGACTCCTCAGATTAGCATAGCCTATACACTGCACAGCATAGTCTATACACTGCACGTTCAAGTTCATAGTATATACATTGCTGCATTGCCTGCACGAGGAAGTCTATACATTGGCTGTTGGCTTGAACGCTCACTCAAGTCCACACATCGTGAAGTATGCACATTGTGGCTTGCTCATTCACTCATTCAGCCCTGTCAAGTCCATACATTGGGCTACTGTGCAAGTCCATACATTGGCCTTCAGGCTTGCAAGTCTATACATTGCCTGTCGATTGCAATGTCTGTACAGTGTTCAGAGAGCTCAAAGTGTTCATAGTCTACACATTCATTCACTATTCATGTTGCATCACGTTCAAAGTCCATACATTAGACTGTAGCATGCACGAAGCTAAGTCTATACATTGCTCAAGTCTGTACAGCATTCAGTGTCTAGCGTTTCATGAAGTCTGTACATTGGCCTTAGCTTTCCAAGTCTGTACATTGGCCTTAGCTTTCCAAGTATGTACATTGGCCTTAGCTTTCCAAGTCTGTACATTGGCCTCCATGCCTCAAGTCTATACATCGGAATGTTTGGCCAAGTCTGTACATCCTTCTGTTGGTAGTTCAAGTCTATACATTGGATTGTTTGGCCAAGTCTGTACATCATTGCTTGCCAAAGTCTGTACATTGGCATCTATTCCTACGTTGCAATTCTAAGTCTGCACATTGGGTTCTTTACCTACGTTCAGCTTTGAAAGTCTATACATTGGTTTTCATTTCAAGTCTGTACAGACTTTGGTTTGTGCAAGTCTATACAACCGACTGTTCAGCTTGTGACCAAGTCTGTACAGCCAGGGCGACTGTTAAGTCTATACATTAGCAGCCTTGATTTGTTCAAGTCTATACAGCCTTTCCTTTGGTAAAGTCTATACATTCATTAGGCTCGTCCATGCATCATGGGTCGACCCCCTTCTTTGATGGGTCGACCCCCCAGACTTCCAAGTCCGTACAACGAGGTGAAGTATGTACATCCTTCACTGATTCTTCCAAGTCTACACATTGGAAGTCTGTACATCATTCGTGAAGACTGAACAATGAGGCAAGTGTATACATTGGATGAGTCTGTACATCGTACATCTGTTAGGTGAAGTCTGTACACCCTCTTGCTTCGCCATAGTCTGTACATTGGTCTGCTTTGCATTGCATGCATCATGATTGAAGTATATAAACTGGTTTTAAGTTGAAGTCCATACATTGCTTCAGACTGAACAAGTCCATACATTGGCTGCTGTTCTTCAAAGTCTGTACAGCCGTTGGCTTCTTATATGAAGTCTACACAGTGGGGCAAAGTCTGTACATTGCATTCGCCTTCACAAGTCTATATAGATTGAAGTCTATACAGACTGAAGTCTATATAATGCACTTCATCTTACAGTCTGTACAGAGTTCTTCACTTAACCTGATAATCTGATACTCTGTCTGACAGGGATTTGCTACTTAGATTGCTGACATGGCTCGTGATCCCAGGAGGACGAGGTGACCAGATGCTGCCACGTGGATGAAAGCACCTCGGATCTGGCGAATTCCTTGGGCGGGAAAACATGGAAGCCACGCGCCCTTATCCAATATGCTGCTGTATATATAGAAGTCTTCATCTTCTGTTGAAGGCTTATCGAAGAGTGGCAAGTCTATACAGGGAGACAAACCTGAGACAGCAGAGAGCCATCGAGATCCAAAGAGAAGAAAAGGAGAGAAGAAGAAAGTGAGAAGAAATGAGTTGAGAGAGTGATATGAGAGCTTGTGAATCAGCGTCTTGGTCCAAATACCAGAGCTGATATTGCTCACTTTGAGCTACAGTCGTTTTGATTTTCTTCCATTCGATTGTGTTTTTCTTGCTTTTCAGTCTTGATTTTTTTCCTTTGAAAACTCTTGTTCTATCAAGCTGTTAGTCAACGGTGTCAAGCTGTGAGGCAGCGGTGTGCAGAGGTGTTACCTCTGGTCGGCTAAGCTGTAGTGCCCAGCAGAGCAAGCTGTGAAGCTCAGCTGTTGCAGAGGGTGTTCCTCTGGTCGGGATAAGTTGTAAGCCCCAGCCGTTGTTGGCAAGCTGTAGTGCCCAGCAGATTGAAGTTATGTATCAGCAGTAATCCACATTCGAGTTGAATGTGGGGTGGACGTAGGTTGGATTGACCGAACCACCTAAAAGTCTTTGTGCCTCTCGTGTGTTTGCTTGTCTGTTTAGCAGATCTTGTTTCCATCATTCAGTGCTTTGACTGTGGTTGTCCAGTGTTTTTTTAATTCTGCATTTGAATCTAGGTATAATTTTTAATTAGCCTATTGATCTATTCACCCCCCCTCTAGATCCACATTCTGTGGTGAAAGAGCCTTCCATCTAACTCCAACAAGCTTATCGAGAGAAAGTGTTAAGATGAAACAATAATCGAATAGCTGACGTGCTAGAGCCGAATCGAGAGAACATCCAAGCAATCTACACAGATGGAACAAAGAGTTTTTAAGGTGGTTCGATTGTGATCCACAATTTACATCCACCCCTTAGTCCACCAGAGTAAGGCTTCCTTACACTAAGCAATTAAGAACCGCAGACTCAATCTGCTAACATCCGCTGCCTGACAGCTTGCCCCGAGGAACACTCTCCTCGCTCTTCTAAAGACCAGAAGAATCACTGGAGGTCCAACCTCCCTTCCTTTGCACTCAGCAAAGGGAACCCAGTGAATTGCTCCCTACAACTCACGAACCAGAGGATCGTTCCTCTCTTCCTCCAAACACGATGGAGGGAAACCGTAGTACCTCTCCCTTCCTCTAAGTGAACTTAGAGGGTAACAAAGTAGAATTGAAAAAGTGAAAACCTCGAAGATGAAAATAAACAAAGGGAAAAATCGCCCAAAAACAATGACAATGTAGCTTCCGTAGAAGCAGACTTTCAGACTCAAGACTGGCGATCACTCAGGCTCTTCTCTTTCTAAACTGGTTCTCTCTCTTTTTGACTCTTCTCCTAGACTTTTCTCTCGTCTCGAATGGGAGGAATTTTGGCACTGGCAGTGGATTTAGGTATTCTTTCTTTTCTTCTATTCAGCTCTGCTCTCTCACTCTGCTTCTCCCAGCCTTCGATCTTCTTTTATAAGCAGACGAGGGGCACGTGGATACCACATTTCCCGCCCAAACTTTCACATAGATCTGATCCTTGGAGGTTCCACTTGTCAGAATCGTGGTGCTGTAGCAGTCCATGTGGCATGATCATCTGGTCCGCTCCTTGCCTTGGATCACGTGCCATTAACCTGGTACTTTAAATTTCACGTGAGGTACGTTCGCAGGTTGCACAGTAGATGCTCGACCAGATGACTGACCTGGCAAACAAACAGTCATAAGTGTTAGCCCTTTGATGATATGCACAAACCTATATATATATAGCATGATGCAAATATTGCACTGACCTTTTATATGCTCAGGCAAAAAATGCACAGACCTTAGGAAGTATATCACAAAGGATGCACCGACCTTCTATATGCACGATAAGAAATATGCACTGACCTTGCATGTAGACTAACTGGGCATGCACCGACCCTGTATCCAGACCAGCAGAAAGTGTACCGACCTGATATGCATATTAGCAAGGTATGCACTGACCTTGTATCGCACAAGGGCAAATGTGCACCGACCTTGTATCGCACAAGGGCAAATGTGCACGGACCTGGTTTTGTACAAGGTAAAAGGTGCATCGACCTTCGTTATGCTTAATGCAGATGTTCACGGACCTTGTATCTACACAAGGCAAATGTGCACTGACTTGATATGCTATTGAACAGAGAATGCACTGACCATCCATATTCGTAAGGCATAATATGCATCGACTTCAATGCACAGACTCATGAAGGCTTCAGACAAGATCTATTTGACTTAAGGTGTTTGACATTTGACTTATGGTGTTTGACATCATCAAAATCACAGGGATGCAACAGTCTCCCCCTTTTTGATGATGGCAACACTATGAGCCAAACAAACTTAATGCTGTGAAAAAAATGAGGATGATCAGTCATGCATACAATGTCACATACTAACTCCCCTTGACACGCTAACTTTACTCATGACACACTAGCTCCCCCTGATATACTGACCTCCAATCAGAACATAAGACATGCTCTCAAAACCATTCTCCCCCGTTGACATCATGAAAAGGAGTGGAGTGAGAAACAAGATACTACTAAGCTGGTGAGACCAGAGACAATGAATTCACGTGGTAGAGAAATCTCAGATGCAACCCTTAAAGATCCAAGTAAGGTAACTGGATTGAGCGGAAAGACCTCATGGCTAATATTGAGGACAAATAGTCTACACAATATTTTTCTGGGGTGAAAGATTTTTCCTTTGCTGAGCAGTGAAATGGCTATTGAGTAGTTTTGGTAAATCACACATTGATATATGAGAAGACACCTTGATCAGAGGTCAGAATTCCCAGTTCCTTAGTATGATAACCTTATTACTTTTCTTTAGAGAACAGAGTTAGCAATAGAAGTGTCTTTTGACGTGAGGAGACACCTTGATCAGAGGTCTGAATCCACAGTTACTCAACACATTAATGCTATTGCTCTGCCATGAATTTTAAATTTTCAGGAACTTTTTAAACAGAGATATTCTAGCACTTCATGACATAGAGAGTGTTTCATTTCTTTGATGAAGTGTCTAGTTTCTCAGTAACCAGAACATTGCTCTGAAATGTTGAAATTCCCCTAAACAAATTGATTTTATTTTTTATATAATGTTTGAAGACAATACCAAATGTATGTGGACACACTAAAATTCGCTTATTATGTTCTTCATTTATTTGATCAGGTTAATTCATTTGTTTAGTGCCGGGGCGTGCCAGTCACAAAGTGACGATTTATTATGCGCTCGATCTGACTAATCAGACGATTGTGTAGTATGTGTCGGGACCAAAACCCGCCGCGTCATAAAGGTCATGTCGTCATTTGCATCCCCTTGGAGAGGGGAACACCCTTGATTAATCGCCAGGAATCAGAGCCTCATGGCTAGGAAACTATATCGAGAGAAACAAGCCGATAGCGGTCTCGAATCAGTCGGAAAGCCCGATGTCTAGGGAAGCAAGCATTCGAAATATGTCAGTCACTCAAGGGACTATTTTGATATTCGGACGATCGTCTGGCTTCAGAAAATCATGATCGTCAAGGGGAAAATCAGAGCATATGTATGTCGGGATACGGCAAATTTATTATTCAAAGGGATAGGAGACATTTGGTTGAATCCTGGTTAGAGTGGTCGGGAATCAGCGAGTTTATTGGCCCGGTGCGAGATAGAGTCAGGACCATTCTGGGGGCACCTCCCGCGGTCCAAACGAGGCTTGCGTGGGCATCGTTAATATTTCTGGTGTCGAAGGGCAGCGGGAAAGTGTCCTAGGACTAGATTCCAAAACAAAGACGTGTACAAAGATAGCTGGCTATAGGCCTAGGATGTGGGTCAGGCAATGACCATGGTTGGGGCAAACCCGAGGTCCAAGCATGACTCACGAAGGTCTTATTGATATTCCCACACGTGGGGTTCGGGGAAGACGAGAGCTGTCTCGTTCCATTTAAATTTTGTTGGTCATTCATGGACCACTTTATGGTCGGACAAAAGATCCTTATTGAAGACACGTAAACCGAAATAAACCCGTACAAATGTATGCCTGAGTTTACGGTGATTTTAATGAAAGAGCGAAAATGAATCCCAATGGGAACGAGTCTGGTTTGACGAATTATCGGCCCAGAGCAACACCAGATTACGACCATATTGGGATGGTTCCCAAGGTCCACGTCCAATGCCATGGGGCGTCATTCATTTTCTCTTCACACACAGCCCGGGGAAACGAAGGTCCCAAGGTATGCGTGCATGTCGGTCACTGGCGGACCATTTCTTGTTCGGACGGAAGTCCGCGTTTGTAGCGTAAAGAACGGTGACAAACTGTACAAGTGTCTGTCACGAGTACGGCAAGTTTAATTCAATATCGGGATTAGATCCTAGTATGTATATGTCGGTCACTAACGGACCATTCATTGTTCGGATGAGAGTCTGCATTTGAAGCATCGAAGACAACGACAAAGACATACGGATATCTGCCGTAGGTACGGCAAGTTTAATGTGGGTACGGGATTGGATCTCGGTAGAGGTGGGTCAAGTTGATGAACTATCGACCCAAGATGTGCCCAGATCATGACCATGTCGGGGATTCTGAGGTCCATGTCTGATACCATGGGGCATCGTTGCTTTTCTCTTCACGCACAGTCCGGGGAAGCGAATTGTTAAGTGTGAAGCCCGAACTCGCCATCGTGCGCCCTCGCACGCGGATCGACCTGCGCGGTCAGGTCACGGGGGACAAGGGGGTAGCGCCCCTTGCGGGGGTTTCCGGGGGCGGAGCCCCTGGAAGAAAATTTCAATTATAACAGGGGCGATATTGTCTTTTGTACCATGACTTAGGGTGCACTGGCTGGAGAGGTCCAAGGGAAGACAAGGTCCCAAGGTACGCATGGTTATAGCATCTTTTATCATTATCATTGTTTTAATTGTTAAGCTATGTTGTTTGTACTCACAGGGGTGGTTCATATGCTTCCATTTCTTTTTATTAGCCTCAAGCCTTTTATTTTATTTGGTTAATCATCTTTTTATGAGGCACGCCGGTTAAGAGTGTTGCAAGGGGGAGATAGGGGCCCGCCGGTTAAGAGTGTTGAAGGGGGAGAAAGGGGCGTGTCGATTAAGAGTGTTGAAGGGGGGGGCGCCAGTTTAATGGCCTGAGCAAGAATGGGGCGCGTCGGTTTAAGAAGGATGCCATGGGGAGAGTGCGGCGGGCCGGTTAAAGACCAGGAAGAAGGGGGCCGCGCCGGATAGGTGCCAAAAGTTTTAGGAGGGTTTTGAGTGTGAAGCTAAACCGGCGCGGGGGGGGGGGGGGGGGGTACTGCGCCGGATTAGCCCGCGCCGGATAGGAGCGCGCCAGGATAGCTCTTAGGAGGCTTTCTTTTATTCTTTCTTTAACCTACAAGTTAATTTTTTGATTGGTTTATTCACCCAATTGGTGGATTAAGTTCATGGAGGGGAGGTTTAAGTATTTTAATTATTTGTTAAGTTGAATTAGCATGAGGGTTTGAATGTTTTATTGGAATGGCTTATCATGCAAGGTTTCAGAGACTCAGGAGCTCCGGCCCAAGTTGTGTTTGATTCAAAGAGGGGCTTTCTGAGTTGGGCAGTTCTTGACAGGAAGAAGCCTAGTTTGTTCATTTATTCATGTGCATTCGTTCTTAGTTCTTATTGTTCATATTCCTGGCAAAAATTGGGCAGCATCTCTCTCAGACTGAGGTTTGCCAGAGAAAAATAGAGGAACACCAAACGGATTGCTCTGGGGTGAACCTCAAAACTCGGAGTGAGGCCTCCGCTAACCCATAAGTGAGTGTGGAGGCTTGAGGACTAGCCTTCAAGAGTTCCAGCAGCTAACGGGTGATGATTTCACAGAAATCCCATAGAGATGAATATTCGCCAGGAACGGCTATAATTATTCACCCTTCAGAGGTGTTCCTTCAAAGGCCATGCCACTGAGAGGCAGACCCACAAAGGATCCCGGGTGATTAAGAGGTAGGGAGATAGGAGAAGAAAACAGTGAAATAGAACGCTACACATATTTTCAAAAGGGGGACCCTTTTTATTCATCTGCGGAAGAAAGGGGGCTTGATACATGGGAGAAATACTATCTCATAGTAGAGGAAAGCATAAACAAAGGAGAAGAGATACAGTGGTTAAAGGAAAGCAAAAAACCCGAACACCCACCCTAAGTTCACCTCCCTTCTCTTACACCCTCTCCCTTTTCTTCACCTCACCGGCGCAGATCGGTAGGCTTCTCTCCCTCTTCAGATGCCGGAGGTCTCCAAGGGGGGGAGGGCTCCAGACTTCTCTTCTCAACTAACTAGTGGTTGCCCTGGGAGAAAGAAACCGACCGAACGAAGAAGACCCTTTTCCTTCTTCAGACTTGCCATTTTATAGAATGGCCATCGAGGAGAGTTCCCGCCACTTCCACCTCATCCGCAACGAAGTCTGAAATCGACATGCTACGTTGGATGTTGTTGGTTCGTGTCGTACGCTGCTGCTCATCTGAGGATGAGATGTTCACAGATTTATCGGGGCCTGCTTCACCATTGCCGCTTCTGTGCTGTCGAACGGAGGTGGAGACAGGGCTTCAGACATTAAATGTCATGCCCTTTTGCGTCTGCACCCAAAGCTGATGGGAGAACATAGTACCGGAGCTTGGACGAGACAGCTTTTGAGTTAAATCGATGCAGTGTTGTGCACGCCGGATTAACAACATACAAAGAGGCACGCCGGTTTAAAGCTCTTGCAAGGGGCGCACCGGTTTAATGGTTGTATAGGTATAGCCGCGCCGATTTAAGGCCCATGAAATTTCTTCCTGGCTTAGCGGTGATTCGGATGGACGCCTGCCCTCCCGTGTCGCTTTATTTGTGAACCTCTGAGTCCCGATGTTTAGTTTAGAGCCTCCGAGTCCCGGTTCAGGACTTTGAGTGATTTTCGACACGTGCCGAACATGTGTTCAAATTCTTAAGTTTCTTTTTATTCGGCCTTCGACACCGCCGACTAGGGAGCCGGGGTTGTCTCTTCTGCCCGAGGGGCTTCTTTGTTGGGTGGCGGAGCACCGAGTATATATTCGTCTCGCTTGGAGGAGGTACATAGTTTATTCGGCCTTCCTGTCTTTGACTTGCTCTCGAGATGTCGAGACGTCCGTCCCGCAGGAACATTCTTTTTCTTCTCTCTTTTTTGACGTCCAGAATGTACTGATTCTCCGAGGGTTTGCTTCTAGAAATTTAAGTTTCAAATATTTAGGAGATTTCATGACATAAACATGTCAACAGTGATCCCATGTTCATTAATTATGTAGGAAGACAGTCTTCAGGTTCTCTATCTAGGTCTTTGCAAGATTATTAGAAAGAAGCTTTTTAGCTAAATTTCAGTTAATCAAATTTGGAAATTTAAGAGAGTTGAGAGCTTCTAGCTTTTGTGAAGAAACTGCTTAAGCTTCTCAATGAGCTTTGTGCAGTGACAAGATTTCTCAAAATCCTTTGAATCAGTCACCTGAGACCTCAAACTGCCAGACAAGAAGCTCCCCCTGACACCTAGACTGACTGATGGACTCAAACCTATCAGTTTAACACACGCAAATGCTTCTACACTAAGACATATTGAGAATACCTCCCCCTTACAATATGAATCAGATGAGTAGACTGCTGAAATGCAAAATGTATGGAAATGTAGAAATGAAAGTTTATGGACTTGAACCTGATTTATATGTAAATGAGCCTATGGTACAAGGTGGAAAACGTAGGTCAGAGACCTCCTCACACATGATGTGTGTAGTACCCCACAATGTATATATATAATTTTTGAATTATAAAATAGTTTCTTGGAAATTATAAAGGCCTAAATAAATTAATGAAGGATTATTGGATTAATAAGTCATTATGAGGCTCAATTAGGCTAATTGGTTAACATAACCTATCTAATTATTATCCAAAAGGTTAATGGACTAAGCCCATTAAGTTTGGCCCATATTCTAGAAGGATAATTGGCTTATTCACATATTTTAAGGATAAATACTAATTATATAAGATAATTATATGGATAAACGAATAAAAGAGTTTTATCAAATTGAAACTCTATATACGTCATATGTAACGGTCTATCGGGCGACCGCCACAGCCCTGTAACGCACCTAGACACGACCGTTACATCCTGCAGATTCCGTCAGGTGAGGAAATTACAAAAAGATTAGAACTTTAAAATCCTATCTACAAGAGATCGACTTAGGGGATGCTTATAACATTATTAAGGACTCTTAGCTCCGCTTTGGTACGGGCTTAACATAGGAATAAGCCCACTTTTGATGTAACTTAACCGTATTTGCTTTGGCGGGAGCAGAATTTGATAATCTGTTTAAAAGTGTGATAAGTTGTCTTAAGTGGGTTTAACCTATCCCACCTCCACCGGTGGGATATTTTAACCCAAGACCCTACCAAAGTAAAAAGACATAACTCAAGAATATATAAACCCACTTATTATTAATCGGGACTTCTGTAATCCCGTACCAAAGCGGAGCTTAGGGATTAGGTTCTGGCAGATTAAGGACTCTAGAATCGATCAAATCTCCAAACCCTAGCCAAAACCCTATAAATAGGACCTAGTTCTGAACTGAGCGACCCTTACTTTTGGCTCGTGAAGAATCAAGGTAAGGAGTCAAAAAGTCGGGTAAGTTCTTTAAAAGCTTTTGTTTAGTATACTTTAGACTAATGGTTCTCCAAATTTCGTGCTACGAGATCAAGCAACCAAGGAGATAGAAGCTTCCAAAGTTGCTGATTCAACCTTAGCAACCCAGGAATCTAAACGCAAGTCCCCTGAAGATCCAGAGATTAGGACGTCTAAATGAGGTAATTAGAGTACGATCCTTTAGAACTTTTTGTTCCCAATAGTTTCATCTTCTTACCCTCAAAATTTCACATCCTTAGGTCAAGAGGCTGAGGAAATAGAGCAGATTGAAGTTGCGGATTTATCACAAGAAGTACAAGGGACTAAGGGTAGCACCTAGCATCAAATTCGAAGTTTTAAGGTTCTAGAAGAGGTAGGTTATCTCATAATTGGCAAAAACAACTTTTTAGGAATAAAATCCCTCTGATTGTGCTTGATTTCATGCATTATAGACTAAGAATTTCATGATTTCATAGTTTTATACATTCATGCATTTCTTAGCCCTAAATGGAACTAAAAATGTATTATCTTGTCTATTCACTAAACCCTTGCATATAGTTGGCCTATGTATCGATTCATAATTAGGACAGTGGTAATATGTTGATTTCCAGGCATATAATGTTTTCATGAACCTTTACTTTAGTTTACTGCCAGCAGGTTCTTTGACGCACCAACGTGAGACCGTCACATGCATGTAACGGCCTTACGATAGACCATAACAACCTATTATGCTTTTATTTGTTCTATTGTCTCTGACGCACCCTAGCAGGAGCGTTACACCACTGTAACGGCCCCTCGATAAACCGTCACACACTGTAACGCACCTATCCTAGACCGTCAGACACCTGTGTTCTGTCAGCCCAAGGCAGAATAATAACCAGTAAGTTTACTTATAAATAAGCTTAGATAGCTAAGTTTGGACCTATTATCATGACTTTGAGTTTAGTTTCTGATTCATAATCAAATTGCATGATTAATGTGTCTTAGGTTATTTTAAGTTATGCTAATTTCATTGGCTAAAACTCTATAGTTTTGTATTATAAATCATGATTTTTCAAAGTTGTATTGACGGAGTTTTATCTTGGTTTCATAATGTAACACATTCTTTACTATCTATAGAGTCATTTCTTTAAGTATATGGCACATATTCCGGTATGTTGTCCATTAGTTCACTTTACACTATAGGAACACTATTCTTGGACATGAGAACCTCTCTATTGGATATTCCTTCCAATGGACTAGGAAATCTTGTTTCAAGGCCTCTGTAATTCTCCGCGAGCCTGGGATTCCCACTAGGACGCCGAGTTGGTTGTACCATTAAAGCCCATTGATTAGATTACACTATCGATATTTTTGGTTATCAGTAATGTAACGGCTTTACACTGGACCGTCAGGAGAATCTAACGGCCCAATATACGACCGTCACATTTCACAGTCCGATTTCTTAGTTCTGGTTCCAGACCAATGTAACGGCCCAATACTGGAGCATCACATCATGTAGCGGCCCAGTACACGACCGTCACACTGCTTGAGTATTTTAACCCAAGGGTTGATATTCCAAGGTTCTAGATAGACTCTTGATGATCTAGAACTTATCATATTGATCAAGAAACCTAATATAATGAATGGAAGATAAAGAACGTATCGTTATGCTGCCGATTTATTTCCATAAGCATGACCTTGCTTAAGTCATTCTTGATTTCTCATGATTCTTATTGAAGCATTCATTCGTTGAATTATTGTTATCATGAACTTATTGAACTTATTACATTCTTGGCCATATTTTATTGTTAACATGCGTGGAAGTAACTTGATTTATACTTGAAGATGTGATCGAGCACTGATTGTGTTCAAGGGCTCTATGCTAGTCCCCTCGGCTGATTGTCGGAAATATACTATTTTATAAACCATGGGGTATGATGCTACTAACGTCGCATTGCGCTGGGTGTACTTTCTCTATAAATATGTGAAATTCCACGGCACGACATGACATTATTGTACATAACTTTCTTGCTTGATATTCCACATAAATTCACGAAGTACTTGCTCATAAGCAAAAGATACTGGAGTGATGATTATGTGGCTTGCTAGTACATTCTCGATACATTCTTGTTCATGAAAGGCCAATATCATGTTCTTGTTATATTCTTGCTAGTTCGTACTTGCTCTCATTCTAACTTACTTGATCATCTTGTTACTTTGGTTTAATCGCATGATTGATCGCATTCGCATGATTTTTACCTCATTCTTTAGAGCTAAATTATTAATTACTTTAATAGTGCCTTCATGTTGATGCGAAGATACCTACTGGGCAAGTGTGCTCATTACCTATTTCCAATCTTTTCAGGAGATGGAAGTGATTCGAATTCGGATTCGGGTTATACAAGTAGCGGGTCCGAGAGCGAGTGAAAGTTTTGTCAAGATGAGAGTGAAGACTTAGGAAGTCTAAATTATTTAGATTGAGTCTATATAATTTTTCTATTTCTTGAGTCTAGTGCATAATGGAAATTGAATTAGTGGTTGTATTTGATTATCAATGAAATAAAGTTGAAGTTTGAATATATATTGTGTAATTATATTTATGTGTGTGATTGTCTTGCGCTCTGATCGTTCTTGCTCGCAAGAGGCTTACCATGTCGGCTGTTCGCGCTCCCCAAGTTAGTCTTCCGCTGTAATAAAGGCTCGGGGCGTGACAGTCAAGTTGGTATCAGAGCCTATGTCTCAGGACTTAGGAAGAAGAGTCATGTCATAGGAAAAGTCCAAGGTTTAAGGACCCTTACCTATAAACTTAGGAAGAAATTTCCATACCCATGTGAGAATTGGGTAGAGCCCAAGATAAGATAATTAATTAGCTTTAAGATTATTTCTCCTAAGTTCATGAGAAATAACAAGTTGTTATTTTTCTCTCAGGTACCTCATTTTACAAATGGCTCATCGTGTAGATTGGGATGGTATGCAACAAACAGTAGCCGGCCTTACTCATGCATTGCAAACCATAGCGTAAGGTGGCGCTGGGGCAAGGGCTGGTGACCTACATTGCAATTTTCGGAGTTTAAATCCTCCGTGATTCTATGATTCGTCTAATCCGGACGAGGCAGAAAATTGGATAGACGAAATGAATCGTATATTTGATGTCATCCAATGCACCGATCAGGAGAAGGTGCATCTCGCAACCTTTCAACTCAACAAAGATGCTCGCACATGGTGGAAGTCGATTCCGGCACCTCCGGCCAATGCACCTCATACATGGGATAATTTTCTTACCCTGTTCCGTGCCAAGTACTTTTCTGAGCACCTCTGGCCAATGCACCTCATACATGGGCTATAGAGTTCGCCGCTCTTCGGCAAGGAATGATGACAGTTGCCGAATATGAACTACAATTCTCAAGGCTTGCACCTTACGCACCACATCTTATCAGCATCGATTTATTGAAGGCAAATCGGTTTATGGACGGGTTACGACTCGGTTTCATTCAGCAGCTCGGGACCCAAAACATCCATACTTATGCGGAGATGGTTCAGCAGGCATACCTATGTGAAAGGACCTTAGAGAAGGTCAAAAAATTGAAAGGTAAAGGAGAAGAATCAAGCCGACGCTCAGATCGGCGTTATAAGAAGAAAAATTCAGCATCATAGAGCCTTACAAAAGGCGTGATAGTAAGAAGAGATCTAGGAATGGGAATGGTGGATGTTCCCATAAGCAAAAGAAAATCAAGGAGGAGAAGGAGCAGGTCGCCACGACTTGCACATTTTGTAAAAAATTTGGCCATTCGGCTAAGGAGTGTTAGAAGCGTCTCGACACCTGTTTACGTTGTGGAAGTAGGGAGCATCGCATGCCAGAATGCCCCCTTATGAAGGACCAGTCATCTGTGGAGGACGCAGGAGGCAGGCTCGCCTCAATGCTGTTCTAGAAGAAGAGGAAGCGCCCAGGGATGATGGGCTTATGGAAGGTACTCTTCAAATTTGTTCTCATCCTGCATTTGTGTAATTTGAGATAGGTGCCTCTCATTCTTTTATCTCCACTACTTTTGCTAAAATATTAACAATCACATCAGTTCTCTTACTTTCAGATCTTGCTATTTCCACACCCTTAGGTTCTGGAACAAAGCTTACCGACTATTATCCTGATAGCGAAGTGATAGTAGAAGGTCACAATCTCCCCGCAAACCTAGTATGCCTTGACATGAAAGGTTATGATACCATTTTAGGGGTAGATTGGCTTGTAGATCATGATGCTTATATCAATTGCCGAAATAGGATTATATCCTTTCGAAAGGCCGGTCTTCCAAGATTCTCTTTTCTTGTCATCAAGTACAAGAAACACCCCACTATCATATCCTCACTTCATGCTTGCAAACTTATCTCACGAGGATGTAAAGCTTTTCTTGCTTCTGTCATTATTACCGAATCCAAAGAAATTAACATAGCAAACATCCCTATTGTAAACGAGTTCCCAGATGTGTTTCCATCAGAACTACCTAGTTTACCGCCCGAGAGGGAAGTGAACTTCACCATTGAACTCATTCCAGGAGCAGCACCTGTTTCTATAGCCCCTTACAGGATGTCCCCCATGGAGCTTAAGGAATTGAAAAGGCAGTTGCAGGAACTACTAGACAAGGGCTTCATCAGACCTAGCACATCTTCTTGGGGTGCGCCGGTTCTATTTGTCAAGAAGAAGGATGGTTCTCTCAGGCTATGCATCGATTACCGGCGACTGAACCAACTCACAATTAAAAATAAATATCCATTGCCACGTATTGATGAGCTCTTCGATCAGCTTTCAGGAGCAGAATATTTCTCTAAGATAGACCTTAGATCAGGTTATCATCAGCTTAGAATTAAAGAAGAGGACATTTATAAATCAGCTTTTCGAAGTCGTTATGGCCACTATGAATTCGTAGTGATGCCGTTTGGGTTAACTAATGCCCCAGTAGCATTCATGCAACTTATGAACAACGTCTTCCAGCCATATCTGGACCAGTTCATCGTCGTCTTCATTGATGACATCTTAATATATTCCAAGACAAAAGAGGAACATGAACAACATTTGAAAATAACTTTACAAACACTTAGAGAGCACAAGATTTATGCCAAACTCAATAAGTGTGAATTCTGGCTCGAGAAAGTCTCATTCCTAGGCCACGTAATTTCAAAAGAAGGTATTACTGTGGATCCTTCTATGGTAGAAGCTATCAATAATTGTAGTCGGCCAACGACTGTATCTGAAGTAAGAAGCTTTCTGGGTCTAGCTGGTTATTATAGGAGATTCATTAAAGACTTCTTAAAAATTACGGTTCCTTTAACTAGACTCACAAGAAAAGAAAATCCTTTTGTTTGGTCAGAGGAATGTGAGAATTGTTTCCAAACTCTTAAGAATCATCTTACGGCAGCCCCTATTTTATCACTACCAATGGAGGGTGGTGGATTCGAAGTGTATACGGATGCGTCTAGCATTGGCTTAGGATGCGTTCTCATGCAGAATAGAAAAGTAATCTGTTATTCTTCAAGACAATTGAAACGTCACGAGGAAAACTATTCTGTACATGATCTAGAATTAGCAGCAGTTATTTTTACCTTGAAAATTTGGCGTCATTATCTTTATGGAGAAAAGTTCACGGTCTACTCGGATCACAAAATCTTGAAATATTTATTCTCTCAAAAGGAGCTTAACATGAGGCAGAGGAGGTGGTTAGAATATCTCAAAGGCTTTCATTTTTCTATTCAATATCATCCTGGCTAGGCTAATACTATAGCAGATGCACTCAGCAGAAAACCAATAGGTATGCTATCAAGTCTTATGATAAGTGTAACTAACCTTGTTCCTCAATTTGCTCAGTTGAACTTAGATATTGACATAAAGGAAAAAGATTGTTTCATAGCTAATATCCAAGCTCAACCTACGTTGATAGAAGATCTGGTCAAGTTGCAAAATGATGATCCTAAATTATTGGAAATTAAAGCCAATATGGAACAAAGGCCGGATTTTTCTATTTCCAATTACGGAAGATTGTTATTTAAGGGCCGAATATGTGTACTAGATCATGAGGCTACGAAGAAACTAATCCTAGATGAAGCGCATAATTCCAAATACACAATTCATCCAGGAGGAACAAAGATGTATCAAGATCTCAAAAGAAATTTCTGTTGGGCCAATATGAAGAGAGAGGTAGCTGATTTCGTGTCTCGCTGTCTCACCTGCCAACAAGTAAAGGCAGAGCATTTTAGACTCGCAGGTAAATTACACCCCTTGAGTATTCCCGAATGGAAATGGGAGAGTATAGGGATGGACTTTATTATGGGTTTACCCAAGACCAGAGGTAGACACGATGGAATATGGGTAATCATAGACCGATTGACTAAATCTGCACACTTCATACCAATAAAGAGTCGATGGTCTGTGGATATCCTGGTAGCATTGTACATAAAGGAGATTGTCAAGCTACATGGTGTCCCCGTCACTATTATATCTGATAGGGATCCTCAATTCACATCACAATTTTGGAAGGGTTTACAACATTCACTAGGGACTAGATTGAATTTCAGCACAGCTTTTCATCCACAAACAGATGGTCAAACAGAAAGAACAAATCAGGTAGTAGAAGATATGCTCAGGGCTTGTGCTATCGACTTTGGAGGTAGTTGGCATGATCACTTGCCTCTAGTAGAGTTTGCATATAACAATAGCTATCAGGCTAGCATACAAATGACACCCTTTGAAGTTTTATATGGAAAAAGTTGTCGATCACCAATATGCTAGAATGAAATAGGGGAAAAGCAATTTCTAGGCCCCGACCTTATAAGAGATTCTACCGAGAAGATCAAGCTCATTCAAGAAAGAATGAAAATGGCACAAGATAGGCAAAAGTCTTATGCTGACAATCGAAGACATGACTTGGAGTTTCAGGTAGGAGATCATGTATATTTAAAGTTTCTCCAGGTCGTGGTATTCGAAGATTTGACATTAAAGGAAAGCTAACTCCAAGATTCATTGGCCCATTTGAAATTCTTGAACGGATTGGTGAAGTGACTTACAAACTGACTTTACATCCATAATTAGCAGGAGTTCATGACGTATTTCATGTCTCTATGCTCAAGAAGTATGTATATGATCCTGACCATATTATCACTTATGACAATCTGGAGATTCAGAAGGATATGACGTTCGAGCAAACGCCAATAAAGATTCTGGAACGGGAAGTGCGTCAACTAAGAAATAAAGTTATTCCTATGGTCAAGATTCAATGGAAGAAAATATGGCCATATGAAGCAACTTGGGAAACCAAAGCAGCCATACGGAAAAGATTTCAAGAATTATTTAACTGTAAGTACACTCTCCGAAATCCATATATTAAATTTGGGGACCAAATTCTTCTAAGTGGGGGAGGGTGTAGTACCCCAGAATGTATATATATAATTTTTGAATTATAAAATAGTTTCCTAGAAATTATAAAGGCCTAAATAAATTAATGAAGGATTATTGGATTAATAAGTCATTATGAGGCTCAATTAGGCTACTTGGTTAACCTAACCTATCTAATTATTATCCAAAAGGTTAATGGACTAAGCCCATTAAGTTTGGCCCAAATTCTAGAAGGGTAATTGGCTTATTCACGTATTTTAAGGATAAATACTAATTATATAAGATAATTATATTGATAAACGAATAAAAGAGTTTTATCAAATTGAAACTCTATATACGTCACATGTAACAGTATATCGGGCGACCGCCACGGCCTTGTAACGCACCAAGACACGACCGTTACATCCTGCAGATTCTGTAAGGTGAGGAAATTGTAAAAAGATTGGAACTTTGAAATCCCATCTACAAGAGATCGACTTAGGGGAAGCTTATAACATTACTAAGGACTCTTAGGGATTAGGTCCTGGTAGATTAAGGACTCTAGAATCGATCTAATCTCCAAACCCTAGCCAAAACCCTATAAATAGGACCTAGTTCTAAGCTGAGCGACCCTTACTTTTGGCTCGTGAAGAATCAAGGTAACGAGTCATAAAGTCGGGTAAGTTCTTTAGAAGCTTTTGTTTAGTATACTTTAGACTAATGGTTCTCCAAATTTCGTGCTAGGAGATCAAGCAACCAAGAAGATAGAAGCTTCCAAAGTTGCTGATTCAACCTTAGCAACACAGGAATCTGAACGCAAGTCCCCTGAAGATCCAGAGATTAGGACGTCTAAACGAGATAATTAGAGTACAATCCTTTAGAACTTTTTGTTCCCAATAGTTTCATCTTCTTACCTTCAAAATTTCACATCCTTAGGTCAAGAGGCTGAGGAAATAGAGTAGATTGAAGTTGCTGATTTATCACAAGAAGTACAAGGGACTAAGGGTAGCACCTAGCATCAAATTCGAAGTTTTAAGGTTCGAGAAGAGATAGGTTATCTCATGATTGGCAAAAACAACTTGTTAGGAATAAAAGTGCTCTGATTGTGCTTGATTTTATACATTATAGACTAAGAATTTCATGATTTCATAGTTTTATACATTCATGCATTTCTTAGCCCTAAATGGAAATAAAAAGGTATTATCTTGTCTATTCACTAAACCATTGCATATAGTTGGCCTATGCATCGATTCATGATTAGGACAGTGGTAATATGTTGATTTCCAGGCATGTAATGTTTTCATGAACCTTTACTTTAGTTTACTGCCAGCAGGTTCTCTGACGCACCAACGTGAGACCGTCACATGCATGTAACGGCCTTACAATAGACCGTCACAATCTGTTATGCTTTTATTTGTTCTATTATCTCTGACGCACCCTAGCAGGAGCGTTACACCACGGTAACGGCCCCTCGATAAATCGTCACACACTATAACGCACCTATCCTAGACCGTCAGACACATGTGTTCTGTCAGCCCAAGGCAGAATAATAACCAGTAAGTTTACTTATAAATAAACTTAGATAGCTAAGTTTGGACCTATTATCATGACTTTGAGTTTAGTTTCTGATTCATAATCAAATTGCATGATTAATGTGTCTTAGGTTATTTTAAGTTATGCTAATTTCATTGGCTAAAACTCTATAGTTTTGTATTATAAATCATGATTTTTCAAAGTTTTATTGACGGAGTTTTATCTTGGTTTCATAATGTAACACATTCTTTCCTATCTATAGAGTCATTTCTTTAAGTATATGGCACATATTCCGATATGTTGTCCATTAGTTCACTTTGCACTATAGGAACAATATTCTTGGACATGAGGACCTCTCTATTGGATATTCCTTCCAATGGACTAAGAAATCTTGTTTCAAGGCCTCTGTAATTCTCCGCGAGCCTGGGATACCCACTAGGACGCCGAGTTGGTTGTACCATTAAAGCCCATTGATTAGATTACACTATCGATATTTTTGGTTATCAGTAATGTAACGGCTTTACACTGGACCGTCAGGAGCATCTAACGGCCCAATATACGACCGTCACATTCCACAGTCCGATTTCTTAGTTCTGGTTCCAGACCAATGTAACGGTCCAATACTGGAGCGTCACATCATGTAACGGCCCAGTACACGACTGTCACACTGCTTGAGTATTTTAACCCAAGGGTTGATATTCCAAGGTTCTAGATAGACTCTTGATGATCTAGAACTTATCATATTGATCAAGAAACCTAATATAATGAATGGAAGATAAAGAACGTATCGTTATGCTGCCGATTTATTTCCATAAGCATGACCTTGCTTAAGTCATTCTTGATTTCTCATGATTCTTATTGAAGCATTCATTCGTTGAATTATTGTTATCATGAGCTTATTGAACTTATTACATTCTTGGCCATATTTTATTGTTAACATGCGTGGAAGTAACTTGATTTATACTTGAAGATGTGATCGAGCACTGATTGTGTTCAAGGGCTCTATGCTAGTCCCCTCGGCTGATTGTCGGAAACATACTATTTTATAAACCATGGGGTATGATGCTACTGGCGTCGCATTACGTTGGGAGTACTTTCTCTATGAATAAGTGAAATTCCACGGCACGACATGACATTATTGTACATAACTTTCTTGCTTGATATTCCACATAAATTCACGAAGTACTTGCTCATAAGCAAAAGATACTGGAGTGATGATTATGTGGCTTGCTAGTACATTCTCGATACATTCTTGTTCATGAAAGGCCAATATCATGTTCTTATTACATTCTTGCTAGTTCGTACTTGCTCTCATTCTAACTTACTTGATCATCTTGTTACTTTGGTTTAATCGCATGATTGATCGCATTCGTATGATTTTTACCTCATTCTTTAGAGCTAAATTATTAATTACTTTAATAGTACCTTCATGTTGATGCGAAGATACCTACTGGGTAAGTGTGCTCATTACCTATTTCTAATCTTTTTAGGAGATGGAAGTGATTCGAATTCGGATTCGGGTTATACAAGTAGCGGGTCCGAGAGCGAGTGAAAGTTTTGTCAAGATGAGAGTGAAGACTTAGGAAGTCTAAATTGTTTAGATTGAGTCTATGTAATTTTCCTATTTCTTGAGTCTAGTGCATAATGGAAATTGAATTAGTGGTTGTATTTGATTATCAATGAAATAAAGTTGAAGTTTGAATATATATTGTGCAATTACATTTATGTGTGTGACTGTCTTACGCTCTGATCATTCTTGCTCGCAAGAGGCTTACCATGCCGGCTGTTCGCGCTCCCCGAGTTAGTCTTCCGCTGTAATAAAGGCTCGGGGCGTGACAATGTGAGTGTACATTCAGAAGAAATCTGACCTTCTCCCAGCTTATCATTTAATATACCAACAGGTTATGCATGCCATATATATATATGACAAACACAGGATGAAAATTCATGCAAGTGAGGACTGCATGGATGCATTTTATTCCAAAATTCTAGAATTCAGGGGGTTTTAAAAATCCCCAGTTCTCTCCTCAAGGTGGTGAATTTTTCATTGTCTAGAGGCTTAGTAAAGATATCAGCTATCTGATGTGCAGTGTCTACATGGAACAATTCAAAAGTGTTTTTAGAAACCTCATCTCTGATAAAATGATATCTGATTTCAATATGTTTAGGTGCGAAAATGTAAGATAGGATTTTTTACAAGATTTATGGCACTAGTATTATTACAGTATATGGGTGTGCAGCCCAAGTCTACTTGGTTGTCCTGAAGCTGGTGTTCAATCCAGATCACCTGTGTACCACAGCTCAATGTAGCTACATACTCAGCTTCTGCAATGGAGAGGGCCACAGAGTGTTGTTTCTTGGAAACCCAAGAAATTAAACACCCACCTAGAAATTGACAGTGTCCACTAGTGCTCTTCCTATCTAGCTTACACCCGGCATAGTCTGCATCCGTATATGCAATTAAATCTAAGATGTGTGATGCAAGAAACCATAATCCTAGAGTGTGTGTAGCAGATATGTATCTGAAAATTCTTTTCACCGCAGCTTGATGCAATTCAATAGGCCTAGATTGGTACCTAGCACACATACCTACATTGAATTGTATATCAGGTCTCGAGGCAATCAAATAGAGTAGAGATCTAATCATACCTCGGTACAACTTTGCATCAACTTCTTTACCTGATTCGTCTGCATCTAATGATGTATTGGTACCCATTGGAGTTGTGATGTGCTTCAAATTATTCATGCTAAACCGCTTGAGGATGTCCAAGGTGTACTTGGCCTGGTTGATGAAGCATCCATCCTCCAGCTGCTGTACCTGCAAACCAAGGAAGTATTTTAATTCACTGACCAAACTCATTTCAAACTCAACAGACATTAATTGAGCAAATTCATTGCATAATTCAGTGCATGTTGAGCCAAAGACTATGTCATCTACATATACCTGAACTATGATGATATCCTTACTCAAACTTTTCGTAAACAGGGTTTTATCCACTTTACCTTTGTTGTAGCTCTTGCTGATCAGAAATTCTGTCAGCCTTTCATACCAGGCTCGAGGAGCCTGCTTTAGACCGTATAGAACTTTATTTAACCTGAAAACTTTGTTAGGATGTGAAGACAATTGAAATCAAGGGGGTTGTTCTACAAAGACTTCTTCTTTAATAAAACTATTGAAAAACGCACTTTTGACATCCATTTGATGAAGTTTTATATTTTTAGAACATGTAAAAGCCAATAAGATTCTTCTTGCTTCCATCTTAGCAATAGGTGCATAGGACTCATCAAAATCAACCGCAAATTCCTGACAGTAACCCTTGGCTACTAGTCTAGCTTTATTTCTTGAAATTATTCCATCCTCATTCATTTTAGTTTAAAAAACCCATTTAGTTCATATAACATTTGTATTTTCACGTCTCGGAACTAGTTCCTAGACATTATTTCTGTAACACCTGGTATTATATTGAATAAAAATAATAAGAAAAAATTATAAGAGATTCTACGAGAAAATACGATAAGTAAAATCCCAACCAATTTATAAAAATCTAGAAAAATTATAATCGTATAGAGGATAGAAAACTTAGACAATTTGTCTTCTACGACCAACCCAAAAGAAAATTCTAAGTGAGCCGAATTAGTAGATTAGGCCCAAATTAACGTTTAACCTAACCGGACCTTAAATCACCAAATTAGGGCCCAATTCTTGATCACTTAAGCCCAAATCGGATCCAAATGAACGGCCTAGATGAGTAGATCGTTTCCCCTCTCGATCCCCAATGAAACCCTAATCCAAAAATTTGAATTTTTAGCCGAGGCGGCGGCGTGACCGGGTTAAGGCGTGAATCTCGCTAGACCGACTTGGAGGACTCTATCCTCTCAATCAGATGCCTCTAGAAACAAATTGACTTTATAAAACTAAACCATAGTCGACCTAGAAGCGATTGGATGTTGTGGCGGCTGACGAGGTTCGTAGATGAGGGTGTATTCCGGTGATCTGTTGGAGGTGTTCCCCATCGCGACTAGTAACCACCATTACATTTTTCCTTCATCTAAGGTAGGTTTAGCCAGACCAAATCCTAAGTGTTATATATTGCTAGATTCATCTCTCAGTCCTCTTTCTAATGATCTAAAAAGCCCTAAAATCGATATAGTATCCTGCGGGAATTGTACGTTTTAGTGGAACCATGTCAGACTTAGGGTTTTCCTTCCTTAACCTAGATTAAAGTAGGGATTTGCAGGCGTTAACATTAAATTGATCATGCCATGATATGCCTCTTTTTATTCTCATTCCATTGCTAGCTTATTGCCTAATTTTCATACCTTGTGTGCTGAATATTGCTCGTTGTTTACCAACCCAAGCCGAGCTCGTCGAGGACGGGCATGGCGACCTTAGCGCAGTCCAGCATGAACCACTCTTCCTAGAACGGCCCCTCGATAGACCGTTCAGTATATAAGGATGGCTGGTCTTTGACCGTTCAATGGTTTTGTGCTCTAAAATCTTTCTTGAATAGAACGGCCAACGCCTGACCGTTCCGTTACACGGCGGGCATGTCTAGACCGTTCAAGGACCCCCGCGGCCCCTCGATAAACCGCTCAGGCCCTGTCTAACCTTCGGGCCAGGATGACCTGCACGGCCTATCGACCGACTACAGAGGGTCATTGAGCGGATCCAGACGGACCGTTCTGTCACGCAGAAATGGTTATTATTGTTTTAAGCATGCTTAGTTCTTATTAGTTGAGCCCTGTAAGTAGGGTAGCAACCCACAAATGAATTGGTAATAACTGGCAATATAATTATGCTCAATCTTGGCACGTTACCTTGATCTTCTTTATCAATTATACTTCCCTCGCTCTTATTTTGTGAATGCATAACCTTAATCATGTTACAATGAAAAGAAAATTTTAAAATTGGAATGTTCTAACAGTCATTCCACTCCGGTGGAGTTGACTGACCGCCAAATATTATTTTTCGATGATTCTAGCCCTCAACTATTGTAATGGTTGGAACTTTCTACTGGATACTCCTTCCGTCGGACTAGGACCTCCATTATGAGACCTCCGTAAGCCCCCGCGAGCCTGGGATTCCCACTAGGACGATGGGCAGGTTGTACCTCAAGTCCTGCACCTAATTGACTCAATCGAATCGCATGGATTGCCCTGTTTTGAGTCACGGACCACATTGGACCGTCTGAGTGTTGCACGGCTGGAATCAGACCGTGTTACTCGTGGCGCGGCCCATAGGAGACCGTGTAGCTCTGGCTAAATGCCAAGTCTTGCTGGTCGATTATCCTTGTTTGTTCTTCGACAAGACCATGTTAAGTCGACCCAAAAAGCCTCTAGGCTAACCTCAGAACCGTTGGCTGAACCCTGGTTCAGTTTCACCATGCCTATGGTGGCCTAGGAGCCCTTTTGGGTAGCTTTCTCTATCCTACTTGGCCCATTTACTGAACGGCCAAGACTGGCCCGTTTAGTTATCGGAGCGGACTATCGTCCGATCGCTCAAGTATTACGCGGCCCAATTTAGACCGTTCTATTTTAGAGCAGCCTATTTAAGACCGTGTACCCACTTTGCTTCGGCGGGGTTGTTCTTCGACCTAGTGATCTTAGCGTGGCCCAATATGAGGCCGTTTCTGTGTTAAGCGGCCCAGTATTGACCGCGTACCTTCTAGCATCTGATTTTTAGTGTTTTCTTATGTACATCGGTAATTGGGCCATTAAGGGCTCGTGCTAATCAAACCCTGGATTTTCCCTGGTGATATCTTGAGAACTTATATCTTTCCTGGCCGAATTCTTAAATGTCTAGACATAACTTGGGATCTTGGATCCACCAAATCAATGCCAACGCATCGTAAGGGCCCGGTCTGGTCCTGGGAGGAGCGCCCGAAAAGTACTAGTGCCCCGGGGAGTTGTAATGACATGGTGAGGTATTGCACCGAGTGCATGACTCGCATGATGTCTATGACATATTCCTTTACGTGATTCCTTCTCTGGAATTAACTACGTGACCTGTTTATTTCATGCTTGATCGGCCAGTGCCCTGTTATACTATGTTCATGTTCTTTTGCTCTCTTTATTCTTATTTATTGCATCGTCATCCCTTATCTTTTCTTTATCGCATGACATTAGTATAATTGGTTAATTACATAAACTTGCATGCTATTACCTCCTGAATGTTCGCTCACCCAATTGTTTCCCCCTTTTCAGGTAGCTCAGGTGAGGATTCTCAATCTGATGGGGATAGGTAGGAGTGAAGACCCTGGAGCGAGCCAGCTAGAGAGCCTTGCAGAGGTGTCCTTAGAGAGTTCTAGTCAAGATAGTCATTTTGTTTCAGAGTCATATGACAATTGAGTTGTAATTTGTTGAGTCGATGGTTGTAACTATGTTAAGTTGATGGATAGTTTTGAAAATTTTTGGGTACTTTATTGGTTAGATGTTATAAGACTCGGTATGTTGATTAATTTGGTATTATGGTTATGATTTATTTTTTTCTTGCCTTTGTATCGTGCTGAATGTTTTGATTCTCTAGCCCAAGACACAGCATGTCTGGAAATCAACATATTATTATTAACTCTTTCTACTGCCGCGTTCCGATACTCCATGTCGGGACGTGACAATTTCTTTCAAATTGACCTAGCTCCTCACTCATTGCATTAACCCATGATTCATCATTCAAAGCCTCATGAACAGATTTGGGCTCAATCTGTGACACTAAAGCAACTAGGTCTTGATTATTTACATTTTTTAGATAAGACCTTGTCCTAGGGGGATCTCCTAAGTTGCCTATGATTTTATTCACAGGGTGATCTTTCAAGATTCTAAGATTAGTTGAGGGCTCACTTGTTTCGGCTGATCTTTCTTGATTTGGAATATTTGATGCTTCAGGTGATTCAGATTCTTCTTCCACCAAATCCTCTAGAAAGTTTCCATCATGCCTTGACTCCTGTCATCATCGTCCAAGTTAGTAACAGTGTTTGCTTCATCGAATATAACATGAGGAGATTCTTCTATTGTTTGGTCTGGAACGTTTAAAACCCTATATGCCCTAGTTGTTTCAGAGTATCCTAGAAAAATTCCTAGGGTACTCCTTGCATCAAATTTATCTAGGTCCTTTTTATTATTGTTATGAATGAAGCATTTTGAACCAAAAATCTTGAAGTATGAAACATTTGGTTTCTTACCTTTCAAGAGTTCATAGGGGGTTTTCTTATGGACGGGTCTTACCAAGGCTCTGTTGATGGTGTAGCAAGCGGTGTTAGCTGCCTCTGCCCAAAATCTTCTCGGTAGCTGACTCTCCACCAGCATAGTTCTGGCCATTTCAATGATTGTACGATTTCTTCTCTCCACTATGTCATTCTGCTATGGAGTCCTGGGAGAGGAAAATCCATGAGTTAGTCATGCATTGTTACAAAATTCAGAAAATATAGAGTTCTCAAACTCTCCTCCATGGTCAGATTGAATCATGGAGATTCTGTGAATTCCTTCTTGTTTAACTTTATTGAAAAAGTGTTCAAATTTCTGAAAAGCATCACTTTTGTTTGCTAAGAAAAATAACCATAAAAATCTTGTAAAATCATCTACAATCACAAACCCAAATCTCTTCCCATTTAGACTCTGAGTCCTGGTTGGGCCAAAAAGATCCATATGCAAAAGCTCCATTGGCTTGGAGGACAAAGGCTCAGATCTGAGCTTAAATGATCTACGGGTTTGTTTGCCTAGAGCACAGGCATCATAAATTTTTGAAATGGAACTGAATTTAATCTTAGGCATGCCTCTAACTAAATCATGTTTGACCAGTTTATTCAATGTAGAGAAGCTAGCATGTCCTAAACGTCTATGTCAATTAAATGCATTATTTTCAAGATCAGCAGCCAAACAAAGATTTGATTCGGGTTTTTCATTTAAATCTACAATGTATACATTATTGACTCTATGCGCTACAAACTTGACCTTGTCAGAATTTATTTCAAGAATTTTGCATGCATTATTATCGAACACAACTTTGTGACCCTTGTCACATAACTGACTAACACTAAGCAAGTTGTGTTGAAGACCCTCTACAAGCAAAACTTTTTCAACAGAGTTTGTGGAAGACTTACCAACTGTTCCTATTCTAACAATCTTACCTCTATTCTTTCCTCCAAATTTGACCAGACCCCCTACCTTCATTTCCAGTTTGCTAAATTTGGATTGGTCGCCTGTCATGTGCCTGGAGCAGCCGCTATCTAGATATCACCTGTTGTGCTCAGTTGCTAGGCTAACCTACAGAGGGACATATCAAGCAAAGTAGTTTGGAACCCAAGATAGATTGGGTCCAAAGACATTGTTTAAATCTCTAAGCAGAAACTTCAGAATCTAAAACTGTTTAAAAGTATTTTTCTTTTGCATGTTGTTGACGATTTTGTTGAAATTTTGACTAGAATTCTGTCCACCTGGCCTAATGAAGTGGAATCTGTTCCTGTTGTTAGGCTGTTCATTCCTCGGGTATCTTTTGTACCCATTCTGTCTAGGATAGACAGACTCATTAAAGAGTTTCTGTGAAAGAATGGGATTTCCCCAATTTTTCTTGTTTTGACCCATGTTTTTATAGAAAGATGTCTTTCTATTCTGGGTCATGTGCTTCGACCTGTGAACATTCTTGTTCTGGGGAATGTGCACATGAGCTTGCCTAGTTGTGTTCTTTCCAGTTTTAGATTGTTGTCCAGCATGGTTTGATGATTCATTCCTTGGTTGTTGGACATTCTGAGCATTGTTGGAGCTGGATGGTGTGTCAAGTTTTTCCTTCCCTTTTCATGGACAGAATGTTACTGTTGTGAATTCAAAGGGTTTTTTGTGTGTTGGGCTATAGCCTAATCCTTGTTTATTGAAATTAACCCTAGCACCTAGTATGGTATCCAAATTTATTTTTTCTTGAACAAATTTTTCTAGAGTTCTTTGTTTGTCTTCCAATTCTTTTTGCAATGTTTCACAGTTTTTCTGAAGTTCAGAATTCACCTTCCTAATAACTTCATTCTTTTCAGTGGTTAATCTCTTTTCACTTTGGCTTTCTTGAAGTTTTAACTTGAATTCATCAAGTTGTTTTTGGACTTCTTTGTTTTCAGACTTGAGGTTTTCATTTTCCTTTCTGAGAGAATTCATCTCTTCTAGTTCTTCCTTGACCTTCTGATTTTCTTTGTCAGTTTGAATTTATTCTTTAGTAGTAGCATTCAGTTTTCTCTTTTACACTCTACGATATTTACTCAAAACATTAAACTTATCTAACAGTTCAGCATAGGCATCTTCCCAGTCATCAATTGAAAAATTCTCAAAAATGTTGGTTACCTCTTCGTCACTGTTGGCCATAAGGCATATTCCTTGGTCATCTTCTTCTGAAGAGTTGGCCTCAGGGTCTTCCTCCGCGTCACTCCACGTGCAGACCATAGCCTGAGGTTTCTTCTTTTGCACCTTGGAGCTTTTCTTATGGAGATCGGGGCAATCCCCTTTCATGTGTCCACTCCTCCTGCAATAAAAGCATGTGATCTTCTTTGCATTCTTATTTTTCTCATTGTTAGACTCAAAATGCTTACCAAAAGTATGCCATCTTTTTCTTCGAAATGTTTTCCCCTTAGTTCCTAAGAACTTCCAAAATTGTTGAGTCAGCATAGCTTGCTCCTCTTGATCAAGATCTGAGAACCTGTCTGATTCCCCACTACTACTGCTATTGCTACTCCCACTGCTACTACGGGACACCTTGAGAGTAATGTTCTTGCCCTTCTTGTCACTTCCTTCACCATTTCCTTTTAAATTCATTTCATAAGTCATTAGGGATCCTATCAGCTCAGTGACTGTCAGTTTTGACCGATCCCTAGACTCCTCTATCACAATGGCCTTGGTGTGCCATGCGGGGGTTAACGACCTAAGGATTTTCTTGAATAGATCCCCTTCTGAAACCTGTTTCCTAAGCCCTTTAAGATTGTTAGTGTTCAGCGACAACCTAGCATACATTTCTGTAATGGTCTCCTCGGATTTCATCTTAAACAATTCATACTCAGAGGTGAGCATATTTACCTTGGTGGCCTTGACTTGGGATGTACCTTCGTAGATGAGCTCTAGTTCATCCCATATTTTCTTGGCTGTCTGGCAGGCTGAGATACTAGCATACTCTTCTGGATGTACTACGCATTGAATTATGTTAAGAGTCGACCAGTTCACTGTTGAAAGCCTGATGTGATCCTTTGTCTATGCATCTTCATTTTTTGGGAGGTCGTATGGTCTTGTGGTGATCACTCTCCAGAGTTCGTGGCTCTGCGCTCTTAGGAATACTTCCATCCTGTTTTTTCAGTAAAAGTAGTTATTACCATCAAAATAAGGAGGTCGACTAATAGACTGTCCCTCAGCCATGAAACTACGAGGAGTGCTAGATCCAGATTTACCCTGGTCGTTGGACCACATGTTGGGTAACCTGCTCTGATACCAATTGATAGTTCACCCAGAAAGGGAGCTAGAAGGGGGGGATGAATAGATCACTCCCAATTCAGAGAATTCGGAAAACAAATTATGTAATCCTGAAACGCAGTAGAGAAACTTTCCTAGTCTGGCCACGGAACATACAGATAGACAGAAGCTTATCGAGAGAAAGAGTTAAGATGAACCAATAATCGAACAACTGACGTGCTAGAGCCAAATCGAGAGAACAACCAAGTAATCCACACAGATGGAACAGAGAGTTTTTAAGGTGGTTCGATTGTGATCCGCAATCTACATCCACCCCTTACTCCACCAGAGTAAGGCTTCCATGCACTAAGCAATTGAGAACCGCAGACACAGTCTGCTAACATCCACTGCCTGACAGCTTGCCCCGAGGAACACTCTCCTCGCTCTTCTGAAGACCAGAAGAATCATTGGAGGTCCAACCTCCCTTCCTTTGCACTCAGCAAAGGGAACCCCGTGAATTGCTCCCTGCAACTCACGAACAAGAGGATCATTCCTCTCTTCCTCCAAACACGATGGAGGGAAACCAGAGTACCTCTCCCTTCCTCTAAGTGAACTTAGAGGGTAACAAAGTAGAATTGAAAATGTGAAAACCTCGAAGATGAAAATAAACAAAGGGAAAAATCATCCCGAAACAATGACAATGTAGCTTCCGTAGAAGCAGACTTTCAGACTCAAGACTGGAGATCACTCAGGCTCTTCTCTTTCTGAACTGGTTCTTTCTCTTTTTGACTCTTCTCCTAGACTTTTCTCTCGTCTCAAATGGGAGGAATTTCAACACTAGCAGTGGCTTCAGGTATTCCTTCTTTTCTTCTATTCAGCTCTGCTCTCTCACTCTTCTTCTCCCAGCCTTCAATCTTCATTTATAAGTAGATGATGGGCGCGTGGATACCACGTTTCCCACGTAAACTTTCACGCAGATCTGATCCTTTGAGGTTCCACATGTCAGAATCGTGGTGCTGTAGCAGTCCATGTCGCAGGATCATCTGGTCCGGCCCTTGTCTTAGATCACGTGCCATTAACTTGGTATTTTAAATTTCACGTGAGGTAGGTTCGCAGGTTGCACAGTAGATGCTCGACCATATGACTGACCTGGCAAACAAACAGTCATAAGTGTTAACCCTTTGATGATATGCACAGACCTATATATATATATATATATATATATATATATATATGCATGCAGCAAATATTGCGCTGACCTTTTATATGCTCAGGCAAAAAATGCACAGATCTTAGGTAGTATATCACAAAGGATGCACCGACCTTCTATATGCATGATAAGAAATATGCACTGACATTGCATGTAGACTAACAGGGCCTGCACCAACCCTGAATCCGGACCAGCAGAAAGTGTACCGACCTGATATGCATATTAGCAAGGTATGCACTGACCTTGTATTGCACAAGGGCAAATGTGCACCGACCTTGTATCGCACAAGGGCAAATGTGCACGGACCTGGCTTAGTACAAGGTAAAAGTTGCGCCGACCTTCGTTATGCTTAATGCAGATGTGCACGGACCTTGTATCTACACGAGGCAAAATGTGCACTGACTTGATATGTTGTAGAACAGAGAATGCATTGACCATCTATATTCGTAAGGCATAATATGTACCGACTTCAATGCACAGACTCATGAAGGCTTCAGACAAGATCTATTTGACTTAAGGTGTTTGACTTTTTATGGTGTTTGACATTTGACTTATGGTGTTTGACATTTGACTTATGGTGTTTGACATCATCAAAATCACAGGGATGCAACATATCCCTGGAAGCATTTTATTCCCAAGAGTGTTTAATCATGCAGGTCTAATGTCCCAATAGTGTTTGTGATGTCAAGGCAAAGGATGCCTACAAGATTTGCAAAATAGGTCAACATACACTCCGGAGCATCGTAGCTGAGCCTATTAGTTAGTTGAAGGAGGCAAATTTGATATGTTATCAATGCACTGCAAGTGTTCTATGTAATGCTACTATGTTCAGAAATGCAATAGAGGTGTCCATAGCATCAAGCTCTGTCAGTAGCAGTTCAAGGCAATGAGTTCAGCAGTATGAAGAAGCAGACATCAGTTAAAGGCCTAGCCAGTCATCTAAATGCCATTTACCGCTATAGCAGTAACCCAAGGCAAAGAAACCAGCTTGTGTACTAGCACAAGTGGGCTAGCAGCATCAGCATTAGCTTGCACATGTAGGAAGCTAGGCATGGCAATAAAACACCCAAATTCTTCAAGGTCAGCAGCATAAGCTTAACTATCAGCAACACCAATAGTATCAGCAGAATAGACAGCCTGCAGCAACATGGCTGCATCGACTCAATGCTCTCAAGGAGTCAACGCATCCAATGAAGAGTCGACGGAATGAACCACCTACGTCGACCCAACAAGTGCAGCCAGCAGTTCAAGGCTGAAGTCCCGGGATCAACGACACCCAAGAGGGGGGGTGAATTGGGTGATTACAAATTTTAGAAAAATTTTACCCAATTTAAAAAGATATGATAAAATAATAACTAAGAAGTTCAAATATGTTTAATTACACATTAGATCTATCACGATATACCAAATATCTATTTAGAAAAGATCGATTGTGCTAGATCTAAAGTGACAAAAGCGGAAGAACAATATGCAAGAACAATCACACAGAACGGAGGTAGAATAAATGAATCAAACCACACAGCTCAAACCACAAGACACAAGGAATTTTAAGGTGGTTCGGATGCAACGGCAGTAACCTACATCCACCCCTCACCAAAATCTGGTGAGGCCTCACTGCTGGAAAACTAGCACGGGGATAAATCCCCAACATGGAGTCAAAACTCCAACAACACGCAGGTCTACGCCTGCACACACACGGGGAACAAACCCCAACACACACACACACACACACACACAGAAATAGAGTTTTCAACATGATCCGACGATCGGATCAACAACACACACACACACACACACACACACACACACACACACACACACACACACTACAACAGATGCAACACTCTACACACACGAACACCCGGATCTAGATAGATCCACACACACGCGCAGATCTAAAGAGATCCACGCACAGCCACAGTTATGAATGAGACAACACACCCAACTACGGATCTGAAGCGATCCACGCACACACGGATGTTTACAAATCACAAGGAACACAAACTTGAAGCTCAATCACTTTAGAAGATGAAACACGAAAGAAAGACTTCTGATTTTGGCTTCCCCTGAGTATATGATGCATATCTTAAACAAGGCTTGCTTCTTCACTTGATTTGAGGTTGATTGGCTTCAGATTGAACTTGAAAAACTTGGAGATGGATGAAGAATCCTTGGATGAATCAGTGTTCATGCAGTGCTTGTAGTAGCTCTCTTTCTCCCCTTGGCAACCTCCCCTTGATTCCTAGAGTCATTAGGGTTTATTGCCCAAAGAGATGTTTTTATAAGTCTTGGGTTGGTCAAGGGACATGCCAAAACACAAATCCATGAATTTAGGCATGTCTGGTGGCTTTGGAACCGAAAAGTCTAAAAAGAGAGGCATTGATCACGTTGGAGAAACAAAGTCAACAAAAGGGGCTTCGAAGGGTTCGGTCGACCGATGCGAGTCGGTCGGTCGACCGAATTGTGACAATTCTGTAACTTTTCATCGCTAGGAAATTCGGTGGACCGATCTTGGGGTGTTGGTCGAAAGAACTCTATAATTTTACAGAGTCCTGGGTGCTCTAGGATTGGCTGATTGAACCAACCAAGTTGGTTGACCGAAATCTGGAATTACTGTAAAACATATTCGTTTATCCCATAAATCATACAAAAGACTTTGTGTCCTCATTTTGTTCTATTCAATTTGAGTCTATTTGACTTGTTCTGGGCATTGTGAGGCATGATTCGTTTGTGCATTAGCTTGTGATGGAAATGGTTTTGAGAGCGTACATGTGCTTGGACTATTGTAATTAAACGGTGCTAAGCCATTGGCCATGCCAAGGTTTTTATATCATCAACCTCAACTAAAAGAGAGTTTTGTTAACACCAAAAACACTGACGCACAAAAGCCTCAAATACTTTCTGAGTTCGCCCTTTGATCAAATATGCACGACATGAGACGGAAAGCACGTCCGGGGTTTTGTTATCATCAAAATCACCTCGAGAGACTCAACAATCCCCCCCTTTTTGATGATGACAAAACTCTAGAACATTAAATGCATTGGCATGCCTTAAAATAAATTTGGAACCCTAAAATCAACACATTATATGCTTGCAAGCTCCCACATGGTTCTTGTACGTGGCGGAGTTTACACTCACACATAGTGAGGGATTTCAGATGGGATGGCGTGTCTTTTATCCAACACCATTTGATATGCATAGAACCCATGGAGAGTTAATAATCCAATAATCCGCATCATTCAAACCATTCAAGCCAACACAAATCATTCAATCATATTTTCCAAATTGAAATTGAGAAGAAGGGCAAGAACCAACATGTATGTCCAATAACAAGTGCATTTCAATAATTCCAATTGTTATTACAAATCACATGACATGGACTGACACAAGATGACTCTAGGGCATATGAATGCAAATAACACAAAAGGCAATGACTAAATAACTCCACTAATGCAAGTGACACTCACAAATGCCAATGCCAAATGGCATACATGCATACAAGCATTCAACACAATGATAACTTATATAAACCTAGACTAGCTACTTCTCCCTCTTTGACATCATCAAAAGAGGGGAGGGGATACAAGAAAAAGTAGGCCATGGTGAAACTGAAGACCATGGAGGCAATAAATAAGGAGGAGGAGCAGAGTCCTCTGGTGCACCATCATCATGAGAAGGCTCAGCTGGAGGAGGATGTAATGTCCCGGATCTTTGTTGGATCCTTATTGGGTCTTTCGGATCCTTTTCGGTGAGTTTCGGTTCACTTTTGTGGCTTCCGAGTTGAGTTTACGGTCCGTGTGGGTTTTTCTCTCGTACTAGTTACGAAACCCTATTGTGAGTTTATTTGTCAGTTCATCGACTCGTGGATGCTACAGCGACGACGTACTCTCCGAGCCGGTCGTTTTGATTATTTTTGCATATTTTTCAGAGATAGGGCCAAAAATCAGATTTTTCAGAAATTAGGAAAATTCCTAGATTCTTTTCCTTCCTCTCTCCTCCTTCTCATTTCGCCGCCGCCGTCTCTCTCTCCCGTTTCTCTCCCGTTTTAGCCTTCTCGGCTCCGGCTGCAGACGGAGGACCTAGGGGCGAGTGCTGGGGATGCTGTGGAGCTGGTTGGGTGCGCGACGGGGCGAGGATGGAGTGGTTTTGGCGTGATCCCGAACTGTGGATTCAAAGTCGGCGTTTGAGCTCGCGGCGTGGTTTTCATCGCGGTTTAGTCCCTTCGGGGCATTGTTTCTTTGGTGGAGGTAGGGAGATGGACCGCCACTTCCTTCTGCACATTTTCCCTGCTTCTGTGCGTTGTTTGGTGCTCGATCGGGGGAGATCGGGCCGTTAAGTGAAAATCGTAGTTTTTGGGGTTTTCAGGGTTCGCCAGAAAACGTTAATCATTTGCGGCGTAGTTAGTGTCAAAATGACTATCGGGATGTCTGGATCCCATTCATGTTAGTTTCGTGTCGATCGGTCGTCATTCGAGGCCGGTAGGGGTCCGGGAACCCTGGTGACTCATTTTGGGTCGATTTGATGAAATCGCCCCGTTTTCGCGATCCGTCCCTTGCATGTGGTGTTTTTGGTCTCCTAAAGCTGTTGTTCGTTATCTAGCTTTGTTTCCCCTGTGTTTCGGGGTGAATGGGGCATTGAACGAGGCGATTCGGCTATTCCTCCGTTTTCCCGCCGTGGCTGGTGTAGCGGTCGTTCCAGAGACCGTCATAGTCTCTGACGGCCCTACGATAGACCGTCACAGCGTCTATTCGTTTTAATTTTTTTGTGGCTGAGTGAGCGTAACAGTCATGCCCATGGCCGTTACACTCCCCTAACGCGTCCCAGCTGGTGCGTCACAGCCATTGTGCCTTATGTGTTCTGTTTGAGTCGGTTCCTCTAACGCGCCCGCCCAGGTGTGTCAGGTTGTGTAACGCGCCTGCCCCAGGCCGTTACACTCTATTTTAGTTGGGTTGGGTGGTTGTGTCGATTGTCTCTAACGGTCCTGCCCCCATGCGTCACAGTGTCGTAACGCGTCCGCCGTGGACCGTTACGTGCTGTTTGTCTGAGTTTCAGAGTTGGGTCTATTAGCGTAACGCGTGTGTGCCTGTGCGTTAGGTTGGCGTAACGCGCTTGTTGTCGTGCGTTAGGCCGCTGTAACGCGCCTACTCTGGCGCGTTACGTTGTTCGCGTTTTGGTTTGGAGCGTGTTGGCTCTAACGCGCCCGCACTGGTGCGTCAGGCTCATGTAACGTGCCTGTGCTAGGCCGTTACAGTCCTGTTGTGGCCGTGATGGCCGTTGGGCTTTTCGGTGTGCGGCCGTGTGTTGTGGGTTCATTCTAGGTGATGTTAGGGGCTATTTTGGGGTAGGTCTGTGTGTGTGTGTCTGTCTATGTTAGGGTGATGTCTGTTGCTCCCGTGGTGTGGCGATTTTCCCCGTGGACGTCGGTTGATGTTCCTATGAAGGCTAAGACTACGTTTCCGAGTCTGTCGGCAGTTTCTTGTGCAGCCTTCGGTGTTTGAGGTATGGGTGACAGTGCATGTTCGACTGTCTGTACTTCAGCGCCGCGTTTTGAGTTCCCTTCCTCGTCGCCCTAGACGTCCAGCAGTCGAGGGGTGACCCCGATATACGGTTTTGTAAGCTAGTTTCCGTCAGCTACCAGCTAGTACCTCCATCGGGCTTCCCCCAACTTTTTGGTACGTTTTTTCTTTCTGTCGACTGTACTGCTAGACTGCTATCTTTAGCTTTGGACTTGACTCTGGTATATAATTGTTTAAAATCTGTTAATTAAAATGTAATTTTATTTCTGCTACTTTAGCAACCCGATCTAATGAAATTTAATTGCTTGCTGTTACATCTGTCAGTTCAATGTACTACACGACAATCCTTTTTCCCTTCGGGGCTTTACCGCTCTTGGGAGGCATCGCGGGTTCCAAGTGGTATCACGCGTTTTCGGTAGTCCTACCGAGTATATCTGCTATCTGGAATCCGGGTCGCCACACGGACGATAGCCAAGATGGCGTCGGATATCATCTAGAATGTGATCTTGATACTAAAGACGGTGCTGAATATTGGCAAGGGTGTTGTCACGAGCCTGGTCACGGAGCTACATGTCAAGAAGAATGTTGTTCATAATGTGACAAGCTTGGTGGGAGTCTTCATGGCTGGTGGTGAGGGTGGCCATATGAGTGGACAAGGTGGTCATTTGAGTGGACAAGGTATCAAAAATGGTGGAGAAGGAATCAATCCAGTCGGACATGGATTCAAGCATATCGCCCATGGTGTCAATGTTACTCCCAAAGTGAGAGAGTTGCTCCCTAAAAGTATCCACGCGAGTTTCTAGTCCAGAAGGAGGCCTATCAAAAGCCTCATAATCTGCCCGAGTGGGTTGTCCGGCACCCTGAGTAGAGGACTCCCCATTATGAATCTGAGGTGGAGGTGGCATGTCCAGATCTGCATGTGGAGGAGGAGGTGGCTGCTCCTCGGGCTGAACTAGAGCTGGGACTTGCCCTTGAGCTTCCTACTGGCCTTCCTCTTCTTCTTCATCATTTTCAGACTCTTCCCCATAAACCCGCACATCTTTATGGAGCTTGCCATCAGGACCCCAATAGTAGCCAAAATTTGTGAACATTTTGTGTTTGTTGTAAACATCATCTTGGCACATAGGAATGAAAACTTCATCGGCCAAGCTAATCCCAGCATAAATAAAAACCCCAGTCAGTTGTGATGCATAAGGTATAGATCGCCTTCTTTCGGTACGGTAGGACCCAACTAAACTCGTCATAAGGTGACCCATGTTGATGATCCCCCCATTCATCACATTATAGAATAGGAACCGGTGCACTTTAGTGACCTCATTTCAACTTCCACCCTTGGGATAGATGAGGGTGGTGAACATGTGATGCAGAATGCGCTGTAGTAGGGGGAAATAATTGGCATTTAACTTGATCAAGTTACTAACCCCATGCACGTACTCACTGCAGGTCATTAGCATAATGATGGGAATCAACGCCGAGCACTGACATTTTTAATTTACATTTGTGTCCTTTTAGTTTATTTTTATATCCTTGGGAATGCATATGTGCAATTGTAAGGCTTTATAAGCCAAACTATGAGTATTTAGGTTTTAGTGGCTTTTTGTGCAAAAAGTCTTGTAGGACCAGCAAGGGGCCCCCATCTCTTTCCCCATTGGTCCACCTAAGCCAATAGTTCCCATGTGGGGCTGGTCAACTATCCTAGGTGGCTTCTAGATGGTTTGACATTCAAAGGGGACAAATGGACCAAACAGTCCAAGATGCCACCAAGATAGTCAAGGGGGCACCCCCATCTTATTACTTGTTTAATGTGGTTCCAAACCACATGGAAGAAATACATATGATCTCCCCCATTTACCCCTCCCCAATTTAGATCTGAGGTTAATTAGGGTCATTTTGCATGTCATACAAATAGATTGTAATTCACATTTTAGCAGAATTAATGAAGAAAATTTTGTGAATTTGGTTGGAGCTCCTTGAAGGGTGCGCCCCGCTCCCCTCTCTCTTTGTTGTGCTTCTTCTTCCTCCAACCTTCCAGGGTGTAAGACTCATTCTATCTCTTCCTCTTATCATGATTTATGTTTCTGCCGCCGCCGCCATCGCACCGCCATCGCGCCTCCGCCACCATCATCGGGGTTCTGTCCAAATCAGGACAGAACCTAAACTCCAGAATTTTATCTTTTGTTCTAGTTGTCTGATCGAGCCCAAACATTGAGGGCTTGTTCTACCTGATTCCCCTAGTCTCGAGTTTAAATTTCGTGCCATTTGAACATCGTTTAGTATTTTTTCCATATTTCTTGTTCCCCCCTGTAATCTGCCATTCTACAGATCCACGGGACAGTGTTCCCTTTTAGAATTTTTCCCACCCCCTTATCAATTTTTAAAAAATCCTTAAAAATGCTCAGGTATTCCTAACATCCACCCCTTCCACTAGTAATTTTCGCAGCACCCATACAATTCCCCTACCCACCGGTCAAAGGTCAGTTTCAAGCAGATCCCCTTCTGTCCTTAGTGTCAGTAATCAGATCCATAGAAAAAATATAGTGTTGTAGAGACTCCCATTTTTAATCCCTTCATTGGATCGACCTACTAAAATTATATGTTGTATATCTTGGAGTCCTCTTTCCAACGCCGCTAGTATCACCTCAATCTGATTCCCGATCTGAGAGAATTAATTCTTTCCGCTGAGGCGCGCAAATCTGTTCCCTATGTAGGTCCGAAATAGCAGTCCGGGAGAAATTCACAAATAAATACCAAAAGTCAACTTCAGCGACCGCCACTTTAGGGAGTCGTTCAGGGACGTCTAGCCATCGTCCCAGCCAAGCAGTGCCTTCAGAAGATCTCAGGAAGGCGACGTTCCTTTGGAGGCAAAGGCTTGCTGCCTAGCGAGTCAGAACCGAGTCGGTGCAGGACCGAGTCGGACCAGCAAGCCGAGTTTGCCCCGAGAACCCTCCCAGTTTGCTATCTGTCAACCCAGGGTCGGTCCTCCCGGGCCCCACTTGTAGCCCTTTACCTCGTTGCGTGGAGTGGGCAAAAAAAATTCACTATTGTAATTAGGTTTTTATCATTGTACCGGGAGTTACCATAACTGGCCGGGGTCGTCTTCCCCACGCCCGGAGCATGGAGGTATCATTTTCGCTCTCTTACTCGGCGTTTACTTTACTCGTATTTATTCGTATATGCCG
This sequence comes from Amorphophallus konjac, assembly GCA_022559845.1. Taxonomy (NCBI): domain Eukaryota; kingdom Viridiplantae; phylum Streptophyta; class Magnoliopsida; order Alismatales; family Araceae; genus Amorphophallus; species Amorphophallus konjac. The sequence continues at coordinate 144,204,643 of CM040120.1, forward strand.
CTGCATGTGATAGATAACTATCTCGATATCTATTTTTATCACCGCTACGAGAGAGTGAGTGTGACCCGTCCCGTGACTCGATCCGAGTACACGCGGAAAGCCGATACCCGAGACTCACTACCGATTTCTCAACCGCGCACGGTCCCATGTCTTCCCTCACTTAGAGGCGATCGCGAGCTAGAGTCCCAAGTTGCGTGTCCGTCCCGCATCAGTTTGGTATCAGAGATCCAGTTGGGTCTAGGGTAGTTATTAGTCATTTCTTAACAAGAACATAAAAAAAGTGTCTAAGTCTAGGTCTCTCATTTGCATACCATTGTTTGGTATATCAAAAGGTGTCGCCTAACCGTTAGGTTACACCTATCGGAGAGGTGATTCACTCGTGTGAGGAGTTCTTCGGATCGAACCTCCGCATTGTACCGGATCTTGGTTGTGTCTAGATTGGTAGTCAAGTCTCATTCCAACTTTGCATTAGTTAGGGTCGTGTCTAGTGTTTTGTCCGAGTGTCGGCATGGCCATCCACTAGCTTCCCCGTGTCCCATGGATTACCAAGGGCCCGCATCTTATGCATGGTGGCGATACTATCTATGATGGGAGAACCACCCGGACCACCCCCGGAGACCCGTAGCCTGGGACTTCTATGGCTCCGACAACCCGAGTGACTACCTAGAGTGGATAGCCATTAAGGGCGACTACTTTGAGGTGTACATTATGTCTGGTCCCATGCAAGTCAACTTTGCCAAAAGGTGACTTCTCTATGAAGCCGCCGAAACATGGAGGGACATCAAATACTTCCGGGAAGATATCAGGCTAAGGCCCATCGAGTCATGGTGAGATATGAAGAGAGCGCTACCTCCAACCACAAGGGTCATACCACTAGCCAACCCCACCAACTCACCCACAATCAAGTGGGCCACACCTCCCACCAACCCCGCCCCTTCACCTCCATCCAAGCCCACCAAAGCACTCCCAATCAAGTGGCCTGCCCAGTCGCCTCCAACCAACCTCCCCTTGGCACCTCCGTCCCATCCCACCCAAACACCTCCAACCAAGTGGAAGCCCCACTTATAGCCGAGCCTAGGTCCACACCCGGGCCGAGAGACGAAGAGCGAGTCCACCACGAGGCCCTTACTCCAACCCGCACCTTTGTCGAACTCTTGCAAAAGTTTATGGACCGGTTTGATAGGATTGAAAGGACACGTGCTCCTTCACCACCCGTGAGTGCTCCATTGCTACCCTCCACTTCCGACCCTCATCCGGAGCCATCATATTTGGAGCCACCAAAGCCCGAGCCACCCGTATTTCTAACGGGTACACTTTTCATAGCCGAACAGCTTCTTAGTTGGCTCAAGGATGGCTTGGTCCCACCTCTTTACCCATCCATGGACCCCAGCTTACCATTAGTGCCCATCAACTCCTACCACACTACCTTTCGGTCTAGTCACCATGTTGATACCTTGGATGACCTTGTTATGGGATTAGACTCACAATGGAAGTTGACGCACTCATTGGCCCGAGGCTTCGACCAACCCACTAGTCTTAGCTTCACCCCTCTTGTGGGAACCCAGCACAAGGGGTCATATATTCTTTGATCCCTTTGACCCATTCCCTAGTGGACCCCGTGACCCACCATATATACTTCACTTCTTTAAGGGAGTCCACTACCACACCCCTTCCCCACGGGCCGGGTCGTCTACACCCACCAAGCCCGTTCACTTGCAAGATACACCATCATCTAGGGGAAAGGAAGAAGATGCATTTGGTACTCCTGGCTCTAACACATCCAAGTCCAATGTGCATGCATGGTCTACTTTAGGAGGTCTAGGAATTTCACATTCCGCCAACCACCAGTTGCATCTAGTGTATGCATGGCACACATTCGGGTGTCCTGGTCCACCTTTGCATATGCATGAGTCGGACTAACCGTAGGTTTGTTTAGGGTCGTGTGTTAGTCTTTGTCTCATATCGTTTGTCTATCAAGTGCATGTGCATACATCAAGTCGAGTCGATTTTGTACGCTCGCGTTGTTAGTCCCTTTCGAGTATGAGACTTGTCAGACTTTGGCTGAAATAGCTAAAATAAGAAAGCGGGAATAGGAAGACCTAATACCTTGGAAATAGAAGGTGGGTCCTCGAAGTTGCCTGAAATAAACCTTCTTCGAGCCGCAATCCACCAAAGCATGATGAGCCTCGAGCCAATCCATGCCCAAAATTACATCGAAATCATGTAGCAATAACGCATAAAGCCTGGCCGTCAAGCTCCGCCCTTCCACCCACATAGGCACCTTCTCAAAGCAATACGGGGTGATCATAAAATCACCAGTAGGCAATTCTATCACCAAATCACAAGATAACTGGGTCACCGGCTCCTCAATACTCAGCACGAAATCCTCCGAAATAAACGAATGCGACGCGCCAGAATCAAACAAAACTCGAGCTGCGTAACCCAAAATCGTAATAGTACCTTCCACAAGCTGCGACGCCACTACCTCTGCCCTAGTCATGTGTGCAATCTTGCCTCGAGACCTCTGACTGCCCACACTCGCTGACCTGAGTAGTGGCGGATACTGCCCCTGATGTTGACGTTGCTACTGTGGCTGCTGCTGCTGAGGGTACTGCTGCTGCTACGGCCTCGAAGGACAGTCACGTGCCATATGCCCTGCCTGGTCACATCTGAAACAAATAACTTGCACCGTACACTGCCGAAGCAGATGAGAACCGCCGCATCGGGGAAATGACCCCCGCGAACCACCAACTGATCCCTGACGCTGATAAGGAATTGGCTACTGAACACTGCCTGAAGACGCCTACCTCTGATCCTTGCGCTTTTTTCCAAAGTTCTTCTTAAAGAACTTCTTAACCTTCGAGCCAAAAGTTGCAGATCATGTCATTGACGCCGTCGGTACTGATGCTCCCGAACTACCCGTCGCATGCTGAAAGGTGCCCTGCTGCTGGGTAGTCGCCTGCTGGCTATGTCCTGACTGGGATTGCCCCAGGCAAACCTATCCTCGGATCTTCTGCATATCCAGCTCCAGTGATGCCACCACACGGGAAGTTATCTCCAAATCGGTAGCCGCGTTCGCCATCAAGAGGTGCCTCGGATCCTGCCTCAAACCCTGGACGAAATGCTCAGTCTTCAGCCCTTCATTCTCCATGATATGGGGAGCATAACGGCCCAACTCAACAAATCGAGCCCTGTACTGCAACACCGACATGTCACCCTAAACCAGCTCCAAAAACTGACGCATCTTCTGCGTACCAACATAGGATGGGTAGTAGGTACGCTCGAAGACCCTCACAAAGTCCTGCCACGCAATCTGCTAAAGCGAAGAAGATCATAAGGATGTCTTCCACTCTGAAGACCACCAATCTCGAGCCGTACCCTGTAACTGGTTACAGGCCAACATCACCTTGTCCTCCTCAATACTAGGGCTGTCAATGGACCTGGCCGGCCCGACAGGCCCGCGGGCCTGGCCCGATTTCGGGCCGGGCCGCAAGGTCTTTTTCGGCCCGCGGGTTTTTAGTCGGGCCTAAAAGCCCGGCCCGACTAGACTCGCGGGCCGGGCTCGGGCTTTGAGTTCGGCCCGCGGGCCGGCCCGGCCCGATCCCTTTTTTATTCTCACTTCAAATTTTGAAAACTATTTAGTCAAACTTATGTTATATTACTTAATTAGAAATTTTAAAATTCTCTTTTCACACAAATTATGTAATTAATATCAAAATTTTAATTTATTTAGTGAGATTGTAAGTTTTATAGTATTAAATCTATTAATTTTTATTATTTTATTTAAGTAGTCGGGCCGGGCCGGGCCTTAGTCGGGCTTTGAAATTTTTACATAACGTCAGGCCCGGCCCGGTCCGACATAGGTCGGGCCCGGGCCTGGCTCGGGCCTTACTCTTGATAAGTCGGGCCCGGGCCGGGCCGACCTAAGCCCGGCCCGGGCCCGGCCCATTGACAGCCCTACTCAATACTGTTCATGGAACTGAACACTCTCTCCATCTCATCAAGCCATCTCTTGGACACATCAGGATCTGGCTGGCCATCGTAATAGGGTAGATGAAACTGCAAAAAGTCCCTCACAGCACGACTGGGTCCACCCTTAGACGATGAGCCCTCACCAGCATCACCACCAAACTGCTAAGACATGAACTGAAACATGCTCCGTAAGAAATCCTCTGCCCCTGGAACTCTCGCTGCATCCCCTGCCTCAGTGGCAGGTGGTGGCACTCTACTCTGCTCCTCCTGCTCCCCTGCCGACTTTCCTTGCTGAGAGCGAGTCCTCCGCCTCGACGCCATACTCGCCTACTGCAAAAAGACAGAAGACACGGAAAATAATGAAATCAATAAAACACACGATGCCCTAAGCCAGTGCCAACTATACATCATCATTATGGACTAGTGGACCACTGTGACTATTTACGATTCTTATATATATCCACAACCGTTCTCTGATACCAACTGTAACGACCTGAGATCTGAACACCGGGCAGGCTCGATAACCCGAATCTCGAACCGCCACCCACGAGCCCGAAGACTCGGAAGGGTTAAAGGGATGGTGTGGAGATACACAAGAATCTAAGATAATTGTAGAAGTAAATAATTAATATGAATAAGTAGGAAACTAATAATTAACATTAAGCAAATTACATGGTCCACCAAATAACAGTAGTCTAAAAATATAACAGTAGTCCACAACTAGTACAGTCCGAAGAGAATGGTACAACTACACAGGACATACCCCGACCTGGCAACTGGCAACTAACCCTGGGCACCTGAACCACGTGGAGCCTCGGAAGCGCTCCCCTGAAGCCTCGTCTCACCTAAAACATGAAAAACACGCAGGGAATGAGCCCTAAAACAAAACGCTCAGCAGGGATCATCTGGTCCCCACCTCATAAATCGAGAAACTGTGTGAAAAGTAACTACAAGCTACCACTAGCAAGATGTAGAATAGAGAGCTACAAGAAAAATAAACAGGAAAGCACCACTACGCCTAGTACCGAACGCGCGACATGAAAACTGAGACAACTTGTCAAAACTCAAGAGTCACTACCAGATAAGACAAGAGTACCGTCCACCAGAAGCACAGCCGGATGCTTCCCCTGACGACTTACACCGCGCCACCGTGTCTCCCTACTCGCACCAAGCAGAAACTGAGACACTCACAAGTAACACTAACAAGGGTCTAGTTGGGGTCATGCTCATCAGCACGCATCCGAAGTCCCTGACCACGTGTGCACACACTGACTGACTGCGCTACGTTAGGCCCTCTAGCTGGTTCGTCCTCCCGGCCTGGACTCGAGCCGCCGCAGTAGGAGGCCCACGGTAACCAGCCTAAAACCGTCTCTCGGGTAGCCTCGCCACCACTCCCTGGTGGGACCACACGCGTATCAGAAGGCTACGACTAGTGGAGGGTCACTGAAGGTATAGACGCTCTAGCCAACGGAAAGCAACGTCCAAACCGGACAAAGTACAAGGATCGCTCCTCGTACCGACATCGACTGACGGTGACACATGCCAAGAACACCACCTCCTGGGACCCCACGGCTCCCTAACATGTGGCCCCCACATGATGTCCAACATCAGTCAGACCACGGGTCAGTACGGGGATCAAGGTCCACTCACCCGGGACTCGAATCGGCAAGACATAACTCCGGTAGAACAAAATGGTTAGCGGTCCTCCATTGGACCGCCACTAGTGGCTAGCAGTCCCCTTCTGGGCCGCCAAGATGCCTAGCGGTCACCTGATAAATCACTAAAACACGAACTCCAATCGAAACCGCTAGGGTCCACCTTTGGGCCGCCACAAGGGCTAGCGGTTTAGCTTTAGGCCGCCACAAGGATGTAGCGGTCTCAGTATAGACCGCCACCCTCTAGGTTGCAGAGGCAAAAATGGCCCTATATAGGGCCTCCAATGGGTATAAGGCGGTCGTACCTACGGCCGCCAGACCCTAAAACCTCCAACGGTCAAAAATGCCTCGAAGGCCACGCCGGCCAACTCGGCTAGCGGTCGGCCTATCGGTCGCCACATGGGCTCTAGAGGTTTATCGTGTGACCGCCAGGCCCAACCCACACATGAGACGCCAAAAATGGTCGCATGGAGACCGCCAACGAGAAGTAGCGTTCACTGGAAGGACCGCCAGCCTTCCAGAAAACCGAGAACGACAGGAAAACCCCAAAATCGCCATTCCACGCCCCATTCACCCCCGGGTGAAGGGGAAACAAAAGGGAAACTTGTTCCCAATCCCCCAATGCATCTTTTGATGCCCACAAATAACAAAATGGTGGATTAAAATGCTAGTCACGGCCACTCAAAGAAGGTATGCCTAGAAACAAAAAATTATAGTTTGAAGAATTCTATTATTGAATGTGATAATTTTAAAAATGTCTTGAATGACATGAGGTATGAAAATGAACAATTGAAAAACACCTTTGATGAATTAAAAATCAGAATGCAAAAATTTGAGAATGAAACCATAATTGCAAATGAAAAATATGATGCTGTCAATGGTGTGAATAAAGAATTGAAAAAGACAATTGAGAACTTAGAAAAAGAAATTAAGGATAAACAATATTCCCTTGAAGGCATGACACAGGCAACTGAAAATTTGAATGCCATTTTGGGAACAAAGGTAAATTTCAGAAGGGAAGGATTGGGTTTTAACCCAACAAATAAGAAAATGTTTGATGTAAAGACTATTTCTTTGTTGCTAAAAAAGGGACATTCAAATCTTTGATAAAAATGAATTGTGAAGAAAACTTTAATAAAAAATTTGTGAAAAATAATAAGCTTAGTGCTGGGGATAAGGGCAAGGGAAAGATAGAGGTGCTAGGAGAATCCAGTACACACACCACTGCTCCTCAGGCTAAGGGACAGGTTAGGGGTCTGCCAGCTAAATCCAAAGTCCAAGGAACCCCCAAAACCAAGGTAACCCAGCCTCAACAGAAAGGTCGATGCAGTAACCAACCTGCACCGACGCATATTCCTTCTGGGTTCAGATCCTTTAGAAACCAAAGTCAGAGTAGGGGCAACTCAGGTCGATGCTACTACTATAGTGCACTGACCTATCCATCTTTCCATAACTCCTATCATTACACTTCTGGTAGGAAAGGTCGAGGGAGCCTCTATATGAGGTCGGTGCAGCAGTTAAATCATAATTCATATACTAGTCAGGTGCATCGACCTTACCACTGGATGACCTCTATGCAACCTAGGTTCAAAACCTTCATGAACCAGAACTCATATGACCATGTCCATCCTATGACTGTTCAGCCCAGGGTCTACAGTACACACACATCTTCCAATGCCTGATGGACCAATAACTAGCAGAAGAATTCTCACTATGTTAATAACAAGAATGCCACACCAAAGAAAATAAAAACAAAAACTCAAAGTGGCAAGAAAAGATAGGAATATCTGAAAGATAATAAATCCACAATTCAAGTCAAACAAATGTGGATACTAAAATAGTCTCTATCATGTCTGCATGATTTAACTGCTGTTATGGGGCCCAAACGGTTGCTGCCTTGTCTGCATGATTTACTAATAATTATTCCATGCTTCATGAATGTTGGCCCAGACAAGATGGCGGACAAGAAGGGGGGTTGAATTGTCCCCCAACCGAGATGACAGATTTTAAAAACTTTCTAAACTAATCATGGTGAAATTAAAATTAACTATGTTAATTAATCTAAACTGATGTGAGATACAATTGATCTCTCAATCTTTCCGATCTCACGTGGATTATCAATGCAAGGAACAATTAAAATTAATCCCAACACGGATAGCAGATGAAGCAATGTGCGATGGTGCAGTGAATAAAAACTAGTATAATTGACCTGTGAATGGAGATAGAGGAAATGGAAAATCACACAGGCATCCACACGGAACACAAAGATTTTTAGGTGGTTTGGGACAACAATGGGCTCCCTACGTCCACCCCTCACCAAAACTTGGTGAGGCTTCACTACACGCTACTAACGTAGCAAAATGGGGATGACCCCCAACACCACACGCTGCTTCCGCAGCAATACACACACAGGGCCTAGCCCCAAAACGCTACCACTACAGCACTCACACACACACAGTCGGGGAACACACCCCGCACACAAATCCCACACGGAGACGCAGGTCTGTATACCACACACAGATAATATTCTGAGTTCGACAAAATAGAAGGATATACAAAATATGCTCACTGCAGATTATATATCAAGAAAAACATCTCAAAGAAATGCGTAAGAGATATAGAATGTTTTCCCCTTGGTTTTGCAATAGTCATAAGAGGATCTTCCTTGAAGCTTAGGTTGGAGAGAGTTGAATCCGCAGGATGTTGGAGCAGATGGTCTTCCTTCGTGAAGATCCAATGTATGTTCCTTCGAATCCAAGCTCCAATCGTACCTGCAAACACCAAGAACAAATGAATCAATATGCTCACAACTATGTATTAGTTAAAAGGGACATCACAAATAAATGAATAGCAGATATATAGTATTTCCCCTTTGAATATCCCATGAATCCCTTCCATCAGAAGGTAGGGTGCGCTGGAAATGATGAACCATAGAGTGGAAGCAGCCGGACTTGTAGATTAAAATGCCTAAAACTTCGGACAGTGGAGAGCAGCAGCTGCAGCTTCCAGATCGAGGCTCGGGCCCGTGGATGGCGACCTCTGCAGCTTCTTCTTCCTCCTCCTTGATGGTGCAACGCCCCTTTCCTCGTTCTTCCTCTCTTGCAAGAACAGATATGTAAAATAATCCCCAATTTATTGTTCCGATCTAAAATTCGCAAGGGTTATATAGGGCAGATAATGGATAGACAAAAGACAAGAAAGCCCATGTAAAAACCTCCCAAAACCCTTCTATTATATGTATATAAACCCTAGGGGTATTAGGGTAAAAACCCATGGCCAATGGATCTCACAAAAATGGGTTTCGAAACTAATCCGGAAAACTCCTTCCGGACGAACCAGAAAAAATGTCGACTCTTAGAGTCGACACCTTTTCCACATAATTCTGCCCAGCACAAAAAAGCAACACCTAGGGAAAAAGTGTCAACTCTTAGAGTCGACACTTTTTGCCAGCACACAAGAAAAACAAGGCACTGATAAAAAAGTGTCGACTCTTAGAGTCGACACTTTTTCACCTGTGTTTTGGAAATGCCAAAACCAGGACACAGTGAAATAAGTGTCGACTCTAAGAGTCAACACTTTTACTGGCATGAACGAAAATGCACTAAATTCAATTGAAAACCCAATTTTTTCATAACCAAAGATTAAACCAAATTTACCATACATTGAAACAAGGTATTGGCTCATTAAACTGCATTCCAACAAATGCCAATGAATGTGTTAAGCATCATGAAAGCATTAACACTCTGAGGATTATATGCATAAGAAACACTGTCAAAGCATACAATCCTCAACAAGTAACAAGCCAAATTGAAATGCATTCATGCAAGAATTCTTACCATGGATCCAACAGATTGAAGGCAATATATAACTCAATCCTTCACTTTCTAGTTTCCACAACCAATTCACTGAAATCAAACATACCTTTAGCATTAACGCAAACACTTGGACTTTTATCCTTCTTGTCTTGAACCATAGATAGCAATATCAAGATAAGGAGTTAAATGAATGCTAAAAGAGCAGCTAACACCAAACTTCAGCCTACATTATGAATCCCAAACCACAGTTGATGTATACATGCTAAACATGCATGATCTTTATAAAATCCATGTAGAGAACCATTTGAAGAGTTGGTTAAATTAGTCATTCACAATGCAATACAAGAATGTCATTCAAACCAAACTCTTCATATGCTCACATATGAAATATGATGCAAGCAATCCATTCATAACTCAAATTCAACCAACCGCCCTTGAATACAAGTTCTGTCCAAAGCTTTCTGAACTCATATTAACAGCATATATGAATTTAACATGTAGTGCAAGATTTACTGAAATCACATAATCCATTGAACACAAAACAATATTGATTGAGAGTATAAGCAAATGAAAGAACCAAGACTCGTTACCCTCTAAATAGTCCAAAACAAGGAACAAGGCTCAAAGAGCCAGGGGTCGACCCTTGCAAAAGGGAATAGAAAAACTGTTTTGGTAGTCCAATGCAATCTTAAACCGCATCAAGGGCACTTCAATCCCATTTAAGAAAATGATTTTTCCAATAGAATAGCATGCAAGTAGGGTCATAAAACCAACACCAAAACTTGGGTTTATTTAGAAGGAAATTGTACATTAGAAAGAAATTGAACAAGGTATTGCAAACCACTATCACTAAATAATCATTAAAAGCAAGCATGAATTCATATGCAACAACACAAGTCTTGCCACATTGAAATGTAATCATTATAAGTCCAAAAACATGAAAGGGCTTTCAACCCCAATCAAGACACTATGAACAAGATTCACATGAAGGTATGAGCAAGTCAAACATAGGTCGATGAATGTAATGAAAGAATAGACTCCCTGAGTAGCGAGGTCGACTCCACAGTTCATTGAAGTAAAACCCACAGTATAATGAGGTCGACTCTTCAAAGCACATATTGTATCTAAACAAATTATGCATCAACCATCCAAACCTACAAAACAATATATCAACATGTGAGTTCATTTAGTATCAAGACATTTTCCATAAGCTACGCATGAATGATTTTCACTTCAAAGCTTCTGAAAACCACACAATATATTGGAATCATCAAAACCAATACCAAAGATAAAAAGGGAGCGCAGCGAACTCAATAATCTCCCCCATTTTGATGATGACAATATATTGTGGTAATCCACAACTCTCTCTCCCCCTTTGACATTATCAAAAAGTGGGGGACTAGAGGAACAACCAGTTATCAAAAAGTGGCGCACGAACCCAGCAATAACCTACCATAAAAGGAAGGTGTGGGAACCATGAACACCAAGGAAGGTGACAGAATTATGTGCAATGTGCAAAATGATTGAAATATGTCCAAATTCTCTATTTCCAAACTATATGCAGAGTGTATGACCCACCTTATGCACAAATGTATGACTCAAATAAACTATATGCAAGTGATGTGCTGAGCAGCACATTATTCTCCCCCTATTGTCATGAACAAAAACTAACTGACAATGGGATTATATGACCTGTTATTTACATGTAAAATCAAAAGATACATATGAGTGAAATGAAGTATGATATGAACAAAAAGGATCAAGCAGTCAAGCATTCAAGCATGCATATGTAAATATTGACTCATGCAAGTCCCTTTGGGACAGGTGTAAGAATTATGCAATTGATTGTTGAACATGATGAACATGTGCAATACTAAGAAGGTCGTGCTTACATAAAGAAGGTATTGCATTATCTATGAAAGATGACAGATTCATAAAGTACATTCACATAATCAAGCCCAAAGTGTATAAGTGAAAATTGAGGAATGAATTCCAAAGTAATATGGATATCGGATTTTCTAAAGAACACAAAAAGGAACATATCATCCATACACTTTCATACACAATGCTCGAATATTGGTAGCTACAAATGACCCCAAATTTATTTATTTTTTAAATTAATATAAATGGTGTGACTAACCTTTTGATGCGAGTTGTACCCTTTGTCTCAGGGGCACTTCTCGGTTACTCAGCTTCGTCACTTATCTTTATTATAGATTTTGTCACTTTTCGGCGCGAGTTGTGTCCTTTGTCTCAGGGACACTTGTTGTGTCCCTGTGATTTTGATGATAGCAAACACTATAAGTCATCATCTGTTGTGTCTGCAAATGAATCTGTTTGTGTTGCATATGTGAATGTTTCAATGAACATCTTATTTGAGTATCATTACATCGAACAGGCTGTGTGCATTGGTGCATTTCATAACTGCCATAAGTCAATGAATGTCTGCATTTCATAACCTTGTTTCTATGAATGTCTAGACTTAGACTCATGCATTTCATATCTACTCAGGTTAAGTTTGTACAATGGGTGTTGTCTGCACAGTCAGGTTAAGTCTGTACAACGGATGTTGTCTGCACAGCTAGTGTATCACTCTCTCTGCACAGTCTATACATCCTTAGACAGCCTGCCTGAAGCTTGATAGCTGAAGTCTATACACTCATCTATTGTTAATCGATCAAGTCTGTAAAGCCAATGCATTTCATGCATCTTATGCATCATGTCAAAGTCTATACATTGTTTTGATCGCTCTCAAGTCCATACAGTGTCTTGTCTGCACGTTACATAGTCTACACAATGCTGCAGGCTAAGTCTGAACACTCTTCAGTAAAGCCTGTACACACTTCAGATAGCAAGTCTGTACACTCAGCGTCTCATGTTGTGTCTTAACATAATCAGCAAGTCTGTACATTCGAGCGTCTCACGTTGTATCTCACTTTCATAGTATGTCTGTACAGCCTTCAGTTGCATAACTCAAGTCTATACATTCGTCTGGATGCATAATGTGAAGTCTATACATCGCACAGCATGCAAGCCACTAAGTCTGTAAATTGCTGAATTGCAAGAGTTCAAGTCTATACATGCCTCATTTCATCAAGTCTGCACATTCATAGCAAAGCCTTGCTGCTGGGAAGTCTATACATCGCATGGCACAGCATGCGTCCAAGTCTGTACATTGCATAATGCATGTGTTCATGTCTATACACTGTTGAATGCAAGTCTGTACATTCTCAGCTTTACCTACGTTGTGTGAACGCAAGTCTATACATTGCGGTCTTCACCTACGTTCAAGTATGTACAGCGTTCGCTTAAAGTCTATATAGCCAGTGTCTATACATTGCCTTGCCTCTCATGCATTTGCTAGTCTATACAGCCACACTAAGTCTATACACTCTTTTAAGCTCAAAATTTGACGCCCACCAAACGTGGCGTCACTTCTGAAATTAACGCCTAGGAAAGAGGCGTCTCTTTTCATTGTGCATACTTTGATAGACGCAGAGTCTATACATCCCCCACAGTGATGCGGGACCGACTGACTCGCTAGCTATCCTAGGACGCTGAAGAACGCGACCAGCACGCGCACGTGACAAGGCAAGCCGGTGTGACCGACTAACGTGAAATCCCTCCGGGCGGAGGCGTCTCTCAACAGAACTCCGAACCACGGCCGTCCCACGGAGGGAGGCGCGACGGGGTCACAACGGGCGAGAAGCCGCTGGACGACACGGGAGTCTAGTCCGAGCTCAGTGCTCGACTAGGGCCAAGGGAAAAGGCCGCTCTCGTCTCTCTCAACCAGCAGTAATAAATGAAACTAGCTAGGCCCTACACTCACTCGCGCGGCACAATCAATCATATACGTGATAAGCAAGTACTACGGGCGGGAGCGAGACACGTACCTCCACGCCTAAGCGTGGGGAAGGAACCCCGGCCGAGTCCAACCACCCCGATACACGCGTGAGAGAACTAATACAAACATCAAAAGGGCCCACTCCTCGCAGGGAGGTAATAGGCTGCAACCACAGCTACACACGGGGCGGCCGGCGCACGGGCTGACGGGCAGCAGCCGAGGTCGGGGATGAAGCCGGATGCCGACCCTCGCAATGCCGATCGCTCCTGTAGTAGCCTTTGAGGAGGAGGCCCACGTCGCCGTGGGCACTGCTGGGATGCCGAGCCGGATGGAGGGGCCCCACGCTGCTGCTACGGCCTCGGGGGGATGTCGGTCCGGCGAGAGGTTGCTGGCTGGTCCCTGTGACAGCGGGCAGAGATGGCGCTGGTACACGGCCGTCCGGACAGCGTTTGTGGCGGCGTCTTCTCTGGTGGAAGGCTGACAGGGGCGGCTATCCAGGGGCAGTGGTGGCCGATGGGGTCCTGTGGAGGGATTGGGTGCGAAGGGCGTGACAACAGGGGTGCACAGACAGCACTTCAGGACAGTCTGACCTGTGACCGTGGGTGGGGTGGTAATGGCGCAAGGGTACAGAAGGAGTTCCGGCCCGAGATGGTTACTGGAGGTGTGGTGGGATGTGAGGAGTCGACCTACCAAGTTGCAGATCGATCCGAGGACGGGAAATGGTACCCCCTTTGGAGGCCCGCTGCTGACAGTCCCGCTCGGGTACTGTAGCGCAGGATTGCGCACTAAAAGTGTGCTTGAAGACAAAAGTTTACCCCGATGGAGTTTGAAGGCGAGGCCAGAGGGGCTGGATTCGTGACTGGGAGGGGAACAAATGTTATGAAGGGACTGGCGGTGTTTGGGGGTAGGAGAGGCATGCAAACGGGGACCCAAGTCGTCTCGGGTCACAGGCGAGACTGTCAGGGAGGTCGTCAGCGCGACGAAAGTGTCTGTAAAGACAACTTTCTCTGTGGGTGGAATTTTTGGCCAAGGCCGGTGGGGTTGGAAAGATGATTGGAAGGGGTACGAAAGTCGTGAAGAAACTCGGATGAGACGCTGCCGGGAAGCGGACGCACCGGACCGATCTCTGGACACCAAATCTGCTGTCAGCACAGGGACGCCCGGGGAAGAGGATGACGATCCTGCGTGCACCGTCGCTCCACCGAACTCGTCGCCGTGAACGATGATTGAAGGCTGCTGGCGTTGGAATCCCTTGGGGGAGGTCTCCTACCCCTGGGCGTCGCACCCAAGGACTGGAGAGGAGGTGAGGGCGTCGCACCCTCAAGGAGGAGGAAGAAGAAGGGGTCGCCCCTTTCACAATGTGGCACTCCACAATGAACACTCAAGCATCAATTTCTTCATTATCTTTTTGAAAAGAAAATACAAGGTCTTTTTATATGGGATGGGGAAATGCTAGGTTTAAACCCTAGCCAAGGGGAAAGGAGATGGGGGGGGCGGCCACAACCGGAGAAGGGCATTCAAATCTCCTAGATTCTAGGAGTGAAAGGTGGGGGGGGCGGCCAAAAGAGGGAGAGGGCAAGGGGGAAAGGGCGGCTGCCATTCCCTCCAAGAGGGGAGGGAATGGTCCGCCCCCCAACCCTAACCCTAGGTGGGGCGCGCCTCCCAAGGTGGGCCCAGGGGGGGGGAAGTGGTCAGCCCTAGTGGGCCAGAGAAGTGAACCAAGAAGTGGCCCAATAACCCCCCTAGCCTCTAGCAAGCCTACAAAACACAAATAGAGCCTAATTGGCCTAAAAAAGGGTCCATGACTGAAAGAAAATTGTCCACACACGGACTAAACCAAGGCCCAACATGGCCCAAAGCATAAAATAAGTGATGATAGCTCCGCTAATCTGCCAACTGGTCGCCGAGCCAAAGGGATGCCGGCGAGATCCGTGTACTCCGTCGTAAAGTGTGACGCGTGTCCTCACCAATTCTCCCCGGGTGGGAAGAACTCGACCCCGTCGAGTAAGGGTCACGGTCGCTCAGGTAACGTTCCAGCAAGTCCGGGTCAATCCGCTCCAGCTCTCCCCGCGTGATCCAGGTGTCGTCTGTCTCAGGGCGCCCTCTCCAACGCACTAGGAAGCGCTGGTAGGCCCCGCTCCTGGTGGTGGTCACCTGCTCATCCAGTATACAATCGATGTGCTCGCGTCTCTGTAATGGGGCTGGAGGAGGTGGACTCTCAGAAGGTGTATCGCTCACAACAGGAAGGGGAGGCCCAAGAAGCTCACTGGGAATCACTGCTGGATCCCGATAGGCCACCAGATCAGAGACGTTGAACGTCGAACTGATCCCATAATCATCTGGCAGCTCAATCTCATACGCGTTAGACCCAATCCGCCTCAGAACTCGGAAGGGTCCGGCACCGCGGTCCTGGAGTTTCTTTACGGCCCCCGAAGGGAACCGTTCAGGTCTGACCCTGATCATGACATACTCTCCCTCGCGGAACTCACGCGTGCGTCGATGCACATCAGCTAACTCCTTATATCGTGCGTTGCTGGCCTCAATGTGACGACGTACATGCTCATGCAACTGCCTAACATGCTCAGCAAAGGACTCAGCTGACTCTGAGACACGGGCCTGGACAGGGGATGGGACCAAGTCTATCGGTTTTCTAGGCCTACGACCAGTGACTATCTCAAAAGGACTCAAACCAGTAGACCTATTGACCGAATCATTGTAAGCAAACTCCGCTAGAGGGAGAACTAAATCCCAATCCCGGTCACGCTCACGCACTAGACACCTCAAAAGATCCCCCAAACTCCTATTCACAACCTCTGTTTGACCATCGGTCTGGGGGTGGTAAGCAGTAGAAAACTTCAGCTGTGTGCCCATCATGTGCCATAGGGTCTTCCAGAAATAGCTAGTAAAGCGAACATCCCTATCTGACACAATAGTACGCGGCAACCCAAACCTAGAGACACAATGGGTGAAGAATAGACGGGCAACCCTAAGAAATGCGCGTTCATGACCTCTCAGGTCACCTTCCTAGGGTTCATTGTTTCTAGTGAGGGAGTGTCTGCCGACCCTGAGAAGGTCAGGGCAATTGTTGAGTGGCCCGAGCCTCGTACCCTACATGATGTCCGTAGCTTTCACGGACTGGCGACCTTCTATCGAATTTGATGCGGGACCGACTGACTCGCTAGCTATCCTAGGACGCTGAAGAACGCGACCAGCACGCACACGTGACAAGGCAAGCCGGTGTGACCGACTAACGTGAAATCCCTCCGGGCGGAGGCGTCTCTCAACAGAACTCCGAACCACGGCCGTCCCACGGAGGGAGGCGCGACGGGGTCACAACGGGCGAGAAGCCGCTGGACGACACGGGAGTCTAGTCCGAGCTCAGTGCTCGACTAGGGCCAAGGGAAAAGGCCGCTCTCGTCTCTCTCAACCAGCAGTAATAAATGAAACTAGCTAGGCCCTACACTCACTCGCGCGGCACAATCAATCATATACGTGATAAGCAAGTACTACGGGCGGGAGCGAGACACGTACCTCCACGCCTAAGCGTGGGGAAGGAACCCCGGCCGAGTCCAACCACCCCGATACACGCGTGAGAGAACTAATACAAACATCAAAAGGGCCCACTCCTCGCAGGGAGGTAATAGGCTGCAACCACAGCTACACACGGGGCGGCCGGCGCACGGGCTGACGGGCAGCAGCCGAGGTCGGGGATGAAGCCGGATGCCGACCCTCGCAATGCCGATCGCTCCTGTAGTAGCCTTTGAGGAGGAGGCCCACGTCGCCGTGGGCACTGCTGGGATGCCGAGCCGGATGGAGGGGCCCCACGCTGCTGCTACGGCCTCGGGGGGATGTCGGTCCGGCGAGAGGTTGCTGGCTGGTCCCTGTGACAGCGGGCAGAGATGGCGCTGGTACACGGCCGTCCGGACAGCGTTTGTGGCGGCGTCTTCTCTGGTGGAAGGCTGACAGGGGCGGCTATCCAGGGGCAGTGGTGGCCGATGGGGTCCTGTGGAGGGATTGGGTGCGAAGGGCGTGACAACAGGGGTGCACAGACAGCACTTCAGGACAGTCTGACCTGTGACCGTGGGTGGGGTGGTAATGGCGCAAGGGTACAGAAGGAGTTCCGGCCCGAGATGGTTACTGGAGGTGTGGTGGGATGTGAGGAGTCGACCTACCAAGTTGCAGATCGATCCGAGGACGGGAAATGGTACCCCCTTTGGAGGCCCGCTGCTGACAGTCCCGCTCGGGTACTGTAGCGCAGGATTGCGCACTAAAAGTGTGCTTGAAGACAAAAGTTTACCCCGATGGAGTTTGAAGGCGAGGCCAGAGGGGCTGGATTCGTGACTGGGAGGGGAACAAATGTTATGAAGGGACTGGCGGTGTTTGGGGGTAGGAGAGGCATGCAAACGGGGACCCAAGTCGTCTCGG
The DNA here is from genome assembly GCA_022559845.1 of Amorphophallus konjac. Taxonomy (NCBI): domain Eukaryota; kingdom Viridiplantae; phylum Streptophyta; class Magnoliopsida; order Alismatales; family Araceae; genus Amorphophallus; species Amorphophallus konjac. Next base: position 144,222,354 of record CM040120.1, read on the forward strand.
GTCACAGGCGAGACTGTCAGGGAGGTCGTCAGCGCGACGAAAGTGTCTGTAAAGACAACTTTCTCTGTGGGTGGAATTTTTGGCCAAGGCTGGCGGGGTTGGAAAGATGATTGGAAGGGGTACGAAAGTCGTGAAGAAACTCGGATGAGACGCTGCCGGGAAGCGGACGCACCGGACCGATCTCTGGACACCAAATCTGCTGTCAGCACAGGGACGCCCGGGGAAGAGGATGACGATCCTGCGTGCACCGTCGCTCCACCGAACTCGTCGCCGTGAACGATGATTGAAGGCTGCTGGCGTTGGAATCCCTTGGGGGAGGTCTCCTACCCCTGGGCGTCGCACCCAAGGACTGGAGAGGAGGTGAGGGCGTCGCACCCTCAAGGAGGAGGAAGAAGAAGGGGTCGCCCCTTTCACAATGTGGCACTCCACAATGAACACTCAAGCATCAATTTCTTCATTATCTTTTTGAAAAGAAAATACAAGGTCTTTTTATATGGGATGGGGAAATGCTAGGTTTAAACCCTAGCCAAGGGGAAAGGAGATGGGGGGGGGCGGCCACAACCGGAGAAGGGCATTCAAATCTCCTAGATTCTAGGAGTGAAAGGTGGGGGGGCGGCCAAAAGAGGGAGAGGGCAAGGGGGAAAGGGCGGCTGCCATTCCCTCCAAGAGGGGAGGGAATGGTCCGCCCCCCCAACCCTAACCCTAGGTGGGGCGCGCCTCCCAAGGTGGGCCCAGGGGGGGGGGGAAGTGGTCAGCCCTAGTGGGCCAGAGAAGTGAACCAAGAAGTGGCCCAATAACCCCCCTAGCCTCTAGCAAGCCTACAAAACACAAATAGAGCCTAATTGGCCTAAAAAAGGGTCCATGACTGAAAGAAAATTGTCCACACACGGACTAAACCAAGGCCCAACATGGCCCAAAGCATAAAATAAGTGATGATAGCTCCGCTAATCTGCCAACTGGTCGCCGAGCCAAAGGGATGCCGGCGAGATCCGTGTACTCCGTCGTAAAGTGTGACGCGTGTCCTCACCACACAGCAAGCATAGCATGTCTGAACATAGTTTGCACAGTACAACTAAGTCTATACACTATGTTGCATCGCATGCATTACCTAAAGTCTATACAACAGTTTGCTTTTTATCATGCATGCATTATAGAAAGTCTAAACATTGTTCTGTCATGCACGCAATCAAAGTATGTACATCCTTATGGCTACATACATCAACTCTATACATCGTCTTCTAGCGTGCACACTAAGTCCATACAATCATGCTACATCATGTCTGTACACGCTTCAGTCTTGCATGTATGAAGTCTATACATGGGTCTAGCTCTGCATTCATATAGTCTGTACAGTCAGTGTGTTGCTCGAACCAAGTCTACACATTGTCTCAGCACACACATGCAAAGTCTGTACACTGCATCTGGCAGTCTGCACAGTAAGTCTATACAACGTCCCATGGCAGCACTGCAATGTCTATACATCGTTGGCAGCCAGCACTGCAATGTCTATACATTACGTCCCACAGCCTGCACAGCATGTCTATACAACGTCTAGTTGCCTGCCGTAAAGTCTGTACATTGCGTCCCACAGCATGCAGCAAAGTCTATACATTGTTGCCAGCCTGCACGCAGCAAGTCTATACATCGCTGGCAGCCTGCACGCAAAGTCTGTACATTGCATGCACACTGCATTGTTAAGTCTATACATTGCTGCTTGATTGAACTATGCACAGCCTGTGTTGAATCTGCTGATCGACAGAACTCTTCATTAAACTTGTAGAGTCTGGGCACGTGATCCGAGGTTGGCACCTGGCACGTGATCCAAGATGCTGAGAAGCCACCACGTGGACTGAAGCTAGGGCGAGAATCGAAGAGAGCATTAGCCCTATCCTCTGCTACTATAAAAGGAAGCCTTCTTCCACTGAAGATGACTGATGAAGTGGATGAAAGATAGAAGAAAAAGAGTGATCAAAAGAAGAAGAGCTGAAGCAGAAAGGGCAGAGAAGTAGCAGAAGAAAAAGAGAAAAAGAGAGAGCATGAGTTGAGAAGAAGAAAAAGATTGAGAGATAGAGAGGTCGTGAAGAAGAAGAGAGCTTCATTGTCTTCACTGGAATTTGGATCAGATCCAATCCAGTTTGCTCCTGCGAGAGCTACTTTGTGCTTTTCATTTCTCCAGCTTTCTGTCGCTGTGATTTTTATCTTTTATTGTTTTCCTTTTACCTTGGTCTTCCGATTGCCCTGTTGGGGATCGGGTTCCTCCTGTGGTTTCAGGAGAAGGGAGATTTCTTTCTCCGATTTGCTAGTGACTTTGTGTCATCAGTGGTTCCCTCCTTTGTGGAGGAAGAGAGGTCCGAGACCTCTGGTTTTCAGGTGACTTGGTGTCACTTGTGCTTCCCTCTGGGCTTCAGAGGAAGGGAGACTTGGGTCTCCGGCTGCAGGTAGTAGTTGCTACTTGTAGGTCTCCTCCTTGGTGGAAGAAGAGAGACTTCGGTCTTTGGCTTGCTAGTGACTGTGTGTCACTAGTGGATTCCCTCCGGTGTGGAGGAAGAGGGGAGGTTGTTCCCCTGGTCAAGCTGTGTGGCAGCATTTGTTGCAGACTGAGTCTGCTGTTCTAGCGTTGCTAGTGGAAGCCTCACTCCGGTTTGGAGTGAGGGGTGGACGTAGGTATGTGGACCGAACCACCTAAAAATCCTGGTGTCCCTTGTGGTTTGATTTTCTTATGTGTTCATCTTATTACTTCGCATATTAGATGCTTGCTTAGGATCGAGTGAAGGTAAATTCATCTGTGTTGTTTTGCTGAGATCCTCCTAAGCATTCACATAATATATTTGCAACAGGTTATAATTCCGCATATCTGAGCATAAGTTTTTAATTAGGCTATAATTTTAAAGGGGAGATTCATTCACCCCCCTCTGAATCTATCGCACTTGACTCAACAACTGGTATCAGAGCGGGTTGCTGTGTATAGGATCTAACAATCCGCAGCAGATCCTGCATCTTCTGTGGTGCATTTCAGCGTGGGTTTCTGGTGCTCGGTGTTTTGCTTCACTGTCTTAGTGCATAGCTTTGCTCATATGTTTGCTGTGCATTCTTGTCGATTGTCTTGTGTGCCGTTGCTTTCTATCTGTTGTAATGGCTCATCCACCAATCTTCAAAGGTAATTATCTTGATCTATGGCTGAAGAACTTACATCAGTATGTTAGATCGACTGATCCTGAACTTTGGAAAGTCATTGTCCACGGTCCACACAAATTATCAAAAGATAAATCCAGATGGACTGATGAGGATAGATTGAAAAACTCTATCAACTTGAGAGTTTTAAAATTAATGAAAGCATCACTTGATAGATCTCTAATTTCATGTGTTTCTTCTTGCAGGTCTGCCAAGGAGATTTTGGAGAAACTAAAGCTCACCAGGAATTGCAACACATGTCTGATGGTTGACGATGATGGGTAGCAAGAAGAAAATGAAGAAGAAGATGAAGATGAGGTACCTTCTAAATTTGAGAATTATGATATGGGTGATTGGATTGATGCATACAATGATTTACTTAATTCTTATGAAAAGCTGTCAAAACGAAATAACTCTCTAAAAAGGAAGTTGAATGAACATGTGAATGCTAATTCTAGAGGTGAAAACCCTAAAATTCTGAAAATTGAAAATGAAATATTCAGAAGACAACTACAAGATTTTGATTCTGTTACTTCAGATTTAGATCATTTGAAATCTAAAAAACAAACTCTCATGAAACAAAATGACTTACACAAAAAGGAGAATCAAGAGCTTGTTTGTGAAATTGCTGAACTAAAGGAAAGTCTTAGTTTAACTGATGATGATCAGACTCATAACAATGATGTAGTTCAGTATGAAAAACTCATAAAAGATTTAGAGTGTGTTAGCTCTGAATTGAATGTCTTAAAATCTGAAAATCAATGTCTTAAGAAAAAGAGCTTAAAAGTCAATGCTGAAACTACATGTGAATCTGATTGCATGGATTGCTCATGTCTGAAAGAAGTTAATGAGAGTCTTCATTTTGATCTTGAATGGTACAAGGATCTTGTTGCCTCATTAAGAAATGAGAATAATGAATTGCTCAATGAAAGTTTGAAAAATGAACAGAGAGAAGAAGTTCAAATAGAACAGCTAAGTTCCATTGCTAATGACGAAAATTCTGCTGAACAAATCAAAAATTTGAAATCTGAAAATGAAAAATTGAAACTGATACAAAAAGGGAATGAAGAGTTGAAGCAGTTAAACACTGCTATGTCAGAGAGACTGCTTACTCTAGAAAAAGGAAAATGTGTTGTTGATGAAAATCAATCTGAAAATCTTGCTAAACTCGAACAAGAAAATGAAACATTGAAAAATCTGAATGATGCATTGCATAATCAGGTCATTTCTTATGAAACTGAAATTGTAGGCCTAGAACTTAATGTTTCAAAACTTGAATCTGAAATCACTGGCTTGAACAAATCTCTTGAAAGATTTGTGAGTGGAAAGGATAATTTGGATAAGCTCCTTGGTTGTAAAATTAATTTCCAACGTGAGGGTTTAGGTTTTAACCCAGCAAATAAAAAGGGCATTGATAGTAAGCTTCACACTTCATTTGTGTGCAGCTCTGAGCCAACTAGTACATCTAGTGCACCTATCTTCAAATTCAGTGCTCAGAAAAACCAAAAATCCACTGTTAGTCCCAAAACTCTAGAACAAACTCAAAAATTGAAAAAGAATGACAATCTACAGAAAAAGGACAAAGACACTCCTGCTGTGACAAAAATTGCTGCACACAAGTCACATGATCTCCCACAAACTCATACTAAAAAGGGGTCATGTTATTATTATGGGAAATTTGGTCATGAGATGACTGAGTGCTTTGTGATGAAGGAGGGTGATCTGAAATTTGACAAAACTCATACTAGGAAAGACCATGTTAAGAATCATGGTTTTCAGAAAAAGAAAATTCAATGTTATTATTGTGGCAAGTTGGGCCACATTACAGCCTACTGTTGGCATAAACAGGGAAATAAACTTAATTTTGAATTTGTCAAATTTCCTGTAAATAAAAATATTTTTGGTAGGAATAAAACTATTTTTGAAGAAAAGAATCTTGCATGCTTTGAATGTGGAAAAACTGGCCACCGAGCTTCTGAATGTTGGTGGGCAGGTAATGGTTTTAAAAGTAAGCATATCAGATGCTTCGAGTGTGGGAAAAATGGTCATACAGTCAAGGATTGTTGGCATGTTCAGAAGAAGTATGTTAACCCCCATGTAGTCAAATTCCCTGTAAAACCATTTGCAAGACTTTCATGCTATAACTGTGGGAAGCAAGGTCACAAATCTTCTGAATGTTGGTTGATTAAGAATAAGATACAAAATGTTCATGTAAGCAACAGACAATCTTATGCTCATGCACATAGGCCTCATGTTTTTGCTAATGTGCATCATAATAAAGTCAAAAATTCTGTTGGTACATGTAGATATTGTGGAAAATTTGGACATTCTATGGATGATTGCTTTCCGATGAAATTTGATGTTGATCTAGCTAAGAAACAGGTTAGAACACTTGTCAGGGCTAAGACAGGACCCAAAGCTGCTTGAGTCCCTGCAGGATCAAAATGATCAAAATTTGAAGGTGTGCCTTGATTGAGGAATAAAAAGAGGGGTAAATAAACCAAGGCACCCAAGATGATAAAGCCCCATTCAGGTAAATTCTGAAAACTCTGTATTCTGAATTTGTGTGATCTGAATGCACTGCATATCATGATAATTCTTTTGTGCATTGTCTAACTGAATCTAATTGCAAAATCTGAAATGCTCATGGAAATGATTGTAGTTTATCTCTGAATGCATTGCATATAAATGTCATGATGCATGATATGTCAAACTTTTTGTATGTTGTATTACACTGATTTGATAGAGCAGTGCATTGCATAACATAAAATTTGAAAAACCTAAAAGGATATTCCATTGCATCTAGACAGTGAGAGCATTCTTGTTTGATCACTTCTTCATCTCTTGAACTCCTACTATCTAGCAATCTGATTCATTCTCTTGGCAATTGTGTGGTTCACTTGAATTCACTATTGTTTCCACTTGTGTAGCTGTTTTGTCTGTACTCCAAACTCAGCTATTAATTTCTAAACAGCACTGTTCTAATGTTCACCCCTTGTCTCATCATGATTAATTTCTGCTATTCTCTCAATAAAAATGTTTTGTTGACTCCACTGATGTGTTGCAATGTCAATGTTGATTCATCATGAATGAGGAAAGATTTTAGTCACTGCACCCTAATAAAAAATCAGACATATTCTGAAAAGAAGATTCTTCTATTATACTGGCTTAAGAATGTCTGATATATCAAATTGATTTAGGACTAATGTATTCATTAAGCTTTGATCTAAAAGACATGAAAGTATCTGAATCATTTGCTTAATAAAGCTTAACCAATTATCTCATATAACTTCATGCAAAACTTTCTGAAATCAGAAATTTTAAAGGACATGGCTATCTTTGGTTAAGATACATGTAGAAAGTATTGTTCTGAAACAATTCTGTGTACTGAGCTTTGTTTGAAAATTCAGAAAACATTTAAAAATTTTAAAATAAGAGCAATGATTTTGGTCACAGAGAAACTGGGGTGTCCATCAAAGAAATAGAGTAACCCCATGTCATGAAGTGCCATAATTACCTCTCTTATAAAAATGATTGAAAATCTGACAGAGCAATGGCATGGTTGTGTTGAGTAACTAGGGATTCTGGCCTCTGATCAAGGTGTCTCCTCATGTAAAAAGACACTCCTCATTGCTAACTATGTTCTCCATGAGAGGTAATATGGTTGTCACACTGAGTAACTAGGTCACTTCTCCTAAGACGTGTTGTGCCTCACGTAAAAAGGTGTTGACTGAACCAAACTTGCTCAGGAAAAATAAGTGCTGATAAATAGAAAATTCTAAAAAACTAAAGGCAAATTCAGACACATTTTTTCTTGTTTAATCTCAATATTATATTGTGTAACTTCCATAGGTGACATTGAATTTAAATGAGTAAGATGGAAGGGGGTTAAACATGAATTTCATATGAGTCTTTGGTTCACTACTATTAAAAGGTGTTTCAGATATGAGTATTGAATTTTCTTGATAAACTTTGAATACATCACTCTTAAATCATGAAAGTAAGTTTCAACTCATTCATAATCTATTATAATTGAAGAGTCTAAAATTCGGTCATCAAGATTTATGAATTTGGTGTGTTAACAAAAATCTTCTTCCTCATTTATTCACTATGATTACAGACTGTGGTAATCCTTGAGTACCCATGTGTTTTGCTGATAGATGCTCATCACCTCTTTCACTCCATCTAATCAGGGGGAGCTTTCCTATCATGCTGAGTGTCTTTCATAAAGGGGGAGATCTAGTCAGCATTCTTGAGTGTCCCTGTGCTTTTGTTGATATTCTCCCTTCATCTCAATTAGTTTCAACCTTCAAAACGTTTCTGTGCTTTTCATTTCTCCAGCTTTCTGTCGCTGTGATTTTTATCTTTTATTGTTTTCCTTTTACCTTGTTCTTCCAATTGCCCTGTTGGGGATCGGGTTCCTCCTGTGGTTTCAGGAGAAGGGAGATTTGTTTCTCCGGTTTGCTGGTGACTTTGTGTCATCAGTGGTTCCCTCCTTTGTGGAGGAAGAGAGGTCCGAGACCTCTAGTTTGCAGGTGACTTGGTGTCACTTGTGCTTCCCTCTGGGCTTCAGAGGAAGGGAGACTTGGGTCTCCGGCTGCAGGTAGTAGTTGCTACTTGTAGGTCCCCTCCTTAGTGGAGGAAGAGAGACTTCGGTCTTTGGCTTGCTAGTGACTGTGTGTCACTAGTGGATTCCCTCCGGTGTGGAGGAAGAGGGGAGGTTGTTCCCCTGGTCAAGCTGTGTGGCAGCATTTGTTGCAGACTGAGTCTGCTGTTCTAGCTAGCGTTGCTAGTGGAAGTCTCATTCCGGTTTGGAGTGAGGGGTGGACGTAGGTCTGTGGACCGAACCACCTAAAAATCCTGGTGTCCCTTGTGGTTTGATTTTCTTATGTGTTCATCTTATTGCTTCGCACATTAGATGCTTGCTTAGGATCTAGTGAAGGTAAATTCATCTGTGCTATTTTACTGAGATCCTCCTAAGCATTCACATAATATATTTGCAAAAGGTTATAATTCTGCATATCTGAGCATAAGTTTTTAATTAGGCTATAATTTTAAAGGGGAGATTCATTCACCCCCCTCTGAATCTATCGCACCTGACTCAACAATTCCCGGCTACTCGGTGGCGAATCACACTTATTTTTAATGTGGGTTTGTTTCTCCTTTCGACACGAGTTTCCTCCTTTGTTTCAGGGGAGATTCCCGACTACTTGGATCCACGTTCCAGTTATCCGGCTTTTTGATGGGGTAAACAACTTTTTCCTCACGAGATATGTGATTTCCATGTAGAGAATCAAGAGTCCTGTAAAGTGTTGAGAGGAATAACTGAAATCCTTATTCAACTGAATCATTTATCCCAAAAAGGTGTAAAGTGTGTGTGGGTGGTTGTACTGAATGTAAGATATGAATAAGTCTAAACATAGTTATGTCTCCCCTTAAGTGTATGCATAGTTATGAGCAAAAACTCCCCCTTAATATGTGCCTTGGAGCAAACATGTCTAGATCAAAGTAAATTTTTCTAGCAAGGGAAATAAGGTCATAGGATGTTTTCAAAGAAGGGTGATATAATTTATATACACACAAACATCTATCAAGGTAAAGTTTTCATACAAGTTGATTACCGGTACGTGGCGGAGAACGTAGGTCCGAAGACCACCCTCACGCATGGAGAAAGCTTCCAGTTGGATATAATCCAACCTTCCACAATCGCCATTTAATATACCGGATAATCATGGCATTCAAGCACATAAACATGTCAAGTATGTGTAAATATATGCATGAAAACTGAAAGATGATTGAAAATCATTTCTATCTACAAATATGCATGAGCATGCATGATATGAGCATGGAAATACGTATGTGGACTGTCTATGCACATGTGAACTGTTATTTACAAAAAGGTGATTGACAGTGTGAAGAATTTTATGTTCAAACTGAAGCATTCAAAATTTGAATTGTTATTTGCAGAGTATGAGCAAAGGGTGAAAGACTTTATGTGCAGTGTAAAGTATTTAGAATCTAAAGTTATTCACACGATGTGTAGAAAAGAGTGTTCAAGTCATCTAATGATAAAACTCACAAGATCTCAACATTTCAGAAGTTGCCAAAATCAAAGAAGTAGAAATGCAACTTTTTAGTTGCAAAATTTTTCTCCAAACTCAAAATTTACCTTTTCAGAATTTTTAAAGTAAACCTAAGCATAGTGAGTTCTCAAAATTAAACCATTTTCTTTTTCACCTTGAGAATCCTTTATTTATCGACGTTCCTTGGCCTCAAGGCGCCCCTGCAAAATAGATTTCTCATTTCAAAGTTTTGGGTACCCAAGCCATCTTGGGTCCCGAGGGGTTATTGACAACACGAGCAAGTGGACTCCCATATTTCCTAGCACAACGATCATCATCAAGTCTCATTGTGGCACAGTCATCCATTAAATACCCATTCTCACCACAACAATGACAATAAAGAAATTTTCTTTTCATGGATCATTTTTTATTAAAAAGTAATTAGTCATCATATATCCAACTTCACCACAATAATGACATGAAAAATTCTTTTTGACATACCATTGATCATCTTCTTTCTTTGTGAAACAATTTTCAAAAATATGACCATTTAACCTATAATAGAAACAATGACTGTTGAGATTTTTCTTTGTGGGTTTTTCATGATTTTTGGAACTAGTAACACTTTTCATTCTTGATTTCAAAGCCACATCATCATCAGATTTCATTAAAAAGTAATCATATATTTCGTGGCCATATTTGCCGCAATAATAACATGAGACATTCATTCTCTTTCTTGATGCATGAACATGTTTAACAGTAGAGGGTTTTGTATGCACACAAGAGTAATCATCAGCATTTTTCAATTTTTCATTCTCTTTATCACACATGGACAAAAACTCATTTAAACTCTTAATTTCATTTTCTAATGACGAAATGTGTAATTCACAATTAGCGATCTCTTCTTCACACAATGCAAGTTTATCATTCATGAAGGAATTGATAGTCTTATAACTTGCAATTTCTTGTTCCATAGCATGAACATTTTCAAGGTCATCAGCAACTAACCTTTTTCCCTTTTCAAGTGAATTGAGTTTTTCAATAAGCACATTATTTTGTTCTTTGAGATTTTCTATTTCTTCAGCAAGCTTTTCATTTTGAACTAGCTCATTGAGCAATATTTGATCACTATTTGAACAGTTCAATTTTCCTCTTAGATCATTTTCAATGTTCTCAAGTTTTGAAATCTTAGCCAATAAAGATTCATTTTCCTTCCTTAAATATGAGATGGTTTCTTTATGGCTATCAACCTTATACTCATGTGACTCAATTGACTTTTCAAATTCAATGCATTTATCACAAGAGAAATCTTCAACATGAGTGTTTTCAATTTCCTTTTTTAATTTCCAATTTTCAGATTTAATCTTTTTGTATCTATCAAATAATTCATCATAAGCATTCATCAATTCATCATAGCTAAGCTCATCTCCATCATCAGAATCGGAGTTTATCTTTGAGCTCTCCTCGCTTTGATGATCATTACCGTTGTTTGCCGCAAGGCACTCATCAACACTATTTTTTTGGGCTTCGCTTAGCCCATCCCAAATTTCTTTGGCTGACCTACAAGATGAAACAAAAGGATATATGTTAGTGTTCACAGCAACCTTAAGAACATTCAAAACAAACAAGTTATCAGAATTCTCTCTTATGTTCATCAGTCCATCTTAACTCATTCTTTGGAAGACTGTAAGGACCATCAGTGATTAGACTCATAAGCATCGGATTAGTATTAGTAATCCACACACAGAATTTTCCAAGTCATAGAGGATAGTCAAAACCATCAAAGATAGGAACTGAATTCACACTAGCCATCTTAAATGATCTTTTCTCAGAGACCATGAGGTCCGCTGAATAAAAATAAGATACTAGGCTCTGATACCAATTGTTGGCCCAGACAAGATGGCGGACAAGAAGGGGGGTTGAATTGTCCCCCAGCCGAGATGATAGATTTTAAAAACTTTCTAAACTAATCACGGTGGAATTAAAATTAACTACATTAATTAATCTAAGCTGACGTGAGATACAATTGATCTCTCAATCTTTCCGATCTCACACGGATTATCAATGCAAGGAGCAATTAAAATTAATCTCAACACGGATAGCAGATGAAGCATTGTGCGATGGTGCAGTGAATAAAAACCAGTATAATTGACCTGTGAATGGAGATAGAGGAAATAGACAATCACACAGGCATCCACATGGAACACAAAGATTTTTAGGTGGTTCGGGATCACGACGGGCTCCCTACGTCCACCCCTCACCGAAGCCCGGTGAGGCTTCACTACACGCTACTAACGTAGCAAAACGGGGACGAGCCCCAACACCACATACTGCTTCCGCAGTAATACACACACAGGGCCTAGCCCCAAAATGCTGCCACCGCAGCACTCATACACACACAGTCGCAGCTCCGTATACCACACACAGATAATATTCTGAGTTCGACAAAATAGAAGGATATACAAAATATGCTCACTGCATATTATATATCAATAAAAACATCTCAAAGAAATGGGTAAGAGATATAGAATGTTTTCCCCTTGGTTCTGCAATAATCATAAGAGGATCTTCTTTGAAGCTTAGGTTGGAGAGAGTTGAATCCGTAGGATGCCGGAGCAGACGATCTTCCTTCTTGAAGATCCAATGTATGTTCCTTCAAATCCAAGCTCCAATCGTATCTGCAAACACCAAGAACAAATGAATCAATATGCTCACAACTATGTATTAGTTAAAAGGGACATCACAAATAAATGAATAGTAGATATATAGTATTTCCCCTTTGAATATCCCATGAATCCCTTCAATCAGAAGGTAGGGTGCGCTGGAAATGATGAACCATAGAGTGGAAGCAGCCGGACTTGTAGATTAAAACGCCTAAAACCCCGGACAGTGGAGAGCATGTAACACCCTCTAATATAGCTAAGTTGTACTGTATATCATCGAGGCGCCTTTTGAAGTATCGGCTCAGTTCTTGAAAAGAACTCCGAAGTTAAGCGTGCTTAATGGGGAGTAGTACTGGGATGGGTGACCTACCCGGGAAGTCCCTCATTCTGGAGCCAATCACTATTAGAAAGCGACAAAACCGTGAGGCCGATAGGCCAAAGCGGACAATACCTCGACGGTACAGAGTACGGGGCGTGACAGAAGGGTATCAGAGCTATACCCCAGCCGGAAGTGTGGGAACTAAGTGCCATGCAGGGTACGTAATGGAGCAAAGTGCTACATAGTGGGAGCCACCTCTTGAGCCTGTAGGGGGCACCTCTAGAGTCCTATCTGCCTGGGGGCTTGATTGCGTGATTGCGTGCTATATGTGCCTAGCGACGAGGATGTCGCCTATATAAGAGGGGTAGATTGTAACACCCTCAAATATAGCTAAGTTGTACTGTATATCACCGAGGCACCTTTTGAAGTATCGGCTCAGTTCTTAAAATGAACTCCAAAGTTAAGCATGCTTAATGGGCAGTAGTACTGGGATGGGTGACCTGCCCGGGAAGTCCCTCATTCTGGAGCCGATCACCCTTAGAAAGGGACAAAACCGTGAGGCCGATAGGCCAAAGCGGACAGTACCTCGATGGTATAGAGTATGGGGCGTGGCAGAGCAGTAGCTACAGCTTCCAGATCGAGGCTCAGGCTCGTGGATGGCAACCTCTACAGCTTCTTCGTCCTCCTCCTTGATGGTGCAACACCACTTTCCTCGTTCTTCCTCTCTTGCAAGAAGAGATATGAAAAATAAGCCCCAATTTCTTGTTCCGATCTGAAATTCATAAGGGTTATATAGGGCAGATAATGGATAGACAAAAGACAAGAAAGTCCATGTAAAAACCTCCCCAAACCCTTCTATTATATGTATATAAACCCTAGGGGTATTAGGGTAAAAACCTATGGCCAATGGATATCACAAAATGGGTTTCGAAACCAATCCGAAAAACTCGTTCCGGACGAACAGAAAAAGTGTCAACTCTTAGAGTCGACACTTTTTCCACACAGTTCTGCCCAGCACAAAAAAACAACACTCAGGGAAAAAGTGTCGACACTTAGAGTCGACACTTTTTGCCCGCACACAAGAAAAACAAGGCACTGATAAAAAAGTGTCGACTCTTAGAGTCGACACTTTTTCACCTGTGTTCTGGAAATGCCAAAACCAGCACACAGTGAAATAAGTGTCGACTATAAGAGTCAACACTTTTACTGACATGAACGAAAATGCACTAAATTCAATTGAAAACCCAATTTTTTCTTAACCAAATATTAAACCAAATTTAACATACATTGAAACAAGGTATTGGCTCATTAAACCGCATTCCAAGAAATGCCAATGAATGTGTTAAGCATCATGAAAGCATTAACACTCTGAGGATTATATGCATAAGAAACACTGTCAAAGCATACAATCCTCAACAAGTAACAAGCCAAATTGAAATGCATTCATACAAGAATTCTTACCTTGGATCCAACAGATTGAAGGCAATATATAACTCAATCCTTCACTTTCTAGTTTCCACAACCAATTCACTCAAATCAAACTTACCTTTGGCATTAACGCAAACACTTGGACTTTTATCCTTCCTGTCTTGAACCATAGATAGCAATATCAAGATAAGGAGTTAAATGAATGCTAAAAGAGCAGCTAACACCAAACTTCAACCTACATTATGAATCCCAAACCACAATTGATGTATACATGCTAAACATGCATGATCTTTGTAAAATCCATGTAGATAACCATTTGAAGAGTTGGTTAAATTAGTCATTCACAATGCAATACAAGAATGTCATTCAAACCAAACTCTTCATATGCTCACATATGAAATATGATGTAAGCAATCCATTCATAACTCAAATTCAACCAACCGCCCATGAATACAAGTTCAGTCCAAAGCTGTCTGAACTCATATTAACAGCATATATGAATTTAACATGCAGTGCAAGATTTGTTGAAATCACACAATCCAGTTAAAATAAAATGATATTGATTGAGAGTGTAAGCAAATGAAAGAACCAAGACTTGTTACCCTCTAAATAGTCAAAAACAAGGAACAAGGCTCAAAGAGCCAAGGGTCGACCCTTGCAAAAGGGAATAGAAAAACTACTTTGGTTGTCCAATGCAATCTGAAACCGCATCAAGGGCACTTCAATCCCATTTAAGAGAATGATTTTTCGAATAGAATAGCATGCAAGTAGGGTCATAAAACCAACACCAAAACTTGGGTTTATTTAGAAGGAAATTGAACAAGGTATTGCAAACCACTATCACTAAATGATCATGAAAAGCAAGCATGGATTCACATGCAATAACACAAGTCTTGCCACATTGAAATGCAGTCATTATAAGTCCAAAAAGATGAAAGGGCTTTCAACCCCAATCAAGACACAATGAACAAGATTCACATGAAGGCCTGAGCAAGTCAAACATAGGTCAATGCATGTAATGAAAGAGTAGACTCCCTGAGTAGCGAGGTCGACTCCACAGTTCATTGAAGTAAAACCCACAGTATAATGAGGTCGACTCTTCAAAGCACATATTGTATCTAAACAAATTATGCATCAACCATCCAAACCTACAAAATAAGATATCAACATGTGAGCTCATTTAGTATCAAGACATTTTCCACAAGATACGCATGAATGATTTTCACTTCAAAGCTTATGAAAATCACATAATATATAGGAATCATCAAAACCATTACCAAAGATAAAGAGGGAGCGCAACGAACCCAACAATGAATCTCATAAATCTTTGATCTTGTTTTGACAGAAAGGAAGAACCAACCCAGATCCATGATCGAACACCTGGGTGGCATAAAGGCAGTCTGCACTAATCTCATGAGGAACTTAAAGTGAACCAGATTAAAGGCACGTGATCCAAGGTAAGAAGCTGAACTCATATCTTTCCACGTGGATTGTCATATCTTCTACCTATGACATGTGGCCCCTCGAAGTGCACTTTCTGGATAAAACTTTTTGGGCGGGAGTGTGTCTTCCACAGGCCCAAAAATATGAAAAGCTTGTGGGACCACAGATTTACGCTCTCCAATATAAATATGGATCGAGCACTCAAATTCAAAGGAATGAGAATGAGAGAAAAGCAGAAGAAGAGTAGAAGAGAGCTGTAAGAGCTAGAGTTCAAGAGAGAAGAGTCAAAGACGTGATCGAGAGAGAAAGAGCCTACTACTAGGAGTGAAAAAAAATAGAGTGTCATAAGGTTGAGAATTTCGTCTGAGTGAGAAGTGAGGTTGTGAGGAAGATTTGTTGTCTTGACACTTGGATCAGATCCAGAGTCAAATTGCTCCATAGCGATGATGTGAAACCACCCTTGGGGTGATAGTCACAAGACCGAATGACCTTGGACCTACAATTGTAAGCAAACAACTTTGGGCAGCGGACTCACACTAGCGAACACGATCGCGTAGCATACACGAGTGCCCGTGGGCAACTTAGCGATGCCGGAGAGGGTCCGAGTCGGGACCTTGATGATCCAATGGTTGGCTAGCTTGGGGAGAATCCCAAATGGGCCAGGGATGCCCAAAACATGGGCGGCCAGCACACCAAGGGTGTGGGATGTAGGGGTTCACTCACAACTCGCCCGCGGTGATCACTCACATTAATGGCAATTATGGGCCGAACTCTCACTCTCCGTCCGACGAAGCAATAGCGATAATACTCTGCTAAGCAAGGAATTTAAACCAGCCAAGAGGGGGAACCGAGGCTCACCTAGTCGGTGTGAAGATGCCGACCCCGGTCGGAGACGAGGGCGAGCGGGGAGGCGAGGGTATGCACCCGCACGCCGCGTCGATGAAGCTTCAAACCTGCGACTTGAATTATTACATGAACTACACCCCTTGCAAGGGGGGGGGATCTTGGGGTGGGGATTATGAGGTTACACTCAATACTACCTCCACGCAGGGAGGGGCCTTCAGCCGCCCAAGCGGGGAGGGGAATTCGAGCTAGAAGTGATGAAAGGTCACCGATGCCGAATCTGTCCACGTTCTAGAATCAGGGACCAACAGTCGAAGATGGCACCTCTGCGACCTCTCCTGATTTTTTCTGATGGCGGAGCCAGTGGGGAAATCTTCATAACTGGATCAGGATGACTTCAGAATTTTGCCAATTTCTGCGGGCACCGCTGCTGGTCGGAGTAGGAGCTTGAACAGGGGAACAGGTTGTCAGTTCTGACTGCTTCAGGATCACAACAGCAGGAAGAAGAGACTGCCACGATCACTCCAGAGCTCCAAATCAGGTGCCGCTGGAGTCGTTGGAACCGTTGACAAGTCCTCTTCGAAGAACGACTGACGGGGATGCCAGATGTTGTCAGGGTCGGCCGGTAGACGCTGAACACTGAGGAAGGGTCGGTGCAGACTGAGTAGAAGCAGAACCGCGCACCCGGGGAGGAAAATTGATAACTTCTAGATCCGGATGCCAAAAGGAGCTCTTCTTTTTGGGGATGAAAGAAGACTTGGAGTAGAATACTTTTGATGAAGAACTCTTGCTCAGATTCCCAGTAGGATTGTCGCAGTAGATCCTCCACTCAGGTTCTGGTTTCCTGTCGGAGACACTTTGCGCAGTAGGGCGAGAATGGCCCCTCCAGTCAGCTCCGAGCTCAGATGGATGCGGAACCACCACCGTTGGAAAGCTGACTTGCAGACGCTTCCTTCGATATATGGTATGCCACCTGAAGCTCCCAGGGGACGACGGGGTGGCCTCTGCAACCTGTGGCCAATCTGCTGCCTGCAACCAGAACTTGAGAGTGTGGTGATAGGTAATGGGGAATGGGATAGATGGGAGGGGAAATGAGGTGGTTGTGTGTAGGGGCAACCCCCAGTTGGGAGGGGTGTTTCAAAGTGTGGGAAGGTGAGAATGGGGGCTGGAAGGGGGTGTTTGCTATGGGTGAGAGAGGAGCTGCAAATTTGAGGCTTAGAGGGAGAGGGGAAGGTGAGGGGGGCACAAGTGGGTGGAGGGAAGGTGAGTTTGAACTTCAAATAGCCTAGGGAGGTGGAAGGGTGCTTGGGGTAGTGGGAAGGTTGCTTTGGGAATGGGTATTGGGTGGTTGGGGGTTGGAGGGTGGTATGTGAATTGGGTGGGGCTCTCTTGGAACAAGGGTGGAGTAATGGGGGGGTGTGGGGAATAGGAGAAGCCTTAATTGGGGTTGGTGGGAGAGTGGAGGTGGTTGGGAGGGGAGGAGAGAGAGAGGGGGGCGACCTCCTCCTTGGGGAGAGAGAGAAGAGAGAGGAAAGAGGGGAATCCACCCCAGTAGAGAGAGAGAGAGAAGTGGAGAATCCTCTCCAATAACACTAAGGCACACTTGATTTTTTTGAATTGATCATAAAAGTTGTTACAATGAGAGGGAGGGGAGGCCTATTTATAGGCTCCATACTTTCATATGACCATAGTGACCCTGACAAATTAACTAATGACCAAAGCAGTCCAAGGGAGGGGCGCCCTTGGGCCTAGCCCATTAGTTGGGCCCATTAGACTGCTTAATTAACTACATGACTCAAGACTTAGGTAATTGACCCTTATACCTAGGTACTAGACTCAAATAAAAGGAAAATTACATAGTTTATGACTCAAAGAAAGTATGAAAATTACATGACTAGACTCAAAAACATGTGGGGAACATAATGACGCATGCCGACGATCCAACTGAGCTTCGAAAAAAGTGGTGGGGCAAGGGATGCCCCCATCATACCCCCGGGGTGGGGAGAACTCGACCCCGTCGAGTATGGATCCACCGGGGTAGTAGTACGCAAAATGCAGCTCCAGGCGAACCACGAACTCCAAAATCAACCCGCGTCCATAGCCGGGGAATGGCGCTTCAGCTTTTCAAAGTGGCTCGGACACACTCTCATGCTGGCTATGAGGTCTTGCTTGCCTAGTATTACCGCCGTGTGCTCACGTCGGGCTCTCAGGCTAATTTGTGGTGGCACTCCGAGGGTGTCTCTCGCAGGGGTAGGTGTAAGCTCAAGACACTCACTAGGATCCACTGCGGTGCCCTTAGAGGGTGCCTGATCTGCCACGTGGGAAGTGGGGTGAATCCCAAAACCCATAGGTAAGTTCAACCCGCAAGCCGGGTTGCCAAAGTCACTCGGAACTTGGCAAGGTCCAAGTCCTCGTGCCCTTAAATTGGAGGTGACCCTAACATAGAGCCATCCCAAAGCCATCATCGCCACATTGCCAACTTGGAATTCCAAGTGGCGCTTACGAGTTTGTGCTCGCTTCTTGTGAATCTCACCGCTTGTTGCTTGATACTTGCTTATATGCCATGCACTATGATGCGGTGTGAGTGGACAAGGTGTGGTATGCAAAGGTGGTCCAGGGCAATCACATATAGACCTATCGTGCATTGATGTTATGAAGACTTTGAATGATTTGGGAGGACCGGGGCATCCATAGGTGTCCCTCTTATGAGTGAAAGTTGGAGGACCCGGACACCCATGTAGGCTCCTAGCATACATAAGACCAATGGTGAATTGGGGAGGACCGTTACACCCAAATAAGGACCACTCATGCTTCCTACTTGACATGTGGATGATGTGAATAAATGGACCCGACTTTCTAATCATGCCAAGTGGTGTGTTGTGCCAAGACTTATGCATTTCTATCCTAGAGAGGACTTCCATGTGCATGGGTGTGGGATGGCCCTTGAGCTTCCACTCGTATGGATCAAAGGGATCTAATTAGGGGGTCATCATGGAGTGGGGAAATTCATCAATCCCAAGGTGTATGTTACCTATGGTCAAGGCTCCCATGGTGTAACCCGAGTCCTGGAAGGGAGGGGTTTGGTTCAACATGGGTGGTAAGGGTAGGGTATGGCGGGTGGTGAATAAGGTGAGTGGGTCACATGGGGAACTAGACTCCCATAGGAAAGGGTCAAAGGGATCATGGTAAGGGTCACCTAGATAGGGGTACTCCATGTCCTCAAGATCCTCATATGGTGGTGAGTCGCCCTCTTCTAGTGAAATGGTTGGGCCGGTGTATGGGGTGGGTTGGTTGGTCAAGGTTCTAGGAATCACAATGGTAGGGGAGTGGACTGGGATGGGCTCTTCCACTATAGGGAGAAGAAAAAGGAGGTCACTAGTGTAGCAACCAACAGTGCAAACCGAGGTGATAGACCCAATGCATGGATGGATGAGGTCAAGGCTCTTGGGTCAGTCCGTCCCTAGAGTCAACAAACAAGTCAAGTCTAATTGCCACTCTAGACCCTTGAGGAGATCATCCCAACCCCCTATCTCATAATAGGATTGGATCGTGGTGTGAAAGGAGGGGAGGGCCTCAATTTGGGATTGATGTCCCATGGGTGAGAGGTGTGGGGGTGAACTAGGGACGCGGGGGCCTTGCTTGAGCCATTGGAGTATGGACTTATTCACGGTGAGGGGGTGTGGCTCTTGAGGATCCGGACTAGGAGAGGTGGGTGGAAGTGGAGGTGCTTGGATTTCCTTTATGGTTGGTTGTGGATCCGGACTAGCATCCCTTTCCATGTGGGTGGGTGTATGGGTTTCAACTTCTAATAATAATGTGTTGGGTAGATCTAATGCGGGGAATTGGTGATAGCCGGTGCATGGTGCTCCCGAGGTGGTGAACAAGTATGGGCTTGGGTTGGGATTGGTAAGGGAAGTAGTGGAGGTCTAGGTTGGGGATGGGTTGGGGTAGGAAGAGGAAGATGGGTGGGTTGAGGGGTTTTGGGGAGATTGTCCTTGGGAGGAGTGTCCTTGTTGGGGAATGATGGTGGGGTAATGGTGGTCGGGGTGGGAGATGTTTCAACCACTAGGGACATAGGAAGATGCTTCCTTGTGGGGCATTGTCCGGCGATGTGCCCCAATTGGTGGCACCTATAACATTCCGGCTCGCACTTACCCGGGGTTATTTCACTCACTTCTATCTCCATTGGGCTCTTTCCCTTTTGAGAAGGGGTGAGGTGAGGGGTGGTCAAAGGGGCTTGGGTAATGTGGGTTGTGGAATGGGGTTTTGGTTGCATTGTGGGGAATTGGGGAATTGGAGTCTTGGGTTGGCCGGATGGGAATGGTGGAGTTGAAGTGCTCCTTGGGCTTTGGTGATCCGAGTAGGAAGGGGACACATAACTAGCCCTAAGTTGCTCCTTCATGTTTACCCAAGTGGTGATGGGATCTTCCCTTCTAATTATCCTTAGCCCGACAATTTGTAGCCAATAGGTTTGATCCCGTTTGGTAAGTTGGGATTTGGCAAATTGGACTTTCTCGTTATCTGTCATGGGATACCAAGTGAAGTAATGGTCCATGGAAGCCTCCCAATCCAAATAGTCACTAGGATGAGTTCCATCAAAGGTGGGAGGTGGGGGACACGTCCTTCTATCATCCGCCATTGGGGCGGGCCCATTTTTTCCAAGTTGGTTGACCCGATATGTTATCAAGCCGCTCATTGGCATAGGTCAAGGTCTTCATGAGGTAGTTGACATGGCCAGGGAGGTCATGTGTGTTAGTGGTAGGCATCCCTTGGGGTTTTGGACTCATGGAGAGGGCCAATGAGGCGGTCATGCTAGTGGACAAGAGCGATGCACTGGAAGACTCTAAATGCATATGCGCGCCCGAGGACCAACTTGATAGAGATATGTTGTGAACTTGCTCTGATACCACTTGATGTGAAACCACCCTTGGGGTGATAGTCACAAGACCGAATGACCTTGGACCTACAATTGTAAGCAAACAACTTTGGGCAGCGGACTCACACTAGCGAACACGATCGCGTAGCACACACGAGTGCCCATGGGAAACTTAGCGATGCCGGAGAGGGTCCGAGTCGGGACCTTGATGCTCCAATGGTTGGCTAGCTTGGGGAGAATCCCAAATGGGCCAGGGATGCCCAAAACACGGGCGGCCAGCACACCAAGGGTGTGGGATGTAGGGGTTCACTCACAACTCGCCCGCGGTGATCACTCACATTAATGGCAATTATGGGCCGAACTCTCACTCTCCGTCCGACGAAGCAATAGCGATAATACTATGCTAAGCAAGGAATTTAAACCAGCCAAGAGGGGGAACCGAGGCTCACCTAGTCGGTGTGAAGACGCCGACCCTGGTCGGAGACGAGGGCGAGCGGGGAGGCGAGGGTATGCACCCGCACGCCGCGTCGATGAAGCTTCAAACCTGCAACTTGAATTATTACATGAACTACACCCCTTGCAAGGGGGGGATCTGGGGGTGGGGATTATGAGGTTACACTCAATACTACCTCCACGCAGGGAGGGGCCTTCAGCCGGCCAAGCGGGGAGGGGAATTCGAGCTAGAGGTGATGAAAGGCCGCCGATGCCGAATCTGTCCACGTTTTGGAATCAGGGACCAGCAGTCGAAGATGGCACCTCTGCGACCTCTCCTGATTTTTTCTGATGGCGGGGCCAGTAGGGAAATCTTCGTAACTAGATCAGGATGACTTAAGAATTTTACCAATTTCTGCAGGCACCGCTGCTGGTCGGAGTAGGAGCTTGAACAGGGGAACAGGTTGTCAGTTCTGACTGCTTCAGGATCACAACAGCAGGAAGAAGAGACTGCCACGATCAGTCCAGAGCTCCAAATCAGGTGCCGCTAGAGTCGTTGGAACAGTTGACAAGTCCTCTTCGAAGAAAGACCAACGGGGATGCCATATGTTATCGGGGTCGGCCGGTAGATGCTGAACACTGAGGAAGGGTCGGTGCAGACTGAGTAGAAGCAGAACCGCGCACCCGGGGAAGAAAATTGATAACTTCTAGATCCGGATGCCAAACGGAGCTCTTCATTTTGGGGATGAAAGAAGGCTTGGAGTAGAATACTTTTGATGAAGAACTCTTGCTCAGATTCCCAGTAGGATTGTCGCAGTAGATCCTCCACTCAGGTTCTGGTTTCCTATTGGAGACACTTTGCGCAGTAGGGCGAGAATGGCTCCTCCAGTCAGCTCCGAGCTCGGATTGATGCGGCACCACCACCATCGGAAATCTGACTTGCAGACGCTTCCTTAGATATATGGTATGCCACCTGAAGCTTCCAGGGGACGATGGGGTGGCCTCTGCAACCTGCGGCCAATCTGCTGCCTGCAACCAGAACTTGAGAGTGTGGTGATATGTAATGGGGAATGGGGTAGATGGGAGGGGAAATGAGGTGGTTGTGTGTAGGGGCAACCCCCAGCTGTGAGGGAGTCTGGGAGGGGCTGTTTCAAAGTGTGGGAAGGGGAGAATGGGGGCTGGAAGGGGGTGTTTGCTATGGGTGAGAGAGGAGCTGCGAATTTGGGGCTTAGAGGGAGAGGGGAAGGTGAGGGGGGCACAAGTGGGTGGAGGGAAGGTGAGTTTGAACTTCAAATGGCCTAGGGAGGTGGAAGGGTGCTTGGGGTAGTGGGAAGGTTGCTTTGGGAATGGGTATTGGGTGGTTGGGGGTTGGAGGGTGGTATGTGAATTGGGTGGGGCTCTCTTGGAACAAGGGTGGAGTAATGGGGGGGTGTGGGGAATAGGAGAAGCCTTAATTGGGGTTGGTGGGAGAGTGGAGGTGGTTGGGAGGGGAGGAGAGAGAGAGGGGGGCGACCTCCTCCTTGGGGAGAGAGAGAAGAGAGAGGAAAGAGGGGAATCCACCCCAGTAGAGAGAGAGAGAGAAGTGGAGAATCCTCTCCAATAACACTAAGGCACACTTGATTTTTTTGAATTGATCATAAAAGTTGTTACAATGAGAGGGAGGGGAGGCCTATTTATAGGCTCCATACTTTCATATGACCATAGTGACCCTGACAAACTATGTAATGACCAAAGCAGTCCAAGGGAGGGGCGCCCTTGGGCCTAGCCCATTAGTTGGGCCCATTAGACTGCTTAATTAACTGCATGACTCAATACTTAGGTAAATGACCCGTATACCTAGGTACTAGACTCAAATAAAAGGAAAATTACATAGTTTATGACTCAAAGAAAGTATGAAAATTACATGACTAGACTCAAAAACATGTGGGGAACATAATGACGCATGCCGACGATCCAACTGAGCTTCGAAAAAAGTGGTGGGGCAAGGGATGCCCCCATCAAGCGAGCTACATCATTTTTATTTCATTATCATTTCTTTGAATTCCCTTTTTGTTTGAAATTGTTTGTAAGCTGTGTATCAGCAGTCCAAGCTGTGAGTCAGTGGTGTGGTGTAATCCTCGGTAAGCAGGCTGTGAGGCTCAGCAGTCTGGGACGTGTTCCCCAAAACTATGGATCAGTAGTTGTAGGGATTCTATCCCCGAAGTTGTGGATCAGCAGTGTTCAAGCTGTTTGGCAACAGAATCCTTACTCAGTTGTGTAAGGGGTGGACGTAGATCTCGAGTTCGAGATCTAACCACCTAAAAAATTGATCTGCCCTCTGTGTGATTGATTATCACTACGATTATATGAATGCTTAGGATCATCTACAGTGAGCCTTTGATTTCTCTAAGATAATCAATTGTTGCTTAAGTTTTCAATCAAATTGTCTGCACTAATTCATCTCTGCATCTGCTTAGTTTGCTTGGCATTTAACTTATTTGTTGTCTCTTCATTTCATACCTGTATTGAGAACAATCACTTAGTGGTATATAAAATTGGCTCAGTCAGACGGATAGATTACGTCTATATGGAAAATTGGCCTTTGCGTAAGGAGACTTTCTAATCAACCCTCCACCTAGTACTATACTAAGTTGATTGATTTTCTTTAATGTTCACAGTGATTAACAATTATTTCATATCATAATCTTCTGTTGATAATCCTGATTGCTTTTGGTGTTTTTGTTCACAATAGTACATTTTAATTCCGCACTATTTTTCAACTTCTGTAGAATCCTTAAATTAGGGTAGATCTATTCACCCCCCTCTAGATCACTTGTTCATCCTTTCACACATCATTTTTATTTCATTATAATTTCTTTGAATTCCCTTTTTGTTTGAAACTGTTTGTAAACTGGCATCAGAGCGAAGCCTTTATTGTGTATTCCGACCACAAGAGTCTCAAGTACTTATTTTCTCAAAAAGAACTCAATATGAGACAAAGAATGTGGCTGCAGTATTTGAAAGATTTTGATTTCTCTATACAATACCACCCAGAAAAAGGCAATGTCGTAGCTGAAGCTCTTAGCCGGAAGCCGAAGGCGTTATTATCAAGCCTGATGATTAAAGAATGGCATTTATTAGAGCAAATGGCAAACCTGGACCTTAATATGAAGGAAAAGGAAGACAGAGTCTTGATTGCCAATATTAGACTCCAACCGAAGTTACTCTCAAAAATTAAAGAGCTGCAAGATGATGATCCGTTGATTATTGAAATCAAAGAGAAATTAGATTAACGACCAGATTTTCTTTTGGCGGATGATGGAAGGTTACTGTTCCGAGGAAGAACATGTGTACCTGATTGTTCTACTATCAATGATAAAATCTTGGAGGAAGCACATCGATCGAGGTACACTATCCATCCTGATGCCACAAAAATGTACCAAGATCTTAAAAGAACTTTTTGGTGGCCTAACATGAAAAGAGAGGTAGCCGAGTTCGTGAGTCGATGTTTGGTTTGCCAACAAGTCAAAGCCGAATATCTCAAACCAGCTGGTAAGTTGAAACCTCTCGAAATACCGGAGTGAAAATGGGATAGTATTGGTATGGATTTCGTAGTTGGAATGCCGATGACCCGAAGTGGATTTGATGCTATATGGGTGATTGTGGACCAACTAACTAAGTCCGCTCACTTCTTACCCATCAACACCAAATGGACCGTGGATGTTCTAGCGGCACTGTACATCAAGGAGGTTGTGCGGCTGCATGGCATTCCCACTTCTATTATTTCGGATAGGGATCCAAGATTCACCTCTCACTTCTGGAAAGGTTTGCAATCTTCTATGGGCACTAGGCTAAATTTTAGTATAGCTTTCCACCCTCAAACTGATGGACAAATCGAGAGGACGAATCAGATTATTGAAGATATGTTGAGAGCTTGTATGATAGATTTTGACGGAAGTTGGCATGAATAGTTGCCCTTGACTGAATTTACTTATAATAATAGCTATCGGTCTATCATACAAATGGCGCCTTTCGAAGCACTGTATGGCAGAAGCTATAGATCACCTCTATGCTGGAGCGAGGTTGGAGAGAAAGGATTGATAGGTCTGGATATTGTTCAAGATACAACTCAATCCAGTCGATCCGAGAAAGGATGAAAATGGCACAATCGCGGCAAAAGAGTTATGCCGATAATCGAAGAAGACACCTTGAATTCCAAGTGGGGGAGCACGTCTTCTTAAAGATATCACCCACACGAGGAATTAAAAGGTTTGGTATCAAAAGAAAACTAAGTCCAACATTTATTGGCCCTTTTGAGATTATGGAAAGAATAGGCGAAGTGGCATTCAAGCTGGCTTTGACTCCTCAATTGACCGGTGTCCATGATTTATTTCATGTATCCATACTGAGGAAATACATATATGATCCTTTGCATGTGATTCAATTTGATGATTTGAAGCTGCAAATGAATTTATCCTATGAAGAAAGACCGATTAAGATATTAGATCAGAAATTACACCAGCTAAGGAATATGGCCATACCAATGATAAAAATCCAATGGAGCAAACATGGATTCGAAGAAACTACTTGGGAATTGGAGGAGTCAATCAAGAAGAAGTATCTGGATTTAATCTCAGGTTAGAAGTCTGACCCCTCTATTCGAATTTTTACATTACGATGGTATGATGTGAATTTGGAGGACAAAATTCTTTTAAGTGGGGGAGGATGTAGAAACCCAACAAAAATAAATAGATAAATACATATTTTAATTTAGTAATATAATTTTAATATTTATGAAATAATAAAATTCTATTGTTACTATATGAAATAAACTAGATATTTAAAATTTTCTTGAAATAAATTGAGAATAAATATTTTAAATATCATAAAAATCATAGGAGGCCTAATTAAATTACCTACAATGGATTATGATTAAATATTGGGCCTTTGGATAACCCATAATGGGTTGGGTTGTAGGTTAATGGGCTAAAAAGAGTTAAATAGGCTTAAATTTGTAGCACATGTTAAATACCCTTGTTTATGATTAAAATAACTCAATTTCTAGAAGGTTGTAACAAAATTCAAACCTTCTAACATAGCCTACCATAGATTAGCCATCTTTTCTAAGTTTTCCCACCAAATTAAGGCTAGATTAAGAAGAGAAGTTGGAATTTGGTTCTTAAGTCATTAATTTCAGAGGTAGAGAAGTTTGATTTTTGGGGAAGGAATCTTGACATTTTGGCCCATATTTTCCCTATAAATAGGCACCCCTAATCACCCACTAGGTTTTTGCTACATTGGGGAAGAGATTTGTGGCGATTTGGAGGCGTGATTTGAAGGAGAAAGGAAGCTCTTGGGTGTTTATCCCATTTTTTCCTTCTTCCTCTTCAACTCGATTTAAGGTAGGTTTCCCTCAGGCTAAATGTGTAATAAATCATGTCATATTGTGCATTTTTAAGTACTCTTTCCATTGGTACCATTTCCCCCAATTTTTATTGAGTATTAAGCATGTTAGAGACGTTTTATTGAAGGGGTATCATTGTTTTTTGAAGAATGGATTCTATTTTTGAACGCGGTGCTAACAGGGGGCGTGATATTAACGTGACAGCCCGACCAACCATGTTAATCAAAAAGTTTTCCCGCCGTCCATCCAACTATTTTCTAAAAAAAATAAAAAATATGTTTTTTTGAACGCGGTCATCAAGACGACCACGTTCTGAACGCGGTCAGTTTGACCACCACGTTCTCGCCTAAACGTGGTATGTCTAACGACCACGTTCTTATTATGAACGTGGTCATCCTGATGACCACGTTCTGAACACGGTCTGTTTGACGACCATGTTATCATCTGAATGTGGTCTGTCTGACAACAACGTTCTTGTTATGAACGTGGTCATTCTGACGACCACGTTCTGAACGCGGTGCTCATGGCGACCACATTCTTAACGCGGTGCCCATGGCGACCACGTTCTTAACGTAGTGTCCAAGAAAACCGTTTTTCAGCCCAGGTCATCCCCCTTCGCCCGTTTCAAAAAAAAAAAGAAAAGAGCAAAACATCATTATTCTATTTTTAGGTGCCATCATGAGTAACACAGGCCATGGGGATATCCATACAACTGGACATGAGTTTTTAATCGAGATTGAAGAGGGGTAATCTCACGTTACTTCTGAGTCATGAGATCCCGGAGGAATCTTTGGTCATGGTCACCACGCGTATATAATCTGCAAGAGGGGAAACAGGTCAGAGGTGCCCAGGGATGGAACCCCGGGGAAAACCCTCAGATGCCTAAGTCAGCAAATGTGATAGAGCACGGATACGAAGAGAGGTGGTAGAAAAAAGAAAGGGCGCGAGATTATTCTCCACCAAGGGGTGTGATAGTTTTCTCTCAGGATGCTTGCTTACCTTATCGGAGGGTCTCCTTGAGATTTATATAGCAGTCCGTTTAACGTAAGAGCCCAGGGAGCCGAGGGGATTTCGGGGAGGATACGTCTGTGTCGTGGGCTCTTAATAGCATGAGGACTCCTGCTCTCCCTTATCCCTTGGGGTTCCCTACTCCCGGAGGATGCGTAACGGATGCTTAAATGTGCTTCAGACGGTCGGTTCAAGCTCGGGGTGCCTGTTGAGAGTCTCTCCAAGTGATGGAGGGATAGCTCGGACAGGGCGCGCTTGGCCTTTGTAGGGGCTTTCCCGATCCACTTGTCGCTTGGACTTCCGGACCCGGGGGTCGGCTAGAAAGTGCTGGTCCGAGAGGGTTTTGGGGCTTGGAGTAAGTGGGCCCAGAACGGGACTGTCACTTTAGGGAGCTGGGCCTAGTTTGGTCAGATTGGACCTAGTTGGGCCGTGCTCTTGGCCGGTAGATTTTCCCCCTCTCCACTTGTCCCCCTCCTACACCCGAGTCAAGATTGGGCTCAGACGAGTAGCGATTATGGGGATGGCGTAGGTGGCTCGGATTGGGTGGAGAACTATCTCTGACAAGGACCACTTAATGCGGCTCTCCTGGGAGTACACCCGTAATGATGACTCGTTTGAGTCAATGCGAGGAGCCCCCATTTAGTGGTTCAGAATGTCGCGTCGTTTCCCGCCAAGCTTATGGGGAGATAAATATTGCGCGTGCTTGCGTTCCAAACCACCTTCGTTTAGAATTTTTTCTCTTTATCGCACTTTTATTTCGGAAGGGCTCATGCGCCGTGAGGGTGATCAAGAAGAACAGCGACTTGCGGAGGACTTTGCAGAGCTTGTGGAGATTACGACGGCGGCAATTCGTCAGCTCCCACCTTCTCTAGAGTCGTCTAATTCGGCACCCTTTTCCTCCTCTTCCTGTTCCTCTCATTCTTCCATGGCAGATCAGCGTCCCATATCCGAGGTGCAGGAAGCCGAATGGGGCGCAGGGAGTTTGGTGCCGCAGCCTGAACACCTCATGCACAGCGAGTTGGGCGAGGCCAAAGTGAAGAGGATGGAAAAGCATTATGGGCTGCCGTGGAAGTATTTTTTCTCTCCGTCGTAGCCTCACGAATATAGCTTGTCCAATCGTTAGGGCCTCTTCTGTACTTTCCTCTTAGCTTGGAAGTGCGATTTTCGTCTCCCCCTCCACCCCTTTGTCGTGCGGTTGCTTCAGCTTTACCGACTGGATCCTGTCCAGTTGGTCTTCAACTCATACACTTTTATCTTTTATTTCATCTTTCTCTGCTGCTCGTGTGGGCTTCCCACTTCATTGGAGCTTTTCAATTCTTTCTATGAGTTGAAGGAGTAGACCCACGCAGGCAAGGGCTTCTTCTATCTTCACGTGAGGAGGGGAAGGAGCTGCGTGTCCCTCTCTGCCAAAGATTCTTCTCACGAAGGGTAGAAGATCCAATTTTTTTGGGTGGGTTCGTCCGTAGATGTCACCGCCTGGGATTTTTCGACGGCGGTCAATTTTCATCCGTCTATCCCTCCGAAGCAGGCGGCGGTTTCTTCGGAGCTGGAGGAGGAGATTAGGATTCTCCAGGAGAATCACCGGTCGACTATCGAGTTGATTACTGCGGCCAACATTGAGGATTATCCTTTCTGCGCAGTGTCACCTCAAGGTAAGAACCCTAAGGCTCTGCGTCTTTGCTTTCGGGTCAGGTAGGTAGGGCTCTTTTTGATGATTTGGCTTCTGTTGTTCAGATTCAAGGCAGATAAATGACGAGGAGGAATAGCAGTTGGAGCAGGAGATCGCCGATCTGGAGGAGGCACCTACTCCGAGTGAACCCCAGGCATCTGGGGGCCCTTCCGGTGCCCGAGATAGGGGCAAGTAGGTGGTTCGAGGAGATGCCCCCGAGCGCCATGGGGTCAAACGCAAGGACTCTGAGGAGTGGCTGATGTTGCCCTCCATGAAGGCCTTGATCGCTGAGAAGAAGTGATTAAAGAAGGTAGGGGTCGTTCACCCAGCTGAGAAGCAGGTCCGACCGGCCGAGGAGCTTTCAACCGAGCAGGTCTGCCGCCCAAATCCCCCATCCATCGAGCCAGAAATGGCTGCTGCTGGCGGGGGAGCCGCTACCGAGCCTGCCAGACCGCAGGCAGAGGCGATAGCCTCTGAATCTCCGGCTGAGGCTGGTGGGGCGCAGGGTGAGGCGACCTTCCAGCTTGTGTCGAGCAAAGTCATCCCGAAGATGGGGGCGCTCGGGGGGGATGCTCGGGCCCCGGGCCATCCAGATAGGACTCTCCCCCCTCCGACTGGTGCTTCCACGGTTCGGGCTTCTCTATATCAACGGTGCCGATCTTTGGTGCCTTCGCTGAATCGGGAAGAAATCAGGCGCGGTCCTCCCTCTTCACTCTTCGAGAGGGTTATGGAGGTTGGTTTGATCATGGCCCAGCTGGGGGCCGAGATAACCGATTTCTTCCCTCGGTTGGACAGTGAAGAGAGGTCCCTCTCTCGGGTTCACGCTGAGTCCAATCGGAGGATCAGCCAGTTGACTTTCGAGCTTGAGGTCTCCCGGCGAGAGGCGACTTCATTTCGAGCTCAGTTTTAATCGAGCCAAGAGGAGGTTCGAACTCTGGCCGAGCAGTTGGCCCAGGCTCGCTATACGGCCAACCTGAAGGGTAGACTCTTGGAAGAGGAGCGTCAGTTTCAGGTCGAGCGTCTCGAGCAATGGAGGGCCAAGCGAGAGGAGCTCAACAACCAGGTCCGAGGGCTTGAGCGATCGCAGGGGGAAGCCGAGGTCACGTGGATCGAGGTTGAGGTGAAGTTTTCTGAGACCGAGATGAAGTTGCTCGAGTCCGAGCGGAGGATAGCCGAGCTTGAGAAGGAAGTAGAGCGAGCCAGGGCGGAGGCGATCGAACAATATAGAAGCTCGGAGGGTTATCGCATAGTTCTCGAGAAGGCCACCTTCTCGTATTATGAGCCAGGCTACCGTCGGGGACTACGGAATGGATTCTCCCAAGGCTTCCATCGCGTGGTCATTGAGGCCCAGTAGTAGGTGACCGACGAGCTTGTCTTCTCTTCTGGGCAACGCTACGACTCAGACGCGGATACCACCAATTCTCCTTCTTCGTCGTCGAGTGAAGGGGGGAGCAGGACTGCCTCTGCTTCAAAAGATGGATCACCATCTCCGATCACCTCTAGAGGGTGCACGGTCAAGGCAGTTCTCCCACAGGTGGGGTTAGTGTCTGGACCGGCCGTCACCGAGGATATCCGGGGAAGATCTTCTAGTGCTGAGAATCCTTGAACCGCCGAGCCTCAAGAAGGGATGTGGGTCTCTCGGAGTCCCCCCATCTCCATAGATTAGGAGAAAAGTGGGCTCGATGTGCCACTTCTTTTTTTTTCTTTTTGGTTGCCTTGTAAGGTTTGCCCTTTCGATATAATGACAGTAATATTTAGCATTGAGTTTACTATTTCTTACCGCTTTTGGCACGATTTGACCACCATATCTGCGGTTGCTAAAATGGTGGGGATTTTATTTGCGGATATCTCGTGTGCAACGACTGTCGTGGTACTGGCGCCTTTCCGATTTTCCATGCTTTGAACGACTTGCCACTTCGCGTGTCCCTATAGAAGGGCTATTGAGAGAAAAAAAGTAACTGCCCCTGGGGAAGGGTTCCTACCTTTCACGTTCTTTCGAGGGGAGAATTATTAAGGCGAGGGTTCCCCTTTCGACCTATAAAAGGTCCCAAAGGGCGCCTCCATCTCCCTTCAACGCTTAAGGCTTTTGTCACAGTTCTTCCTCTTTCTCCCTTCTCGCAAAGCGTCTGTGCTGGGGAATTGTCAGCGAGGCATGGAGGGCGACTCGGAAGACGATGACCCTGGTAGCCGTCGAGGCATTCCTACTACTTCGGCGTGGAAGAAGGGACAGCGATGGATGGGCGGCATGCAAGCAAGGACAGTGTGTAGCAGCACGCCGTTCCCGACCGCTGGACCGCCGCCACTATCTTATGAGGAAGGTAGAAGCGGAAGGAGGCTCGAGGAAACAGGGCGTTCGGCACGGGGGCCTCATCCTGCTCCTTCCTCACCTTTGCCTGCTTCTCCCTCCTCTTCCATCCCCGCCGCCCTTCTCATCTCTTCGAGGGGGTGTTCTTTCTCCCTCTCCGCTCTTCAACCAACTTCCTCCCTCTTCTTTCACTCTTTGGAGGATATCTTTGCTCGCACCATTTGGAGGTGTTTGCTCTCTGTTCCTTCCAAAGAGTTCACAGAGGAGGCCTTCACTTGTATTCCTTCCTCTTTCTCCTCTGATACCTTTCCTCTGAGTTTCCCGAGCAAGCAGGGTCAGCCACCCCGTTACTCGAGCCAGTTTCTACACCGGGTGGAGTCAGTGGCTCGGTTTGGGGGTGCTTGCCCCATCCGCATCAAGTATTCATCTTGTGTTGTAGTACCAGTGGATGTAGTTTTTTTGTTTTTGATATATACTCTATTGGCTATGGCCTATCTGATGTACGAAAAACATTAATGAAAGGAAAATTATCGCCATTTTTAGCTTACATGCTTGAGGAAAGCTCAAAAATAGAACTTTCGTAATGTTGTTGCATTCCATGTCCGAGGAATAGGCGTTCCTTCCATGGTAGACAATCGATACGCCCCTTTCCCGAGCGTCTCAACCACTCGATAGGGGCCCTCCCAATTAGGGGCCAGCTTCCCCACCGCCTCCAGTGGTCGAGAGGCTTCGGCTTTCCTTAGGCCGAAGTCTCCTATGCGAAAGTTTCTATCTCAGACTTTGGCACTGTAGTATCGGGTGAGGCGTCGCTGATATTCCGTGGCTCGGATGCTCACATCCTCTCTTATCTCGCTTGCCATATCAAGGTTCTCTAGCAGTTTCTACTCGTTTGCCTCGGGTGAGAATTGATGACTCGGAGAGATGGGCTACCGACTTCCAAAGGAATCACGGCGTCCATGCCGTACACCCACTGAAAAGGAGTCTCACCGATGGCAGTTCTTGGAGTGGTTCGGTTTGACCATAGTACGCTTGGCAATTTCTCAAGCCAACTACCCTTGGCCTTACCGAGCCTGGCCTTAATGCCCTTTAATATAGTTTTGTTGGCATTTTCTACCAGCCCGTTAGTCTGGGGGTGGGCTACCGAAGTGAAGTGGTTGCGAATGTGTAGGTCAGCACCATACGACCGACTCGGTGATCCGGGTGGTAGCTTCAGCTTCGATCCACTTGGTAAAATAGTCGATGGCGACTATGACGAACTTTATCTGGGCCTGGGCCGTTGGGAATGGTCCCAGGATGTCGATCCCCCACCAAGCGAAGGGGTATGGCTCGGTAAGCGTGATGAGTTCCGAGGTGGGCTGGTGGACCAGATGGTCGAAGCGCTGGCGCTGGCACTGGTCACACTTTTGTACGTAGGTCAAGCAGTCGCGTTGGAGAGTGGGCCACCAGTAGCCTTGTCACAGTGAGATCCTAGCGAGCGATCTTCCTCCGTGGTACACGCGGCAGACACCTTCGTGGACCTCTTGAATCGCTCGGTAAGCTTCCTCGGTGTCGAGGAACTTGAGGAGGGGTCCGAAAAAAGACCATTGGTACAAGGCTTCGTCTAAGATGACGAAGCGCTGAGCTTGATACTTCAGTCTCTGTGCCTCTTGAGGGTCGGAGGGCTCCTGAGAATTCGGGAGCCAGGAGATATATGGGATCCGCCAGTCGCTTGATGACGCCTGATCAACGGTCATGAGGTCCGCTTCTATACTCGGATGCTCTAGCTCTTCGAGGAGGACCGACCGGGTACCTTCCGGGCGTATAGAGGATGCCAACCGAGAGAGGGCATCCGCCTGGGAGTTTTCTTCCCGAGCCATCCGGATGACCTGAAAACTCTCAAAAATTGGGGCTATCTCCTTTACCAATTGAACGTATTTGATCACCGGTGCCTCCCTAGCTTGATAATCACCGCTGACTTGGCTAGCAACTAGCTGGGAGTCAGTATCGATTCTGACTCGTTCGGCTCCCAATCGTCGTGCCATCCTGGCTCCCGAGATGAGAGCCTCATACTCGGAGATGTTGTTGCATGCCAGGAAGTTGAACTTCAAGGCATATTGCAGTTCTGCTCCTTCTGGGGATCGGAGAAGAACGCCGGTGCCGCTACCAGTCGAGTTCAAGATCTATTGACGCAAAGATCCCAGGTGGGCCCGTGCATCAGTGGATGGACTTCCTCAGTCGAGACAGTGCTCTCCGCGATGAAGTCCGCGAGTGCTTGCCCTTTGATGGCCGAGCGGGGGCGATAGGAGATATCATAAGCTCCGAGCATTATGGCCCACTTGGCGAGGTGACCCAAAGCTTTGGGGTAAGCAAGGATCCTCTTCAGGGGCTCATTAGTCAATACGACGATGGAGTGCCCTTAGAAGTAGGGTAGGAGGCGCTTGGCCGAGGTTACCAACGCTAGCACGAGTTTCTCAGTTGCGGGGTACCGTCGTTCGGCCTCGTTGAGCACCTTGCTGGTGTAATACACCGGCCTCTGCACTCCTGCGTCGTCTCGAACCAGGACAGCGCTCATCGTAGAAAGGGTTGACGAGAGGTAGAGGTGCAATGGTTTGCCCGGGATTGGTTTTGGTAACACCAGGGGTGAAGCCAGAAACTATTTCAATTCTGCGAAAGCCTTCTGACACTCCTCGTCCCAGGCAAATGTGGCGGATGCCATTTTAGGCCCTCTCAATAATTTGAAGAAGGAAAAACATCGTTTGGCCGCTTGGGACAAGAAATGGTTGAGCGCAGTGATTCATCCAGTCAGGTGCTGGACATCCTTGACGCAGGTGGGAGGCCGCACGTTTAGGATGGCCTGAACTTTGTCAAGGTTAGCCTCGATCCCACGCTGAGTAACTAGGAAACCCATGAATTTTCTGGATCGAACCTCGAAGGCGCATTTAGCTAGGTTAAGCTTCATGTTGTATCTTAGGAGGGTGTCGAAGGTCTCTGCTAGGTCAGTGAAGTGGTCCTCAGCCTTGGGTGTCTTGACGAGCATGTCATCGACGTAGGCTTCAACATTCTGATCGATTTGTCCTTCGAAGATGAGGTTGATCAGCCACTGGTACGTTGCTCCGGCATTCTTTAACCTGAAGGGCATTCGAGTGTAGCAGTAGACGCCGAAGTCGGTGATGAAGGCGGTCTTCTCGACATCTGTTGGGTCCATCCGGATCTGATGGTAACCAGAGTAGGCATCCAGAAAGCTGAGTAGCTCGTTACCAGAGGTCGAGTCGACTAGTTGGTTGATGCTCGGTAACGGGTAATAATTATTCAGAGTGGCTTTGTTGAGGTTGGTGAAGTCCATGCGCATTCGCCATTTGCCCGAGGCTTTTGGTACCAAGATGACATTGGTGAGCCATGTTGGGTAAAGGACCGGTCGAAATAGGCCGATTTTCTTTCCCTTGATAATCTGTTCTTTGATGATCACATGCCACTCTGGGGCATGCTTTCTTCTACATTGTTGGACGGGTTTTACCGACGGGTAGAGGTTGAGCTAATGTGCTACCATTTCCCCAAGAATCCCAGGAAGGTGCTCATCAGACCAAGCGAAGACTTGAGTTTACTCTGAAAGGAAATTTTTATATTGCTCTCGTACATCGGGCGGTAAATCAGCCCCAATCCTTACTCCTAGGGCCGGGTCATCCCTGAGGAAGACTGTCAGCAATTCGCCACCAGGCTCGGATGTTGCCAGTCCATCCTTTGTTCCCTCGGCCCCTTTCTTTTTCCCTTCTGGCTCTACGGCTTCAACCGAGATTATGTAGTACCTCCTAGCTATTGCATGGTTACCCCAGACTTCCACGATGCCATTTTTGGTGGGAGATTTAATTTTTTGGTGATAGGTGGAGGGCACAGGCTTTGTTCAGCTGAGGATGCCTCGGCCGAAGATGGCATTATAGGCCGACATCTCCTTAATCACTATGAAATCCACCATAATCGTAATAGTCTTAGGAGGGGTGCCGATGGTAACTGGCAGGCTGAGTGATGTGACACGAACTGGGACCTAAGTGGCAAGCAAATGCAACGACTAGGCAATGTCACACAAGCGGACTCACTCGCGTTTGGCACACTCGGGTCCGTAGGTGGACCGGCAATGGGGTGAGGGTCCGAGGTTGGACCGGTGGTTTCCAAGGATATGACTGACTTGGGGAGGACCCCTAGGGGCCAGGGTTGCCCAAATTCACGGGCGGTCAGCACGCTGAAGGCATGGGTTGAAGGGTCACTCTCACAACTCACCCGCGGCGACCACTCAAACATAAGCAAGTTTGGAACGGGCACTCACTCACCGTCCGACGGAGTTAAGAAGCAATACTAATTAAGCAAGATCTACCAACAAAGGGAGGGGTCCAGAATCTCACCTGATCAGCGTGAAGACGCCGATCCCGGCCGGAGACGATGGCGAGCAGGGAGGCGTGGGTATGCACCCGAACGCCGCACCGGTGAAGCTTCAACCTGCTCAAACGTTTACAAAACTACACCCCATGCAAGGGGGGGGGGGATCGTGGGGAAGGGAAGACAATGATTACATCCAAACACTACCTCCACACTGGGAGGGGCCTTCAGCCGGCCAAGCGGGGAGGGGAATTCGAGCAAGAAGTGATGAAAGGAAGCCGATGCCGAATCTGTCCACGTTCTGGAATCAGGGACCAGCAGTTGAAGACGGAACCACTGTGACCTCTCCTGATTTTTTCTGATGACGGGACTAGTGTGGAATTCTTCGTAACTGGAACGGGAAAACGTCTAAATTTTGCCGATTTCTTCTGGTGCCAACGCTGGTCTGGGTGGAGGCTCGAACAGGGTGGTAGCTTCTCGGAACTGGCTGCTTCAGGTTTCCAACAGCAGGAAGAAGAGGATGCCACAACCGCTCCCGAACTCAGAATCAGGTGCCGCTAGAGCCGTTGGAACCGTTGACGAGTCCTCTTCGAATAAAAATTGGCGGGTAAGCCAAATGTTGTCGGATAAAACCAGTGGGCTCTGAACCTTGATGAGAGGTCAGTGCAGACTGTGGGGAAGTAGAACCGCGCACCCAGGGGAGAAACTTGATAACTCCTGGTTCCGGATGCCAAATTGAGCTCTACTTTTTGAGGTGAAATAAGACTCAGAATAGAAGACTTTTGATGAAGAACGCTTGCACATATTCTTAGTAGGATGTCCTCTGTAGATCTTCTACTCTAGTTCTGGTCCTCTGCCTAAGAAGTCTTGCGCAGTCGTGGTAGATCGTCTCCTCCGAACAGCTCCGATCTTGGAAGTCGGCGGGACCACCACCGTTGAAAGCTGACTGGGAGACGCTTCCAATGATATATGGTATGCCCTCTGAATCTTCCAGGTGAAGACGTGGCAGCCTCTACAACTGGGCACTCCTCTGCTGCCTGCGGACTGAAAACTGTAGGTTGAAGATGGTGGGGGGAAATGGGGTATATGGGAGGGGAACTGGGGGTGGATGAGTGTGGGGAGAGCCCTGGCTGTGAGGGGGTCTAGGAGGGGGTGTTCCACGGTGTGGATGGGGGAGAATGGGGTTTGGAAGGTGATGTTTGTAGTGGGTGAGAGGGGAGCTACGAATTTGGGATGGGTGGGGGAGAGAGAAGGAGAGATCTCTCTCCAAAATTTGAAAATGGACCAATGTGGTTAATGGGGCTTTGGGGATGGGAAGGGTTGTGTTGGGAAAGGGAAGGGGTGCTTGGGGAGTGGGGAATTCTCCCTTGGGAGATGAGAGGGTGCTTAGGGAAGGGAGTTGAGTAGGTGGTGGTTGGGTGGTGGAGTTGGGATTGGGGGGGAGGTCTCTTGGAACTAGGGTGGAGTAATGAGGGTGGGGTAGTTGGGAGGATGAGTAATGAGGGGGAGAGAGAGAGAATTGATGATGTTGAGGAGAGAGAGGGAGGAGAAGAGAGAGAAAGTGGCGCCCTCCTCCTTGAAGAGAGAGAGAAGAGAGATAAGTGAGATAGAGAGAGAAGGGGAATCCACCCCCATAGAGAGAGAGAGAGAGGTTTGGAGAATCCACTCCAATATGACACTAGAACTCACTTAATTTAAATTGATAATAAAAGGGTTGTTACAAATGACAGAGGGGCGGGACTATTTATAGACTCCATACTTTTTCTAAGACCAAAATAGCCCTGACAAACAAGTAAATGACCAAAGTAGTCCAAGGGAGGGGCGCCCTTGGGCCTAGCCCATTAGTTGGGCCCATTAGCCTATCAAACCAACCATATGACAACTAACATAGGAAAATGACTCACTAACCTAGGTACATGACTCAAATAAAGGGAAAATTACAATGACATGACTCAAATAAAGTATGAAAATTACATGACTCGACTCAGAAAAATATGACGGATACAATGGAGCTATGCTGGCGAGCAATCGAAGCTGTGGAAAAATGTGAAGGGTGAGAGATGCCCCCATCATACCCCCGGGGTGTGAAGAACTCGACTCCGTCGAGTATGGGTCCGCCAGGGGAGAGGTCCTCCAATGGAGCTCTGGGCGAGCCACAACCTCCAAACTCAACCTCGCATCCTTAGCCGGGGGATGACACTTCATCCTCTCAAGGTGGCTCGGGCACACCCTCTTGCTGGCGATGGTACCCTGCTTGCCTAGTATTGCCTCCGTGTGCACACGTCAGACTCTCAAGCTGATATGTGGAGGTTCTCCGAGGGTGTCACTCACAAAGGTGGGGGTAGGCTCAAGGTTCTCACTGGGATCCACCACGGTGCCCTTAAAGAGTGCTAGATCCGCCACGTGAAAAGTAGGGTATATCCCAAAATCTCATCGTAGATCCAACCCGTAAGCCATGGTGTCAAAGTCACTCGGAACATAGAAGGTCCAAGTCCTCGTGCCCTCGATTTGGAGATAGCCCTAGGGTAGAGTCACTCCAATATCACCATTACCAAGTTGCCTACTTGGAATCCCAAGTGGCGCATACGAGCTATTGCCAGTTCAATATGAACCTCACCGTTCGTTGCAAAATGCTTGCTTGGATACACATGCCATGCACTACGGGGTGGTGGGTGTGTGGAAATGTGTGTGGATAAAGGTGGTCCAGGACATCCATAGATGGACCTATCATGCCATAATGCCATATGAACCTTGATGAGCCTTGGTGGGCCGGGGCAACCAAATGTGGCCCTATCATGCATGGACTTCCTAACAAAGGTTGGAGGGCCGGGGCATCCGTAGGTGATCCCGTCATGCATGGGGGTGACAAATGCCGGGGGACCCGGACATCCAAGAATGTTCCTATCATGCTTAAGGCTCGTGATGAATGAAGGTGGACCATTACATCCGAATATGGACCACTCATGCTTCCTACTTGACATGTGGGTGATATGGATGAATGGACCCAACTTATGAATCATGTCAAGTGATTTTGTATGCCAAGACTTATGCATTCTTGTGCCAAAGATGTCTCCTATGTGCGGGCTTTTGGACTTCCATTGGAATGGATCATAGGGATCATAAAATGAGTTACCAAGGGGGAGGAGCTCTATGTCCTCAAGGTCCTCAAAAGGTGCTAAGTCATCCCTCTTCATGATAACTGGGCCAATGTTCTTGGTGAGTGGGTCGGCCACGAGGGGAGGGCTTGGCTTTCTACCCAATATAAGAAGCTCCAAATTAAGGAGAAGGTTGGGCTCATCGGTGGGTGAGGGTAG
Source organism: Amorphophallus konjac (assembly GCA_022559845.1). Classification (NCBI taxonomy): domain Eukaryota; kingdom Viridiplantae; phylum Streptophyta; class Magnoliopsida; order Alismatales; family Araceae; genus Amorphophallus; species Amorphophallus konjac. Next base: position 144,261,617 of record CM040120.1, read on the forward strand.
GAAAGGGTGGGTGGTGGATAAGGTGGTTGGGTCACATAGGGGTCTAGGCTCCCATAGGAAGGGATCAAAGGGGTAGTGGAAAGGTCTTCTTTGAGGGTGGCACTCTATGTCTTCAAGGTACCCAAACGGTGAGTCATCATCCTCCAAGATAATTGAGCCAAGGTCTCTAGTGGGTTGGCCAATTAAAGCAATTGAAATCTTGATGGGTGGGAAGTGGGCCAAGATTGGTTTCTCATCCTTGGAGAGAAAGAGGAGGATTTCACTCGTATAATGGCCACTAGTGTAGATGGAACCGGTGGCGGGGTAAGCTAGGAAGGGTCCACTAGAGTAGATGGGGCTAGACTCCAATGGTCCTATGGCTAGCATATTGGTCAGGTAGACTTGCTATTGTAAACAGTCCACTAGGTCTCCTAAGCCTTCCACAAAGTAGGAGGTTTGAAGTGTGACATGGGAAGATCGGGTGGGCACAATTTGGACTTGATATGCCAAGGGTGAGAGGTAAGGTGGTGAGCAAGGAATGGTGGGGCCTTGCTTAAGCCATTGGAGTATGGACTCATTCATGGTTAGGGTGTGTGGCTCATGAGGACCCGAACTAGGAGAGGTGGGTGGAAGTGGGGGGTCTAGGATGTTCTCTATGGTGGGAGGTGAATCCGGATTGGCATCCATCTCCACTTGGGTATGTGTGTGGGCCACAACATCCAAGGATAATGGGGTAGGATACTCTATGGTGGGTGGAGTGATAATGGTCAGTGCATGGTACTCTCGGGGTGGTGAACATGGGTGGACTTGGGTTGGGCTTGGTCGGGGAAGTTCTTGGGTGGGAGTTGGGGTCGGGGGTGAAAGATTGGTTGGTTGAAGAAGTTTGGGTTGGGGTGCGTAGATCTTTCTAAGATCGGCCCTCATTTCATCCCAAGATTCAATGGGTGCTTCCCCTTTGGCTTCTCTCAAACCTACAATGTTCTCCCATTCTTTCCTAGCTTGGCGCTAGAGCAAACTCTTGGCATAGTTGACTTGGACAAGCCCTGACAGGGTAAACCTCCCAAAGTGTTGGTCTATGGACTTCTCCCATTCTAGATATATGCTAGGGTGGGATACATCAAACACAAAGGCTTCTAATGGGCCTAAGAGTGGCGAATATGCCAAGTATGAGGTAGTCATGATAGTGGACAAGGGTGATACATGCAATGGCCCTAGGACAAGACTTAGTAGAGACAAGTCTAGAACTTGCTCTGATACCAATTTGATGTGACACGAACTGGGACCTAAGTGGCAAGCAAATGCAACGACTAGGCAATGTCACACAAGCGGACTCACTCGCATTTGGCACACTCGGGTCCATAGGTGGACCGGCAATGGGGTGAGGGTCCGAGGTTGGACCGGTGGTTTCCAAGGATATGACTGACTTGGGGAGGACCCATAGGGGCCAGGGTTGCCCAAATTCACGGGCGGTCAGTACGCCGAAGGCATGGGTTGAAGGGTCACTCTCACAACTCACCCGCGGCAACCACTCAAACATAAGCAAGTTTGGAACGGGCGGTCAATCACCGTCCGATGGAGTTAAGAAGCAATACTAATTATGCAAGATCTACCAACAAAGGGAGGGGTCCAGAAGCTCACCTGATCAGCTTGAAGACGTCGATCCCGACCGGAGACGATGGCGAGCGGGGAGGCGTGGGTATGCACCCGAACGCCGCGCCGGTGAAGCTTCAACCTGCTCAAACGTTTACAAAACTACACCCCATGCAAGGGGGGGGGATCGTGGGGAAGGGAAGATAATGATTACATCCAAACACTACCTCCACACAGGGAGGGGCCTTCAGCCGGCCAAGCGGGGAGGGGAATTCAAGCTAGAAGTGATGAAAGGAAGTCGATGCCGAATCTGTCCACGTTCTGGAATCCGGGACCAGCAGTTGAAGACATCACCTCTGTGACCTCTCCTGATTTTTTCTGATGACGGGACTAGTGTGGAATTCTTTGTAACTAGAACGGAAAAATGTCTGAATTTTTTCGATTTCTTCTGGCGCCAACGCTGGTCTGGGTGGAGGCTCGAACAGGGTGGTAGCTTCTCGGAACTGGCTGCTTCAGGTTTCCAACAGCATGAAGAAGAGGATGCCACGACCGCTCCCGAACTCAGAATCATGTGCCGCCAGAGCCGTTGGAACCGTTGACGAGTTCTCTTCGAAGTAAAACTGGCAGGTAAGCCAAACATTGTCAGAGAAAACCAGTGGGCTCTGAACTCTGATGAGAGGTCCATGCAGACTGTGGGGAAGCAGAACCGCGCACCCGGGAGAGAAACTTGATAACTCCTGGTTCCGGATGCCAAATTGAGCTCTACTTTTTGGAGGTGAAAGAAGACTCCGAATAGAAGACTTTTTATGAAGAACTCTTGCTCATATTCCCAGTAGGATGGCCGCTGTAGATCTTCCACTCTAGTTCTGGTCCTCTGCCTGAGAAGTCTTGCACAGTCGTGGTAGATCGCCTCCTCCGAACAGCTTCGATCTTGGAAGTCGGCGGGACCACCACCGTTGGAAAGCTGACTAGGAGATGCTTCCAAAGATATATGGTATGCCCTCTGAATCTTCCAGGTGAAGACGTGGCAGCCTCTGCAACTGGGCACTCCTATGCTGCCTGCGGACTGAAAACTGTAGGTTGAAGATGGTGGGGAAAAATGGGGTATATGGGAGGGGAACTGGGGGTGGATGAGTGTGGGGAGAGCCCTGGCTGTGAGGGGGTCTAGGAGGGGGTGTTCCAAGGTGTGGATGGGGGAGAATGGGGTCTGGAAGGTGGTGTTTGCTGTGGGTGAGAGGGGAGCTGCGAATCTGGGATGGGTGGGGAAGGGAGAAGGAGAGATCTCTCTCCAAAATTTGAAAATGGACCAATGTGGTTAATGGGGCTTTGGGGATGGGAAGGGTTGTGTTGGGAAAGGGAAGGGGTGCTTGGGGAGTGGGGAATTCTCCCTTGGGAGATGAGAGGGTGCTTAGGGAAGGGAGTTGAGTAGGTGGTGGTTGGGTGGTGGAGTTGGGATTCGGGGGGAGGTCTCTTGGAACTAGGGTGGAGTAATGAGGGTGGGGTAGTTGGGAGGATGAGTAATGAGGGGGAGAGAGAGAGAATTGATGATGTGGAGGAGAGAGAGGGAGGAGACGAGAGAGAAAGTGGCGCCCTCCTCCTTGAAGAGAGAGAGAGAAGTGAGATAGAGAGAGAAGGGGAATCCACCCCAATAGTGAGAGAGAGAGAGGTTTGGAGAATCCACTCTAATATGACACTAGAACTCACTTGATTTAAATTGATCATAAAAGGGTTGTTACAAATGAGAGAGGGGAGGGACTATTTATAGACTCCATACTTTTCCTAAGACCAAAATAGCCCTGACAAATAAGTAAATGACCAAAGCAGTCCAAGGGAGGGGCGCCCCTGGGCCTAGCCCATTAGTTGGGCCCATTAGCCTATCAAACCAACCATATGACAACTAACATAGGAAAATGACTCACTAACCTAGGTACATGACTCAAATAAAGGGAAAATTACAATGACATGACTCAAATAAAGTATGAAAATTACATGACTCGACTCAGAAAAATATGACGGACACAATGGAGCTATGCTGGCGAGCAATCGAAGCTGTGGAAAAATGTGAAGGGCGAGAGATGACCCCATCACTGAGGGCTCCCTCGGCATAGGTTGCTTAGCCATTGAACCCACAGAGGGGGGTTCGAATCGGGCGGAGCTTGGACGGGTTCTCACCCATCTTAAGAAAACACTCGTACGAGAGTATATCAGGGGCGCTACCATTGTCGACCAGTATTCTGTCTACGTTACAACAGTTTATAGTTGCCGATACTACAAGAGCGTCATCGTGTGGGGTGGATAATCCTTCTAGGTCTTGGTCGGAGAACACCAAGGCCTATTGTTCGCTCGCCGACGGGGCTTTGGGGGGCTCGGAGGCCCTGCTTGCCCGCTCAGCGTGACGCTTCCTTCCTCGACTACTGTCTCCTCCTGATGCCACGCCGCCAGAAATGACATTGATGTAGACCCCACGAGGGCAATTGTCAATCTCCTCTGGAATGCCACGGTCCTCCTTTTGGTGCTTGGACACGTACCGAGATAAGTCTCCCTGGCAGACGAGACGCTCGATCTCATCCTTGATCTGGTGACATTCTTCGGTGTGGTGCCCGTGGCCGTTGTGGAACTGGCAATGCTTGCGGCGGTTGCGACGTTTGGCCTTCATAGGCTCGGGTTGGCGGAGAAGGCCCGAGCCCTTGATGTCTTCATATATCTCGTAGACGGGGGCGGAAAGGGGAGTGTATCGCTCATATTTCCGAGGGGGTTCCCTCTGCTCCCCGTCCTGGTTCCGCCATTTTCCTTGGCCCGAGCCATGCTCGGATGGTCGCTTCTTGTCCCCCTCCCGACTCGAGCCCGTCGGACCGCGGCAAGCGTTGAGGACTTCCTCGCACTCTGCGTGGCGCAGGGCCAGGGTCACCAGATCGGCGAGGGAGGTGGGGGGATGGAGGACCAGCTCTTGCCAGAGGTTCTCATCGCGGGTGCCTCCGGTCAGCATGGTGATGGTTGAGGCAACGTCCAAGCGAGGGATGCGTAGGGCCTCCGTGATGGGGGCATCTCTCACCCTTCACATTTTTTCACAGCTCCGATTGCTCACCAGCATGGTTTCATTGTGTCTGTCACATTTTTCTAAGTCGAGCCATGTAATTTTCATTTTTTTGAGTCATATCATTGTAATTTCCTTTTATTTGAGACATGTACCTTGGTTAATGAGTCATTTACCAAAGTTATGTGTCATTAGGTTGATTAAAGTTAGTTAATGGGCCCAATTCATTGGGCTAGGCCCAAGGGCGCCCCCCTTCCCCTTGGTTATTTGTTATTAGTACTAAAGTCAGGGACTTATTGTAAATTGTGGGATCCCTATAAATAGGACCCCCATCTCCCCATTTGAAGTTAATGAATGAATGAATATTTGAATTTTCTAGTGTCCAACTTAAATCTTCTTCTTTTGGTGAGATGCCAATTGAGTGGGTGAGAAGACCTTATCCCCCCTCTCTCTCTCTACCTCTCCCTCTAGGAAGTTATTTTCTCTCTCCTCCAATTTCTCTCTCTAAAACCTATGCCACTTTCTCTCTTCTCACCCCTCCACATCATCCTTCACCTCATCCATCACCCTCCACCTCATCTAGAGACCCTTCACGTCCCTAGGAGAATTAATTACCCCCTCTCCCAACTACCACCAAATCTCCACCCTCCCTAGGAGAATCTTGGCTCTCCCAACACAATCTCCCTCTCCCCAACACAATCTTCCTCTACCCAACACAATCCACCCTATTCCTCACACAATCCTGCAGCTCCCAAGGGACATTTGAATATTTTCCCTCCACTCTCTCCTCCCCCGTGCCCTAGACTCCCCAAGGGAGAGAGATCTCCCTCTCCCTTTCCCTCCCAACACCAAATTCGTAGCTCTCCCTTCCACCACCTGCTAGACCCCCTTCCAGCCCCCATTCTCCCCCTTCCTCACCTTGGTTTGCCCCCTCCTAGACCCCCTCATAGCCTGGGGTCACCCCCACACCTATCCACCCCATTTCCCCTCTCATCTACCCCATTTCCCACCTATCATCTTCAACCAGCCTGTTCCAGCTCGCAGGCCGCAGTGTTCCATCAATTTGTAGAGGCTCCCATAATGTCCCCATGAAGCTCCTTGAGTCGTATCATATGCCGTTCGATTCATCTTCCTGTCAGCTTTGCAACGGTGGTGGTCTCATCCCCGTCTGAGTTAGTGACTGCCAAGGAGAGCCATTCTTCTCTGACTGCACAAGATAGGTCTGGTCAGCAACCTAAAGTAAATGCCAGAAGGTCCCATGGCCACATTCCTGTGCTTCTTGAGGCGCCACTTGGCTGAGAGCTTCTACGACAAGTCTTCTTCCATTACCTAGAAGCGGCACCCCGTTCAGCATCCGGAGCAGTGATTTCTCAATTTTTTCCCTCGGGTGCACTGTTCTGTCCACTCTGGGACCAAACAGACACCTGATCACTGTTTGGGCTGTCCCTATCTACTCTGACCTTCTCCGGTGTCCCCACAGGTCTCATTTTGAAGAGGGCTCGACAAAGAATCCAGCGACTCTAGCCATGCCCGAATCAGAGCCTAGGAGCACCCGTGGCGACCTCGTCTTCCTGCGGTAGTCGTGCTGAAGCAGACAGAACCAGAGAATAGAGACCCTGCTTACAGCCCTGTCCCGACCAACACCGGCAACCAGAAGTCCTCCCAATAATCTGACGTCCTCTTGGGCCAACCCAGGAGGTTTTGTCACTGGTTTCGTGCTAAACGGAGTCCGTGATTGGTCGCAGTGGCGCCGACATCGACTGCCTATCCCCTGTTTCAGAGAGCGGACAGAACCACAACCGCCTTCCAATTAGTTCCTAGCTCGGCTTTTCCCCTTCCCGCCTGGCCGGCTAAGCGCTCCTGCCTGCGTGGAGGTACATTTTGGTTGTAATTCTACTCCCCCACCCCTAGTCCAACCCCCTTGCAAGTGGCATAGTGCATGTATTAGTAGGTCGCCATCCGAAGCTACACCGACGCGGTGTGCGGGTGCATGCCCACACCTCCCTGCTCGTCATCGTCTCCGACCAAGATCGACGTATTCACGCTGATCAGGTGAGCTCCTGCCCCCCTCTCTTTTCTGATTTATCTTGCTTAATTAGTATTTCCTTTTAGCTCCGTCGGACGGTGAGAGAGTGCCCGGTCCCAAATTTACATCAATTGAGTGCTACCGCGGGTGAGTTGTGAGAGAGATACTATACCCCACACCCTTGGCATGCTGGCCGCCCCCGAGAGTGGGCATCCCAAGGCCCTTAGGGGTTCAATCTTAGGCTAGCCAACCCTCGGAGCTGCGAGGTCCCATCCCGGACCCTCACCACCATCACCGGGTTGCCTACGGGCCCTAGTGTGCGCCAAGTGGGTGAGTCCGCTCGAGTGAGTCTGCCATCAAAATTGCATGCTTTCGGGTTGTAGGTCTAAGGGCATCGATCGAGTGGCTGCCACCCCCAAGGTGGTGTCACATCAAATTGGTATCAGAGCAAGTTCTAGACTTGTCTCTACTAAGTCTTGTCCTAGGGCCATTGCATTTATCCCCCCGTTCATCATGGCCATTTCCTACTTAGCCTACTCGCCACCCATGGACTTCATTCTAGATAGGGATATTATCTTTGACGGATCATGTTCTAGTGATTACCTTAGGTGGGAGGCTACCATAGAAAGGTACTTTGAAGAGACTTGGGTATATGGACCCGCGAGAGTCCTCAAGGCCAAGGGATGACTTCGGGGTCAAGCCAAGGAAAAGTGGCAGAGCATAGAGGGCTTAAGGAGGGTTGAAAGACAAGAACCTATTCACTCATGGGAAGAGATGAAGGTAGAACATAGGAAGATATACATCCCCAAATATTCCCACCCCTCCTACTCAAACACCCCTAGCCCGAGGAGCACTACCACTCCTCCATCCCCACCCGGCCAACTTGAGACCACCCTTAGGCCTCCACCCCCACCACTCCCAACAAATTCCCTCTCAACCATCATCACTACACTTCGCCACCAAATCCTCTCCCTTAAGACCCAAATGATCCAAGCATCCACCTCTCCACCTAACCCCATGAGGGCCCCCACACCCCAACCAAAACCCCCTTCCACAGTCCTCAATATCCAAACCAAATTAGCCCCCACTCCCACCCCTCCACAATCAGCCGATCCCAAGGGGAAGAGACCCCTAACCGACCTGATTTCCCCAATGAGGACCACCACTCACCAAACCCTCACCATTCAAACCCAAGTGGACCCCGTGTCCATCCCTCCACCTAGGCCCATGACGGCCACCACCTCCCAACCCATGATCCCTCACCAAACCCATACCCCACAAGCCCCCTTGGTTCCCACCACTACCCCTCCATCATCCCGTAAAAGGAACGCCCCTGCCAAATCCAATCAACCCAAACCCCCTCACCTAACCCACCTTCCACTCCCAACCCCAATCCTACCCCAACCTAGGCCTCCACTACTTCCCCTTCCAATCCCAATCCAAGTTTCCCTTTACCCACCACCTCGGGAGCACCACACACCAACCCTCATCACCCCAAAAGACTCTCTCACCTCCTTGGTAGAGGAACTCATACCCGACCCCATAGTGGTGAACACTCCAAAATCACTCCCCACCTTGGAGGAAATCCATGTTCAAGTTGAAGAAGAAACCTCACACTATGGTCTTCACCTTACACCACCCTCTCTAGTTGGGGCCGAGCTCATCTTAGGAGAACCCCTTGTTAGTTGGCTAAAGGAGAGCCCAATTAGAGAGATCACGGCCCATGTTTTCCCTCCCATAGAACAAAACCTCCCCATAGTGCTCTTCTTCTCCTATCATACCACAATCCAAGCATCCTATCAAGTGGAGACCATAGAAGATCTTCTTAAGGGTTTAGCATGGCAAATTGAGTTCACTAGCATGTTGACCCCTATGGCCGAATAACCTAGGAGCCTTGGCCTTCTACACCTATGCATCGAGTCTATCACCTTGGTTTGCACCATTGGTTGCTACACTAGCGACCTCCTTCTATTCCTCCTCACACCCAATGTGCCCGACCTTCTCCTCAATTTGGAGCTTCTTATATCAGGTAGAAAGCCAAGTCCTCCCCTCATGGCCAACCCACCCACCAAGAACTTCGGCCCAATTGTTTCATTAGAGGAGGATGACCCACCACCATTTGAGGATCTTGAGGATATAGGGCCCCTCCCCCTTGATAACCCTTTTTATGATCCCTTTGATCCCTTCCAATGGGGATCAAGGAACCCATGGGACCCAACCGGCTTGCCCACCACCCACCTTTTCCTACCCTAACCCACCATGTTTGGTCCAATCCACCAAGTCCTTGACTCGGGTCACAACTTGGGAGCCATGACCTTGGGCCACATATCCCTAGGTAATAAGGTTGTGCCTCACCCCATGATGTCCACCTTCTTAGATCCCTTCGATCCTTTCCAATGGAAGTTCAAAGGTCATCCCACAACCCCTCACAAAGAAATCATCTTTAGAGTAGGAATGCATGTGTCTTGACACCTCACACAAGTTGGCATGATTAATAAGTCAGGTCCTTTCATTCATCACACCCACATGTCAAGTTGGAAGTATGAGTTGTCCGTATTTGGGTGTGCCGGCCCTCCCTCATCCATCGGCATCAACAAGTTGGGTCTAGAGCGTGATAGGTTCATACATGGCTACCCTGGTCCCCCGGCATTTGCTTCATCCATGCATGATAGATTCACCTACCAGTGCCCCGACCCTCCTAGGTCCATCAAGGTTTACATAACCGCATTGCATGATAGGTCCACTTATGGTTGCCACGGTCCCCCTTTGCATACCACACACTTCCCTCCCACACCGCACCGTAGCTCATGGCATACTCATTCAAGCAAGCATCTAGCAACGGGCGGTAAGGTTCATAATGAACGAGCAAAAACTCGCGAGTGCCACTTTGGATTCTAAGTAGGCAACCTTACGATGGTGGCTTTGGAATGGCTCTACCTTAGGGTCACCTCTAAATCGAGGGCACGAGGACTTGGACCTTCCATGTTCCAAGTGACTTTGGTAACCTAGCTTACGGGTTGGATTTACTGATGGGATTTTGGGATATACCCCACTTTTCAAATGGCGGATCTAGCACCCTCTAAGGGCACCGCGGTGGATCCCAGTGAGCACCTTGAGCCTACCCCCACCTTTGTGAGTGACACCCTCGGAGAGTCTCCACATATCAGCTTGAGAGTCCGACGTGTGCACACAGAGGCAATACTAGGCAAGCAGGGTACCATCGCCAGCAAGAGGGTGTGCCCGAGCCACCTTGAGAGGATAAAGATCCATCCCCCGTCTAAGGACACGAGGTTGAGTTTGGAGGTTGTGGCTCGCCCAGAGCTGCATTGGAGGACCTCTTCCCCGGTGGACCCATACTCGACGGAGTCGAGTTCTTCGCACCCCGGGGGTATGATGGGGCCATCTCTCACCCTTCACATTTTTCCACAGCTCCGATTACTCACCGGCATGGTTTCATTGTGTACGTCACATTTTTCTGAGTCGAGTCATGTAATTTTCATTTTTTTGAGTCATATCATTATAATTTCCCTTTTATTTGAGTCATGTACCTTGGTTAATGAGTCAATTACCTAAGTTATGTGTCATTAGGTTGATTAAAGTTAGTTAATGGGCCCAATTCATTGGGCTAGGCCCAAGGGCGCCCCTCTTCCCCTTTGTTATTTGTCATTAGTACTAAAGTCAAGGACTTATTGTAAATTATGGGATCCCTATAAATAGGACCCCCATCTCCCCATTTGAAGTTAATGAATGAATGAATATTTGAATTTTCTAGTGTCCAACTTAAATCTTCTTCTTTTGGTGAGAAGCCAATTGAGTGGGTGAGAAGCCCCTATCCCCCCTCCCTCTCCCTACCTCTCTCTCTAGGAAGCCACTTTCTCTCTCCTCCACTTTCTCTCTCTAAAACCTATGCCCCTTTCTCTCTCCTCACCCCTCCACATCATCCTCCACCTCATCCATCACCCTCCACCTCATCTAGAGACCCTTCACTTCCCTAGGAGCATTAATTACCCCCTCTCCCAACTACCACCAAATCTCCTCCCTCCCTAGGAGAATCTTGGCTCTCCCAACACAATCTCCCTCTCCCCAACATAATCTCCCTCTCCCCAACACAATCCACCCTATTCCCCACACAATCCTACAGCTCCCAAGGGACATTTGAATATTTTCCCTCCACTCTCTCCTCCCCCATGCCCTAGACTCCCCAAGGGAGAGAGATCTCCCTCTCCCTTTCCGTCCCAACACCAAATTCATAGCTCTCCCTTCCACCACCTGCTAGACCCCCTTCCAGCCACTATTGTCCCCCTTCCTCACCTTGGTTTGCCCCCTCTAAGACCCCCTCACAGCCTGGGGTCACCCCCACACCCATCCACCCCATTTCCCCTCTCATCTACCCCATTTCCAACCTATCATCTTCAACCAGCCTGTTCCAGCTCACAGGCCGCAGTGTTCCATCGACTTGCAGAGGCTCCCACGATGTCACCGTGAAGCTCCTTGAGGCATATCATATACCATTTGATTCATCTTCCTGTCAGCTTTGCAACGGTCGTGGTCTCATCCCCGTCTGAGTTCGTGACTGCCAAGGAGAGCTGTTCTTCTCCGACTGCACAGGATAGGTCCGGACAGCAACCTGAAGCAACTTCCAGACGCTCCCATGCCCACATTCCTGTGCTTCTTGAGGTGCCACTTGCCTGAGAGCTTTTACGACAAGTCTTCTTCCATTACCAAGAAGCGGCACCCCGTTCGGCATCCGGAGCAGCGATTTCTCAATTTTCTCCCTCGGGTGCGCTATTTTGTCCACGCTGGGACTAAACAGATACCCGATCACTGTTCGGGCTGTCCCTATCTACTCTGACCTCCTTCACTGTCCCCGTGGGTCTCATTTCGAATAGAGATCGACAATGAATACAGTGACTCCAGCCACGCCCGAATCAGAGCCCAGGAGCACTCGTGGCGACCTCGTCTTCCTGCGGCAGTGGTGCTGAACAAGACAGAACCAGAGAATAGACACCATGCTCACGGCCCTGTCCCGACCAATGCCAGCAACCAGAAGTCCTCCCAATAATCTGACGTCCTCCTGGGCCAACCCAGGAGGTTTTTCCGCTCGTTTCATAGCAAACGGAGTGTGGGAGTGGCCTCAGCAACGCCGACATCGACTGCCTGTCCCCTATTCCAGAGAGCGGATAGAACCGCAACCGCCTTCCAATTAGTTCCTAGCTCAACTTTTCCCCTCCCCGCCTGGCCGGCTGAGCGCCCCTCCCTGCATGGAGGTACATTTTGGTTGTAATTCTACTCCCCCACCCCTAGTCCAACCCCCTTGCAAGGGGTGTAGTGCATGTATTAGTAGGTCGCCATCTGAAGCTACACCGACGCGGCGTGTGGCTCGTCATCATCTCCGGCCGGGATCGGCGTATTCACGCTGATCAGGTGAGATCCTGCCCCCCTCTCTTTGTTGATTTATCTTGCTTAATTAGTATTTACTCTTAGCTCCGTCGGACGGTGAGAGAGTGCCCGGTCCCAAATTTACATCAATTGAGTGCTACCGCGGGTGAGTTGTGAGAGAGATACTATACCCCACGCCCTTGGCGTGCTGGTCGCCCCCGAGAGTAGGCATCCCAGGGCCCTTAGGGGTTCAATCTTAGGTTAGCCAACCCTCGAAGCAGCAAGGTCCCATCCCGGACCCTCACCACCATCACCGGGTTGCCTACGGGCCCTAGTGTGCGCCAAGCGGGTGAGTCCGGTCGAGTGAGTCCGCTGTCAAAATTGCATGCTTGCGGGTTGTAGGTCCAAGGGCATTGATCAAGTGGCTGCCACCACGAAGGTGGTGTCACATCACTCCAATTTGAATCGGTTAATATAACCCCGAAGCTTTTCCCCTTGTGCCTGCTTTAGTGCCAACAACCCCGCTACCGACCTTGGAGGGCCGCAGCCGGTGAAGCTTTCCTTGAATACTCGCCCGAATTGTCTGAAGTCGCGAATGCTGCTGGGGGCGAGTGCTCGAAACCAGGCCTGAGCGCCTTGGACAAAGGTGGTCACGAACGCTCGGCACTTGACAACGTTGGAGGCCCCGTGCAAGGTCATCAAGGCGTCGAAGCTATCGTAGTGGTCGACCGGGTCTCCCTGGCCGTCGTATGAGTTGAAGGTCGACAGTGAGATTCTGGGGGAGATCTTGGCCTTCAAGATATGGTCTAAGAATGGGGATTGATCCTCATCTTCCTTGGCGGATGTTTTCTGCAAGGCGCGGAGGGCACGGTCTTTTTTCGCGAATCGTCACTCGAAGTCCCGCAACTGGACGGATAGCTCCGGTTGCCACTGAACCGAGGGGCTGTAGGGGCGTCCCTGTGGGCTGCCGCGTCGTCCCTCGGGGGGATCCATTTCTGGCAACTATCGTCGTGTCCCGGTTCCTTCTCTCCTCGGGGTGGAGGCGGCTTATTGTTCTGGAGGAGGGGCGTGTGAAGGTCCTCCCGACCGATTACGTATGAGCCGTCACCCTCAGACAGTGAAGCAGCCTCCAACGGTTTGTTGGGAAGGTCCACCGCGGGGGGGGGGGGGGGGGGGGGGGGCCTCTACCCGGGAAGTCATGACTTCTCTTCCCTAGCCGCCTGGGTCCTCATCAGTTTGATGAGGATGTCCAGTTTTACGTTGAGGGCTTGGAGAGCGTCAGAATTCCCGTTGGGGGATTGCACCCCCACGGGCGGTGGAGGCGGCTCATCGGCTTAATTGTTATCGCTGGAGGGGAGGTTTTTCGCAGGGTTGGGAGGCACATGTCCTCCGTATGTCACCACGGTCTTTCCCTTGTCGCCGGTAGTTCTCCTACCGGAATTTCTTTGCGACATGATGGCTCTTTGCTTGTTTCCCACAGACGGTGCCAGATGAAGAGGGGTAATCTCGCGCTGCTCCTGAGTCGTGAGATCTCGGAGTAATCTTTGGTCACAGTCACCACGCGTATATAATCTGCAAGAGGGGAAACAGGTCAGAGGTGTCCAGGGATGGAACCCCGGGGAAAACCCTCGATGCCTAAGTCAGCAAATGTGATAGAGCACGGATGCGAAGAGAGGTGGTAGAAGAAAGAAAGGGCGCGAGATTCTTCTCCACCAATGGGTGTGGTGGTTTTCTCTCATGATGCTTGCTTACCTTTTCAGATGGTCTCCTTGAGATTTATATAGCAGTCCGTTTAACGTAAGAGCCTAGGGAGCCGAGGGGTTTCCGGGGAGGTTACGTCCGTGTCGTGGGCTCTTAATAGCACGAGGACTCCTGCTCTCCCTTATCCCTTGGGGTTCCCTGCTCCCGGAGGATGCGTAACGGATGCTTAAATGTGCTTCAGATAGTCGGTTCAAGCTCGGGGCACCTGTTGAGAGTCTCTCCGAGTGATGGAGGCATAGCTCGGACAGGGCGCGCTGGGCCCTTGTAGGGGCTTTCCCGATCGACCTGTCGCTCAGACTTCTGGACCCAGGGGTCGCCTAGGAAGTGCTGGTCCGAGAGTGATTTTGGGCTTGGAGTAAGTGGGCCCAGAACAGGCTGTCACTTTAGGGAGCTGGGCCTAGTTTGGTCAGATTGGACCTAATTGGGCCGTGCTCTTGGGCGGTAGATTTTCCCCCTCTCCAGAGATAAATAAGCATCAATATGCTATTTTCAAGGTTTTAATTAATATATCACCCAGCATGTAGATATGTCATGTTATGTTGCATATAAATAAAATTCACACACAATTAAGTTAAGGATATGAAAGAAAATGATCCTAATCCATGAGCTTATGTTCTTGTACCTTCATGAGATTCTTGATCTCCATGACTAAATTATCCTTCTAGCTTGTTAAATGAAGTAGTTATCATCTTTAAAACTACATGGGTTTTAGTTGCATAATCTTGATTGATACAAGTTTTACTATTACCGTGGTTACCGTGATTTCGACTAGTCGTGATGCTCGTTAGATTACCAAGGAAAAATGGTGTCTAAGGAAAGAGGTCCACAGGCAAACGCTTTAAGTGGATAAGTGGTTTATTAATTATGACCTTGTGTATATGAGGGGAGCCTCCCACTGTCTCACCTCTTACCTGACCATAATTCTACGGTTGTCTAGTAAAGCTCTGATTGCGAAGAATGGAATAGAATTTTCGCTAAAGTCGTTTCCTTATTTCCGACAAGTCGCGGAATCAGCAAGATTTGAAAGGAAGGACGGTGTCTAAGGAAAGAGGTCCACGGGAAATTGCTTTAAGTGGATAAGAGATTTATTAATTAGGACCTCGTGTATACGAGGGGAGCCTCCCACTGTCTCACCTCTTATCTGACCATAATTCCTTGAGTTCTAGCTAAAACACCCGACTGTGAAAAACTCAATCTAAACCCATTTTACGAGATTTTTTGCAAAGGCTGATTGTGCCTTGTCTGACAAATTCAATTCCTTATCGACTTAATGTCGTTAAACATTATGCCTTAAATCCTTCTAGAATTTCTCTTACAACCACTTGACCCATGAATGATGATCTTGTACCTTATTCCAAGAGCTTTACCTTGAAATTCATTGGCCATAAATATTACGTCGACGTCTAAATATACTTGGGATCTATGATCCATAATCCCAATGCCTGGCGTTAATGGGGCCCAGTCTGGTCCTAGGGGGAGCGTCCAAAAGTACTAGTGCCCATGGGAGTTGATTGACTAGGTGTGGCATTACACCGAAGTGCTTGACTTGCTAGATTCATTATGACATTCCACAATTCGTGTATTACTTGCTTATATTGCTTGAATTACTTGAATTACTTGCATTACTTGCCTTGTACATACTTGTATGAAATGGCCAAATTCCATGATATTACTTTCTACATGATGATCTCTACTTGAACTTCATTTCTTGATATCTTGTCTACTTGCAATTCCAATTACTAGAATTTCTTTACTCTATCTCATATTCATGTTCCATGTTTTATTTACGTTTCCGGCATAGCACGATAACTATCCAAAATGTTAATTACTTTAAGTTGCCTGGTATAGAGATATAAATTCCTACTATGCATTTTGCTCACCCTACGTTTTACGGTTAACATTGCAGGTAATTCCGATGATGAACCCCAAACACATGGGAATGGGCTAGAGTGAACGAGTGATCAAGTTATCTTAGTTACCTAGGTTTATGAGCTGTTGCTCTTGCTAGAATTATGAACTTGGAAATTGTATCTTGCCTCTTAAGACTGAAGAATGTTGTAAAACTTTATTTCGATGAAATAAAACATCTTTTATTCTTATCTCTCCTTGTGGTTTGGACCCTTTTATTCATGCTCTGATCGACTTGAGTGCTTCGACTCGTCGCGTCTCGATTTTTGCACGTCAGGATGTGACAGTTAATTACATCCTTCTGAAAGAAGGAAAATCCTTGATTAATCGTCAAAGTAGAAGAGCCCTCGGGGCCGAAGAAAATGTATGAAAGTAATGTTTGTTTCGTAAAGCATGATGCAGCACATGCAAGCATGCGATGTAATATGATTTATTAGATCAGCTTTCGGTATGTGGCAGAGAACTTTTAGGTCATAATACCTCCTCACGCTTAGTGACAGCTTTCGGCCAGGCCTAACCCGACTTTCAGCTAGTCACCATTTGATATATTGGAGAACCGGGCAGGTGCGAGTGTTCATGCACGGGTTCATACAAGTGAGTACGAAGCGCATAGCGGTTTATTCTTTTTATTTGAGGATTAAGAGTGGAAGTTGGCTTTGACGTTATTCAATTATTTATTACTTTATATAATCATTTATTTGCATGCTTATTCAACAAACTCAAAGAAAATTTCGGCAGCACTTCCCTTGTCCTGAAGAGTATCGGGGAGGGTATAGGAGGTTCATCCATCAAAAGTCGAGACGAACTCCGAAGAGATGGTCATGCCTAGATGGCAATCCTGCACCATATGATGTGTGGGGAGCCCGAGGGCTAGCCCTCTAAGTGATCCTTATCACTCACAGGGTTGTCGATCCGTGGTTGCCTTTTTATTTTGAGACAGCGCGTGGCATAGCGGTGCATGCATATGGGCCCACGAGTATGGACCTAGCATGATCGTGTTTGGGAAGACTCATATGTTGCTGGGACGCTGTATGCCTGGAATGGCATTTGTTAATGTTTTATTCCCTTTAGTTGGGTATTCGACTCTCATAATTTGGCACGAGTAGTTGTGAGGCCGTTTACCACCATGGGGGCGGAAACCGAGTAGGAAATCTAAGAAACATGATACAGAATTAAACCGTAGATTCCTAACGGAATTTTGACAGCATCTCCCCCTGCCCCAAAATATGTTATGGGAGGTGTATAAGAGACCCGCCCCCAAAGGGTTGAGACGGGTTCAAAAATAGACGAGTATATCAAAATGCTGGCCCGAACCCAACAGTGGGTAGTGAAGGTTTTGCTGATTACTCTTAGCCCATTTCGGCACCATGGTGTGTACACGAAAGCTCCAAGGAGAGCCAGCACAACCACTGACCGAGGGACCTAAAAGGCTCAGGGCATTATTTACCCTTGAGGGGATTAATGTTGTATTTCCCCGTCAATATCATTGGAGCTCACGCTGTAATGCATGATGAAGCCCCGTGATTTAGTGGGATGATTGGAGCTCCCGGGAAGGTGTGGGATAACACAGCCTCTCAGTTTAATTTCGACAACATCTCCCCTTGTATTGGGATATGCCGAGAGGGGTATAGGAAACCGTCCGCGGAGAGTCGGGACGGAGTCCGTGACATGCGGGCATACCGAAGCTTGAGAGCCACAAGGGGTCGAGGCACAATGAGACACTATTCGCCATCGAGGTAATCCATTCATTATTCCCCGAATGAGGCCATCGGAGAGCACACTATAGCAGACGGCGGATCCCCGTGACTCGGTGGGGTAGTTGAAAAGTATGATGCAATATTATAAAATTCCCCCTTGAATTAATTTCGACAACATCTCCCCTTATCTCGCGATATGCCAAGGGATGTATAGGATACCCGTCCACTGAGAGCCGAGACGGGTCCGTAACGAACGGGCATATCGGAGCCCGAGAGCCGAGAGGGCCGGGGGATGAAGCACTATTTGCCATAAGGCGGTTTATTCATTATTTCCCTGACGAAGTCAGCGGAGAGCACACCATAGTAGATGGTGGATCCCCTTGACTCAATGGGATAGTCGAAAAGTATGATATGATATTATAATCCCCTGACTTAATTTTGGCAGCATCTCCCCTTATCTCGGGATGTGCCAAGGGACGTATAGAAAACCCGTCCACAGAGAGTCGAGACGAGATCCGTAACAAATGGGCATGTCAAAGCCCGAGGGCCAAAAGTGTTAGGACCACCAATTGGGCACTAGCCCAATTGGGTACAATTCAGGCCCATCAACACAATGAACTAGAAATATAAACAGATTATTAAAGGATGTTTAGGGAGTTCATAACTTAACGTAGGAAGGTCAGAATTAGTCAAAACCAAAGCCCATGCAACGACCATTGGGTAAAGAACAACTTGTGTGAAGATTGTAACTTCTGAAAAATAGGCCTAGTAAGGGATAAGAGGGAGTTTATGATAATAGGTTGAAACAGTTACAGTAAACACTATCACATGTTGCAATAAGGATATCTTGGCCCATAGTTATCCAAATGGCTTGAAACTAGTCCATTAGAAAGCTTGGGCCCTTAACCCAAAATCCTCCATTGAGATGGAAACCCAATTCGCACCAGAACCTGAGGTTCTGAGCCCTTTGTCACCAACTATCATGGAGAGTGTAACTATTGAGAGAATTTGAATGTAAATTGTTAGAAATTCATAACTTCATTTGTGGATAATTAAATGACCTAAAACCAAGGCCATAATCTTGAATGGGATGTTAGCTACATCTTCTATGTTGAGTTCGAAGCCAAATTCGGCTTGGATACTAAAGTTATACCCGAATTACCTCGGGCTACCAAAAGGTCGTGACTGGAACGGGGGAGAATGAACATTAATTTTGGAAAAATCATAACTCATGCTAGGGTTGATGAAATTCAATGAAACCATATCCCAAGGTTAGATTAGAAAGTCCTCTTGATTTCATCAGAAGATGTTCCACCCCATATCGTGACAGAAGAGCGCGTCCACCTGCATTTATGGTAGGTAGTCAAAGGGTCGCGTCTGTTCAAATTGAAAGGGTGCATGGCCTTAACTTCTCTCCAACCAGCGACCTTGGGAGCGGGATTATGCCTTGTTGGCCATGGTCAAACCCTAGGGTGGCCTAAAATCCATATAAGAAGGTGGGTCTCTTGGGTAGTAAGCCTTTAGCAACCATTCTCTTCAGCTCTCCACCAACTTCTATCTTTCTTACGTGAGAAGAGGGTAAGGGACCTCGACTCTGCGTGGGAGGATGATCCGACGCATGGGGGACCATTCTGCTATACCCTAGGATGAAGGTGTTGAGTCTCTCCAAGTGATTTTGATGATAACAAAATCTTGAACTCAGTTTTCATCTCATGCCATGTCAAAGTAATCACGAGCAAGCTTTGAATGTGTTTAAGGCCACTTTGTGTAATGCTAAAAGCTTAAATGAAAGAATGGATATGACGCTCAAATGAACATCTCGAAACACATAATCAAAGCCAAATTAAAACCAAAATGCATGAATTGAATGAGGACATGAAGCTCTTGTCATATGGATATGATCTACTAGGCTAACCGTTCTATTTCTGTAGGTTTTTCAGAATTCGGTCAACCTGACCAGCATGGGAGGTCGACCTAATATCCCAGAGCTAAAAAATCTATAAAATTACAGAGTTCGGTCGACCTCCCCCACTGGACCGGTCGACCGATCCTCCCAGCAATGAAACCTTCAAAACCTGTAAAAGTTAGGTCGACCGCCCTATGTCTCCTGGTCGACCGAACCCTCCGAGGTAGCAATTGTTGACTTTGTGTTTCTCAACGTGGGAAGCCCTTCTCCTTAGATTTTTTAATCCCAAAGCCACCAGACATGCCATGATTTGTGGATCTGGTTCCTGGCTTGTCTCTTAACCATTTAAGTTGTATAAAAATATCTCATTGGGGTCAAAAAACCTTAATCACAAAAGGGAGATCAAAGGGGGCTGCCAAGGGAGAAAGAGTGCTACAGGAAGATCTCCATTAACAGTGTTTTGTCCAAGCATTCCTCATCAAATCTCAAGTATTTGAAGATCATTCTTGAAGCCATTCAAGTAGAAATCGAGCTGAGAAGCAAGCTTCATCAATGACTCTCTTCATCCACTAAGGGGGAGCTTAAATTAGAACTTTTCTTTTGTGTTTCCTTTTCAATCTCTTGAGCTTCAAGGGTTGTTATTTGTAATCTCTAAACACTCGTGTGTGTGTGTGGATCTTCTTAGATCCATGTGTGTGTGTGTGTTTGATTTCTGTCAGATCTGTGTGTGTTTCGGTGATCTTGCACCTTTGTTGGAGTTCCTACACTCCTACTTGTGTGTGTGTGTTCAGATCTTGTAATCCCTTACAAGATAGTGTGTGAATCCTCACAGTTTGTGAGGGGTGGACATAGGTTGCCGTTGTTGCATCCGAACCACCTAAAAATCGTTGTCTCTTGTTTGGTTAGATACATTTCTCTTATCTCCATTCTGTGCAAGCACACACGTAGATTAGATCTTTTGTATATTGAGTTGGATCTAGCATAACTTATAGTCTTCACATCAGATCTCTGGTATATTAAAAGGTAGTTTCGGATCGACAAGGCAAATCTTGTCAGGAAGATAACACCTTGTGTGAGTAGAATCTTTGGATTCACACCTCCGCCACAGTACCAAGGATCTATTGTGTGTGATAGATTTTATTAGATCTAGCAGTCTCTATATAAATTTGATGTGACACAACCTAGGACTTAAGCAAACAAGCACAATCGCAATCAAACGGACCGATGTCGGCGACCGCTCACCCGATGCTCACCAAGACCCGGGGTAACTTGGCAATGCCAAGTGGAGGTTGTGTGGGCTGGGCCCTTGCTGGTAGAGGGCCAGCAAGGCCTAAGTTGATTTCCAAGGGTAATGGCAGCCCAATTCAAGGGAGCCGACGTCGTGCCGAGGGCACGGGTTCCACTCTTTTCCCACGGTGATCACTTATAGCAAAGGAGCTTAAGGATCGGGCTCTCATTCACGGCCAGCGAGTTTATGAACTAATATTGAAAGAACAAGCACAAATTAGAGCAAAGTTTGGAGCACTTACTCGACTGGTTTGAAGAAACCGGTCCCGCTCGGAGACGAGGGCGAGCGGGGAGGCGGGTGGATCCCCACACGCCGCGTCGGGGTAGCTTGACCTGCCCAAATGATTACAATACTACACCTCTCGCAGGAGGGGGATCTTGGGGTGGGGGTTAAGTGATTTTACAACTAAAACTACCTCCACACAGGGAGGGGCCTTCAGCCGGCCAAGCAGAGAGGGGAACTTGAGGGAGGAACACCGAAGATTTGAGGTCGCCGGTTCTGTCCACGTTCTGTGGGTGCTGACAGATGATCAAAGAAATGGTTGTTGCGACTGATGCCGAATGTTTTTGGGGATGAAACAACCTAGAAAATCTTCGTACGAGGCCAGGGAAGTCGTCCAAATTTTATTGATTTCTTATAGCTCCGATGCTGGTATGGGTGGAGGCCCGAGCAGGGAGGCAGATTCCTGGACTGGTAGCTTCTGGTGGCCAACAGCAGATTGAAGAGGATGCCCCGTCAGGTACCGAACTCAGAATCAATCACCGCCAGAGTTTTTGGAATTGTGGACGAGTCCTCTTCGTATAAAAACTGACGGGGAAGCCAAACGATGCCGAAGAAGACCAGAGGACTCTGAAAACTGATGACAGGTCGGTGCAGGCTGTGGGAAGCAGAACTGCGTACCCGAGGGAGAAAAATGATAACTCTGGCCCAAGATGTCGATTATAGTTCCACTTCTTGATTCTAAAAGTAGACAGGAAGGCGAACAACTTTGCAGAAGAACTTGTGGCCTGAATCTTCCAAGGTTCATCGTGGCAGAGCTTCTAATACGGCTCAGGTGCTCAGCAGGGGTAGCTCTGCGCAGTTGTGGGAGAACGGATCTCCTGGTCAGGTCGGAGCTCGGAAGGGGACGAGACCACCGCCGTTGCGAAGAAGACAGGTAGACGCTTCCGTGGATACCTCTTGGGCCTTCAGATTCTCTAGGATGTGGTCGGGGTCGCCTCTGTAAGCTGATACTCTTCTGCTGCCAGTTAACTGAAAACTGGAGGTTGAAGATGGTGGGGGGGAAATGGGGTATATGGTGGGGGAAATAGAGGTGGATGAGTGTGGGGAGAACCCTGGCTGTGAGGGGGTCTAGGAGGGGGTGTTCTAAGGTGTGGGAGGGGAAGAATAGGGTCTGGAAGGTGGTCTACCAGGTGGTGGGGGGAGGAGCTACGAATTTTGGCTTGGAGGGAGAAGGAGGAAGGTGGGGGGGCACAAGTGGGTGGAGGGCATGTGAGTTTGAATTTCCTTTAATGTGGGGTGATCAATGGTGGTCTTGGGATGGGAAGAGGTGCCTTGAGAAGGTGGAGGGCTGTTTTGGATAGTGGGAAGGGTGCTTGGGGAAGTGAGTGGGGTAGTTGGGGGTTGGGAGGTGGAGCTAGGATTGGTGGAAGCTCTCTTGGGACTAGGGGGTGGAGTAATGGGGTGTGTGGGGAAGGGGAGTGGCCTTTAATCGGGGTAGGTGGGAGAGTGGTGGTTGGAAAGGGAGGAGAGAGAAAATTTTCGAAATTCGGTGTGAAGGAGAGGGAAAGGGGAATGAAAAAGAGAGATTAAGAGAGGGATGGGTGGGGAATCTCTTCCCTAGGGTCTCTCACCCAAAAAATGGAATCTCTCCACTAGATAAGAAGTGTAAACTCTCAAAATGGCAAGTTTTTCATTCATTGATTCATTAGTTGAAATGGGGGGAATGGGGTCCTATATATAGGCAACCCACATTTCTACAAAAGTCTCTGACTCTTACTACAATGACCAAAGACCAAGGGGGTAGGGGCGCCCCTGGGCCTAGCCCAAAGAATTGGGCCCAATAACCATTCTAAACAATCTAATGACACTTAACCTAGGGGAATAAACAAAAGACCTAGGGACATGACTCAAATAAAAGGGAAAATACATCAAATGACTCAAATAAAAATTATATAGGACTCAAAATTAAATAACTAGACTATGCCGAATGCAACCGGGGCGAGGAGACGAGCTGTGAACGTGGGAATGGGGGGTGATGTCCCCATCATACTCCCGGGGTGCGGAGAACTCGACTCCGTCGAGTAAGTGTCCTTCCCTCCTTGGAGGGTGTAGAAGTGGTACTACCCATAAGTCTTCCGAACGAGACCGATCCATCCACCTGCCGAGATAGCGCTCATATACCTTGCTCCTGGTGGTAGTGACCTGTTCATCCAATATTCGTTCAATGCGCTCACGCTGGGCTCTCTTGGCTGGTGGTCTCTCCTCACAGGTGGGAGCTCTCTCAATGGAGCGAATAGGCTCAATATCCTCATTGGGTCCCACCGTGGGTCCCTTATATGGCACTAGGTCGGCTGCATTGAATGTGGGACTCACTCCATACTCTTTGGGGAGATCTAACTCATCGGCATTAGCACCAATGCGCCTCAGGACCTGGAAGGGACCAGCCCCACGTGGCCTCAAGTTGGAGATGACTACCGGGGAGAGCCTCTCCTTCCTCACCATCACAAAGTCACCCACATGGGATTCTTGGTGACGCCGAAGGGAGTCAGCCTGCCTTTTATAGATCTCATTTTCCTTGCTAATGTGCTTGCGAAGGTTTTCATGCAATTTTGTGAATGTTGACATTCTAGGGGTGATGGGTGGACCTGGACAACCATAGATGGACCTATCATGCCATGATGCCATATGGACCTTGATGAACCTTGGTGGGCCGGGGCAACCAAAAGTGGCCCTATCAAGTATGGACTTTCTAACAAAGGTTGGAGGGCCGGGGCATCCGTAGGTGATCCGGTCATCTATGGGGGTGACAAATGCCGGGGGACCCGGACATCCAAGAATGCTCCTATCATGCTTAAGACTCATGATGAGTGAAGGTGGACCATTACATCCGAATTTGGACCACTCATGCTTTCTACTTGACATGTGGGTGATATGAATGAATGGACCCAACATAGTGTTCATGCCAAGTGGTGTGGTAAGCCTAGACACATGCATATTTTTCCTATGGGTGACTTCCATGTGTATAGGTGTGGGACAACCTTTGAACTCCCATTAGAAAGGGTCGAATGGATCTAAGAAGGTGGTCATCATGGGGTGGAGCACAACCTTATTACCTAGGGATATGTGGCCCAAGGTCATGGCTCCCAAGGTGTAACGCGGGTCTAAGATTGAGTGGATTGGGTCAAACATGGTGAGTTGGTGTAGGGAAATGTGGGTGGTGGATAAAGTGTTTGGGTCACACGAGTCTCTTGACTCCCATTGGAATGGATCATATGGATCATAGAATGGGTCACCTAGGGGGAGTAACTCCATGTCCTCAATATCCTCAAAAGGTTCTAAGTCATCCTTCTCCATGATAGTTGGGCCAATGTTTTTGGCAAGTGGGTCGGCCATGAGTGGAGGGATTGGCTTTCTACCCGAGATAAGAAGCTCTAAATCGAGGAGAAGGTTGGGCTCATCGGGTGCAGGGAGGAATAGAAGGAGGTCGCTAGTGTAGCAACCAATGGTGCAAACTGAGGTGATAGACCCTATGCATAGGTGTAGGAGGCTAAGGCTCCTAGGTTGTTCGACTATAGGGGCCAACATGCTAGTCATCTCTAATTGCCATGCTATGCCCTTGAGAAGGTCCTCTAAGGTCTCCACTTGATAGGATGCTTGGATTGTGGTGTGATAGGAGAAGAAGGGCACTAAGGGAAGGTCTTGTTCTATGGGAGGGAAAACATGGGCCGTGATCTCTCTAATTGGGCTCTCCTTTAGCCAACTAACAATAGGTTCTCCTAAGATGAGCTCTGCCCCAACGAGAGAGGGTGGTGTAAGGTAAAGACCATTGTGTGAGGTTTCTTCTTCAACTTGGACTTGGGTTTCCTCCAAGGTGGGGGGTGGGTTTGGAGTGCTCACAACTATTAGATCGGGTATGAGTTCTTCTACCAAGGAGGTGAGGGGGTCTTTTGGGGTGATGAGGGTTGGTGTGTGGTGCTCCCGGGGTGGAGGGTAAAGGGAAACTTGGATTGAGATTGGTAGAGTGGGGTTTGGGAGTGGAAGTAGTGGAGGCCTAGGTTGGGGTAGGATTGGGGTTGGAAGTGGAAGGTGGGTTGGGTGACAAGATTTGGGTTGATGGGTTTTGGGGGGTGTACCCTTTTTAGGGGACGATGGAGGGGTAGTGGTGGGGACCAAGGGGAGATGCGGGGTATGGGTTTGGTGAGGGATTGTGGAAGGGGGTTTTGGTTGGAGTGTGGGGACCCTTAGGAGATTTGGTGGAGTGGTGGATGCTTGGTTTATTTGGGCCTTAAGGGAGAGGACTTGGTGGCGAAGTGTAGTTATGATGGTTGAGAAGTGATTTGTTGGGAGTGGTGGGGGAGGAGGCCTAATGGTGATATCAAGTTGGTCGGATGGGGATGGAGGAGTGGTAGTGCACCTCGGGCTAGGGGTGTTTGAGTAGAAAGGGTGGGAATATTTGGGGATGTAGATTTTTCTAAGTTCTTTCTTCATATCATCCCATGAGGAAATGGGTTCTTGTTTCCTAACGTCCTTTAAGCCCACTATGTTCCTCCATTTTTCCTTGGCTTGACCCCGAAATTATCCCATGGCAACGCTGACTCTTGCGGGTCCATAAACCATAGTTCTCTCAAAGTGTTTTTCCATGGTGACCTCCCACTTTAGGTAGGCACTAGAGCATGATCCATCGAAGAGGAGATCCTCAAAAGAGATTATGTCAAATGGAGGGTTGATCGGTCCCTTATGGGGGGTCGAGTGGGATGAATGTGACCAAAGAGAGGTAGCCATGTTGATGAATGCAAATGTGCCCAAGGACTAGACTTAGTAGAGACAAGTCCAAAACTTGCTCTGATACCAATTGATGTGACACAACCTAGGACTTAAGCAAACAAGCACAATCGCAATCAAACGGACCGATGTCGGCGACCGCTTACCCGAAGCTCACCAAGACCCGGGGTAACTTGGCAATGCCAAGTGGAGGTTGTGTGGGCTGGGCCCTTGCTGGTAGAGGGCCAGCAAGGCCTAAGTTGATTTCCAAGGGTAATGGCAGCCCAATTCAAGCGAGCCGACGTCGTGCCGAGGGCACAGGTTCCACTCTTTTCCCACGGTGATCACTTATAGCAAAGGAGCTTAAGGATCGGGCTCTCATTCACGGCCAGCGGAGTTTATGAACTAATATTGAAAGAACAAGCACAAATTAGAGCAAAGTTTGGAGCACTTACTCGACCGGTTTGAAGAAATCGGTCCCGCTCCGAGACGAGGGCGAGCGGGGAGGCGGGTGGATCCCCACACGCCGCGTCGGGGTAGCTTGACCTGCCCAAATGATTACAATACTACACCTTGTAGATCGTGATAAATCCACACATGAAGAAGAGTTGTTTAAATATGAGAAAGCATAATAAAAAAAATAGGGGGAGAATGATATAATGATATGGAAAAGAAGCACGTGGTGCTACTAAAGAGGGTGATCGCCAGAGGGGTTACCTCAATAAGAAACAAAGAAGATCGCGAATACCTGGTGGAAAAGAAAGCGCGGGCTGGATTGTGAATCCTTCCTCCTCCTTCAATCGGCCGGCCGATGAAGGGGGTTTTTCTTTATTGATTACCTTGCAAAAGGGACAAAACACACAAGCAAAAGAAGTGGATCAGCCAAGTGAATGTAGTATCAATCCCAAAGATGATATGATGATGAAATAAGAACAAAACTTGCGCACCTTTCTTTTTTTGTTTTAAAACCTCTAAAGAAATAGGGAAGGAGGAGATATGATGCTAATGCAACCGTAAAAGAAGAGAGAGAAAAAAAACACAGTAGACGTGATGACGCTAATGTAAAAAAGAAGAAAAATAACACAGTGGACGTGATGAACGATTGATGAAGACAAAACAACACAAACAGAATAAAAGAACCCTGCTGTCCCTGACGACAGTAAAGGGGAACCAAGGTGGACGCGGTCGACCGGAAGCAGAGGAAGCAGAGGAAGTAGAGCCCTTTCTAAACGATCGCACAGGAGGAAGATGAAGCTCTGTAACCTCCGAACCCGTAACCCGTAAACCTCTGTCTAACCTGTGAACTCTCTGACCCGTCAACCCTTGCCTAGATCTACCAGAGCATCCTTTTATAAGATTTCAATCGAAGATAAGCTCAAATTTAGGAAGATATGGATAGGCAATGATCAAAGGAGGCAGGACTCTAACTCCAATTCGAGCAAGGAGA
Organism: Amorphophallus konjac; assembly: GCA_022559845.1. Classification (NCBI taxonomy): domain Eukaryota; kingdom Viridiplantae; phylum Streptophyta; class Magnoliopsida; order Alismatales; family Araceae; genus Amorphophallus; species Amorphophallus konjac. Next base: position 144,288,615 of record CM040120.1, read on the forward strand.
CCATTGGAGGCAGGGAACTACTCAGGAAAGATGAGTTTAAGCAGGACACGACAGGGAAGACACGACCTTCAGAAGAGCGTCAAATCAGAAATTGACGACCTACATCAAGACGCTACTCAAAACACGACCACGATCAAGGGCGTCACTTCTTGGACTAAATTTGGTAATAAAACTTACTTTATTTGAAAATTATGAGAACACGCCTGAGATGAAGGCGTTAATTGAAACCACGCCCTGAGGAAGGACGTTACTCAATAATTTGAATTTATTTTGAATTTATTTTGAAACCGGATAATACCAGGAATTGAGGCCCTGACATTTGGCCGTCCTTTCTTTTGAACACGCCCTAGATAAGGTCGCTATATAAAACACGCCCCTCCTCAGGTCGCGAATCACAAAAATGCAAGAACAAATCAAAAAAATACACAAAAATAGAAAAACTTCATATTATGAATGTATTGAAGTTCACTTTGGGGCGTCAACATAGTGACATGAGATTTGATCAGCATAGCGTTAATTTTGGCGTGTCTACAGTTGCCCCGCCTTGGCGTCTACTTTGCAAGGGAGTGAGACGAAATGGAGTGAAAGTGCAACAAACGGAATGAAGTAGAGCGAACTGATAAGTAGATGCCAAGGTGTGATGTGACACGCCTCAGATACTAAGCATTGGAAATCTTTCCAAGATTCAAAGTGAAACAACTCCGAGTGATTCCAAGAAAGCATCGATTTGCTGGATAAAGGAGATTAAACTAAGCAAGTAAAAATGTGCGCATGGCACGATAAAGAGACACCATTGGAGAGCGGTTACCAGCCAACGTGGACGTGCTACAACCAAGGTGGATTTGCAGAAAAATAAAGGGAATTGAGATGAAGATCCAACAAAGGGACATTTTCAAAGAAATCAGCCTGAGCGGCTTCAAAGAGAATAAAGTACTCAATTTGGAATGGAATGTCTCATGTCACTCAATCAAGAGCGAGTGACCTTCATTACTACCATAATATGAAGATTTTCAGCATGAAGCTCAAAGTCCTACATGATGCATGCTGGGCTAAAAGGAAAATATAAGACAAACTAAAAGATAGAAAATAATCAAGGATAATATTGCTAAGCCATCTAGATTTTGTCAAGAATCCAGATCTCTGAGCTGACACTAAGCCGAAGCCCGTTTGTCCACGCATCAACTCAGAAAAGTGGAACCATCGTCCCAGACCTTTAATGACTCAACGGCCTATCCGTGTGATCAAGACTTTCCTAGAATTATCACCGTTTTTGATGAAGGGGAACTCAAATTCCAGGTTTATCAGAACCACCAGGTCCCTGATATGCTATAATAGCGTAGATACCATATAATAATAATGCTTACAACAAGATGATTGTTACTTCCACATTAATCCGGATATCTCAAAACCTGCAATCTTCTGCACTTGAAAAGTTCATTAGCTCTCTCAAAATTTCAATATAAATAATCCTCAATTCAAAGCATAACATGATCATAAGTGCTAAATAAAATAGAATTCCAACGAAATAATAGCACTTAAGTTCATCAGAGCACGTAAGGAAAGAAATTCATAAGCTCACAAATTCACGCCTGGACCAAACGTCGTCAAAACATGAAAGGCGCCTTATAATGAGGGCGTCAAAATGATAAACACGCCTTCCACTGAGGCGTTACATGCACCAAGGGTTCAAGAAGAAAACGACCCTGGAAAGGGCGTTACACAAAACACGACCTCAGTCAGGTCGTCAATTCAACAATTGACGCCCTAACAGAAGGCGTTAATTAAGCACGAACTTCCGTTCCGATACGCAAACTAAACCCAGTCCTAATGGCAATCAACTTGCTAACTCCGAACAGCCTTAAGACTCCCCGGACTCCTATAAAGGGAAGGCAAATTCCTCAAATCAATCAAAGCAACCTTCGGAGCTCTGTTCTTCTGCTACTTCTTCTGTCTGTTCTTCTGCAGGCACCGCAACCATCCGAGCTTCCTCCTGCAACAGAAGATGGAGAGGGCACTTAAGAGATCAAGGTCCTCAATTCCCAGATTAACCGAGATTAACGGGCATATTAGCAGCCGCATTGCATTAAATCAGGTAAGGATAAAATCCTTCTGTTCCTGTCTTCTCTTGTCTTTACTGAAACATTGTATTCTCTTCTGTATGCATATTCATTCTTCTTTCTCTGCATTGTTCTTCCTTTCTTCCTTCCACAGGACTACCCAAATGTCCCAGGAGCAAGGAGATTTACAAAAATTAAGTGGCTGCCTCTTATACTCTCCAAATTTTCTTCAGACATGAGAGTCTATTTAACAAGATGGCATCTTTTGGGTCTAGTTACCCACGCCAAACATTACGACCAAGTTCACCTTGATTGGGCTGCCATAGGGGCTCTAGTAGAGATAGGGCATCCTTCCACCCATACCTTTCTTTTCTCTACTTTTGAAGCCACGATCCTATTAGAAGAATTCGAGATAATCTTAGGCTTAAAGAGAACGAAGCAAGGAGATGAGGAAAAGGTGGCCATCATGCCAAAACCAATTTCCTCTCATGAGCTATTAACAAGCTTGATATCTAGCCCCAACCTAGTGAATCAGATCAAAGCTACTAAAGGAATCAATCTTCTAAAGCTCGCCTCATGGGTGTACAAGAGAGCGGATCAAGCTAAAGAAGATGAAGAGATAGAGCGGGTAGCAAAGGCCTTCGTGGTGTGCTTAGCAGGAGCACTCCTATTCCCATCCACGGAGGACATTCTAGAAGAGGCTCAATTAAGCACTATAGCGAGCTTATGGGAAGGAGATAGAGTTGGATCGGTGATTCTAGCCTATCTCTATAGCGGGCTTACCTCGGCGGCGATGGGAAGGCCCATCTACGGATGCATGCTAGCACTCTCTAGTTGGGTAGACCTCCACTTCAAGTTCGATCCATGTGATGAAACCCAACAATCCTCCAGAATCTTCTCAAAAAGCCCACTCTCTTATATGACCGGTTCACTTGGGATAAGCAATAGAGTGACGAACCGGATTTCTCAAATTAAGAAGAGAGCGGAATGGAGAGAGCACCTCAAAGCAATGCCAAAGAATCTCTTCACTTGCGCCCCGGGAATACTCAAGACTCAAGAAATCCGTGCAAGATTTTCTCCCGGCACGGACCTTCGACTCATAGGCGCTTCAGAATTCGTCTTGTACAATTCATACCGATGCCTCCTTCAACTCGGGCTTCCACGGCGAGTATTCGAGGACCCATCACACCTCCCTCCTATCAAGAGACGGGACCTTGGCAGCAACGAAGATGGTGAAGAATGCACAACTATTCAAGCTCTATGGAAAATCAACAAGGCTCATCATCCTGTGGAGAGCTTAGAAGAAGACAGAGATGAATGGAAATCTTATGTAATAGCTCTGAGGAAACTGAGGCACAAAATGACTCATTAAGCATTGTAATTTTTTCCTTCCAATAAATCAATGATATTTCCTTTGATTGAGCCATCTTATTGTGTTTCTGAATAACTCTTCCAACGTTTTATGATTATGTTGCAAATAACGACTCAGGCAATGTCATTAATTCACAAAAGGACGCCTCAGCACAGGTCGTCTCCCATGATTGATCGCTCATAACTGACGCCTTCACAAATGGGCGTTAACTGAAAAATGTCCTAGGACAAGGCGTTAATTCGATTCATATTCCAAAATATATTCGTTGAAATCCCAAAAGTAACGCCTTCATCAAAGCCACGTTTCATATAAATAACGCCTCAATCATAGTCGTTACTCAAAAATAGTAATGATTATTCCCATCAAATCAATCAATTGCCATTAAATGCGTCTGACGACGGTTATCATTCCCCATGCAAACAAAAATAACGCCTTAAGAATTGTCGTCAATTATTAAGAAACGCCTTGATGTCCGTCGTTGATTCCACAAGACGTGGCCTTCCTTAAGTCTTGATTTCTTTTTGACCGTTCGACTTAGCTTTCCCTCCTTCCATCTTCTTCCTCCGTTCTCTTTCCCTCTTTTCTTTCTTCTGCAACCCTAACCGAGAACCCCCTCCCCCAATCTCTCTCATTCTCTCTCCCTTCTACACCCTAGCCCTAAGCTATGGCCGGTGGCGCACCCAAACGGCAGCGGGTGACCGCCCCCGAGGTCGTTGACCTGGGTGATAACGCCCACGGCGAGGAGGAAGCCCCTCCCGCGGCGGCGGATGAAGACGCACCGGTGGTGGTGGCCGATTGTGTTTGGAGCCCCACTGGGCTACGAGTTGTGGGTGCTGCGGAGAGAGTTCTGCGACTTCCCTCCCTCGCTGGTATGAATGTTATGCATTTTTTTGTTTGCTTTGAATTTGTTATGATGATGATGAAATGATGACATGTATGTTTATGAATGCAGGTTCAGTGGAGACCCTATGAGGGGATGACGGACGAGGGCCAGCCTTGGGTCGTAGCGGACCGTCCTCGTTTTGAGCGTGAGCTTTGGGTTCACTGCTTGAGCGAGATCGAGCCATTACGGCTTAGGTTGGTGATGAGGACGCTGGGCCTCCACCAGGAGTGGGTAGAGGTAGGCGAGCCGCGAGGCATCGGGAAGAAGACACGCGGTCGTACGAAGGCGACCGACTGGAGGGTGCGGTTCGAGGAGCAGTACGCCGACTGGCAGCGAGGCGGGACTAGAGTCACATCTCGCGCGACTGACAGCTCCGAGTACCTCCGGCGCTACTGGGAGGTATACGCCGGCCGACCCCAGATGAGGGTCTTAGGGGTATGTATGAATGCAATTATTTCTAAATTAAATGCAAATGCTTATGTTTCTATCATGTGACTAATATGTAATGAATGCAGGATGCGCGGGACTTAGCGGCGATGGATGCCCAGGCCCACCTACACAGCTTGGAGGACCAGCTGGCCGCCACACGGGCTGACCTAGAGACCCTGGTGAGTGTTTAAATTATTTCTATATGCAATTGTATATATTTTGTTGAATTATTGATGATTAGCCACTGACGATCTCAATGAATGCAGCGTGCCCAGCAGGGAGCAGTGAGGAGAGACCCAGGAGAGGCCTCCAGCTCGAGAGGGCCCAGTGCAGAGGTGACTGCACTGACAGAGCAGCTAGCCGGAGCGATCGCACGAGCCGAGGCAGCAGAGCGCGATCTCGCTTCACGGGTAAGTTCCAAAACATAAATCCATTCAAATATTGATTATATAATTGTGCACTGGTGAAATTCATTTTACAGACTGAGGAGCTTCGAGCCGCTCTTACCTGCGTTGATGAGGGCTTTCGTGCGACGAGCACACAGGTGAGTGGTTCAATCATATATTGCTTGAATTGAATCATTGCATTAATTATGGAATTGATGATTTACTTACCTGTTTGCAGACGACTCAGCTTCAGGCGGTACGTACCGAGTTGGTGATCCGCGATCAGCGGATCTCGGAGCTAGAGAGGTCCCTGAGGCGACGAGAGGAGCTGCCTCAGGACGTGGCTGAGCTGCGGGTGGCTCTTGAGCTGGAGCGACAGGAGCGTGCCCGGGAGCGCGAGGAGCGTGCACGTGAGCGAGAGGAGTACCAGGCGGAGCGTGCTCAGTACCAGGAGCAGGTAGCAGAACGTGAGCGAGAGCTGGCAGACTCGAGGACCCAGTTGATCCTTTCTCAGGAGCGGCTACGAGTGTCTGAGGAGCGTCTCCAGCGAGGGCGTGAGCGAGCACGGGCTGCGGGGTACTCCTTCACCAGCTCCACCTTTGTGGCGGGCTCTTCCCTCTGAGAGAGGAGCGAGGCAGGGGGTCAGGCTCGAGTTCCAGCTTCTTCTCGGGGGCCCATGCCTCCTCCACCAGCGCCAGCTCGGGACGGCGAGGAGGAGGTTGAGAGTAGGAGAGAAGAGGGTGGAGGCGAGAGCTGAGAGACCTACTTGTACTCCTCCACTCTCACACTTGTACATGATAGACATTCATGATGTATATATATATATGAGATTGACATGCTTTTGTTACCTGAGCACTTTGCGTGGTTGTGGCCTTGTATTTGTGTACTTTCCTCTTTCCACGTTCTGCTTTGCCCTGTTTCTGCGACTGTAATCCACACTTTGAACAAACAGGTTAATTCATTTGTTCGACTTGACCCTTTGCTCAATAAGCAAGGGGTGCCTTTACTTTTGACCTGGATAGCGAGTCAAGGGGCCAAGCCTTTAATCAAATAAGGCAAAATAAAATAGCGGATAGCGGGGAGATGCATCATGCAAGCACGCATATGCAAACCATAAATAAAAGATGCCCATGCAGAAATGCAAGCATACATCGTGAAGAAATGCATTTTTTTTCTTTTTTCACTCATTTACATTTTTTTGTTATTTTTCTTGAAAAATGCGCCTTAGAGTAGGTCGTGGTTCGCATAAAGAGGCCCTAGAAGACGACGTGAATTTGAAAAGGAAATCTGATTTTTGATAAAGTAACGACCTGCTCAGAGACGTTATTCAGAAAGAGATGACCTAATCTATGACGTTAATTCTATAACAAGCGCCTTAGCCAAAGGCGTTAATTGAATTATTCTACAAAAAAGGGTTCACAAGGCTATCAAGACCACGGGTCCTACACGGTCACCATCTAAAATTCATTAACCTTTCTTGAGTAATTAAAGGGGGTTGACGTGGTCATAGTTGACTTGTATTCGAGATTTCGCACAGTGCAATTTCTTTACTCCGGTCTTCACCATCCTGCCAGTTCGTGACTTACCACATAGAAAGGATGGAAGAAAATATAAGGGAAGCCCATAAGGGATTCTGAGATGCTCAAGGTAAAGTTACCTCCCCTACCCTATGCCTGTTGGGGTTCGGTCTTTGGCGTAGGGAAATTTGTTGCCTTTTGCCCCTTTTATATTGTACGCATACGCCCAAGGTTTTCCTTGCGGGGACTTTGCCCTCTTGACATGCTTTTCTTTTCACAACTTGACTTTCACTTTAGAATTTGATTTGCATTGATGAATAAAAACCTAATTGTACTTGGGCTTTCGTGGCATTTGCTCCCTTTTGGGCCCTGACTTCCACCTACTAGAGCGGCGGATAGGCTTGGCGTGTCTACCCCGAGGCCTCCCTTCCTCCCTTATGGGCCGAAGAAGAAAAGAACGGGTATTGTCTTTCACTTTTAGTCAGGTTTTTGACTTTCCATCGGATTTTTCACTGCTTGAGTTCAAGAATAAAGCGTGTAGTATGTGCGGGAGTCAACCCCCTTTTAAGTTAGCAAGACTGATGAATGAATTCTGAATTTTGACCTTTCGGACCTTGATCCTTCGTGTGCCATGGCACCAATTTTGATCTCTTCTATTTTTTTTTTGCTTTTTGGAATTTCTATATTTTTGTTTGGTTTTTGGAAATATTCCACTTTGTTTTCGATTTTTGAAACAATTTTCATTTTGTTTGGATTTTGAATCAAGGGTAGTATTTCTTAAGATACAAACCATTCCAAGGGTGAGTTAACTCTTCTCCTTCAGCATTAATCAATTTATAAGCATTGCCTGGAAAAACGTCTTTTATAACAAACGGTCCTTCCCAGTTGGGTTGGAGTTTTGAGCGAGGGCCACCCAGCTTTACGAAAATCCTCTTAATTACCATCTCACCGATTTTGAATTTTCTCTCAATTACCTTCTTTTGATAAAAACGCGAGAGCCTGTTTTGATAAACGCGCGCATGCTCAGCGGCGACCAGACGCTTCTCATCTAGGAGTTCCAATTGGGCGAGGAGTGAATCACGACGTTCATCAATAGAAAAATCCTTATCCAATTGTACTCGTAGAGAGGGAATGAGAATCTCATAAGGGACTACCGCCTCCATTCCATAAGTAAGGGCGAAAGGGGTTTGCCCAGTGGGGGTACGAATGGAAGTTCGATAGGCCCAGAGAGCTTCAACTAGCTTGTCTGGCCAGTCCGAAAATTTATTAGCCTCACACGTCTTTTTGACAATTTTTATCAAAGTTTTGTTAGTTGCCTCTACTTGGCCATTGCCCTGCGGATAATAGGGAGAAGAATGATGCAATACAATGTTATACCTGTTGCAGAGATCCTTGATTTCTTGAGAGATAAATTGGGGTCCATTGTCGGTGATGATGGTGCTCGGGATGCCGAACCTTGCGATGATGTTCTTCATTATAAACTTGCAGACGGTTGACGCTTTGATCTCCACGTAAGCTTCCGCTTCTGCCCACTTGGTGAAGTACTCCGTTGCCGTGAGGATGAACGATTTTTGCTTGGTCAGGAGATTCGAATCACCAAGAGGTCCAATGATATCAAAAGCCCACATGGAGAAAGGCCATGGGGAGGATGTAGGATGGAGTGAAGAAGCAGGAGAATGAATCTTATCGGCGTGCAATTGGCACTTAACACACCTTCGAACATAGATGGAACAATCCTCTTCTAGAGTTGGCCAATAGAAACCTAGCCTAAGGATCTTCTTAGCTAGCATCTGGCTGTTCACATGACCACCACACACTCCAGAATGCGTCTCTTCCACAACTTTCCATGATTCATCATCGTCGAGGCATCTTAATAAAACACCGGTGAGTCCTCTCCTACAGAGCACACCTCCAATCAAAACATAACGCTGAGCCACTCTTCTAATTGCTTTCTTTTATTCTGCAGTGGCTTCCTCAGGATAGGACTGATCGTTGCAATATCTGGCAATCTCATAATACCAAGGCTTCTCTTCGTCAGCCAATTCTTCTTCCCAGTCTAAAAGCATGACCTCTTTGCCTTTAAGAGATTCCTTCTGCTTGTCCTTCTCAAGCACCTTATCCCTAATATCGAGGAATGCACGATCCTTGATAGCTGGTGTGTCACGCTGATGAATCAGGGGAACATGAAAATCACACTCAGGAGGGAAGACTAAAGCAGAGGCCAAAGAAGCAAGAGCGTCAGCTAGGATGTTTTGGCTACGAGGAACATGGACGAAGATCAATTTGGTGAAGAGCTTGACATAAGCTGAAGCAAGTTCCTGGTAAGGTTTGAGCTTAGGATTGATAGTGCGGCATTTGACCAACACCTGGCGCAGAATGAGCTGACTATCACCCATAATCCTCAAATGGGTGACACCATATCGATGGGCGGTTTGAAGACCGGCCAAAAGAGCTTCATACTCAGCTATATTGTTGGTGGCGGGAAAAGTGAGCCGAGCAGCAAATGGGATGGTGACCCATTCTGGTGTTAGAAGAACCATGCCGATCCCTCTTCCTTGAGAATTTAGAGCTCTATCAAAATGTAATGTCCACATAGGATCGTGGGGTTGATTAATGGACATTAGTTCTTCATCTGGGAACTCTGAATTGACAGGATCAAAACGAGGTAGAGGGTGATGAGCAAGGTGTTCGGTAATGGCGTAACCTTTGATAGCTTTCTATTGAATGTAAGTGATATCAAATTGAGAGAGGAAGCTTTGCCAGCGTGCTAATCGATCAGTGAGGATAGATTTTTCAAGGAGGAATTTAATCGGATTCATGCGAGCAATGAGGTGAACCTCGTGAGCTAGGAAATAGTGCTTTAACTTCTGAACTACCCAGACTAAAGCAGCGCAAGTCTTCTCCATGGCTGAATACCTCTGCTCACAGGGGTTAAGAAGTTTAGACAAGTAGTATGCTGCCCTCTCCTTACCTTCTTCATCTACCTGAGCCAAGACAGCACCTACGGAGTCATCTAGGACTGAGACATAGAGAACAAGCGGTTTGCCGGGAATTGGCGGCCTCAGGATAGGAGGATTGGCCAAATAATCCTTCAATCCGTCAAAGGCTGCCTGACACTTGTCATCCCAATTAAACTTGACTCCCGGCTTAGCAAGCTCGTAAAACGGCCTACATCTTTGTGAATGCTGGGAAACGAAGCGGCGAATGAATTGTAACCTCCCGATTAATCCTCGAACTTCCTTCAAATTCTTGGGAGGAGGCATATCTCTAATGGCCCTTGCCTTGTTGGGATCAACTTCAATTCCCCACTTGCTAACAATGAAACCAAGCAACTTCCCTGATGAAACACCAAATACGCACTTCTTGGGGTTCATCTTCAACTGATACTCTCGTGATCTTTGCAAGACCTTGGCTAGAACCCCAGGATGTTCAATCCTTGTCCTTGATTTCACAACCAGGTCATCTACATACACCTCAATATAAATATGAATCATGTCATGAAAAATCGCCATCATAGCCCTCTGATAGGTGGCTCCAGCATTCTTAAGTCCAAAAGGCATGACCACATAACAATAAGTACCCCGTGGTGTAGTGAATGATGTCTTTTCTTGATCTTCTTCAGCCAGACGAATTTGATTGTAACCTGAGAAGCCATCCATGAAAGAGAGAGTCTCAAATCCTGCCGTATTATCAATCAAAACATCAATATGAGGGAGGGGGAAGTCATCCTTAGGACACGCACGGTTGAGGTCCCGGAAATCTATACAAATCCGAACTTTTCCATCTTTCTTCATAACCGGGACGATGTTAGCCACCCAATTGGGATAGAGGACAACTCTAACAAATCTAGCCTTATGGAGCTTGTTGACCTCTTCTTTCATCTTTAAAGCCATATTAGGGTGGAAACGCCTCAACCGTTGCTTGACAGGCACAGACCCTGGCTTAAGTGTAAGGCGATGTTCAACGAGCGCAGGGTCTAAACCAGGCATATCTTCATAACTCCATGCGAACGTGTCCTTGTATTCTTGCAGAACCAAAATGAGCGCCTCCTCTTCGGAGGGCGATAAATTCTTGCTTATGAGGACAATCCTAGGGTCTTCCTTGGTACCCAAATTAATTTCTTTGGTAGGCTCTTCTACGGAGGCTGACGGTTCGTCAAATCATCTTATGCCACTAGCAAAAGCATCAGCCTCGTTCTCATATTCTTCATAACTCTCATCCCCCTCTTCAATAGGGTCTTCATCATTCATAATTTCATAGATACCCAAACCCTCATAAGAAACAACAGCATTCTCATATTCTAACTCTGGCAGGATGATTGGATTCTCTATAAATTCAGTAAGAGCTAAACAAGCCTGGCATCTGATAGCTAACTCCAACAGAAACCTATGGGGAATCTGCTTACCCTTGGACTTCTTATGTGAATCTACCCCTTGAATTTTAGCGTTAGCGGAAGAAGAGGAGGAACAACTAGCTTGATCCGAAAAAGGAAGGGAAGGAGGTGAAAAAGTGGATACAGGAGGTATTACAGAGGAAGTCCCCTCACCAGAGGGGGAGAAAAGAGTTAGCAATGAATCTTGAAGGAGCAGCCCCTGGGTCGGGACGCACTCAGAAGAGAAATAGGAGGTCTCCTCAACAGAAATGGAGGATTGGAAATTTGGGAATTTGGCATTTTTTTTTCATTTTTGTCTTTTCCTTTATTTTTATTTTCTGTTTCAAGAAGAAAGTAGTGTGCAGGGAGGATAGCAGGAGGAGTGGAAATTGCCAGATCAAAAAAAGGTTGAATCATTGATGGCCCGCGCGGGGGCGTGATGGAGAGTTTAGAAAATCGCTCGAGGAGCGAAGAAGGAATTGGGAGAGAAACTTGGATTGAATCTGGAGACAAGTTGATTATAATCGGAGGCGGTCTTGGCACGCGACCAAACCGATGAGAATATAGAGAAGCAAGCACAGATGGATGCATGGAAGTGAGAGAAAAGAGGCCGGCCCACAGCCTGTCCACAGTGAATCCTTCTTCAAACGGAACATCTGGCTCTCCAGTATCAGTGTAGTCACTCAGCAGCTGCCTCTTATCTGTAATTGCAGCTGACATCTCAATCAATTCATGAATAAGTGGCGGCCATTCCGGGTCAGTCGGCATGAAGAGGCGGCTCAAAGAAATAATAATATCCTGCATATCGAACCACCTGTACCAGTCACATTCTGGATCATCCATTTTCCTTCTTTTGTCAGGCCTTAAGGACTCCAGGGCTTTGTATGTGGCCAACGGGGCAATATGACGAGCAAACTGTCTAGCATGAACATCCTGACAGTCTAATATAAAAGTAATTATGGTAGTTTGCTCATTATTTTGAAAGCCACCCGTGACAAAATGTGTTTTCAATGTCCAAGTGAGCGGTTGGCGATCTGTTTTTAATGTGGATGTCATAAATGCCCATGGTTCATCTTTGTTTTTGCCTGGCCCTTTGTAACCTAGGCCACCTCGTGTAATCAGCTTCTGAGGTTTAACAGGCCTAATCCTGCCTTGACAGTTGGCACCCAGACCTTTGCCATTTTGATACCCCATTTTCATCAAGATGTTCCAGCCAGAGGTGTTCATCATTGTTTTCTTCTTTTTCCCCTTGGGAGGCAGGGGTGTCATAGCAACTATTGTGACTTTTTCTGGCATTGGTCGTGGACAAGGGACGTCCAGCACAGATAATAGTGGCTTGTTGGCCAGCCACATGGATGGAACTGATGAAGCCACGTGAATATCCTCCTCTGGCAGAATTGGCATACTGGTAACTTTAATAATGCGGCCCTTGTGTGGGAATTTAAGGCATTGGTGATTTGTGGAGGGCACCGCATCGAGTTGCTGAATGTAGGGGCGTCCCAGAATGCCATTAAATGTCGGGTCCATATCCAGAATGTGGAAATCTGTTGTGATGGCGGCAGGACCCAAACTTACTTTTAACGTAATCATGCTTATATGAGGTTTCTTCGTGTTATCATATGCAGTGACTGTGATAGTAGACGGCCGAATTTGGCTTTCCGGAATGCCACACGACTTCAAGGTGCTAGGTGGCAAGACATTGATGGATGCCCCAGTGTCCACCAGACATTGCTTAACAGCCACCTTATTAATGTCAACTGTGATGCATAGAGCGTACTTTCTTGCTGGGAGTGGCGCCAGTTCATGTTCATGGAAAGTAATTACCGGCTGACTGCTAGCGGGCGTTAAAACCGTGACTATCTGCTCAACTGGAATGTCCTCATTGACCATCACCTTCTGCAGATATTCTTTCAAAGCTAGCTGATGAGTGGTGGACCTTTTAATTGGTTCCAGGATTGAAATCCTTGCTGGGGTTCGGTCCAAGTGCTTTAGCAAATCATACTGAGTCCCTGGCACTGACTCTTGTTCTTGTTCTTGCTCTTGCGACCCTTGCACGGGCTCTAACTCTCTCTGTGGAAAAATACGGTGGAACATCCGTCCACTGCGGAGCGGCGCCACGCCTTGACGTGCCTCTGTCGGGGCAAGTGTGGGAGGAGGATTAGAAGAAGAAGAAGAGGGTGTATTGGTGTTAAGAAGTGGTGGAGTGGAAGTTCCCGCAGAAGGAATCCCCGTAGGGGGTGTTGGTGCCCTGGTAGGAGGCGTAGGAGTAGAAAGGGATACCCGAATGCGGGAGGAATTGGCGGGGGGTGGAATGAGAAGAGTTCTGGGTACAAAAGGTGGTGGAACCGATGGTGGGGGAATCCTTGCCGGTGAAGGAGTAGTGGTGGCGTGTGCAGTGGGCGTTGGCGATGTGCGGATGAGGAGTGGCCTAGATGGCAATGGCGAAGGGTTGGTGGTGGATGGGTTTTGTTGTGGCGTAGGCTGTGGAGGTGGTAAGCATGTAAGAAGGGGGCGAACCGGCAAGGTTGGAGAATTGGTGATAGGAGGTGGATTAACGGGGCGCAGAAGAGATCGGCCCACTTGAGGGTTAGGAGAAGAAGAAGGGGTGCGCAAGAGGCGCGGAGGTTGATTTTGATTGTGATAAAGTGCCCCGACAGAGGCATTTTCTTCATGCCATCCCTGCCCTCTCTCCACCTCATAGAGAGACATGACAGGGTTTACGTGCTGGTTTGGCGGGTGCTCCGGCAGTGGATTGTGGACGATCCCCATATCGTGCTGAGGTGCTGGAGCTTGTTGTTGCTGCTGTGGAGCTGGTTGCTGTGGCTGCTGAGCCTGTTGCTGCCGAGGAGACCTTGTTTCTTTCATGGTGGCGATGAATTGTCTCATCTCATCCCAATTGATGCCACCTTGGTCATTTAGGTCATAAATGTAATCTCTGAAGTGGAAGCAACGATCAAGGTTATGACCAGGTGCACGATGAAAAGCGCAGTAACGGGATGTGTCAACATTAGCGGGCCACGCTGTTCTTTCCATTGGTAATATGAGCAAATTGGCGGCCATTAAAGCATTGAAAATATCCGGGAGACTTTCTGGCAGTGGAGGGTAGTGGTCCCTTTTGGGGCCAAGTGGTGGTCTCCGTTGTTGTTGTTGGCCATAGTTGGTAGGTGGTGGTACCTGGTGGTACTGTTGCGGAGCTGGAGGGTTAGCGCGGGGCGCTTGGTTTGGCGGTGAAGCAAAGGAATGTTGGGGTGCGAATTGGCGTTGTGGAGTGGAGTTGAAATGGGGGTCTTGTGGTGGAGGTGGGTTAGGGCGTGGGTTAGCTTGGTGGGGGTGGCCAACTACGCCAACCTGCTCATTTGCAATAGTGCCCTCTGTCGTGGGCCCGCTGTTGTTGACAGTTGTGGTTTTCTTGAATAGCCGTGGCTTCGACTCAAACATGCCCATAATGGGCGAATCCTTCATCTGCGTCTGGATATAACGAGCCCTTTCATAGAGCTCTTCCATGGTTGTTAACCTATTAATGGCCAAGATATGCCGGAACTGAGGAGTTGCGTTGGAAATTAACATCTTGACTTGTTCTTGTTCTGACAGTGTATCTTTCAGCTTTTCGGCCATCAACCACCATCTATCAGCAAACATTATGAAGTCTTCCTCGGGCTTCATTTTTTCCGCAACCAGGTCCGTGAGTGAGAGGGAGGGTCCGACCCGGTCTCTGTACTTCTGCAAGAACTTCCTCTGAACGATGTCAAAGTCACCGGCATCAGTAGGATCCAATGAATAGAACCATTCAAGGGCTGGCCCCTCCAAAGATCTCCTGAATAAGTAAGCCAAGGAGGCCTTGTTGTCTTGCCAAAAGGAGGTCTCGTACATGAAATCCTTCAAATGAATAAAAGGGTTACCAGTCCCATTATATCGCCGGAAGTTTGGCATCTCAGATGGTGGTAAGTGGAAGACTGGCAATGTAGGGAGCGAGATCTCTGGGGTATTCTTAGCCATAGTGACCTTCTTCAGTTGCTCTTCCATGCTTGCCAACTTCTGAAGCAGTAGAACATTAGTGTCGGACTCGACTGGGGCCGGATTTTGAATAAAAGAATGCGGTATAGGCGTCCGTAGAATTCGGGGAGGTTGGAGAAGTTGGTGCCTAACCGCATAGTGGCTCGCCTGTTGGGCCGGCATGGCCGTACCGGGCGTTGGTGGACGGGAAGGAGGTTTATGCAGGACTGCTTGGTCATTAACGGGGTGATGGCCACTCTCGGCCGGAGGGGGATTAGAGGACGAAGAAGGAACAGACTTTCCTTTCAAGGCGGCCTGAACTGCCTGCCGCTGGGAATCATCCAACTGAGATAGTGCATTAATTAAATCCGTGACATTGAAGGTTTGGGAAGGGTTCCCCGAAGTATTGGAGGGTAAAGTCTGAGAAGAGGGCACAACCTCTTGAGGAGTGGTATCAACCACATGGACTTGAGGGTAATGAGACTGAGGAGGAGGGTAATTTCCCTCATGATAGATGGAATCTTGGAGGGGAGTTTCATATTGACCAAAAACATTCTCATCCTCATCATCATAAGAATATCTGTAGCCTGCCATGTTGACAATTTTACCTGATCGGAGTTGCATGTTTAAGAGGAGAGACGGCTTTATAAAGGAACCATCAAACAAAACCCACTCAATCCAAACAAGCCAAATCAACCCAAGCAAGTTTATGCAACCAAGTTGAGATGAACGCAAGATTTTAGTGTTTCGCTTGAGATTAGAGTGGATTAAATTGCAGAATAATTCCCTCTTTTGCAAAGTGAAACCTAGTTTATCCAAGTGTGATCTCCGGGTTAACTAGATTCTTTCTCTCTCTTTACCAACGATAGGTTCTCTATACTCCGGGTACTTCAAGGGTACAACCAACCCGGTGTCCATGAGGGAATCCACGGGTGCGGGGACTTACGGAGGTCTTGGAAAAGGGATTTCCGGTCCAAAGAGATAGAGTGCTCAATGGAGGGTTGTCCCGATTCCAAGAGAGGTGTGTGGAATCCTAGTGTAGAGAGAGGAGGTCTCTCAACCAAATGCCACAAGATGCAAAATAATATGATCAGATCACAGCAATATAGGCAAGCAATGTAATAATCAATCCAACAATCACAGACAGCAACAGGAAGCAGGTTTCTGTAAAAACGCAGGAAAGAGACGACCTGGGGCAGGTCGCTATAAACCAAAGAGACGACAGGGTCGCTGTCGTGAATCACTGTGGTGGCCCACAGGTAGTGCAAAACACGCGCCTTGGTGTGAGGCGCGTAATATGAAAGGACGCCTCTATAAAAGGGCGTCAAATATCAGTGGTGCACACGGTCGAAGAAACACGCGCCTTGGTGTGAGGCGCTGGCAAATAAAAAGACGCCCAGGCTGCAGGGCGTGAATTATCAAACAGAACAAGAAGACAGCAGATATGATAAAAGACGCCTTATGGGAAGATGAAACACAGAAAATAGACGCCCTAGACGAAGGCGTGAAAAGAAAAAGTGCCTCTGGGTGAGGCGTTAATTCAGGAAAATAATCAAACAATCACAAACTGGCTGATCCCGGGAGTGTGCAGCGTGCACGGTGGAGGGTGCCCGTGGGGCACAAAAGGAGGGGTACCGAGGGTACCGAGGGGAAAGGGCACACGTGGGTGCCGAAGGGGAAAGGGCACACGTGGGTGCCAATAGGAAAGGGCACACGTGGGTGCCAATAGGAGATGGTAATCAAAAGAAAAACAGTGGAAGTCCCACCGTGATCGCCAATTTGTAGATCGTGATAAATCCACACATGAAGAAGAGTTGTTTAAATATGAGAAAGCATAATAAAAAAATAGGGGGAGAATGATATAATGATAAGGAAAAGAAGCACGTGGTGCTACTAAAGAGGGTGATCGCCAGAGGGGTTACCTCAATAAGAAACAAAGAAGATCGCGAATACCTGGTGGAAAAGAAAACGCGGGATGGATTGTGAATCCTTCCTCCTCCTTCAATCGGCCGGCCGATGAAGTGGGTTTTTCTTTATTGATTACCTTGCAAAAGAGACAAAACACACAAGCAAAAGAAGTGGATCAGCCAAGTGAATGTAGTATCAATCCCAAATATGATATGATGATGAAATAAGAACAAAATATGCACACTGATGTGACACAACCCCTTGGACCTGAAAATTTGCAAGCAATCGAACCGAACGGCGGACCCACTCAAGTGAACTCACTCGCGTCGCGCACACCCGGGTCCGTAAGTGGACCGGCGATAGCGGTGAGGGTCCGAGGATGGACCTCGCCTTTCCGGAGGTTTGACTAGCTTGGGCTGTACCCCCTAAGGGTCTGGGATGCCCCAATTCCGTGGGTGACCAGCACGCCAAGGGCGTGGGATGTAGTGGCTCTCTCTCAACTCGCTCCGCGGTGGCACTCAAATTGATAATATTTTGAGATCGGGCGCTCACTCACCGACCGACGGCACTAAGCAGCAATACTAAACAAGCAAAGCAATTCCAGTAGAGTAGGGCAACCCGAGGCTCACCTGATCGGTGTGAAGACACCGATCCCGGTCGGAGATGAGGGCGAGCGGGGAAGTGTGGGTTCCCCGCACACTGCGCCGATGAAGCTTGATCCTTGTTTAAATTATACAACCACTACGCCTCACACAGGAGGGTGGACTTGGGGTGGGGAGAATTGCTTGCGTGTATGCTCATGCCATGTATCATAATGCGGTGAGTGGGTGTGAACGAGGATAGCATGCAAAGGTGGACCGGGGCAACCGTAAATTGACCTATCATTCTATGATGCCATGTGGACCCTGATGAACTTGGGTGGACCGGGGCAGCCACAAGTGGCCCTATCATGCATGGGCTGCATAACAATGGTTGGAGGGCCATGGTATCTGTAGGGAAACCTATCACTCAAAGTGGTGATGAATGCCGGGGGACCCGGACACCCGTAGAGGCTCCTAACATGTATATGATCAATGATGAATGATGGAGGACCAACACATCCAAATATGAGCCAGTCCTGCATTGGGCCTAAAGTGTGTGTGACATGTATGAGATGACTGGGCTTACTAGCCCTACCAAATGATGCAAAATGTAGTGGCACATGCATTCCCATCAAAATGGCTCCTTCTATGTGTATGGCTTGGTGTGAGAGTTTCCACTCATAGGGGTCAAAGGGGTCTAGGAAAATGGAGTGGGCTTGGTCCAATAAGGTTGGATGGGGTAGGGACAGGTTGGTGGTGAGTAAGGTGGGTGGGTATAGGAAGGGATCGAAGGGGTCATGGTAAGGGTCACCTAAGGAGAGAAACCCTAGGTCCTTTTGATCCTCACACCCCTTGATGGTGGATTATCCTCCTCTAGTAAAGTGATCGGGCCAAAGTTTTTGGTGGTGGGTCGGCCATGAATGGAGGACTAGATGTTCTACCCGAGACAAGCAACTCTAGTTTGTGAATAGCATCGGGCTCGTCGGGTGTAGGGAGGAGTAACAGAAGGTCACTAGTGTAGCAACCCACAGTGTAAATGGAGGAGATGGATCCGACACATAGGTGTAGGAGGTCAAGGCTCCTAGGTCGGTCGGTTATAGTGGCCAACATGCCAGTTAACTCCATTTGCCAAGATAGACCCTTAAGAAAATCCCCTAATGTTTCCACTTGATAGAATGATTGGATTGTGGTGTGATAGGTGGGTAAGGGTACTATAGGAAGGTTTTGTTCCATAGGAGGGCAAACATGAGCCATGAGATCTCTAAATGGGTTCTCCTTTAGCCAACGTGAAAGGGGTTCTCCTAAGATGAGCTCGGCCCCTACTAGGGAGGGTGGTGTAAGGTGAAGTCCACCATGTGAAGTTTCTTCTTCTTCCTGGACATGGGTGATCTCCATGGCGGGGGTTGGGTCCGGAGTATTCACCACTATGGGGTTGGGTATGGGGATCATGGTTTCCTCTACCAAGGAGGTGAGTAAGTCCATTGTTTGTGGGGTGATGATGACTGGCATATGGCTCTTTTGGGGTGGTGGGTAATGGGGGACTTGGGATAGGATGGGGAGGGGTAGAAGTGGAGGCCTAGGTTGGGCATCTTGTAACTCATGGGGGAGGGTGCACCCCATTTGGCTCAATGGGTCTTCTTTGGGTAGGAATGAGTTCTCTTGACCTATTTGGGCCCCATATTCTTCTTCCCAATCTAGGGGAGCCTCATAGTCTTCGGTCACCTCCGTAAGTTCCTTTTGGAAATGGGTGGGATGAGGATTTGTGGAAGCTTGTGGGGTGTGGGTTTGATGGGGAATGTTGGGTTGGGTGGTGGCCAATTTGGTTTTAATGGTGGTGGTGATCGGGATTGGAATCATTTGGGGTGGTGGAGATTGGACCCTAAGGGAGGTCTTGGGTTGACGGGGAGGGAAAGGGGGAGTGGGAGTGCTCCTCGGGTTATGGTTCTCAAGGTAGGAGTGGGAAGGTCGGGGAGCGTAGTTCTTCCTAAGCTCAAGGTAGGAGTGGGAGGGTCGGGGAGCGTAGATTTTCTTAAGCTCAATCTTCATCTCTTCCCATGATCCTATGGGTTCTTGCCTCCAAATCTTCTTAATCTCACTATGCGATCCCACTCCTTCTTGGCTTGTCCCCGAAGCCACCCTGTGGCCCTGCGGACCCTAGCATGTCCATAGACCCTAGTCCTATCAAAGTGTTTATCCATGGTAGCCTCCCACTTTAGGTAGGCATTAGGATTGGATCCGTCAAAATTAAGGTATCCTTCTAGGATGATGTCCATGAGGAGGGGGTCAATCGGACTCTTGTGGACGGCCGTGTTGAGGGGACTTAACCAATGTGGAGTGTACATGATGATGCACTGGGTGGCCCGAAAATGACTCTAAATGCGAATGCGCCCTAGGACCAACTTGTAGAGAGACAGGTTGTGAACTTGCTCTGATACCAACTGATGTGACACAACCCCTTGGACCTGAAAATTTGCAAGCAATCGAACCGAACGGCGGACCCACTCAAGTGAACTCACTCGCGTCGCGCACACCCGGGTCCGTAAGTGGACCGGCGATAGCGGTGAGGGTCCAAGAATGGACCTCACCTTTCCGGAGGTTTGACTAGCTTGGGCTGTACCCCCTAAGGGTCTGGGATGTCCCAATTCCGTGGGCGACCAGCACGCCAAGGGCGTGGGATGTAGTGGCTCTCTCTCAACTCGCTCCACGGTGGCACTCAAATTGATAATATTTTGAGATCGGGCGCTCACTCACCGACCGACGGCACTAAGCAGCAATACTAAACAAGCAAAGCAATTCCAGTAGAGTAGGGCAACCCGAGGCTCACCTGATCGGTGTGAAGACACCGATCCCGGTCGGAGACGAGGGCGAGCGGGGAAGTGTGGGTTCCCCGCACACTGCGCCGATGAAGCTTGATCCTTGTTTAAATTATACAACCACTACGCCTCACACAGGAGGGTGGACTTGGGGTGGGGATATCAGTATTACAATGCAAACACTACCTCCATGTAGGGAGGGGCGTTAAGCCAGCCAGGCGGGGAGGGGAGATTTGCTCGAATCGCGCCGACAGAGCACCCGGTCGAATCTGCCCGGGTCTGGGCAGCAAGACAGGGTGTCGATGTAGTTGCCGCTGTGAGCTCTCCCGAACTTAGAACTTGATGAGACTTACGCCAAAATGTTTCTGACGTACCCAGTTATGACTGTGATTTTTTGTGGGCGGTCCCAAAGTCGTCGCCGGCGGGGACGGGCTATGGAACAGGTCCCTTGCGTGCAGAAGCAGACTGTTCCCAGGAGCAGCAGCGGATGGCCGAAGTCACCACGGTGGCTCCCAAAGTCTGAATGAGGCGAGATGAAGTCTAAGACGTCCGTGGATGAGTCTTCTTCGAGCAGCAACCAAGAACAGCACCAGAGATGTCGGGGCGGTGAGGAGGTGTCCGTTGAGTGAGGCACTGTCGGGGCAGGACCTAAACAGACTGTCTGCGCGCCCGGGGGAGAAAAAATGGAAAAGCCACTTCCTGATGCCGAACGGGACGCTGCTTGTTGGTGGTGGTGGATGACTCGTGGCTGCAGCTCCCGGCCAAGTGGCGCCTCCAGAAGTTGAAAGATGTGACCGTGGGAGCTTCTATACTGCAGCTCAGGTCCAGGTTCTGGTCCTTGTTGCGCAGTTGGACGAGAAGGGGCACCACGAACTGGAGCGAAGTCGGAATGAGATGATTCCACCTTGCTTGCGAATAAGACTCGCAGACCTTTCCGTTGATGTAGGCCACGCCCCCAGGAGCTCCTGGATGAGGTCGTGGGTGGCACTGTAATAGGGGGGGCGGTTCTACAGAACTGCAGCTGCTCACTAGTATATAGAAAATGGGGTAGATGGGGTGGGAGATGGGGTGGATGTGTGTGGGGGGCGACCCCGGGCTGTGTGGGGGTCTGGTATAGGGTGATCTAAGGTGTGGGAGTGGCAGAATGGGGGCTGGAAGATGGTCTAGCAGGTGGAGGAAGGTGGAGCTGCGAATTTGGGTTGGGATAGAGAGAGAGGGAGATCTCTCTCCTTTGGTTTGAATGAGAGGTTAATGGGGTTTAATGTTGCTTTGGGAAGGGGAAGGGTTGTGTTGGGGAGAGGAAGGGGTGCTTGGGAGAAGGGATTCTCCCTTGGAGAAATGAAAGGTTGTATGGGGAAGGGGAAAAGTTGCTTGGGAGGAGGGAGAGGTGCCTAGGAGAAAGGGATTCCACCTAGGGGTTGGAGGGGACTTAAATGGGAGGTATGGGGAAGGGGGAGGGGTCTTAATTAGAGGTGAATAGGGAGGAGAGAGAGTGAATTTCGAATTTGGGGTGGGGAGGAGAGAGAATGGGGTTCGCCCCCTTTAGAGAGAGAGAGAAGAAGAGAGAGAGAGCTAGAGAGAGAGAGAGAGCTAGAGAGAGAGAGAAACACAAATCTTGTGGCAACTTTTTTTTATCAAATCTTCATTAGCTTACAAACGAGGGATTGGGATCCTATTTATAGGAATCCCACAATTACACATAAGTCCCTGACTCTTGGACTACTAACACTAAACCAAGGGGAAGGGGGCACCCCTGGGCCTAGCCCATATAATTGGGCCCAATAACACACATAATGACTTAAGACTTAGGTAAATAGCTATCTCACCTAGGTATTGGACTCAAATAAAAGGAAAAGTACATGATAAGAAAATGAAAATTACATCATATGACTCGAAATAAAGTGGTGAACAAGATGTAGCATGGGTGGCGAGCATCGGGATCATTGATCAAATGAAATTGCTGGTGATGTCCTCATCACGCACCTTTCTTTTTTTGTTTTAAAACCCCTAAAGAAATAGGGAAGGAGGAGATATGATGCTAATGCAACCGTAAAAGAAGAGAGAGAGAAAAACACAGTAGACGTGATGACGCTAATGTAAAAAAGAAGAAAAACAACACAGTGGACGTGATGAACGATTGATGAAGACAAAACAACACAAACAGAATAAAAGAACCCTGCTGTCCCTGACGACAGTAAAGGGGAACCAAGGTGGACGCGGTCGACCGAAAGCAGAGGAAGCAGAGGAAGCAGAGCCCTTTCTAAACGATCGCACAGGAGGAAGATGAAGCTCTGTAACCTCCGAACCCGTAACCCGTAAACCTCTGTCTAACCTGTGAACTCTCTGACCCGTCAACCCTTGCCTAGATCGACCAGAGCATCCTTTTATAGGATTTCCATCGAAGATAAGCTCAAATTTAGGAAGATATGGATAGGCAATGATCAAAGGAGGCAGGACTCTAACTCCAATTCGAGCAAGGAGACCATTGGAGGCAGGGAACTACTCAGGAAAGATGAGTTTAAGCAGGACACGACAGGGAAGACACGACCTTCAGAAGGGCGTCAAATCAGAAATTGACGACCTACATCAAGACGCTACTCAAAACACGACCACGATCAAGGGCGTCACTTCTTGGACTAAATTTTGTAATAAAACTTACTTTATTTGAAAATTATGAGAACACGCCTGAGATGAAGGTGTTAATTGAAACCACGCCCTGAGGAAGGACGTTACTCAATAATTTGAATTTATTTTGAATTTATTTTGAAACCGGATAATACCAAGAATTGAGGCCCTGACATTTGGCCGTCCTTTCTTTTGAACACGCCCTAGATAAGGTTGCTATATAAAACACGCCCCTCCTCAGGTCGCGAATCACAAAAATGCAAGAACAAATCAAAAAAACACACAAAAATAGAAAAACTTCATATTATGAATGTATTGAAGTTCACTTTGGAGCGTCAACATAGTGACATGAGATTTGATCAACATAGCGTTAATTTTGGCGTGTCTACACACCTCTCGTAGGAGGGGGATCTTAGGGTGGGGGTTAAGTGATTTTACAACTAAAACTACCTCCACACAGGGAGGGGCCTTCAGCCGGCCAAGCGGGGAGGGGAACTTGAGAGAGGAACACCGAAGATTTGAGGTCGCCGGTTCTGTCCACGTTCTGTGGGTGCTGACAGATGATCGAAGAAATGGTTGCTGCGACTGATGCCGAATGTTTTTGGGGATGAAACTACCTGGAAAATCTTCATAGGAGGCCAGGGAAGTCGTCCAAATTTTTTTGATTTCTTATAGCGCCGACGCTGGTCTGGGTGGAGGCCCGAGCAAGGAGGCAGATTCTTGGACTGGCAGCTTCTGGCGGCCAACAGTAGATTGCAGAGGATGCCCCGTCAGGTCCCGAACTCAGAATCAAGTACCGCCAGATTTTTTGGAATTGTGGACGAGTTCTCTTCGCAGAAAAACTGACGGCAAAGCCAAACGATGCCGGAGAAGACCAGAGGACTCTAAAAACTAATGACAGGTCGGTGCAGGCTGTGGGAAGCAGAACTGCATACCTGAGGGAGAAAAATGATAACTCTGGCCCAAGGACGTCGATTGAAGTTACGCTTCTTGATTCTGAAAGTAGACAGGAAGGGGAACAACTTTACAGAAGAACTTGTGGCCTGAATCTTCCAAGGTTTGTCGTGGCAGAGCTTCTAATAAGGCTCAGGTGCTCAGCAGGGGCAGCTCTACGCAGTTGTGGGAGAACGGATCTCCCGGTCAGGTCGGAGCTCGGAAGGGGACAAGACCACCGCCGTTGCGAAGAAGACAGGTAGACTCTTTCGTGGATACCTCTTGGGCCTTCAGATTCTCTGGGATGTGGTCGGGGTCGCCTCTGTAAAATGATACTCTTCTACTGCTAGTTAACTGAAAACTGGAGGTTGAAGATGGTGGGGGGGAAATGGGATATATGTGGGGGAAAAGAGGTGGATGAGTGTGGGGAGAACCCTGGCTGTGAGGGGGTCTAGGAGGGGGTGTTCCAAGGTGTGGGAGGGGAAGAATAGGGTCTGGAAGGTGGTCTAACAGGTGGTGGGGGGAGGAGCTACGAATTTGGGCATGGAGGGAGAAGGAGGAAAGTGGGGGGGGCACAAGTGGGTGGAGGGCATGTGAGTTTGAATTTCCTTTAATGTGGGGTGATCAATGGTGGTCTTGGGGATGGGAAGAGGTGCCTTGGGAAGGTGGAGGGCTGCTTTGGGTAGTGGGAAGGGTGCTTGGGGAAGTGGGTGGGGTAGTTGGGGGTTGGGAGGTGGAGCTAGGATTGGTGGAAGCTCTCTTGGGACTAGGGGGTGGAGTAATGGGGTGTGTGGGGAAGGGGAGTGGCCTTTAATGGGGGTAGGTGGGAGAGTGGTGGTTGGGAAGGGAGGAGAGAGAAAATTTTCGAAATTGGGTGTGGAGGAGAGAGAAAGGGGAATGAAAAAGAGAGATTAAGAGAGGGATGGGTGGGGAATCTCTCCCCTAGGGTCTCTCACCCAAAAAATGGAATCTCTCCACTAGATAAGAAGTGTAAACTCTCAAAATGGCAAGTTTTTCATTCATTGATTCATTAGTTGAAATGGGGGGAATGGGGTCCTATATATAGGCAACCCACATTTCTACAAAAGTCTCTGACTCTTACTACAATGACCAAAGACCAAGGGGGTAGGGGCGCCCCTGGGCCTAGCCCAAAGAATTGGGCCCAATAACCATTCTAAACAATCTAATGACACTTAACCTAGGGGAATAAACAAAAGACCTAGGGACATGACTCAAATAAAAGGGAAAATACATCAAATGACTCAAATAAAAATTACATAGGACTCAAAATTAAATAACTAGACCATGCCGAATGCAACCGGGGCGAGGAGACGAGTTGTGAACGTGGGAATGGGGGGTGATGTCCCCATCAAAATCTGAACTTCTTTGTTGCTGTTCTTCACATTTGTTGAAATCGGTTAAATTTTTTTTATAATTTGTTATCACCGAATTCACCCCCGCTCTTGGGTGTCATTGATCGCGGGACTTCAGTTGATATCAGAGTTAATGCTCTATATTTTTCAGATCTAACGATCTAGAGTAAGATCCAGATCAATGGCCAACAAGGGGATGATGCCTGAGGGTCACTCAATCCACCGTCCTCCATACTTTGATGGCTCGAACTACTCCTATTGGAAAAATAGAATGCATGATTTTCTGAGAGCTCAAGAGTACGATATCTGGAGAGTGGTGGACTAGGGTCCATATGAGCTTTCTAAAAATGAAGACGAGTGGAACCCCAAGGATATTAAGAAATCCACTATTAATTTTAATGTCATGAACATTATGCATTGTGCTATACATCCTAATGAGTTTTCTCGTGTATCCATGTGGAGTTCAGCGAAGGAGATGTGGGACAAGCTGCCGCTCATCTATGAAGGAACCTCTAAGGTCAAAGAGACCAAAGCTAACCTTCTAGTCAGAGATTACGAGCTATTCAAAATGAAATCCGAAGAAACCATCTCTGAAATGTTTACAAGACTGACTGAGATTACTAATGATCTCAAGAGTCTTAGAAAGGATTACACAAACTCCGAGCTCGTGAGGAAGGTGTTAAGATCTCTTCCACCTGCCTGGCACACAAAAGCCACAGTCATTAAGGATTCAAAGAATCTGTCTACACTCTCCCTGGATGAGCTCATAGGGTCACTCATGACCTATGATATTAACATTAAAAGAACTACGGAAGAGGAATCCAAAAAGAAGAAAATAATGGGTTTGAAAGCCAACCAATCGTATGACGACTCCCAAGAAGAGGAGTCCAGCGAGGAGAGTAATGAAGCCCACCAAGTAAAGAAGTTTCTGAGAAGAAAGAAGAATTTCCAAGGAAACTTCAGAAAAGGGCAAAGGGAGTCTTTTCAAACCAAGGGTGAGCCAAGCAAGCCTACCAATGTTATTTGCTATGAATGCAAAAAGCCCGGACACATGAGAGGAGAGTGCCCAGAATTGAAGAGAAAGTTCAAGAAGGATAAATTCAAGAAATCGAAAGCCATGGTCGTCACATGGAGCGACGAAGAGGACGAACAGTCTGACGAAGAGCTGGAGGAGCTCGTGGAAAGCTTGTCCCTCATGGCACATGAGGATGATTCAACCAAGGTAAATTCTGATCCTGATTTTATTTTAAATGAACAATGGGAGTCATAATATGAAAAGTTGTATACAAAATACAAAAAAATCAGATCTGAAAATAAAACTCTCAAAAAAAAAAGTGATGATTTATCACATAAGGATTCTTCTGCTAAGTTTGAAAAACTTGAGCAAGAATGGTTTGAACTAACAGAAGAAAAAGAGATTTGGTCTCAACAATTTCAAATATTGAAAAATCCAAAGAAGAATTATCATGTAGAGTATCTGAAATAGAAAAAATTTCTGAGAAATTAGAAAGTGAAAAATGAGTTTTGATATCCACGATTTTAGAACTTTAAAAGCAAAAATGGAAGTTTAAGTGACGAGGTGGCTGAATTGCAGTCCACTTTATCTAAGTTTGTCAAAGGTAAACAAAACTTAGATAACTTGTTGGGAGTTAAGGCTAACTTCCAAAAAGAAGGTTTGGGGTACATTCCCCAGAACAAAATTTTTTTTGAGCATAAGATCACAACATCCTATGTTCATGAAAAAGAGAATAACTGTGCATCATGCTCACACACTAAGCCATCACATGTCCAATCTAAGCCACATAGATGCCAAAGAAGATTTTCAAATGTCAATTGCTTTCATTGTGGTAGATTTGGTCATGTTATCGTTGATTGTTGGTTCAAACAGAACAATCAAAGGAATCATGCTATTTGGACCAAAAAAAGATATATGTAGAATTAGACTAACTCCTATGGACCCAAATTAATTTGGGTACCAAAAATAATTAGATAAGAATGTTATTTCTTACAGATATGTCTTGAAGCCAAGAGGAGTAAATGGTACCTGGATAGCAGTTGCTCAAGGCATATGACAGGGGACAAGAAAGTGTTCTCTACTCTGCAAGATAAGGATGGAGGCTTGGTTACCTTTGGTGGAAAGGACAAAGGTAAGATTATTGGAATTGGCAACATAGGTAAGAATTCTGAAATTCTTATCGAAAATGTGCACTTAGTGAAGGGTTTAAATCACAATCTTTTAAGTATAAGCCAACTGTGTGACAAGGGTTTTAAAATTATTTTTGACGAAACTCATTGCCTTGTCATGAATAAAATCTCTAATGAAATCAGATTCATTGGCAAAAGGAACAACAATGTGTATATCGTTGATCTTGATGATATTGCCGGTGATGATGTGTGCTTGGTAGCAAACAACCATGATAATGCATGGCTGTGGCACCGAAGACTAGGTCATTCTAGTTTTGGAGTAAACTTCAAATTGTCTAGACATGACTTGGTAAATGGGTTGCCTAAATTAAAATTTAAAAGCAATAAGATCTGTGAGGCTTGCACAAAAGGCAAGCAAACACGTATCTCTTTCAAAAATAAAAACATTGTTTCTACTGCTAGGCCCTTAGAACTGCTCCACCTTGATCTTTTTGGTCCTACTAGGACATCCAGCCTAGGAGGAAAATCTTATAGATTTATAATTATTGATGATTACTCCAGATTTACATGGGTGTTATTTTTAGCCAATAAAAGTGATGTCTTGATAGAGTTTCAAGTGTTTTGCAGAAAAATCTAAAATGATAAAGGATACCTCATCACCACAATTCAGAGTGATCATGGTGGTGAGTTTGAAAATCATGATTTCAACTAGTTTTTACCAGGAGCAAGGATATACGCACAACTTCTCATCACCCAGGACGCCTCAACAAAATGGAGTAGTGGAGAGGAAAAATAGGACCTTGATAGACATGGCACAGACCATGTTGAGTGAGAACTCCCTACCCGATTACTTTTGGGCTGAGGTGATAAGTACAACATGCTACATCATCAACAGGGCGATGGTAAGGCCCATTTTGAAGAAAACACCATATGAGATCTACAAAGATAAGAAACCAAACATTTCTTATCTTAAACCCTTTGGGTGCCCATGCTTCATCTTGAATAACGGTAAGTCCAACCTAGGTAAGTTTGATGAAAAGAGTGACAAAGGAATCTTCCTAGATTATGCATCAAATTCTAGAGCGTACCGGTTATTCAATAAAAGGACTTTGGTTGTTGAAGAAAGTCCTCATGTCATTTTTGATGAATCTGAATTAAAACTGACAAATCAAATTTCCTCACCTTGGATGTAGATGAAGCTCCTAAACAATTAAATGATGCTGGAACATCTGAGGTTAAAGATGAACAAACTGAATGGACCTTTAGTAAGAGTGAAAAGGATGAAGATCCATCAATTGAAACACTTCAAGAACATCAAGTGCAGCACCTCGACTTGCCAAAGTCCTCCACGTTCTTAAAAGATGACCCGGCTGAAAACATCATAGGTAATCCTAAAGATGGGATAAGAACTAGATCTTTATTAAGGCAAGTAGAAGAAGAGGATCTGATGGCCTTTATTTCTCAATAAGAGCCTAAAGATATTCATGAAGCTCTTCAAAATGCATTCTGGATCTAGGCCATGCATGAAGAGTTGCACCAGTTCGAAAGAAACGAGGTATGGACTCTTGTGCCACGTCCTAAGAATCAACCCGTAATAGGTTCAAAAATAAGTTGAGTGACACGGGATTTGTTGTTAGGAACAAGGCCCGGCTCGTAGCCAAAGGGTATAGCCAAGAAATGGGTATTGATTTTGATGAGTCATTTACACCGGTTGCTCGGTTAGAAGTAGTCCGGATTCTATTGTCCTTTGCTTGCTCTCTCGACTTCAAATTATTTCAAATAGATGTTAAATCTGGCTTTCTAAATGGGTACATCAAAGAGGATGTTTTTGTAGAACAACCTCTAGGTTTTGAAGACTCAAAACATCCAAAGCATCTGTACAAGTTACAGAAGGCCTTGTACGGATTGAAGCAAGCTCCAAGGGCATGGTATGAAAGGCTCACTTGATTACTGACTGAAAATGGTTTCAAAAGAGGTAAGGTTGACCAAACACTCTTCACGAGAAAAGCATGTAAAGATATATTAGTAGTTCAAGTGTATGTGGATGACATAATTTTTGGAGCTACTAATAATGCCTTATGTGATGAATTTGCAGAAATTATGTAAGGAGAATTTGAGATGAGTTTAATGGGTGAACTTACATTCTTTCTTAGATTGTAGGTGAAGCAAACATCTGAAGGCATTTTCATAAATCAAGCTAAGTACACATTGGAGCTGATAAAGAAATATGGGATGGCTGAAGCAAAACCCTTGTCAACTCCGATGGCTACAACCACGAAGTTAGACAAAGATGAAAATGGTAAAACAGTAGATCCCACACTCTTTCGAGGTATGATCAGATCACTACTGTATCTCACAGTATGTCACCCTGACATTCAATTCAGCGTATGTCTATGTGCTCGTTTTCAGTCATGTCCTAAAGAATCTCATCTAATGGCTGCTAAATGTATTTTTTTATACTTAATTGGCACAATAGATTTTGGCTTGTGGTTTCCCATCGGTAGTTCATTTGATTTGATCGCATACACCGATGCAGATTATGCCAGATGTATTGTAGATTGTAAAATTACTAGTGGGTACTGTCAGTTTCTTGGTGGGTGCCTAGTTTCATGGGCCTCTAAGAAGCAACATTCAGTAGCTCTCTCAATGGCCGAGGCTGAATATGTAGCCGTCGGAAGTTGTGGAGCCCAAGTACTTTGGATCAAAAATCAATTGTTTGATTTGGATGTTGAAATGAAATGTGTTCCAATCCTATGTGACAATACCAGTGCAATCAATTTGTCAAAAAATCATGTTCAACATTTTAGGACAAAACACATTGACATTCGACATCATTTTCTGAGAGATCATGTTGGAAAAGTGGTCTTTGAATTGAATTTCATTGACACACACAATCCGCTAGCTGACATTTTCACAAAACCCCTAAACCATGATCAATTCAGCAAGATAAGAAGAAAACTTGACATGGGCAAGGGTGAGAGCATACATATATAGGTCTGCACTTAGGGTAAGGGTTGCACTTATAGAAACTCATATGCATAAAGGGTAGATTAACATGCATATTGTATGTACTTATTTTCAATACCTTATGTGTATTTACATCCTTGCATGTTTGAGTGTATTTATACATACAACCCTCCTTGAAAATCCTTCTAAAGATAATTATTCCTTGATTAAATAAATGTGGACCCGTATGACTTCTAGATCTAAGGCACCTTCTAAGGGGGAGTTAGAGAACTTTCCTCAAAACCCCATCTCTTCTCCTTCTCTCTACTTCATGATGTTGGTTCTATTTATAAGGTCGGCTGATGGTGCTCATATCAAAAACAAAGGAAAAAGAAACAAAAAAAATAAAAAAAATTGAATTTTTTAGGGCTAGGTCGACCGCCAGTCCCGCTCCGGTCGATCGAACCTGGCGAACCGGGCTGGCCGAACCAACATCTGAACCCCTTTTAAAGGGATCTTTACACCCCCTTTCTTAATTCCAACGCCCTCACTCTCTTTCATACCCTATTTCCTAACCCTAAAACACCAAAACTCCACTTCCCTAGCCCAAAAAACATAATTATTCCTTCACTCGCACAAGATCTGGTCCTTTCGTCACGATTTTGGGACGATATCTCCGCCGCCGTTCGTGCATTCGTGAAGATCTTCCTAAGGTTCCAGATTGTGGAGAAGATCATTCCAAGCCCTAGAAGTGTCCTTTGGTCCATATTCATTCCCAGGGTTGACATTGATTCTTCAAGGGTTTCCCGGTGAGTTTTCTAGTCTAGGATGCCGCCTCGACGAAGTTCTCGGCGTTCTGCCCAAGGGGAACCCAGTGGTCAGAGACGAGAGGCCCAGGCTCCTCCACCATAGTGGGCACCTGCACCTCGTCGTGCACCTCGGTTGCCTCCATGGCCCATTATCGACCCTCGACTGGTCGACTTCAATGAGGTGAACGAGATTCTGCCCGATCTATGTGCTCTTTTCGAGATTCAACAAGGCTAGACCGATTTTATCACTAGATATACCAGATATTACCCAAGTCTAGTGCAGCAAATTTATGGACATTTAGTTGAGAGGAATGGAGAACTATATATGGTTGTTCAAGGAGTTGAGATTCACATTACTCCGGATCTTTTTGAACATGCTTTTGGTGTGTCAACCATGGGAGCTAGCATGATTTTTGGTCATGGTGAAGTTGAGGATACATTTATTGCAATGACGAACTGCGACTATGTGCCTGGTGTTAGTAATTTGATTACATTAAATGCAAATTACTTTCCACCACTGCAGCGGATTCTACACCACATGTTCACCTCTCTTATATATCCAAAGAGTGGGAGTAGGAATGAAGTGACCGAGGTTCACAGATTTTTGTTTTACCATGTTATGAATGGGAATTTAGTCAACATGGGTCGAATCATGACAGATTTAATTGGGACATGCGAAACCCAATGGAGGAGATCTCTGCCCTATGCTTCTCAGTTGATGGGAGTATTTATTTATGCTGGGATAAACTTGGGTGATGAACTGGTCATACAAGTCCGATAGGATGATATCTACAATAAGCATAAGATTTTCACAGATTTTGGATATTACTATGGTCCCGATGGCGAGCTACGCCGGAATGTGTTAGTTTATGGAGAAGAAGCTGAAAGTGAGGAAGAGCAGGAACAGGAGCATCATTAGGCTCAAGGGGAAGTCCCCCCTCTAGTTCAGGCGGAGGATCAGCCTCCTCCACCTTCACCTCATCATATGGATCAAGAGATGCCCCCCCCCACCACAGTTCTTTCGTGGGGAGTCTTCTACTCAGGGGGCTGGACATCACTCTTTGGCAGACTATGAGACTTTTGACAGGCGTCTTACTGGGATAGAAACTCGAGTGGATACTTTTGGGGGTCACCTCTCTACCTTTGGGGATCGCATAGACACTATGGGTAATGTGATTGACACTATGTCAGGTCGCATAGATTCTTTCTCCACGGTCTTGGACACTCTATCCGCTCAGATGACCACTCTCTCCACCCATATGACCTCCCTCACCGCCAGTCATGAAGACTCTAGCCAGGCCTTCCACCTCATGAACTTCACACTTCTTAGCATGCAACGTCGTGATGTGGCCCGTGACACCTCCATTGCCCATACTCAGGATCGTCTTCAGTTTCAAGACCATTCTCTTGAAAACATTTGACGCCGCCTTGGCTATCAGCCTCCTCCATAAGATCAGCCACCTGCCGATGAGCCATGAGGATTATCTTTTGCTTCCTACCGCTAGACTATTGTACTTGGGTCATTTGTCTTTTTGGTCTATTGTTCGTCTATCCTATCTGCTCCTTTGATGATGCCAAAGGGGGAGAAGTAGTTATGTAGGTCTATATAGTTTATGCATGCATGTTCTTATGTTCTGTATGAATGATCATTTGTGAGAACATTTTGTGAGTCATTGCATTTTGTGAGTCAGTTTTGCATTTCCCTTTGATATGATGTCTAGAAGTCTTGCATTCTCTCAAGCATTAATGTACCTTGTAATGAAATGATGAAATGAATGCAATTGGTATTTGATATCAAATGGTTGGCTCTTGTCTCTCATTTCCCATCTATCTTGGCAAATAACATATTGAATGGCTTGCGCATATTGAATGGTTTGTGTTGCCTTGCACAATGAAGAATTCTTGGTTTGATGCATTACCCATACGCAATTTGATTATCAAGGCATGCCATTACTCTTATAATCCAATGTTTTGTCATCATCAAAAAGGGGGAGATTGTTGAATCTCTCCAAGTGATTTTGATGATGACAAAACCTTGAACTCAGTTTTCATCTCATGCCATGTCAAAGTAATCACGACCAAGCTTTGAATGTGTTTAAGGCCACTTTGTGTAATGCTAAAAGCTTAAATGTAAGAATGGATATGAAGCTCAAATGAACATCTCCAAACGCATAATCAAAGTCAGATTAAAAGCAAAATGCATGAATTGAATGAGGACATGAAGCTCTTGTCATATGGATATGATCTACTAGGCTAACAATTCTATTTCTGCATGTTTTTCAGAGTTCGATCGACCTAACCAGCATGGGCGGTCGACCTAATCTCCCAGAGCTGAAAACTCTGTAAAATTACAAAGTTCGGTCGACCGCCCCCACTGGACCAGTCGACCTATCCTCCCATCAACGAAACCTTCAAAACCTGTAAAAGTTAGGTCGACTGCCCTATGTCTCCCGGTCACTGAACCCTCCGACGCAGCAATTGTTGACTTTGTGTTTCTTAATGTGGGAAGCCCTTCTCTTTGGATTTTTTAATCCCAAGACCACTAGACATGCCATGATTTGTGGTTTTGGTTCTGGTTCCTGGCTTGTCTCTTGACCATTTAAGTTGTATAAAAACATCTCATTGGGGTCAAAAAAACCCTAATCACAAAAGGGAGATCAAAGGGGGTGGCCAAGGGAGAAAGAGTGCTATAGGAAGAGCTCCATGAACAGTGTTTCGTCCAAGCATTCCTCATCAAATCTCAAGCATTTGAAGATCATCTTGAAGCCATTCAAGTAGAAATCGAGCTGAGAAGCAAGCTTCATCAAAGACTCTCTTCATCCACTA
Organism: Amorphophallus konjac; assembly: GCA_022559845.1. Taxonomy (NCBI): domain Eukaryota; kingdom Viridiplantae; phylum Streptophyta; class Magnoliopsida; order Alismatales; family Araceae; genus Amorphophallus; species Amorphophallus konjac. The sequence goes on from CM040120.1 coordinate 144,322,583, forward strand.
AGGGGGAGCTTAAATTAGAACTTTTCTTTTGTGTTTCCTTTTCAATCTCTTGAGCTTCAAGTGTTGTTATTTGTAATCTCTAAACACTCGTGTGTGTGTGTGGATCTTCTTAGATTCGTGTGTGTGTGTGTGTGTGTGTGTGTGTGTGTGTGTGTGTGTGTGTGTGTGTGTGTGTGTGTGTGTGTGTGTGTGTGTGTGTGTGTGTGTGTGTGTGTGTGTGTGTGTGTTTGATTTCTGTCAGATCTGTGTGTGTTTCGGTGCTCTTGCACCTTTGTTGGAGTTCCTATACTCTTACTTATGTGTGTGTGTTCAGATCTTGTAATCCCTTACAAGAAAGTGTGTGAATCCTCACAGTTTGTGAGGGGTGGACGTAGGTTGCCGTTCTTGCATTCGAACCACCTAAAAATCATTGTCTCTTGTGTGGTTTCATCCATTTCTCCTATCTCCATTCTGTGTAAGCACACACGTAGATTAGATCTTTTGTATATCAAGTTAGATCTAGCACAACTTATCATCTTCACATCAGATCTCTGGTATATTAAAAGGTAGGTTCGGATCGACAAGGCAAATCTTGTCACGAAGATAACACCTTGTGTGAGTCGAATCTTCGGATTTACACCTCTGCCACGGTACCAAGGATCCGTTGTATATGATAGATTTTATTAGATCTAGCAGTCTCTATATAAATCTAAACTTCTTTGTTGTTGTTCTTCACATTTGTTGAAATTGGTTAAAGTTTTGTTATAATTTGTTATCACCCAATTCACCCCCCCCTCTTGGGTGTCATTGATCACAGGACTTCAGAAGGGAAGAGCTTTGGGAGGATCTGGGGTGTGGATCTCATCCCTGGATCGTTGGTTCAACATCTTGGAGGTAGGCACCTACCGTCAAATCTTAGGGGTCAATGATGCATTAGAATGATTCTTAAGTAATTTATGTACAATAACGAGAGACTAAGGGTATGTGGGATCATCTCGCAGTCGTCAGTTCTTTTTATCTAGTTTTGTAGTTCTTTCTGTCAAGTTCTATAGTTCTAGTCGTCAAGTTCCTTATACTAAGTTCTGTAGTTCTTTTTATCTAGTTCTCTAGTTCTTTATGTCAAGTTCTATAGTTCTAGTTGTCAAGTTTCTTATACCAAGTTTTGTAGTTCTTTCTAAAAAGTTCTGTAGTTCTAGTCATCAAGTTCTTTCTATCAAGATATGTAGTTCTTTTTATCATGTTCTATATTAGCAAGATGAAATATGCCCAAATGCATGAAAGATATTATAATTAGATTTGATAATCTAATAATTTCAAAACAAAAACTTTACTGGTAACCTGATTATGATTCGTTCCACAACTCTAAGCTTATAAGTATGATTGGCCCACTTAAACCATATAGAAGCATGCTTATATTATGATATGATGAGATTAAGTGATGTGAATGCGGATACAATGTGAATGTTATGAATGGAACACAGCAGCATTTTGAGAGGTTGGACTTCGGTCCCTTCTGCGGGACGGTGATACATAACGCCACGGAAGTAAAAGAACCCAGGGGACGGTGATACGTAACGCCCTGGTTAAAATCCTATGATTCGTCTGGTTCGTTTTGTGGGACGAAGATACGTAACGCCCCGTGCGGCATTGATTCTAGGTGGGAGTTTGCTCTCGGGTCTGCGCAGTACTCTTTCGTTCATTTGTGTGTCAGCCTCCTGCGCTTGCAACAACTGTTCGTTTCCATGAATAACGTAAGATGTGAAACTCATGAAAATGTAAAAATGTGTAATTAATCATTCATTGTGGATTTAGTGCATGCATGGATATTTTACATGTTGGATAAAGATTTTACTGCAGGAAAAATCTACTAGTTAACTTTAGGCTCAATGCAGAAATTCTGAAACTTGATGTGTTCTTCTGCTGTGTTGACGCACTAAGCAGGCTACGTCGATGAAACTGTTCAAATCTGATCAAATTGGCTTCTGGAATGTGCCACTGCGTTGACGCACTGGCAGGCTGTGTCAACGCAGCAGTTCAAATCTGATCAAATTGGCTTCTGGAATGTGCAACTACGTCGACGCACTGGGTTGGCTGTGTCAACGCAGCAGTTCAATTCTGATCAAATTGGCTTCTGGAACATGCCACTGTGTCGACGCACTAGGCTGGCTGAGTCGACGCAGCTATTCAATTCTGCTCATCGCATCAACTGGTTGATATGACCTTTGACCTTGTTCTCTAGGGTCTTCCAACATACTTGTCGGGTCCATTAAAAATAACAAGATGAGATATTTTTGAGCACAACAATTACCCTTAAGCAAATACAAATGAATGGAGTGTGATATTGTTAACATTTGAATTATGTATATGAATTGGATATATGAATGCGAGTTACCCCAATTTGATTAGGCTGCCTACTAAGCTTCACACTCACGCCCTAGTGACACATGTTTTAGGAGACACAGTGAAGGAGGTCGAGGAGGAGGCTACGACCGAGGAGTAGTTTTAGTCCTACCTATGTCAGGGTAGGCTATGGATATTTATCTTTCATATTATGACTAGTTGTGGATTGGTGATCATGTATGGACTCATATGTATTTGGATAATGGACATGTATTTTTGGATTATGAATGGTTGACATGTTATTTACATTTCATGTGATTATGGTTTCTCTCTCTCTCTTACAAATATATATATATGTATATATGTACTTTTGCGATACGTATGACGTAATGCTTTGGGGACCGATGAAAAAAATCTACCTATAAATTGGGAATTAGATCTCGGGACATTACACAATGGTATCGGAGCACGAGAGACGAACCATGGTTATAGCCATTCCAATTGTCCAAGTAGTTGAAGAAGAGATAGGTTGGAGTGAAAAAAAAGGGCGGTAGAGCATATTTAGAATAGAGTATGGAAAGGGAAAATCTAACCGCCTAGATGAAGAGGCCAAACGAGGTCCGACCTGACCCAACGAGGCCCAACTCCTTAAAGTGGTAGCCCCCGGGCCCACTAAATATAAGCCTAATAAATCACTCCGAACAAGCACTTCCTAGGCGGCCTTCGGGTTAGGAAGTTCGAGCATCAGTTCGATCGGGAGAGCTCTGTTGGAGCCTTGTATTCTTCGCCCAGACCACGCACTCATAGCTTGGGAAGCCTCTCCTGGGCCAGTGCCTCATGCTCGGGCCGACTGATGGAAGCTTATTTGTACGGCCATTACGAGTTCCTTAATAGCAGGAAGCTCAAAGGGATAGGGGAGATCAACAGTCCGCGGGCTATAAAGAGCCCGCAAGGAGGACATAACCCCTTGACACTCCTCAGCTTACGGGGATCATCCACTCAACGAGCCACTATTTAAAGTTGGAAAAATCCTACTGTGCGGAGGTAAGCCAAAAACCCTGAGCAGGAACCACTTTACCTTTTGGTGGAGAGGGATCTTGCACTCCCAACTTCCTCCTAACTTCTCCCTTTGCACCAGTGCTCTACTATAGTTACTGACTTAAGCATCGGAGGGTATTCCCCCGGGATCCATCCCTGGGAACCTCTGACCTATTTCCCATCTTGCAGTTCATCCTTCTAGGATACGTGGTCATCTTCCTCCCCACTCAGGAGTAGCGCGAGATCGCCCCTCTTCATCTGGCGCCGTCTGTGGAAAACGAGCAAAGAGCCATCATGGTGCGAAGAAGTTCTAGCAGGAGGACTACCGACGACAAGGGAAAGGCCCTGGAGACGGAAGAAGGCGTACCTTCCCTCCCCACGGAGAATTCCAAGTCAGGCAACCACGCCAATGAAATACCTCCGTCAGTGGCGGGGGAATAGCTTCCCAGCAGGAGTATCGACACCCTCCAAACCCTCAATGCAAAACTGGATGTCCTCGTGGATCTCATGAGGGCCTAGGCGGCCATAGAGGAGAAGTCGCATCTCCCCCGGAAGAACCCCCCCCCCCCCCCCCCCGTGGAGATGTCTCCCAGTAAACTGCTGGAGGCCGTTTTACCCTCCGGGGGCGGCGGCTCATCCGCAACCTGTCAGGAGGACCGTCGCATGCCCCTCACCCGAAGCAGCAAGCCTCCTCCACCCCGAGGAGGGAGAAGTCCGGAGCACACCGATAGTTCTTAGAAATTGAGGCCCCTGAGGAGCACCGGGACTGCATGCAAGTGCGCCCCCCAACCCTTCGGGCCAGCGACAACCGGAGCTATCCCTCCGGCTGCGAGACTTTGAGAGGCGTTTCGCAGAGCAAGAGCGCGCCCTCCGCGCCTTGTAGAAGACCTCTCCTATGGAAGATGAGGAGCGATCCCTATTCTCCGATTATATCTTGAAGGCCGAGATCTCCCCCAGGATCTCACTTTCGACCTTCAAGTCGTATGACAGCCCGGGCAACCCAACCGATCACTACGACAGCTTCGACGCCCTGATGACCTTGCATGGGGCGTTACGTGATCAAATGTCGAGCGTTCATGACCACTCTGGTCCATGATGCTCAGGCATGGTTCAGGGCCCTCGCCCCTGGCAGCATTCACAACTTCAAGCAGTTCGGGCGAGTGTTCAAGGAAAGCTTCGCTGGTAGCGGTCCAACCTGGTCAGTGGCTGGATTACTGGCCCTCAAGCAGGAATAGGGGGAGAAATTGCGGGCTTATAACAATCGATTTAAATCAGAAGCCCTGTGCATCCCCCGCCTTCATGTTGCCACGGCCATCACTGCACTGACCGAGGGTACCTGTGATGAGAACCTACGGCGCAAGCTAGTGCTACATCCTCCTACCTCCCTTGCCGAGCTAGTGACCCTGGCCCTGCGACATGCAGAATGTGAGGAAGTCTTCAATGCCTGCCAAGGCACGATAGGCTCGGGTCGAGAGGGGGACAAGAAGCGACCGTCGGAGTAAGGGACGGGCCAAGGGAAAAAGCGGAACCAAGATGGAGACCGCAAAGAGCCATCCCGGAAGTATGAGCGGTACACCCCCCTTACAGCTCCCGTCTATGAAATCTACGAAGACATCAAAGGCTCGGGTCTCCTCCACCAGCCCGAGCCTATGAAGGCCAAGCACCGCAATGGCAGCAAGCATTGCCTGTTCCACGGCGATCACAGGCATCACACCAGCGATTGCCATCAACTTCAAGACGAGATCGAGTGCCTCATCCACCAGGGACACCTATCCCGATACGTGGCTGGGCAGAAAGAAGACCAAGGAGCCCCCGAAGAAATCGACAATGCCCCCCGTGGAGTCCACATCAATGTCATCGCGGGCGGCGCGGCATCAGGAGGAGATAGTAGCCGAGGAAGAAAACGTCACGCCGAGCGGGTGAGCCGAGCCTCTGTTGAGCACCCTAAGGCCCCGCAGGCGAGTGAACCGTAGGCCCTGGTATTCTCTGACCAGGACTTGGAAGGGCTAACCACCCCGCATGATGACGCTCTCGTTGTATCGGCTACAATGAAACATTATAATGTAGATAGGATCTTAGTTGACAATTGTCACGCCCCGAGCCTTTATTACAGCGGAAGACTAGCTCGAGGAACGTGAATAGTCGGCATGGTAAGTCTCTTGCAAGCAAGAACAATCAGAGCGCAAGACAATCACACACACAAATGCAATTGCACAATATTTACTCAACTTCAACTTATTCCATTAATAATCAATTCAAATATTCAAATACAATCACTATTTCAACTTTCTTCACCATACTAGACTCAAGAAATAAGAAAATTACATAGACTCAATCTAAACAATGTAGACTTCCTAAATCTTCACTCATTCTTCATTCACTCTCGGACCCGCTATTTGAACGTTCGAATCTGATCCCGACTCACTTCCATCTCCTGAAAAGATTAGAAATAGATAATGAGCACACTTGCCCAGTAGGTATCTTCACATCAACATGATTAGCAATATTTAAGTAATTAGCATTTTAACTTTAAAGAAATAAGGTAAAATCATACGAATGCGATCAATCATGCGATTAAACTAAAGTAACGCGATGATCATGTAAGATAGAATGAGCAAGTATGAATTATCAAGAATGTAACAAGAACATGATATGGCCTTTCATGAACAAGAATGTAACGAGAATGTGCTAGCAATACCACGTAGTCATCACCCAAACATCTTATGCTTATGAGCAAGCATTTGGTGAATTTCTGTGGAATATCATGTAACAAGCAAGAAAGTCATGTACAAGTATTCTCATGATGCCCGTGGATCTTCACTTATTTATAGAGAAAGTACTCCCAACGCAATGCGACGCCAGTAGCATCATACCCCATGGTTTATAATAGTATGTTTCCGGCAATCAACCGAGGGGACTAGCATAGAGCCCTTGAACACAATCAGTGCTCGATCGCATCTTCAAGTATAAATCAAGCTACTTCCACGTTTCAAGCAATAAAATATGGCCAGTAATATAACAAGTTCAATAAGTTCATGATAATAATAATTCAATGAATGAACACTTCAATTAAGAACATGAGAGATCAAGAATGACTTAAAACAAGGTTATGCTCATGAAAATTATTCGGCAGTATAACGGTACATTCCTTATGTTTCCATAATTAAATTAAGTATCTTGAACAATATGACTAGTCCTAGACCATCAATAATCCATCTAGGAACTTTGGAATATCAACCCTTAGGTCAAACCTCGGGTTAAAATACTCAAGAACTGTAAAGGTCAATCAATGGGCCGTTACATCAACGTGACGGTCTATAATTGGGCCGTTAGATCGGGCTGAATCCAGAAATAAATAAAATAGACTCAGTAAATGTGACGGTCATATATTAGGCCGTTATATGAGCATGACAGTCTAATTAATATGGATCCATTACATATCTAGAACCAGAAACTTCGATAGTACTTTCTAAAAATTGGGCTTTCATGGTACAACCAACTCGGCGTCCTAGTGGGAATCCTAGGCTCGCGGAGAATTACGGAGGCCTTGAAACCAGATTTCCTAGTCCATTGGAAGGAATATCCAATAGAGAGGTCCTCAAGTTCAAGAATATGTTCCTATAGTGCAAAGTGTGAACTAATGGTCATATACCGGAATATATGCCATGTACTTAAAGAAATGACTCTATAAAAGAGAAAAGAATGTGTAACGATGTGGAACCATGATAAAGCTTCGTTAATACAATACTGAAAATCACAGTTTAAATTTAAAACTATAGAGTTTAGGCAATGAAATTAGCATAACTTAAAATAACTCAAGATGCTTTAAACATGCAATTTCCTATCAAGAATCAATTAATAAACTCAGGGTCATGAAAATAGGTCAAAACTTAGGTAACTAGGCTTATTTATAAGTAAGTTTGACTGTCCTCAGTCCTGTCTTGGGTTGACAGAACCCAGTTATTCTAACGGTCGAATATGGGCGCGTCACAGTTGTGTGACGGTTTATCGTGGAGCCGTAAGAGTGTTGTAACGCTCCGGTTATGGTCCGTCAGAGTTAACCAAGAAGCTTAAATATAACAGGTACTGTGACGGCTTATCGTCAGACCGTTACGTCCCTCTGACGGTCTAACTATAGGCCGTTAGAGTCCTATTGACAGCATAAAAGATAAAAGACTATGCTTTGAAACAAGTCATGCTTTAAAAAGATTTAACTATTCTAGTCATGATAAAATGAAGTAAAAGTCATCTAGATGCATAGGTTATAGTGAATTAACAAGAGAATATCTTTTATCTTCAATTAAGGCTAAAGATATGTATGTATGCATGATTCTATTAAAGCATGAAATTCATGATCTATAGTGCATGAAATCAGATAAAATCAGAGGGCTTTTACTCCTATCATGATGTTCTTGCCGTTCATGAGATGACCTACCTCTTTACTGGGCTTTAAACTTCGAATTTGGGACTGCAAGACATGCCCTAGTTCTTCTCTTCCTGTGGTTTCTCAGCAACTTCTCGTCGCTCTAACTCCTCAACCTCTTGACCTAAGGACGTGTAATTTTGAGAGTAAGAAGATGAAACTAAAGGGAACAAAAAGTTCTAAAGAATTAAACCCTAAATACCTCGTTTTGATGATCTAATTCCCTGATCTTCAGTGGACCTTTGCTCAGATTCCTAGGTTTCTAAGGTCGTACCAGTAACTTGGGAAGCTTCTAACTCCTGCTGTACTTAATCTCCTAGCACAAAATTTTGAGAGCTATTAGTCTAAAGTATTATAAACAAAAAGTTCTAAAGAACTTACCCGAAATTATGACTCCTTACCTTGATTCCACACTAGCCAAAGTAGGGGTCGCGCAGGTCAAAACTAGGGTTTATTTATAGGATTTTGACTAGGGTTTGAGGATTAGATCGATTCTAGAGTCCTTGTTAAAGCTTAGATCGACTTCTAAGAGTCCTTAACACCACTACTAGTCTTCCCATCTCGATCCCAAAGTGATACACTAGTAAAAATCAAATCTTTTTGCTTGTTCTTCCATTCACGGAACTAACAGAGCGTAACAGTCGAAGATAGGTGCGTTACCTGACTGTGGCGGTCGCACGATAGACCGCTACATCCCATGTGTGCAGAATTCAATAAAGTTCAAACTCTTTTATTTATTTATCCATATAATTATTTATAAAAAATTATATTTATCCTTAAAATCTATGAATAGGCTAAATGACTTTCTAGAATATGGGTCAAGCTTAATGGGCTTGGTCCTTAAACTTATTGGGCTTTAATTCACTAATTAATCTATTTTGCCTTTTAGAAAAATTCTATAGAAATTATTTATATAAATTTTAGGGCACTACACCCTCCCCCACTTGGAAGAATTTGGTCGTCAAATTCAATATATATAGATTGTGGAGAGTGTACTTACAGTTGAATAGTTCCGAGAATCTTTTTCGCATGGCTTCTTCTATTTACCAAGTTGCTTTGGTCGGCCATGATTTCTTCCATTGAATCTTGACCATAGGAATAGCTTTATTCCTTAGTTGACGCACTTCCCGTTCCAGAATCCTTATTGGCGTTTGCTCATACGTCATATCCTTCTGAATCTCCAAATTATCATAAGTGATAACATGGTTAGGATCATATACATACTTTTTCAACATGAAGACGTGAAATACGTCGTGAACTCCTGCTAATTGTGGAGGTAAAGTCAGTCTATAAGTCACCTCACCGACCCTTTCAAGAATTTCAAATGGGCCAATGAACCTTGGAGTTAGCTTGTCTTTGATGCCAAATCTTTGAATACCACGACCTAGAGAAACCTTGAGATACACATGGTCTCCTACTTGAAATTCCAAGTCGCGTCTTCGATTATCAGCATAAGATTTTTGCCTATCTTGTGCCATCTACAATTTTTCTCGAATGAGCTTAATTTTCTCTGAAGAATTCCTGATAATGTCGGGGCCTAAAAAATGCCTTTCCCATATTTCATTCCAACATATTGGTGATCTACAGCTTTTTCCGTATAAAGCTTCAAAGGGTGCCATCTGTATGCTGGCCTGATAACTGTTGTTATATGCAAATTCCACCAGAGGCAAGTGATCATGCCAACTTCCTCCGAAGTCAATAGCACAAGCCCTGAGTATATCTTCCACCACTTGATTTGTTCTTTCAGTCTGACCATCAATTTGTGGATGGAATGTCGTGCTAAAGTTCAGTCTGGTCCCTAGTGAATGTTGTAGACCCTTCCAGAATTACGATGTTAATCTAGGATCTCTATCATATATGATAGTGACAAGGACACCATGTAATTTGACAATTTCTTTTATGTATAATACTGCTAAAATATCCACTGACCATCGACTTTTGATTGGTATGAAATGTGCAGACTTAGTTAATCGATCTATGATTACCCATATACCATCGTGTCCTCCTTTGGTCTTTGGTAAACCCATGATGAAATCTATTCCTATACTCTCCCATTTCCATTCGGGAATATTCAAGGGATGTAATTTACCTGCGGGTCTAAAATGCTCTGCCTTTACTTGTTGACAAGTGAGACAGCAGGACATAAAATCAGCTATTTCCCTCTTCATGTTGGGCCACGAGAAATTTCTTTTGAGATCTTAATACATTTTTGTACCACCTAGATGAATGGTGTAATTGGAATTATGTGCTTCATCCAAGATCAATTTCTTCGTATCCTCATGATCTGGTACACACACTCGACCCTTAAATAGCAGTCTTCCGTCATTTGAAATAGAAAAATCTGGCCTCTGTTCTATGTTGGCTTTAATCTCTAGTAATAGTAGATCATTGTCTTGTAGCCTGACTAGATCTTCTATTAATGTGGGTTGAGCTCGGATATTGGCTATAAAACAATCTTCCTCCTTGATGTCAATATCTAAGTTCAATTGAGCAAATTGAGGAATAAGATTAGTCATACTTATCATAAGACTTGATAGCATTCCCATTGGTTTTTTACTGAGTGCATCTGCTACCGCATTAGCCTTTCCAGGATGATATTGAATAGCAAAATCAAAGACTTTGAGATATTCTAACCATCTTCTCTGCCTCATATTAAGCTCCTTTTGAGAGAATAAGTATTTCAAGCTTTCATGGTCCGAGTAGACGGTGAACTTCTCTCCATAAAGATAATGACGCCAAATTTTTAAGGTGAAAATAACAGCTGCCAATTCTAAATCATGCACAGGATAATTTTCTTCGTGACGTTTCAATTGTCTTGAAGAATAACAGATTACTTTTCCATCTTGCATGAGGACGCACCCTAAGCCAATGCCAGATGCATCCGTATATACGTCAAATCCACCACCTTCCACTGGTAGTGATACAATAGGAGCTATAGTAAGATGATTCTTAAGAGTTTGAAAACTCTTTTCACATTCCTTTGACCAGACAAAAGGATTTTCTTTTCTTGTGAGTCTAGTTAAAGGAACTGTAGTTTTTGAGAAGTCCTTAATGAACCTCCTATACTAACCAGCTAGACCCAGAAAGCTTTGTACTTCTGATACAGTCGTTGGCCGGCTCCAATTTCTGACAGCTTCGACTTTCGAAGGATCCACATCGATACCTTCTTTTGAAATAATGTGGCCTAGGAATGAAACTTCCTTGAGCCAGAATTCACACTTGTTAAGCTTGGCATAGAGTTTATGTTCTCTAAGTGTTTGCAAAGTTATTCTCAGATGTTCTTCATGTTCCTCTTTTGTATTGGAATATATCAGGATGTCATCAATGAAGACGATGATGAACTGGTCCAGATATGGCTGGAAAATATTGTTCATAAGTTGCATAAATGCTGCTGGGGCATTTGTTAACCCGAACGGCATTACCACAAATTCATAGTGGCCATAACAACTTCAAAAGGCCGATTTATAATTATCTTCCTCTTTAATTCTAAGCTGATGAAAACCTGATCTGAGGTCTATCTTGGAGAAATATTTTGCTCCCAAAAGCTGATCGAAGAGCTCATCAATACGCGGCAATGGATACTTATTTTTGATTGTGAGTTGATTCAGTCGCCGGTAGTCGATGCATAACCTGAGAGAGCCATCCTTCTTCTTGACAAATAGAACTGGCGCACCCCAGGGGGATGTGCTAGGTCTGATGAAACCTTTGTCTAGCAGTTCCTGCAACTGCCTTTTTAGTTCCTTAAGTTCCGTGGGGGACATCCTGTAAGGGGCTATAGAAACAGGTGCTGCTCCTGGAATGAGTTCAATAGTAAAGTTTACTTCCCTCTCGGGTGGTAAATTGGGTAATTCGGGTGGAAACACATCTGGGAACTCATTTACAATTGGAATGTCTGCTATGATGATTTCCTTGGATTCGGTAACAATGACAGAAGCAAGAAAAGTTTCACATCCTTGCGAGATAAGTTTGCAAGCGTGAAGAGAGGATATGATGGTGGGATGTTTCCTATACTTGATGCCAAGAAAAGAAAATCTTGGAAGAGCGGGTTTTCGAAAGGATATAATCCTATTTCGGCAGTTAATATCAGCATCATGATCTATAAGCTAATCTACCCCTAAAATAGCATCATAACCTTTCATGTCAAGGCAAACTAAATTTGCGGGGAGATTGTGACCTTCTACTATCACCTCACTATCATGATAATATTCGGTAAGCTTAGTTCCAGATCCTAAGGGTGTGGTAATAGCAAGATCTGAAGGTAGAGAAACTGATGCAATTGGTAATATTTTTGCGAAAGAAGTGGAGATAAAAGAATGAGAGGCACCAGTATCAAATAGCATAAATGTAGTATAAGAATAAATTTGAAGAGTACCTTCCATAAGCCCACCATCCCTGGGTGCTTCCTCTTCTTCTAGAACGGCATTGAGGCGAGCCTGCCTCCTGCGTCCACCGCCGGACGATTGATCTTTCATAAGGGGGCAATCCAGCATACGATGCTCCATGCTTCCACAGCGTAGACAAGCACCAAGGTGCTTCCAACATTCTTCCACCGAATGACCGAACTTCTCGCAAAAAGTGCAAGCCGTGGTGACTTATTTCACCTCTTCCTTAATCTTCTTATTTTTCTAGGAACTTCCACCGTTCCTGCTCCTGGATCTCTTCTTACTATCACGGCTTTTGTGAGGTTCCGTTATGCTGAATTTTTCTTTCTTATAACGCCGATCAGATCGTCGGCTAGACTCTTCTCCTTTTCCTTTCAACTTCTCGACCTTCTCAAAGGTCCTTTCACATAAATATGCCCGTTGTACCATTTCTGCATAAGTATAGATATTTTCGGTCCCGAGCTGCTGAAGAAAACCGGGTCGTAACCCGTCCATAAACCAATTAGCCTTCAATAGATCGGTACTGATTAAATGCGGTGCATAAGGTGCTAGTCTGGAGAATTGACGTTCATATTCCGTAATTGTCATCATTCCTTGTCGAAGAGAGGCGAACTCCATAGCCTTTCTTTCTTTCACATGCTCAGAAAAGTACTTAGCACGGAACAAAGTGAGAAAACCATCCCATGTATGAGGTGCATTGGTCGGAGGTGCCGGAATCGACTTCCACCATGTACGGGCATCCTTGTTGAGTTGGAAAGTTGCAAGACGCACCTTCTCTTGATCGGTTCATTGGATGACGTCAAGTATACGGTTCATCTCGTCTATCCAGTTCTTTGCTTCGTCCGGATTAGAAGAACCATAGAAACGCGGAGAGTTTAAACTCCAGAAATTACGATGTAAGTTGTCAGCCCTTGCCCCTGCGCCTGCCTGGGCCATAGTTTGTAATGCCTGAGTATGGTCGGCAAATGTTTGTTGCATGCCATTCCAATCTACGCGATGAGCCATTTGTAAAATAAGGTACCTGAAAGAAATATAACAACTTGTTATTTCTCGTAGAATTGGAAGAAAATTAATCTTAAAGCTAATTAACTATCTTATCCCGGGCTCTACCCAATTCTCACATGGGTATGGAAATTTCTTCCTTAGTTCATAGGTAGAGGTCCTTAAACCTTGGACTTATCCTATAACATGACTCTTTTCCTAAGTCCTGAGACTTAGGCTCTGATACCAACTTAGCTGTCACGTCCCGAGCCTTTATTACAGCGGAAGACTAGCTCGAGGAACGTGAACAGTCGACATGGTAATTCTCTTGCAAGCAAGAACGATCAGAGCGCAAGACAATCACACACACAAATGCAATTGCATAATATTTACTCAACTTCAACTTATTCCATTAATAATCAATTCAAATATTGAAATACAATCACTATTTTAACTTTCTTCACCATACTAGACTCAAGAAATAAGAAAACTACATAGACTCAGTCTAAACAATGTAGACTTCCTAAGCCTTCACTCATTCTTCATTCACTCTCGGACCCGCTATTTGAACGTTCCGAATCCGATCCTGTCACGCCCCGACGCGGAAAATCGGCGCGTACAGTCAGATACGAGCTAGCACTAACAATAAATTCTAATCTAAACAATTAGACAAATTATAAAGTGAGAAACACTTCCATTAATCAAAATAATTCTAACTTTATTACAATAACCAACATGCTAAGACTCGATCAAACATGTCTTCCAAACGAAATTCTAATACAACACTGACGTAAAATCAAACTGGAAGTAAATACTAATCTGACTCAATAACTAGGTACAAAAGCACTCAAGGATCACTCCTGACCCTCCCCATCTGTAAGCGCGTCACCTGAAAAGTCTGAAAAGGGGGGGAACACAACTATGAGCTGACGCTCAGTAGGAAATAACGGCATATTTACGTAGTTAACATCTTAATTACCAGTTGTATGCAACAGAGAACAAGGAATTGAATAAAGAGATCAAGAACAATGTAGAAGGTCTTGCAAAGTCAAGAATTGAATAAATTCCAATGATCAATAATATCATGTATAAGAAATTCACTAAGAGCAATTGAAACAATAATAATTGGCCAACAAGCAAGTATTTCAATAATTCATAATCAAGTAAAAGGAATAACAATAGGTCAAATGTCGTAGACACACACTAGTCAAGTACTCGGTGCAATGCCACACCTTGTCATTAACATCCCATGGGCTCACTAATTTTCGGGCGCTCTCCCCAAGACCAGACCGGGCCCTTATGATGCGATGGCATTGGTTTTATGGATCGATGATCCCAATTGTCTAGACATTTCTTGTATAAATATGGCCAATGAATTTCAAGGAATAAGCTAAAATGTAACAAGTACAGATCTAGCAAAAATCAGAATAACAAGAAAATGAAGGATTAAACTTTGGCATAATGTTTAACGACAATTAAGTCGTGGAATCCAAGAATGAAAGGATAAGTAGGCAAAATACAATCTTTAGAATATATTCAATTCCATAAATTAACATTTTATTCTGTTGGTTTAACAAGTTTTATCATACTGGAAATGCCTTAAATTAATTGGATGCAAAAAGCCAAAGAAATGATTTATTTAGTATTATTAGAGTAAATTACTAAGAATTTCACTTAATTCATAGAAATAAATCCTATCATGGTGAAAATCTCCCTAATATTTTTAAGTAACTCCAGCACATGATTCCTCTGGAAAATGACAGTAAATATCCATTTTTGTTACTGGAACGGAATTTTTACACATTAAAAATACCTTTTTAAACACAAAAAAACCCATATTTGGTGTGCTATAAAAAGTTCCTTATGAAATTTTTGGATGATTTATTAAGAATAAATCATCTTACTGGTTTTTCATTTTTCATGATACACATAGTATTTTTTGCATACTGAAATTAATTTTTTCTACATTATTCTACCATTTATGCTATTTATTGAATGGAAGAAATACATTAGAAATTTGTTTAAGTATAAAAATTCCTCTATAACTTACTGTTATCATTCTAACATGCTGAAAAAAAATTGTTATGCTGTAAGAACTTTTTTCATGCGGTAAGGGTTATTTTTAACAAGTTAATATCGTTTTCATGCATTTATTCTCTATTATATGGAGAGTAAATGAATTCTATTTGGTAAAAATATCAAATTTTCATAGAAAGTTATCTCTCACATGATAATTATATCAGAGCATAATATTCATGAATTTTCATACCTTTGAGATCTTTTTAACATACCACATATAATTTATAAGCATTTTCTTTCATTTTATAGAAGAAATATAGATTTTTATAAGATAAAATATTCTAAATCCACCTAAATCCACAAGAATTTAACTTCTCACATGCTGCTACTATAAGACAAATTTTCCATGCATTTTAGTTATTTAATAATAATTTTTACATGTTGGACATAATTTCTTATACATTTATATTCTATTAATTATAGGAAAAATAGGTTTATATGCATAAAAAAATAGATTAATATACTTTACAGTAGCAGAAAAATAACTTTTAAATCTCCTGGTAGCAGAAGAATAACTTTTAAATCTCCTGGTAGCAGAAGAATATGTTTTACAGGGATTCAGGGTTTTTAATTATTCATTTAATAACTTCGGATCGCGTTTAGGGCGGAGGTCGATCACCCGGCCCCTTTTTATTGGGGTCGCGGTCGCCCACAGGACCGCGACCACCTGGTCGCGGTTGGTCGCGCGACCGCGACCAGGATGGCGGTCCTGCCGGGGGCCGCGATCATCAAGGCCGTTTTCTGCTTGTTATGTGTGTGAGATCTAGGGATTAAAAAGCCTATATCTTCCTCAATTCTTAATGGAATTAAGCATATGATATATCAATGGAAAGCTAAGATAGAGTACTATCATTTGGTAAGGTCAATTTCAGATTTAGGTTCTGTAATTAAGTTCTATATTGACAGGAAAAAGAAAAACCCGAATTAGGATAGTGTGTTACTAAAATATAAAATTCTCTACGTATACATGATAACTTTTAGAGCTTTTTATATCACTGGAAAGCTAACAGAGAGGGCTTTCCAACCATGTATCACACATGCTATGAATTTCAACATTTATGTTTCGAATTCATGGATTAATCAGGTTCCAAGTATATGAAATCACCATATGGACAAGTTCATGTTCAAACCTCAAATTCTCTAAATAGAATTGATGGATCAAATGGCTTTTTACGCCAAAAGAGAGATAACATGCTAAGTTTCAATTTGATATACAATAATTAACATTTGGCCAGTTATAACCTACCTCAATTGAAGACTTAACCACGAGATAGATTAGACCCACGAACTATAAGAATCCCCTTCAAAGATCTCCTGATTCCTCCCTCAATACCCTATAAAAATTAGGGCTTTTAGTCTTAGATGATAGATCTCGTCGAGCTGATCAAAAACCCCTACTCATATGCCTATTTTGGTTGAGGTACTAACATGATTTGATGAACCAAAACTTGGAGATAGAAAAACGACGGGGAGCAGACCACCTTCCACAAAATTGCCAAGATCTCCCCAGATCTAACTCCTCTGCCGACACCATAGCAACCAAATGAAACTAGACTTGAAGAGCTTTCTATCTATAGCTCATACACCTTCTGGATCCTTCCAGGAAGGGAGAATTTCGACCTTGAAGAGGCGTGTTGTTTACGCCGCCGAAATAATTGACCTAGACTAAACTCGTCTAATCACTCTTATCCTAGTTAATCTTACACGAAATTTGTTGGGGGCTATTAATCTACCAGTCACTAGCTTTCATTTGCCCCTAACCTCATCGCATTTGGTTAAGAAATGGGCTCTAATTTGATGTTTTAAAATGGGGTGAATAGTGAACACAAATTTCGGGTTAGGTGGGTTGAAAGTCAGACTTAACCCACTGATTTGGCCTAGATACTGATTTTATTAGGCTTAGTCATAGAAGAAAAAAGTGTTAGTCGATGCATCTATTATTTAATTTCTATTTTTATGAATTTTTATATGGTAGACAAAATTTTCACTTCTACTATTCCGTTAATAGTTAAATATTAAGTTCGGAAGACTTAATCCACTAATTCGGCCTAATAAATGATTTTAGTAGGCTTAGCCCTAGAAGACACAATTGCTAATCGCATGGTCTTCTACCTAATTATTATTTTTTAAGATTTTAATATGGTCAACGAAATTTCACTTCACTATTCATTTAATAATAAAATATTAAATTCGAAATTCAAATTTTAAATTCTCTCTTTTCATTTCATTTTCATTCCAACCCAATTGCATTTGTGTTTCATTTCACCTAAACCTTATTTTCATTTGGGTTACATTTCATTTTCATTTCATTTCAATTTAATTTAAATTTTTAAAGGTTTATTTCAATTTCTATCCAATTATTAATTCAACTAAATTCAAATAAATTCCTAAAAATTTTAATTTAACAAGGAAAAATTAAATAAAATTATTAATTAAATACGGGGTATTACACCCTCCCCTACTTTAAGGAATTTGGTCCTCCAAATTCACTGCATTACGATGCGAAAATAAAGGATAACAATTTCAAGGGACAACTAGCTCACCTAGAAAAGGTCGGGATACCGCTTTCGCATAACATCTTCGGATTCCCAGGTGGCTTCTTCAGCTCCACGCCGACTCCACTAGACCTTGACCATAGGTATAGATCGACTCCAGAGTTGTTGCTGCTTCCGGTCCAAAATCTTTATCGGTCTTTCCTCATAGGTCAAATCCTCCTTCAGTTCGAAGTCCACATGCTGAATAACGTGAGTGGGGTCGTACACATACTTCCGCAACATAGAAATATGGAAGACGTTGTGCACGCCAGACAACTGCGGCGGTAACGCCAATCGATAAGTGTAATGCCCTGGACCTCGTTGGATCTCGTAGGATCTTTAATGGATCTTTCGGATCTGTTTCGGATTGGTTTCGTTGAGTTTCGGTTCGCTTTTGTGGCTTCCGAATTGAGTTTGACGAGCCGTGTGGGTTTTTCTCACGTACTAGTTACGGAACCCTACGGTGAGTTTATTTGTCAATTCTCGAACTCGTGAATGCTACAGCGTCGATGTACTCTTCGAGCCGGTCGTTTCGACTATTTTTGTGTATTTTTCTGAATTTATGTATTTTCGGCGCATTTTTGGAATTTTCGGAAATTAGGAAAATTTCCTAATTTCTTTTCCTTTTTCTTTTCTTTTTCTCTTTCTTCCCTCATTCGGCCGCGACCGTTTCTCTCTCCCGTTCTCTCTCGTTTCTCCCCCTCTTTGGCCCCGGCTGCAGACGGAGCGACCGTGGGTGAGTTGGCGAGGACGTGGAGCTGGATTGGTGCGCGATGAGGCGAGGATCGGATCGATTCTGGCGCGATCCCGAACGGTGGATTCAAAGCCGGTGAAATTGGTTCGCGAGTGGTTTTCGGCGTGGTTTAGTCCCTTCGGGGCACGGTTTCTTCGGTGGAGGTAGGGTGACGGATCCTTGCTTCTTCACCTTCGTTTTCCCTGCCATTGCACGGCGTTCGGCTAGGAAACGAGTGTGTTTGGGCTTGTTTTGCCTAAACCGTGATTTTCGTGGTTTTTAGGGTCGGCCGGTAAACGGTGACCGTTTGCGGTTCAGTTAGTTTCTAAATGACCGCAGGGATGTTAGAATCTCATCCACGTTGATTTCGTGCGATTCGGTGTTCATTCGAGGCCGGTAGAAGCCCGGGAACCTCGGTGACCCACTTAGGGTGGATTTGTCTAAATCGCCCGGATCGAGCGTTTTTGGTGTTGCATGTGGGCATTTTGGCCCTTGAATGTTGTTATTCGGTGTTGCGGTGTGTTTCCCCTGCGTTTCGGCGTGAATGGGGCGTGGAACGGGCCGATCCGGCCATTCCTATGTTTTCCCGCCGTAACCGAAGTAGCGGTCATGCCAGCGACCGTTACTTGTCTTTAGCGGCCCTACGACTGACCGTCGTTTGGTCTGCATCGTTTTAGCGCTTTTGGCTTCTAGGTGAGTGACGGCCCTGGAGTGGCGCGTCGCTTCCTTGTAACGCGCCTAGGTTAGTGCGTTACTTCGCCTTCGTCGTTTTATGTTGGGGTTGAGTCGGTTAGTCTAACGCGCTTGACCCAGTGCGTTAGATGGAAGTGGCGCGCCTTGCCCAGGCCGTTACTTGCCAATTGACTGACGTTGACTCGTTGAGGCGGTGCCTCTAGCGGTCGTGCCCCTATGCGTTGTTTGAGTGTGACGTGCCTGCCCCTGGCCGTTACATTCTCTTTTGGTCGAGGTTGGGTTGACTGCACCGTTGGGTGTGACGGTGGGGACCCCGTGCGTCGTTTGTGAGTAACGCGCATGCCTCCGACCGTTGTTTGCTGTGGTGTTGGGTTGAGGGTGGCCATGCCGTCTGTGAGTAACGGATGGGTCCCCCGTGCGTCGTTTGGTTCTGACGGCCCTCCCCTGCCGCGCTGTTTCGTGAGTGACGCTCCTGGCTTAGCGCGTTACTTCGCTTTGGTTTGGGTTGCTGCACTGTTGAATGTGACGGTGGAGACCCCGTGCGTCGTTTGCTTGTAACGCCCCTGCTCCCGTGCGTTACTTGGCTTTTGCGTGGTTTGTAGGTTATCAGGGTGGTGTGAGTGACGGCCTGGTGTCCGTCCGTCGTTTGGGAAATAACGGCCCTAACCTAGACCGTCGCTTGCTTGTAGCGGTCTAGAGCTGGTGCGTTACTTTCCTTGTGCCTTGGTTTTCCGCCCGATGATTTTGTGTGTCTTGGCTTGGCCTTGTGGTCTGCCCGTTGTCCCGTGGATGTCTCTTGACGTCCTATGAGGGTTAAGACTACGTTGTAAGGTAGCCAGGAGTCTTCTTGCTTGTGGTAGGGTTCCTTATCCTACCTTTGCATGTGCTTGTTTGGGTTTCGGTCAACCTGGTCTGACCCAGTGGTTGACATGTGACCTTGTTTGCGCGTGTCTTAGCGGTTCTGTCCTGCCTAAGACACTGCTTCTGGATGCTTCGAGGTATTGTTCTACCTCGGTTTGCGTGTCCAGGTGTGCTGAGGGTTCTTGATGTCTCCCTCAGGTCTCCGTGTGTCGTTTTCTGCGGAGCGTGGTTTCTTTGGCTTAGGATTAGACCGATTGGCGGCTTGTTCCGCTGTTGTGACGATCTTACCTTTGAGTCGTTTGGCTCAGGATCGTTACGTAGGAGGTCTAGTGCTTGTCCTGAGTTGTCGGCAGTGGTGATGCTGTCACTTGGTGCCTCGAAGTGCGTGTGGATGGGCATGGTTGCCTGTCTGTACTTCGGCACTTGTGTTTTGAGCTTCTGTGTCGTGTGAAGCCTCCACTTGTTCTTGCCTAAGGCCGCGGGCCGACCCGCTAGCGGATGGCGGAGGGTTTTTCCCAGTGAGCGGTTTTTAGTTAGTTCCGCGGGCTCCTAGTCAACGGTAGCGTCCTGCCGAGGGAGAATACTAGCTAGAGGACCTGGCTTAGACTATAGCCAGTGTGTGCACACGTGGTCAGGGGTTAGGACTTACGTCGACGGGCGTGACCCTGACTAGTTACTTGTTTTGCTGTTACTGTTTGGTTCAGCTTGTGTCTCTGTCTCTGCTGTTGTTACAGCAGTGCTGTAGGCGAGACACTTGAGGTGCGGCGTCAGACGTCAGTGGACGCAGCTGGCTTTTAAGGGGGTGCTTCCGTCACGTGACGCGTAGCTTTCGGCGTTTTCCTGTACGCTGTGACCTTTGCGAGTTGCCCGTTCGTGGCTGCACTCGGGGTCAGTGGTTTGTCGTCCGCGCGATGTTCCGATCGTGCGCGGGGCTTTGTGCACGACGTTCCCTGTCGTGTTTTGTCTGTTTCCCGGTGTCGGCGTTCGCCTTCGCCTTTGTTTGGGGCTGGTTGACAGACTGGTGTACCCTTCTGTGTGAGTTTAGGGTCATCCATCTGTTGCCTTTGTTTGGAGTAGTTTGGGATACCGAGGTTAGTTCGGTAGCCGCTTGTTTGGTGCGGGTTCTCACCCTCTCCTGCGTGTTCCCTACTCCTACTTCCCGTCTGTTCCTTTACAGCTTTGTAGTGCAGCTTTCCTGCTTTGCTACGTTGCTATCCTTGCTACGTTTGTTGCTGCTTCCGTTGCCTTCGCTTTGTGCGGTTTTCCAGTGGGGATCCGCGTGACCCCTACTGAGTTTCTGTTGAGACTCACCCCTGCTGCTTTTCAGGTGGGTTTCGCCGTCTGCCTCTGCTGTTCCTGGCGGAGTGCTCGCTTGCTGTTGTAGCTGCCAGCTGTACCTGCGGTCGGGCTTCTTCCGACTTCTGTGTACGTTTCTTTCTGTCGTACTGTACTGTGCTAGACTTGTTGTCTTTCCTTGGGCTAGACTCTGGTGTATAATTGAAAACTTGAATATTAATGAAAAGGTAATTTTATTTCTGCTACTTTAGCATTCCATTGTAATGAAATTTAATTGCTTACTGTTATATCTGCTGGCTTCAATGTATTCCACACACTCCTTTTTCCCTTCGGCGCTTTCCCGCGCTTGGGAGGCCTCGCGGGTCCCATGTGGTATCACGTGTATTCGGTATTTATACCGGGTGCACCGGGTATCCGGAATCCGGGTCGCTACAGGTGGTATCAGAGCAGTGTTCTGAGATGTTCGGAGTTCTTTTCTGAGCTATCAGATCATTGTCGTGTGAGATACATGGAAATCCAGATATACAGTTACCAGAGTCTTTAGGCCCAGTACAGTCTCTTGCTGGCGTAGGTGTTGCGATGGTTTATCGCGGTGCTTTTTGCGTGTGGTCTTGTACGTGCTTGGTTGGCACTGTGCGAGATGGTTTTGCTCTCGTCTAGATGAGACGATGTGCTTCGTTCGGTTTTGAAGTTGGTCTCGATCGTGTTGCACTTTGCAGTGTTTGTCGGTTGGCATGAACCTGCAGTGCCTTGTTCGAGCTATTTTCTGTATTTTGCTCAGGTGGCTTATGACTTTTAGCGTTGGTGTGATGGCCACGCACGTTCTTACGTTGCTTGGGTTGTCCCAGCTTGAGTTTGTGTAGCTCCTGATGCTTCGTTGTTTTGGTTGCTTCGATTGTCGTGTTGCCTCGATTGAGAAGTTGCTCGAGCGAGCCTTGGATTTTCCCTTCCTGGTGAGCTGTTGTTGTTGAGCTTGTTGCTTCTCATCCCTCTTTGGTGAAGCTTTCCGAGGTTTGCCTTGGAATTGCTGTCTTGGTTGTGCCTTTGTCCTGTGTCTGCTTAAGTGTAGACAGCTTTGTTTTGAGCCTGATCTGCTCCTTGTTGTACGGTTGCTTAGCTTTGGACTCCATGATGGTGTTAAGTGCTGTTGTGTACCGTAGTTGTCGTGCTGTGTCTAACGGCCGATGTGTTGTGAAGGCTCATTTATCGTGTCAGGACGTGATGGTGAGCTGAGATTGATGCTTTCCTTGTGCTTTGCGCTGAAGCTGGTGCTCTTCTCTTGCTGCACTCAGGCTCTTTGTGATCGGTTGTTCGCGTGATCGGTGCTCGTGGCGTGTGAATTGCGATCTTTGTTGATTGCGATGGCGCTGGTGTGTGCTGAGATGCGATTATCGATGTTGTTCTGTTGCCTGTGCACGTTGTTGAGAGTACAGCTGGAGTGTGTGGGCTGGCTACCCATTTGTCGAGAGGTCTTGTTCCTTTCTCGAAGTGGCTTTGTCTTGGCTTCTCGTGCCTTGACTTTGATTGTTGCCGTGCCGTTGTTCGTGGTTTTCTTGTGTTGGCATCGGCATTGTGCGAGTGTTGGGGAATTTGTCGGCATCTTTGCGGATTGAGTACCCTCTACTCTGTATTTTCTTCTTGGGTGTTGTGCTCTTGAGGCGTGTTGCTAGTCCTTGAGTTGCATTCCCCGAGATCATTGTTGTTGTTTTTCGTTGTTGTGGGTCTTTCTCTTGGTGAGCAGTCTGATGCGTGACCCGTTCCTGTGTGGTGTGTGCTCAGCTGTTTTTGTGCCTTGTTGTGACCCTGCTTGCAGTTGTGTTCCGTGGTTCTGCGTGTTAAGTAGAGCCGAATTCTGCAGGTGTTGCCGTTGTGTTGTTTTGGCGCTGTTTCTTTATGATTTTGTGTCTCTGCCTTGGACCATGGTCTTGTCAGTTGGCTTGCTGTGCTCTCTTTCCCTGGTGGAGTTAGCTTGCGACTTGATCAGATGTGATGTCTGAGTGAGTACTGACTTGATTGTGTTTCGGGTCCAGCAGTGTTGTTGTTGTCGTTGGTGTCCTGTGTGCCAGGTGTTCCCTGTTGCCTTTGGCACTGGAGCCGATGATGTTGCGAGCTGTCAGCTGTGGGGACTGCGTTCCTTGTGTAAGCTGCCGCTTGCCGTGTTGTCGTTGTGTTCCTCAGTTGTCTGTTGTTGTGGCTGTCGTGTCTCTATTTCTGGTGAGACGTAAACGACGTTGCCCTTGCTTTGGAGGTGTCAGATGTATTCACTTTGGTGCCATACTCGTGCTGTAGACTTGCTGTCTTGGAAGCTGAGTGTGTACCTGTAATTGTGATCTGACGGTGTTCCTCTGAGCTGTGTTTTCCGAGTTTTGTGCTGTTGGGTTATTCTTCCCTGCTTCTCCTTTGTTAGTCCTGAATTTCGGGGGCGAAATTCTTTGAAGGAGGGGAGGATGTAATGCCCTGGACCTCGTTGGATCTCGTAGGATCTTTAATGGATCTTTCGGATCTGTTTCGGATTGGTTTCGTTGAGTTTCGGTTCGCTTTTGTGGCTTCCGAATTGAGTTTGACGAGCCGTGTGGGTTTTTCTCACGTACTAGTTACGGAACCCTACGGTGAGTTTATTTGTCAATTCTCGAACTCGTGAATGCTACAGCGTCGATGTACTCTTCGAGCCGGTCGTTTCGACTATTTTTGTGTATTTTTCTGAATTTATGTATTTTCGGCGCATTTTTGGAATTTTCGGAAATTAGGAAAATTTCCTAATTTCTTTTCCTTTTTCTTTTCTTTTTCTCTTTCTTCCCTCATTCGGCCGCGACCGTTTCTCTCTCCCGTTCTCTCTCGTTTCTCCCCCTCTTTGGCCCCGGCTGCAGACGGAGCGACCGTGGGTGAGTTGGCGAGGACGTGGAGCTGGATTGGTGCGCGATGAGGCGAGGATCGGATCGATTCTGGCGCGATCCCGAACGGTGGATTCAAAGCCGGTGAAATTGGTTCGCGAGTGGTTTTCGGCGTGGTTTAGTCCCTTCGGGGCACGGTTTCTTCGGTGGAGGTAGGGTGACGGATCCTTGCTTCTTCACCTTCGTTTTCCCTGCCATTGCACGGCGTTCGGCTAGGAAACGAGTGTGTTTGGGCTTGTTTTGCCTAAACCGTGATTTTCGTGGTTTTTAGGGTCGGCCGGTAAACGGTGACCGTTTGCGGTTCAGTTAGTTTCTAAATGACCGCAGGGATGTTAGAATCTCATCCACGTTGATTTCGTGCGATTCGGTGTTCATTCGAGGCCGGTAGAAGCCCGGGAACCTCGGTGACCCACTTAGGGTGGATTTGTCTAAATCGCCCGGATCGAGCGTTTTTGGTGTTGCATGTGGGCATTTTGGCCCTTGAATGTTGTTATTCGGTGTTGCGGTGTGTTTCCCCTGCGTTTCGGCGTGAATGGGGCGTGGAACGGGCCGATCCGGCCATTCCTATGTTTTCCCGCCGTAACCGAAGTAGCGGTCATGCCAGCGACCGTTACTTGTCTTTAGCGGCCCTACGACTGACCGTCGTTTGGTCTGCATCGTTTTAGCGCTTTTGGCTTCTGGGTGAGTGACGGCCCTGAGTGGCGCGTCGCTTCCTTGTAACGCGCCTAGGTTAGTGCGTTACTTCGCCTTCGTCGTTTTATGTTGGGGTTGAGTCGGTTAGTCTAACGCGCTTGACCCAGTGCGTTAGATGGAAGTGGCGCGCCTTGCCCAGGCCGTTACTTGCCAGTTGACTGACGTTGACTCGTTGAGGCGGTGCCTCTAGCGGTCGTGCCCCTATGCGTTGTTTGAGTGTGACGTGCCTGCCCCGGGCCGTTACATTCTCTTTTGGTCGAGGTTGGGTTGACTGCACCGTTGGGTGTGACGGTGGGGACCCCGTGCGTCGTTTGTGAGTAACGCGCATGCCTCCGACCGTTGTTTGCTGTGGTGTTGGGTTGAGGGTGGCCATGCCGTCTGTGAGTAACGGATGGGTCCCCCGTGCGTCGTTTGGTTCTGACGGCCCTCCCCTGCCGCGCTGTTTCGTGAGTGACGCTCCTGGCTTAGCGCGTTACTTCGCTTTGGTTTGGGTTGCTGCACTGTTGAATGTGACGGTGGAGACCCCGTGCGTCGTTTGCTTGTAACGCCCCTGCTCCCGTGCGTTACTTGGCTTTTGCGTGGTTTGTAGGTTATCAGGGTGGTGTGAGTGACGGCCTGGTGTCCGTCCGTCGTTTGGGAAATAACGGCCCTAACCTAGACCGTCGCTTGCTTGTAGCGGTCTAGAGCTGGTGCGTTACTTTCCTTGTGCCTTGGTTTTCCGCCCGATGATTTTGTGTGTCTTGGCTTGGCCTTGTGGTCTGCCCGTTGTCCCGTGGATGTCTCTTGACGTCCTATGAGGGTTAAGACTACGTTGTAAGGTAGCCAGGAGTCTTCTTGCTTGTGGTAGGGTTCCTTGTCCTACCTTTGCATGTGCTTGTTTGGGTTTCGGTCAACCTGGTCTGACCCAGTGGTTGACATGTGACCTTGTTTGCGCGTGTCTTAGCGGTTCTGTCCTGCCTAAGACACTGCTTCTGGATGCTTCGAGGTATTGTTCTACCTCGGTTTGCGTGTCCAGGTGTGCTGAGGGTTCTTGATGTCTCCCTCAGGTCTCCGTGTGTCGTTTTCTGCGGAGCGTGGTTTCTTTGGCTTAGGATTAGACCGATTGGCGGCTTGTTCCGCTGTTGTGACGATCTTACCTTTGAGTCGTTTGGCTCAGGATCGTTACGTAGGAGGTCTAGTGCTTGTCCTGAGTTGTCGGCAGTGGTGATGCTGTCACTTGGTGCCTCGAAGTGCGTGTGGATGGGCATGGTTGCCTGTCTGTACTTCGGCACTTGTGTTTTGAGCTTCTGTGTCGTGTGAAGCCTCCACTTGTTCTTGCCTAAGGCCGCGGGCCGACCCGCTAGCGGATGGCGGAGGGTTTTTCCCAGTGAGCGGTTTTTAGTTAGTTCCGCGGGCTCCTAGTCAACGGTAGCGTCCTGCCGAGGGAGAATACTAGCTAGAGGACCTGGCTTAGACTATAGCCAGTGTGTGCACACGTGGTCAGGGGTTAGGACTTACGTCGACGGGCGTGACCCTGACTAGTTACTTGTTTTGCTGTTACTGTTTGGTTCAGCTTGTGTCTCTGTCTCTGCTGTTGTTACAGCAGTGCAGTAGGCGAGACACTTGAGGTGCGGCGTCAGACGTCAGTGGACGCAGCTGGCTTTTAAGGGGGTGCTTCCGTCACGTGACGCGTAGCTTTCGGCGTTTTCCTGTACGTCGTGACCTTTGCGAGTTGCCCGTTCGTGGCTGCACTCGGGGTCAGTGGTTTGTCGTCCGCGCGATGTTCCGATCGTGCGCGGGGCTTTGTGCACGACGTTCCCTGTCGTGTTTTGTCTGTTTCCCGGTGTCGGCGTTCGCCTTCGCCTTTGTTTGGGGCTGGTTGACAGACTGGTGTACCCTTCTGTGTGAGTTTAGGGTCATCCATCTGTTGCCTTTGTTTGGAGTAGTTTGGGATACCGAGGTTAGTTCGGTAGCCGCTTGTTTGGTGCGGGTTCTCACCCTCTCCTGCGTGTTCCCTACTCCTACTTCCCGTCTGTTCCTTTACAGCTTTGTAGTGTAGCTTTCCTGCTTTGCTACGTTGCTATCCTTGCTACGTTTGTTGCTGCTTCCGTTGCCTTCGCTTTGTGCGGTTTTCCAGTGGGGATCCGCGTGACCCCTACTGAGTTTCTGTTGAGACTCACCCCTGCTGCTTTTCAGGTGGGTTTCGCCGTCTGCCTCTGCCGTTCCTGGCGGAGTGCTCGCTTGCTGTTGTAGCTGCCAGCTGTACCTGCGGTCGGGCTTCTTCTGACTTCTGTGTACGTTTCTTTCTGTCGTACTGTACTGTGCTAGACTTGTTGTCTTTCCTTGGGCTAGACTCTGGTGTATAACTGAAACTTGAATATTAATGAAAAGGTAATTTTATTTCTGCTACTTTAGCATTCCATTGTAATGAAATTTAATTGCTTACTGTTATATCTGCTGGCTTCAATGTATTCCACACACTCCTTTTTCCCTTCGGCGCTTTCCCGCGCTTGGGAGGCCTCGCGGGTCCCATGTGGTATCACGTGTATTCGGTATTTATACCGGGTGCACCGGGTATCCGGAATCCGGGTCGCTACAATAAGCGACCTCCCCCACTCTATCTAAAATCTCGAACGGACCAATGTACCTCGGACTCAGCTTGCCATGAATACCAAATCTGTAAATCCCTCTCGTAGGAGAGACCTTTAGAAACACATGATCACCTACTTAGAATTCCAATGCTCTTCTTCTGTTATTGGCATAACTCTTCTGTCTTGACTGAGCCACTTGTAGCCGATCTCGGACAATACGGATATTCTGTGACGATTCCGAGATAAGATCTGGTCCGAGCCATTGTTTCTCACCTACCTCATCCCAACATAACGGGGATCGACAGCTTCTCCCATACAACGCTTCAAATGGAGCCATCTGGATACTAGACTGATAGCTGTTATTGTAGGCGAATTCAATTAATGCCAAATGCTCATTCCAATTATCACCAAAGTCAATCATACATGCCCTCAGCATATCTTCCACTATCTGGTTGGCTCTCTCTGTCTGCCCATCTGTCTGTGGATGAAATGCCGTGCTGAAATTTAGACGAGTACCCAAAGACTCTTGCAGTCCTTTCCAGAAATGAGAAGTGAATCTAGGGTCTCGATCGGATACTATATTCACTGGAATACCATGCAATCTCACCACTTCCTTTATATACAGAGCTGCTAGAACATCAACTGTCCATTTAGATTTAATGGACAAGAAATGGGCTGACTTTGTCAGTCTGTCGACGATCACCCAAATTGCATCGAAACCGCCACGAGTTCTAGGCAGACCCATGATGAAATCCATGCCAATACTCTCCCATTTCCACTGGGGTATATCGAGTGGCTTCAATTTTCCTGCCGGCCTGAAGTGCTCGGCCTTAACTTGCTGACATACCAGGCATCTACTCATAAAATCTGCAACTTCTCTTTTCATATTCGGCCACCAAAAGGATCTTTTCAAATCCTTAAACATTTTAGTGCCTCCAGGATGAATCGTGTATTTAGATCTATGAGCTTCGTCGAGAATCTTGTTCTTGATTTCAGCTACGTCAGGTACACACGTTCGTCCTTGAAATAGAAGTCTTCCATCCTCAGAAATCATGAAATCCGGTCTGCTGCTCAAACTTCCCTTGATCTCTACCAGTTCGGGATCATTATCTTGCAAGGACTTGATCTCCATCAATAATTCAGGTTTAAGTTGCATTTGTGTAATAATGACCCGATCGTTATTGAAATTCAAATCCAGACTAGCCATCTGCTCCAATAGCTTCCATTCTTGCATCATAAGACTGGATAACTTTGCTATAGGCTTCCGGCTCAATGCATCTGCCACCACATTACCTTTGCTAGGATGATACTCAATAGAGAAGTCGAAGTCCTTCAAATACTCTAGCCATCTGCGCTGCCGCATATTGAGTTCCTTCTGAGAGAATAAATACTTCAAACTCTTGTGATCTGAAAATACCGTGAAAGATTCTCCATACAGGTAATGCCTCCAAATCTTCAAAGCAAAGACGACGGCTGCCAATTCCAAATCATGAACAGGATAGTTCTCTTCATGCTTCCTCAACTGCCTGGAAGAATAAGCAATTACCTTCCCATGCTGCATAAGCACACAACCTAAGCCAATACCTGATGCATCGGTGTAGACCACAAAGCCTCCTTCACCAGAAGGTAAAGCTAACACGGGTGCTGAAGTTAAGCATTCCTTCAATGTCTGGAAGCTTTTCTGACAAGCATCCGACCATTCAAACTTATTCTCCTTGCGGGTCAATCTGGTAAGGGGGACCGTGATCTTGGAGAAGTCTTGAATGAATCTACGATAATAACCTGCCAGGCCTAAGAAACTTCTGATCTCAGTCACACTGGTGGGCTGTTCCCAATTCTTCACTGCTTCCACCTTCGAAGGATCAACAGAAATACCATCTTTGGTAATAATGTGTCCTAGAAAAGACACCTCTTGAAGCCAAAAACCACACTTACTGAACTTGGCATACAGTTGATGGTCTCTTAATATCTGTAGTGCCAATCTCAGATGTTCGGCATGCTCTACTTCACTCTTAGAATAAATCAAGATATCATCAATGAATACCACCACCCATCGATCAAGATAGGGTCGAAAAACACTATTCATCAACTGCATGAAAGCCGCTGGTGCATTCGTTAAACCAAAAGGCATAACGACAAATTTGAAATGACCATACCTGCTGCGGAAAGCCGTTTTATGAATATCTTCTTCCTTAATCCGCAACTGATGATATCCAGATCGAAGATCGATCTTAGAAAAGAATTGAGCTCCTGCTATCTGGTCAAATAACTCATCAATCCTCGGCAATGGGTACTTGTTCTTGACAATTATCTGATTCAGTTGTCGATAATCGATGCACAGTCTCAACGAACCATCCTTCTTCCGGACAAATAGTACAGGGGCTCCCCAAGGGGAAGTACTAGGGCGAATGAAACCCTTCTCAAGTAACTCCATCAATTGCTGCTTTAATTCCCTTAGCTCCGCAGAAGACATACGGTACGGAGCTTTAGAGACAGGAGAAGAACCAGGAATAACATCAATAGAGAAGATAACTTCCCGCTCAGGCGGAAGTCCCGGTAGATCCTCAGGAAATATATCAAGAAATTCACGGACAACAGGGATGTCCTTAATCTCCACCTGCTGCTCGGGAGTAGCAAGAACAAAGGCTAGAAATGCCTCGCAACCTCGCCTCATCAGTTTATCAGCACGAAGGGCCGAAATAAGTGAGATAGAGCGATGGTATCTAGCTCCCATAAATGAAAGTTCCGGGTGCCTATTAAAAGACACCGAGCTAGAACTGCAGTGAACATTGGCCTCGTACTTGGCCAACCAGTCAGCTCCTAGGATTGCATCATAATCCTTCATGTCCATGCAGACTAAATCAGCAGGTAAATTCTGCTCATGAACCATCACCTTGCTAGAAGGATAATAATGCTGAATTGCCAATCTAGAACCAATAGGTGTAGATATCAATAATGAAGAACTCATCAAAATAGGTTCCACAGCTAAAGACTTAGCAAATCTCCGAGAAATGAAAAAATGCGTAGCACCAGTATCAAAAAGAACAAAGGCTGGCTTGTCGAGTATAATGAGAGTACCTTCGACGAGTCCACCTTCTCCGGCTGTGTCTGCTTCATCAACCAGAAGTGCCTGGAGCTTGCCTTGCGGCTTCTTGAAGACCTGAGGCTTCGCTGGTGTAGCTTGCTCCGATAATAATGGACAATCTGGGATGCGGTGCTCCCTACTTCCGCAACGTAGACAGGCACCCAACTTGCGCCAGCACTCTTCCATCTTGTGACCAGGACGGTCACAATATCTGCACACGCCCTTAAAGGGTACAACAGGGACATGCTTCTTTTCTTCCTGCTTCGGCATCTTTCCCTTCCATGAGCCTGCTCCGGTCCACGAACTCGACCCACTCGCGGGCCTCTTCTTGATAAAGCTAGGTCCGATCTTGCTTTTCTTGAACTCCTTTGGTTGCTCTTTCTTCATGCCTTTGCCACGGATTCTTTCCGTCATCTCAAGAGTGTCCTCCAGAACTTGCGCCTTCCTTACCATCTCAGAATAAGTTGATATCTCCATAGGTGCCAACTGGTTGATATAATGAAGCTTCAAACCATTAAGAAAGCGCTTCGCCTTCATCTTTTCAGTAGAAATGAGATGAGTAGCATATCGAGATAGTCTGGAGAATTGTGCTTCATACTCTGCTACAGATAAGCTCCGTTGCTTTAGAGCCGCGAACTCAGCTGCCTTCTTCTCTTGAACTCGGTCAGAAAAGTACTTGTTGTTGAAGAATTCCTCGAACTCTTCCCACGTAACCTGCCGGTCACCGAGAGTCACCTTGATAGAATCCCACCACGTACGTGCATCACGTTCTAATTGGAAGGTAGATAAAAGAACACGTTCTTGGTCGGTGCATTGCATGACTCCAAAAATCCTTCCCATATCATCAAGCCAGTGCTCGACTTCATCAGGGTCGGTCGAACCAGCGAATCTAGGCGGATTCATCCCACGGAAGTTTCGGTATAAATCACCGGTGCCATGCTGTGCCGCTCCTGCCTGAGCCACTTGCTGTAGGGCCTGAGTAAGGCCTTGAACAGTGCGCTGCAAGTTCCTCCATTCAGCACGATCAGCGGCCATTGCAAAAGCCTACACGAGGAACAAGATTACTTAGGTCCAATAAGATAGGTAATATCGCGATTAAGATACGGACATAACCCAAGTTTCTACCCAATCTCACCAGGTCAGGTCCTAGAGTTTTACAAGGTTAAGGTTCTAATGCACCTAGACACGACCAAAAACTCGGTACCTGGCGGAGATAATCGGTCCGAAGACCACTCGCGCAAGTGTGTGACCTTCCCGATAGGCGTAGCCTAACGTTCGGACAACACCTTTCGATATACCGGGTTATTGGATGCAATGAGAAACCTAAAACTTAGGGGAACCTAAGAATATGAAACCTGGCTCTGATACCAACTAAACTGTCACGCCCCGACGCGAAAAATCGGCGCGTACAGTCAGATACGAGCTAGCACTAACAATAAATTCTAATCTAAACATTTAGACAAATTATAAAGTGAGAAACACTTCCATTAATCAAAATAATTCCAACTTTATTACAATAACCAACATGCTAAGACTCGATCAAACATGTCTTCCAAATGAAATTCTAATACAACACTGACGTAAAATCAAACTGGAAGTAAATACTAATCTGACTCAATAACTAGGTACAAAAGCACTCAAGGATCACTCCTGACCCTCCCCATCTGTAAGCGCGTCACCTGAAAAGCCTGAAAAAGGGGGGAACACAACTATGAGCTGACGCTCAGTAGGAAATAACGGCATATTTACGTAGTTAACATCTTAATTACCAGTTGTATGCAACAGAGAACAAGGAATTGAATAAAGAGATCAAGAACAATGTAGAAGGTCTTGCAAAGTCAAGAATTGAATAAATTCCAATGATCAATAATATCATGTATAAGAAATTCACTAAGAGCAATTGAAACAATAATAATTGGCCAACAAGCAAGTATTTCAATAATTCATAATCAAGTAAAAGGAATAACAATAGGTCAAATGTCGTAGACACACACTAGTCAAGTACTCGGTGCAATGCCACACCATGTCATTAACATCCCATGGGCTCACTAATTTTCGGGCGCTCTCCCCAGGACCAGACCGGGCCCTTATGATGCGATGGCATTGGTTTTATGGATCGATGATCCCAATTGTCTAGACATTTCTTGTATAAATATGGCCAATGAATTTCAAGGAATAAGCTAAAATGTAACAAGTACAGATCTAGCAAAAATCAGAATAACAAGAAAATGAAGGATTAAACTTTGGCATAATGTTTAACGACAATTAAGTCGTGGAATCCAAGAATAAAAGGATAAGTAGGAAAAATACAATCATTAGAATACATTCAATTCCATAAATTAACATTTTATTCTGTTGGTTTAACAAGTTTTATCATACTGGAAATGCCTTAAATTAATTGGATGCAAAAAACTAAAGAAATGATTTATTTAGTATTATTAGAGTAAATTACTAAGAATTTCACTTAATTCATAGAAATAAATCCTATCATGGTGAAAATCTCCCTAATATTTTTAAGTAACTCCAGCACATGATTCCTCTGGAAAATGACAGTAAATATCCATTTTTGTTACTGGAATGGAATTTTTACACATTAAAAATACCTTTTTAAACATAAAAAACCCATATTTGGTGTGCTATAAAAAGTTCCTTATGAAATTTTTGGATGGTTTATTAAGAATAAATCATCTTACTGGTTTTTCATTTTTCATGATACCCATAGTATTTTTTGCATACTTGAATTAATTTTTTCTACATTATTCTACCATTTATGCTATTTATTGAATGGAAGAAATACATTAAAAATTTGTTTAAGTATAAAAATTCCTCTATAGCTTGCTGTTATCATTCTAACATGCTGGAAAAATTTTGTTATGCTGTAAGAACGTTTTTCATGCGGTAAGGGTTATTTTTAACAAGTTAATATAGTTTTCATGCATTTATTCTCTATTATATGGAGAGTAAATGAATTCTATTTGGTAAAAATATCAAATTTTCATAGAAAATTATCTCTCACATGATAATTATATCAGAGCATAATATTCATGAATTTTCATACCTTTGAGATCTTTTTAACATACCACATATAATTTATAAGCATTTTCTTTCATTTTATAGAAGAAATATAGATTTTTATAAGATAAAATATTCTAAATCCACCTAAATCCACAAGAATTTAACTTCTCACATGCTGCTACTATAAGACAAATTTTCCATGCATTTTAGTTATTTAATAATAATTTTTGCATGCTGGACATAATTTCTTATACATTTATATTCTATTAATTATAGGAAAAATAGGTTTATATGCATAAAAAAATAGATTAATATACTTTACAGTAGCATAAAAATAACTTTTGAATCTCCTGGTAGCAGAAGAATAACTTTTAAATCTCCTGGTAGCAGAAGAATATGTTTTACAGGGATTTAGGGTTTTTAATTATTCATTTAATAACTTCGGATCGCGTTTAGGGCGGAGGTCGGTCACCCGGCCCCTTTTTATTGGGGTCGCGGTCGCCCACAGGACCGCGACCACCTGGTCGCGGTTGGTCGCGCGACCGCGACCAGGATGGCGGTCCTGCCGGGGGCCGCGATCATCAAGGCCGTTTTCTACTTGTTATGTGTGTGAGATCCAGGGATTAAAAAGCCTATATCTTCCTCAATTCTTAATGGAATTAAGCATATGATATATCAAAGGAAAGCTAAGACAGAGTACTATCATTTGGTAAGGTCAATTTCAGATTTAGGTTCTATAATTAAGTTCTATATTGACAGGAAAAAGAAAAACCCTAATTAGGACAGTGTGTTACTAAAATATAAAATTCTCTACGTATACATGATAACTTTTAGAGATTTTTATATCACTGGAAAGCTAACAGAGAGGGCTTTCCAACCATGTATCACACATGCTATGAATTTCAACATTTATGTTTCGAATTCATGGATTAATCAGGTTCCAAGTATATGAAATCACCATATGGACAAGTTCATGTTCAAACCTCAAATTCTCTAAATAGAATTGATGGATCAAAGGGCTTTTTACGCCAAAAGAGAGATAACATGCTAAGCTTCAATTTGATATACAATAATTAACATTTGGCCAGTTATAACCTACCTCAATTGAAGACTTAACCATGAGATAGATTAGACCCACGAACTATAAGAATCCCCTTCAAAGATCTCCTGATTCCTCCCTCAATACCCTATAAAAATTAGGGCTTTTAGTCTTAGATGATAG
Source organism: Amorphophallus konjac (assembly GCA_022559845.1). NCBI lineage: Eukaryota > Viridiplantae > Streptophyta > Magnoliopsida > Alismatales > Araceae > Amorphophallus > Amorphophallus konjac. The sequence continues at coordinate 144,357,398 of CM040120.1, forward strand.
ATCTCGTCGAGCAGATCAAAAACCCCTACTCATATGCCTATTTTAGTTGAGGTACTAACCTGATTTGATGAACCAAAACTTGGAGATAGAAAAACGACGGGGAGCAGACCACCTTCCACAAAATCGCCAAGATCTCCCCAGATCTAACTCCTCTGCCGACACCACAGCAACCAAATGAAACTAGACTCGAAGAGCTTTCTATCTATAGCTCATACACCTTCTGGATCCTTCCAGGAAGGGAGAATTTCAACCTTGAAGAGGCGTGTTATTTATGCCGCCGAAATAATTGACCTAGACTAAACTCGTCTAATCACTCTTATCCTAGTTAATCTTACACGAAATTTGTTGGGGGCTATTAATCTACCAGTCACTAGCTTTCATTTGCCCCTAACCTCATCGTATTTGGTTAAGAAACGGGCTCTAATTTGATGTTTTAAAATGGGGTGAATAGTGAACACGAATTTCGGGTTAGGTGGGTTGAAAGTCAGACTTAACCGACTGATTAGGCCTAGATACTGATTTTATTAGTCTTAGTCATAGAAGAAAAAAGTGTTAGTCGATGCATCTATTATTTAATTACTATTTTTATGAATTTTTATATGGTAGATAAAATTTTCACTTCTACTATTCCGTAAATAGTTAAATATTAAGTTCGGAAGACTTAATCCACTAATTCGGCCTAATAAATGATTTTAGTAGGCTTAGCCCTAGAAGACACAATTGCTAATCGCATGGTCTTCTACCTAATTATTATTTTTTAAGATTTTAATATGCTCAACGAAATTTCACTTCACTATTCATTTAATAATAAAATATTAAATTCGAAATTCAAATTTCAAATTCTCTCTTTTCATTTCATTTTCATTCCAACCGAATTGCATTTGTGTTTCATTTCACCTAAACCTTATTTTCATTTGGGTTACATTTTATTTCAATTTAATTTAAATTTTTAAAGGTTTATTTCAATTTCTATCTAATTATTAATTCAACTAAGTTCAAATAAATTCCTAAAAATTTTAATTTAACAAGGAAAAATTAAATAAAATTATTAATTAAATACGGGGTATTACAGACCCCGACTCACTTCCATCTCCTGAAAAGATTGGAAATAGGTAATGAGCACACTTACCCAGTAGGTATCTTCGCATCAACATGATTAGTAATATTTAAGTAATTAGCATTTTAGCTCTAAAGAAATAAGGTAAAATCATGCGAATGCGATCAATCATGCGATTAAATCAAAGTAACACGATGATCATGTATGATAGAATGAGCAAGTATGAATTATCAAGAATGTAACAAGAATATGATATGTATTTTTATGAACAAGAATGTAATGAGAATGCGCTAGCAATACCACGTAGTCATCACCCAAACATCTTTTGCTTATCAGAAAGCATTTGGTGAATTTCTGGGGAATATAATGTAACAAGTAAGAAAGTCATGTACAAGTATTCTCATGATGCCCGTGGATCTTCACTTATTTATAGAGAAAGTACTCCCAGCGCAATGCGACGTCAGTAGCATCATACCCCATGGTTTATAATAGTATGTTTCCGGCAATCAGCCGAGGGGACTAGCATAGAGCCCTTGAACACAATCAATGCTCGATCGCATCTTCAAGTATAAATCAAGCTACTTCCACGTTTCATGCAATAAAATATGGCTAGTAATATAACAAGTTCAATAAGTTCATGATAATAGTAATTCAATGAATGAACACTTCAATTAAGAACATGAGAGATCAAGAATGACTTAAAACAAGGTTATGCTCATGAAAATTATTCGGCAGCATAATGGTACATTCCTTATTTTTCCATAATTAAATTAAGTATCTTGAACAATATGACTAGTCCTAGACCATCAATAATCCATCTAGGAACTTTGGAATATCAACCCTTAGGTCAAATCTCGGGTTAAAACACTCAAGAACTGTGACGGTCAATCAATGGGCCGTTACATCAACGTGACGGTCTATAATTGGGCCGTTAAATCGGGCTGAATCCAGAAATAAATAAAACGGACTCAGTAAATATGACGGTCATATATTAGGCCGTTATATGAGCATGACGGTCTAATTAATATGGATCCATTACATATATAGAACCAGAAACTTCGATAGTACTTTCTAAAAATTGGGCTTTCATGGTACAACCAACTCGGCGTCCTAGTGGGAATCCCAGGCTCGCGGAGAATTACGGAGGCCTTGAAATAAGATTTCCTAATCTATTGGACGGCATATCCAATAGAGAGGTCCTCAAGTTCAAGAATATGTTCATATAGTTCAAAGTGTGAACTAATGGTCATATACCGGAATATATGGCTTGTACTTAAAGAAATGACTCTATAAAACAGAAAAGAATGTGTAACGATGTGGAACCATGATAAAGCTTCGTCAATACAATACTAAAAATCATAGTTTAAATTCAAAACTATAGAGTTTAGGCAATGAAATTAGCATAACTTAAAATAACTCAAGATGCTTTAAACATGCAATTTCCTATCAAGAATCAATTAATAAACTCAGGGTCATGAAAACAGGTCAAAACTTAGGTAACTAGGCTTATTTATAAGTAAGTTTGACTGTCCTCAGTCCTGTCGTGGGTTGACAGAACGCCGTTATTCTAACGGTCGAACATGGGCGCCTCACAGTTGTATGACAGTTTATCATGGAGCCGTCAGAGTGTTGTAACGCTCCGGTTATGGTCTGTCAGAGTTAACCGAGAAGCTTAAATATAACAGGGAGTGTGACGGCTTATCGTCAGACCGTTACGTCCCTCTGACAGTCTAACTATAGGCCGTTAGAGTCCCGTTGACAACATAAAACATAAAAGACTATGATTTGAAACAAGTCATGTTTTAAAAAGATTTAACTATTCTAGTCATGATAAAACGAAGTAAAAGCCATCTAGATGCATAGGTTATAGTGAATTAACAAGAGAATATCTTTTATCTTCAATTAAGGCTAAAGATATGTATGTATGCATGGTTATATTAAAGCATGAAATTCATGGTCTATAGTGCATGAAATCAGACAAAATCAGAGGGCTTTTACTCCTATCATGATGCTCTTGCCGTTCATGAGATGACTTACCTCTTTACTGGGCTTTAAACTTCGAATTTGGGACTGCAAGACACGCCCTAGTTCTTCTCTTCCTGTGATATCTCAGCAACTTCTCGTCGCTCTAACTCCTCAACTGATGTGGACATCACCTTCCATGCCCACATTCATAGCTCGTCTCCTCGCCCCGGTTGCATCCGGCATGGTTTAGTCATTTAATTTTGAGTCCTATGTAATTTTACTTGAGTCATTTGATGTAATTTGCATTTTATTTGAGTCATGTCCCTAGGTCTTGCATTTATTTTCCTATGTTTGAGTGTCATTAGAATGTGTAATGTGCTAATTGGGCCCATTTCTTCGTGCTTGGCCCAATGAGCTCCCCTACCCCTTCGGTTATTTGTCAATGAATCTTTTATCAGGGTCTTATTGTAAAATGTGGGTTTCCTATATATAGGGCCCCATTTCCTTCATTTGGAGGGAATGAATCAATGAATGAAAAACTTGCCATTTTGAGAGTTCACACTTCTTATCTAGTGGAGAGATTCTATTTTTTGGGTGAGAAACCCTAGGGGAGAGATTCCCCACCCTTCCCTCTCTTAATCTCTCTTTTTCACTCCACTTTCTCTCTCCTCAACACCTAAATTCAAATTTTCTTCTCTCTCCTCCCTTCCCAACCACCTCCACTCCCCACCTACCCCATTTAAGCCTCTTCCCATTCCCCACAACCCTCATCAATACTCCATCCCTTCCCAAGACCCCCTCCACCAATCCTCTCCTCACCATCCAACCCCCAACTACCCCTCCCACTTTCCCAAGCACCCTTCCCACTTTCCCAAGCACCCATTCCCTTCCCCAACACAACCCCCCCCCCCCCATTCCCAAGACAAACAAATTAACCCCACCCTTAAACCCATTTTCAAATACCCTTTCCCTCTCACCCACCTTCGCAAATTCGCAGCCCCCACTACCACCATCTGTTGGACCCTCTTCCAGACCTTATTCTCCACCTCCCACACCTTAGAACACCCCCTCCAAGACCCCCTTACAACCAGGGGTCACTCCCACACTCATCTACCCCCTTCCCCTTCTTCTTTCTTGGTCATTGGAAGCTACTTCGAAGTTGCAGTTTGCTATCCAGAGGTTGCAGATGAACCAGCAACTTGAAGTGGCCACCACGACTTCCTCCGGATGAGTTTAAAGACCCAAGAGCCATTGTCGGAAGCGTCTACCAGTCTCCTTCGCAACAAAAGTGGTTTCATCTTCTTCCGATCTCCGAGCCGTCCAGGAGGTCCATTCTCCCACAACTGCGTAGTTCTGCCTCGGCTGAGAACCAGGGCCAGATGAGAAGCTCTGCCACGACGAACCCCGGAGGAATCAGCCCAAGAGTTCTTCTTCAAAATTCTTCATCACCCAATCTACTTCCAGAATCAAGAAACAGAACTTCATTCGGCATTCGTGATCCAGAGTTCTCATTTTTCTCCCTCAGCTACGCAGATCTGCTACCCACAGTCTGCACCGACCAGTCGCCATTGTTCTGCATCCCCTAGTCTTCTCCGACATCGGTTAGCTTCCCCGTCAGTTTTGCTGCGAAGAGGACTCGTCCACGATTCCAGCAACTCTGACGGCGCTTGATTCCGAGGTCGGGAGCTGCCGGGGCATTCTCTACAATCTGATGTTAGAAGTCTGCAGCTGCCGGTCTGAGAATCTGAGGCTCTGTTCAAACCTCCATCCCGGCCAGCAGCTACTCCATAAGAAATTAAAGAAATTCTGAGGCATTCCCTTCTCAGTTACGAAGATTTTTCCACCGGTCTCGCCACCAGAAAAATTCCTGACCGGGTTCTACAGCAGCAACACCGACTATCTATCCCTGTTCGTAGACAGCAAGCAGATTCGGTGCCGTTACTTAGTCATCCCTCTTTAGTCTAATTTCCCCGCCCCGCTTGGCCGGCTGAAGGCCCCTCCCTGCGTGGAGGTAGTATTGTTTGTAATCTAATTAACCCCCACCCCAAGATCCCCCTCCTGCGAGAGGTGTAGTGGTGTAACTTGTTTAGGCAGGTCAAGCTACCCCGACACGGCGTGTGGGGATCCACTCGCCTCCCCGCTCGCCCTCGTCTCCGACCGGGACCGGTTTCTTCAAACCGGTCGAGTAAGTGCTCAATCCTTCACTCCATTTAGTGCTTTTCTTTCAATATTCGTTCTAGTTCCGCTGGTTATGCGAGTGAGAGCTCGATCCTCAAGCCCCATTGTCTTGAGTGATCACCGTGGGAAGAGAGTGGAACCCGTGCCCTTTGGCACTTCGTCGGACCCTTGATTTGGGCAGCCGTACCCTTGGGGAATCAAACCTTGGCCTTGCTGGCCCTCTACCAGCAAGGGCCTAGCCCACACAACCTCCCCTTGGCATTGCCAAGTTACCCCGGGTCTTAGTGAGCATCGGGTGAGCGGTTGCTATTATCGGTCCGTTTTTGAATGCTTAATTGTGCTTGCTTGTTGAGTCCTAGGTTGTGTCACATCAAGTGGTATCAGAGCAGGTCTTTGATTTTTTCTCACAAGTCAAGTCCATGGGCACGCTTGCATTAGAGTTCTCATCGGATCGTTCTATGCATTATCCACCTCCCATTGTCATTGAGTCTACAGACCAAAAGGCCCCAATTCCCATCATATCCCAAGCATACCTACCTAATGGGAGCCCCACAGAAATTGACTTCATCGACATGGAAGAAGATAATTGGGTATCCCCCGAAATTGTAGCCACCCTCTCTACGACTGGACAAATTGTGCACAACGGAGACCTAGTCTTCGTTGAATTCCATAAATGGTTCGGGAAGACTAAGTATTTGGATGGGGCTTGGTGTCAAAATGGAACATTGGCGGGTCCATGTATAATCCTAGGTAAGAAATGGTTAGATGAAAGGAATGCCGACATCGACCCAACACGTCAGACTTGCCTAGTGCATCCGCCACACCTTTCGGGAACCTTTAAACTCAACAACATTTTATTCTCCCACCCGCGGGAATCCCACTCTTGTTCACCACCACGGGTGCACCATACTCCGGCCATCATCACCCCACCATCAAAGAACCTTCCCACTCCATTAGTTTTGGAAGAAGTAGTCCACCCGCTTTGCCACATGAAGACAAATATCCCTCGGGAACCTATCCCCTCCATAGAGAGCTCCCATGTCCCAATTGAAGAGGAAGCCTCGCACACGGATCTTCACCCTACACCATCCCCTCTAGATAAGGCTGAATTCATCTTAGAAGAGTCCCTTGTTAGGTGGCTAAGGGAGAGCCTAATTAGAGAGACCTCGACCCATGTTTGCCCTCCCATAGAACAAAATTTTCCCCTAGTGCCCATCTTCTCCTATCACACCACAATCCAAGCATCCTATCAAGTGGAGACCTTAGAGGATTTTCTTAGGGGCTTAGCATGGCAAATTGAGTTCACTAGCATGTTGACCCCTATGGCCGAACAACCTAGGAGCCTTAGCCTCCTACACCTATGCATAGGGTCTATCACCTCGATTTGCACCAATGGTTGCTACACTAGCGACCTCCTTCTATTCCTCCCTACACCGAATGAGCCCAACCTTCTCCTCGATTTAGAGCTTCTTATCTCGGGTAGAAAGCGAAGCCCTCCACTCATGGCCGACCCACTTGTCAAGAACATTGGCCCAACTATCATAGGGAAGGAGGACTTAGCACCTTTTAAGGATCTTGAGGACATGGAGTTCCTCCCCCTAAGTGACCTATTTTATGATCCATATGATCCCTTCCAATGGGAGTCAAGGAACTCATATGACCCAACCATCTTACCAACCACCCACCCTTGCCTACCCTCACCCACCATATTGGACCAAACCCACCTTATCCATGACCCGGGTTGCACCTTGGGAGCCATAACCTTGGACCATATATCCCTAGGTAATAAGGTGGTGTCCCACCCCATGATAACCACCTTCTTAGATCCATTCGATCCTTTCCAATGGGAGTTCAAAGGTTTTCCCACACCTCTACACATGGAAGTCACCTTTGGGAAAGGCATGCATGTGTCTAGGCTTACCACACCCCTTGGCATGAATACTATGTTGGGTCCTTTCATTCATATCACCCACATGTCAAGTAAAAAGTATGAGTGGTCTATATTCGGATGTCATGGTCCACCTTCATTCATCATAGGTCTTAAGAATGACAAAAGTATCTACGGATGTCCGAGTTCCCCGACATTCATCACCGCTTTGCATGATAGGTTCACATATGGTTGCCCCGGCCCACCTAGGCCCACCAAAGTCTACATGACAACATTGTACGATAAGTCCACATATGGTTGCACCGGCCCACCAAGGTTCATCATGGTCCATATGACATCATGGCATGATAGGTCCATCTATGGTTGTCCAGGTCCACCCCTAACCACTAAAAGGATAGCATTCACAAAATTGCTTGAAAACCTTTGCAAGCACATCAGCAAAAAGAATGAGGCTTATAAAAGGCTGGCCGACTCTCATCGGCGTCACCAAGAATTCCAAGTGGGTGACTTTGTGATGGTAAGGATGGAGAGGCTCTCCCCGGGAGCCAACTCTAAACTGAGGCCACGTGGGGCTGGTCCCTTCCAAGTCTTGATGCGCATAGGTGCAATTGCCTACGAGTTAGATCTCCCTGAGGAGTATGGAATAAGTCCCACATTCATTGTTGCCGACCTAGTGCCATATAAGGGACCAACGGTGGTACCTAGTGAGGAGATTGAGCCTACTTCTTCCCTTGAGAGAGCACCCACCCATGATGATAAACCACCAGCCAAGAGAGTCCAGCGTGAACAAATTGAACAAATATTGGATGAACAAGTCACTACCACTCGGAGCAAGGTATATGAGCGCTATCTCGGCAGGTGGATGGATCGGTCTCGTTCGGAAGACTTGAAGGCAGTACTACTTCTACACCTTCCAAGGAGGGAAGGATACTTACTCGACGGAGTCGAGTTCTCCGCACCCCGGGAGTATGATGTGGACATCACCTTCCATGCCCACATTCATAGCTCGTCTCCTCGCCCCGGTTGCATCCGGCATGGTTTAGTCATTTAATTTTGAGTCCTATGTAATTTTACTTGAGTCATTTGATGTAATTTGCATTTTATTTGAGTCATGTCCCTAGGTCTTGCATTTATTTTCCTATGTTTGAGTATCATTAGAATGTGTAATGTGCTAATTGGGCCCATTTCTTCGTGCTTGGCCCAATGAGCTCCCCTACCCCTTCGGTTATTTGTCAATGAGTCTTTTATCAGGGTCTTATTGTAAAATGTGGGTTTCCTATATATAGGGCCCCATTTCCTTCATTTGGAGGGAATGAATCAATGAATGAAAAACTTGCCATTTTGAGAGTTCACACTTCTTATCTAGTGGAGAGATTCTATTTTTTGGGTGAGAAATCCTAGGGGAGAGATTCCCCACCCTTCCCTCTCTTAATCTCTCTTTTTCACTCCACTTTCTCTCTCCTCAACACCCAAATTCGAATTTTCTTCTCTCTCCTCCCTTCCCAACCACCTCCACTCCCCACCTACCCCATTTAAACCTCTTCCCATTCCCCACAACCCTCATCAATACTCCATCCCTTCCCAAGACCCCCTCCACCAATCCTCTCCTCACCATCCAACCCCCAACTACCCCTCCCACTTTCCCAAGCACCCTTCCCACTTTCCCAAGCACCCATTCCCTTCCCCAACACAACCCCCCCCATTCCCAAGACAAACAAATTAACCCCACCCTTAAACCCATTTTCAAATACCCTTTCCCTCTCACCCACCTTCGCAAATTCGCAGCCCCCACTACCACCATCTACTGGACCCTCTTCCAGACCTTATTCTCCACCTCCCACACCTTAGAACACCCCCTCCAAGACCCCCTTACAACCAGGGGTCACTCCCACACTCATCTACCCCCTTCCCCTTCTTCTTTCTTGGTCATTGGAAGCTACTTCGAAGTTGCAGTTTACTGTCCAGAGGTTGCAGATGAACCAGCAACTTACAGTGGCCACCACGACTTCCTCCGAACGAGTTTAAAGACCCAAGAGCCATTGTCGGAAGCGTCTACCAGTCTCCTTCGCAACAAAAGTGGTTTCATCTTCTTCCGATCTCCGAGCCGTCCAGGAGGTCCATTCTCCCACAACTACGTAGTTCTACCTCGGCTGAGAACCTGAGCCAGATGAGAAGCTCTGCCACGACGAACCCCGGAGGAATCAGCCCACCAGTTCTTCTTCAAAATTCTTCATCGCCCAATCTACTTCTAGAATCAAGAAACAGAACTTCATTCGGCGTTCGTGATCCAGAGTTCTTATTTTTCTCCCTCAGCTACGCAGATCTGCTACCCACAGTCTGCACCGACCAGTCGCCATTGTTCTGCATCCCCTAGTCTTCTCCGACATCGGTTGGCTTCCCTGTCAGTTTTTCTGCGAAGAGGACTCGTCCACGATTCCAACAACTCTGACGGCGCTTGATTCCGAGGTCGGGAGCTACCGGGGCATTCTCTGCAATCTGCTGTTAGAAGTCTACAGCTGCCGGTCTGAGAATCTGAGGCTCTGTTCAAACCTCCATCCCGGCCAGCAGCGACTCCAGAAGAAATTAAAGAAATTCTGAGGCATTCCCTTCTCAGCTACGAAGATTTTCCCACCAGTCTTGCCACCATAAAAATTCCTGACCGGGTTCTACAGCAGCAACACCAACTATCTGTCCCTGTTCGCAGATAGCAAGCAGATTCGGTGCCGTTACTTAGTCATCCCTCTTTAGTCTAATTTCCCCGCCCCGCTTGGCTGGCTGAAGGCTCCTCCCTGCGTGGAGGTAGTATTGTTTGTAATCTAATTAACCCCCACCCCAAGATCCCCCTCCTGCGAGAGGTGTAGTGGTGTAACTTGTTTGGGCAGGTCAAGCTACCCCGACACGGCGTGTGGGGATCCACTCGCCTCCCCGCTCGCCCTCGTCTCCGACCGGGACCGGTTTCTTCAAACCGGTCGAGTAAGTGCTCAATCCTTCACTCCATTTAGTGCTTTTCTTTCAATATTCGTTCTAGTTCCGCTGGTTATGCGAGTGAGAGCTCGATCCTCAAGCCCCGTTGTCTTGAGTGATCACCGTGGGAAGAGAGTGGAACCCGTGCCCTTTGGCACTTCGTCGGACCCTTGATTTGGGCAGCCGTACCCTTGGGGAATCAAACCTTGGCCTTGCTGGCCCTATACCAACAAGGGCCTAGCCCACACAACCTCTCCTTGGCATTACCAAGTTACCCCGGGTCTTAGTGAGCATCGGGTGAGCGGTTGCTATTATCGGTCCGTTTTTGAATGCTTAATTGTGCTTGCTTGTTGAGTCCTAGGTTGTGTCACATCATCAACCTCTTGACCTAAGGACGTAAATTTTGAGGGTAAGAAGATGAAACAAAGGGGAACAAAAAGTTCTAAAGAATCAAATCTTAAATACCTCGTTTTGATGATCTAATTCCCTGATCTTTAGTGGACCTTGGCTGAGATTCCTGGGTTGCTAAGGTCATACCAGCAACTTTGGAAGCTTCTAACTCCTGGTGTACTTAATCTCCTAGCATAAAATTTTGAGAGTTATTAGTCTAAAGTATTAGAAACAAAAAGTTCTAAAAAACTTACCAGAAATTATGACTCCTTACCTTGATTCCATGCGAGCCAAAGTAGGGGTCGCGCAGGTCAAAACTAGGGTCTATTTATAGGGTTTTGACTAGGGTTTGAGGATTAGATCGATTCTAGAGTCCTTGTTAAAGCTTAGATCGACTTCTAAGAGTCCTTAACACCTCTACTAGTCTTCCCATCTCGATCCCAAAGTGATACACTAGTAAAAATCTAATCTTTTTGCTTATTCTTCCATTCATGGAACTAACAGAGCGTAACGATCGAAGATAGGCGCGTTACCTGACTGTGGTGGTCGCACGATAGACCGCTACATCCCATGTGCACAGAATTCAATAAAATTCAAACTCTTTTATTTGTTTATCCATATAATTATTTATAAAAAATGGTATTTATCCTTAAAATCCGTGAATAGGCTAAATGACTTTCTAGAATATGGGTCAAGCTTAATGGGCTTGGTCCTTAAACCTATTGGGCTTTAATTCATTTATTAATCTATTTTGGCTTTTAGAAAAATTCTATAGAATTTATTTATATAAATTTTGGGGCACTATAAAAATGGTAGTGCCCCTGATGTATTATCCTACGAATGTTTCCACAAGATGGGAGAGAATCCATCTAAACTCCGCCCGATCCGAACCCAACTCTGTGGGTTCAACGGCCAGGCAACTTATCCCGAGGGAGCCCTGAGCCTGCCAGTTACTATCGGCACCCCGCCCATGTTGTGGTGCTAGACTCGGATTCAGAAGGGGGGTTGAATGAATCCTACGGAAATTTTGACCGATTAAAAGTTAATTGTGTCAATTAGAGATGCTGAACAGGAACTAACTAGATTCTGCCGAGTCTGAAGGGCAATAAGCAGCTTAATCAACCAGAAAACGTGCAACTAAATCTAATGGAGTAGGACAACCAAACCATAGTAGACAAGGAAACTTTTAGGTGGTTCGGTCCTCCGACCTACGTCGACCCCACACTCAAACCAGAGTGTGGCTTACTGCTACCAAACAGCTTGAAATCGCTGGGCCTTACAGCTTGCCTACAAACCGCTGATTCACAGCTTCAACTGCTGGGCCTTACAACTTCACCGTCCGCTGGGCAATACAGCTTGGCCGTCCAGAGGAATCCACCTCTGCAGTCGCTGAAAAATAGCTTGAAACGAAAAATGTATGATGAAAGCAAAAACAAAATTCAGCAACGAAAAGTTGACAATAAGATCAAATAGAATTGCTCGCATAGGAGCGGAGTGTCTTGGATATGATCCGAAAGACACTTAAAACAACAGATCTGCAGCAAAATATTGACGATGCTTCACTTCACACTCTTTCTACCTTCTGCTCTCAGAAAAACACTTTTTCTTCTCTCTGCTCGTTATCTTCTCCGCTATGTTCTTCTTTTCTCTACTTGTTATATTCTTGTTTCCAGAGAAGGGTTTTAATATATATTTTAGTCTTGGACTCTCGTGCTCACACATTGGGCGTGTGGAGGGAACACACCCACCCAAAATGCTTCCAGAAGGCTCTCAACCACGTGTCACCATCTGAGTGTTGTAGTCTTCCACGTGGCAGTCTTTTGGAGGACGATCTACCTTGGATCATGTGCCCCTCCTTGGAGATTGGAATCACTCGGTCTTGGTTCTCCGGGGAGAAACCCTGTCATAAAAACAATAGACATTTAGTCAAACACTTAGCACAAGTTGCACCGACGTAACAAGAGAGTAAGTATAAACTGCACTGAGTAGGAGTTTGCAAATCAACCATTGCCCTGACTTATTACAGAGGATTGCACTGGCATCAAAAATTGTAGCGGCATAAGTTGCACCGAGTTGATGTGAGCAAATGCGAGGAATGCACTGACTTAAGAATACGCATGACACCATATGCACGGACCTTAGTGTCCAAACGTGCAACAGATGTGCACCGACATAAATCCATAAGACACAAAAGGAAGACTATGCACCGAGTCAAGAATGACAAAAAAAATGCACTGACTCTAAGGTGACTAGGACAAAGGATGTATTGACTCTTAAAATATCTAGGACAAACGATGCACTGACCGTAAAGGGCAAGAGATGCAACTTGCACCGAGTTGAATTTGCAGTCCAAGCAAGAGGTGCATGGAGATGCTAGATAGAGATGTGCAGAACAAAACTTGCACCGAGATGACAAAGAAGAATGCATGGACAAAAGAAGAATGCAAGACAGAACTTGCACCGAGTCAAGACATCCCATCCAAGTAAGAACTTGCACCGAGATGGCGAAGAGGAATGCACTGACACTGAATGAGGAGATTAAACAATGTGTGCTCGTCAAGAATTGCACAGACCTAAATATTGCACCGACCCCGAGAGGTGAGATGCACTATTCATGCACAGACTCACCTTGCATTGATGACACAGGCGAAATGCATGAATTGCACATGATTTAAAATCATTCAACCAAGCTTCAGACACAAGCAACCCAGTGTGCAAAGAAAGTTTACATGAATTGACCAATCAACCAGGCATAATATACCAAGTCCAAGCATTTTAATCAAATGTACTGCCTCACCTGATAGATGCAACGACTTGGTCGTGTGTGCAACAACAAGAATTGCACCGACCTAGTGAATTCCATGCAAAGACTATGATGTGGATCAAACACAGAATTGTACTGACATGAATGTGACTAGAACAAATATTGCATGAACCTAAGACAGTGCAAGGCATATCAGTCAAACCCTACAGCAGCTTTATTTAATCCAGTCTAAACATGATTCATAAGTTGTCATTATCAAAACTAGATTTTCAACAATCTCTCCCTTTTTTATGATGACAACATAATGAGTCATGTATGATAATTCACAAAATTAAACAAGCAAAATCAACACTAGCACTTCTGTACATAAGAGAAATTTCAGAGAATGTTCGATTAATTTCTCACGAAACAAACAAGGTATCCAAAGCAAAGAAAAATTTAACCGCATAAAAAAAATCCACAAAAATCCATCCATATAACCAGTATCCATCCAATATCCAATATCCATCCATAACATATCAATATCCACTATCCATCCATAACATATCTTCAAAACATGACATCTCTCTTCCCCTTTATCATTATCAAAAAGAAGTTAGTGACCATGGGAGGATATTGAGCCATTTCCATCCCTGGGAGGAGCAGTGCTAGAGCTGCCTTGTTGAAAATGAGCTCGCTGATTTGAAGAAACTGGACCTGAAAATCTGTCCAGGACTAAATCTTGAAGTGAATGTAGGGAGTTGGATAGCTCTTCAAAGCAGTAATGGACAGTGCTTCTAACACTGGCCGTGAGGGAGGAAATATCTGCTTGCTCTATCATGACAGTTTCAAGTCTAGCAGCAATGATGGCAACATCAGACTGAGCTTTTTCCACTGCAGAAGGGATCTCTTGTTGGCCAGTGAGGAGAGGGTGATCCAGAGATCTTATCTTTGCAAGTTCAATATTGATATCATAGGTTTTATCAAGAATAGTAACAAGAGTTTTAAAAGAGGTGGTCTGAGTGCTTTGAATACTGCTAACCATCTCTGCTATTCTATTAATCAGACCCATGAGATTTCCTACGAACTCTTGCATCGCAGCATCTGTTCTCTATTTGTCAGCCCGAAATTGTAGCCACTACGTATTCACTTTCTTCTCTAGAAGATGAAGCCTTGTATTCATTCTGATTAAATGAATATTTGTAACCAGTAGCTGGGAAGACATCATCTCACTCTGATTTTGAACTAGAGTTGCCGAATTGGTTAGCAATTTAGAAATATTCGGTTCATTGTTTGGTTCCTGTGAGCTGACAAACTAATCACTTGAATCAGGATACACAACATTATAAACCGGGTGTTCTTGATCATCATTTGGTGTTCGACCTTCCTCAAATTTTTGAATTTCTTCAACATGTTGTTCAGCTCACTCCTTTGACACTATAGAGCAACAAAGATCAATCAATATCGAAAACCAGATTGTTGTAAAACTTAGCAGTGAGTTCAGGGTAGTATCTCCAATACTTTCCCAAGAGCTTTTTCATCTCAGAGATAAAAAAAATCTACCAGTTCTGAATATTCAGTTTCCAGAGATGTATCAACTTTACAAGGGGATTTGATCAAAATATGTTTATTTCCAGAAGCTTCATGTACTATATCTTTTCCTTTTCTTTTCTTCCCTTCCGTGGCTCCCTTGCTTTGCTCAATCCTTATCTCTTCATGTATGACAAGCTCATCAGCTTTCCTTTTTCCTTTGGCCTCTCCTGCACGCCCCTCCTCGATTCTGCTCTCATATTGATCTTCTTCTTCAGACATACTGATATCTGGTATTGGAGGCTGTTGCTCCTCAGACACCTCCTCATTCCCCTTGCTCTTTGTTGTCGGAGAAGACATCACAAGAGATGGCGATGGAGATGAGGACGACCCCTTTCAGGAATGGTGAGTGTAGATGTCGAAGCAGGTGAAGAGAATGTGAAGAGGCGAGTAGCAGAGCAGCGGAGAGGAAGAAACTAGAGAAGCGCTCACGGCGGGAAGTCGTGAGTGCGGGAATGAATGACTGGCCTTGAATGGGGGAAACTTGAGCGGCACTTTAGGGTTAAACTATATATAAAATATATTATCACTTTTACCCGATGCACTTTTTGTACCCAAACTACCCCTCTTGTGTATAGGATAATTTTCTTCTCCTCTTTTATGGTCTTCGGCGTATTAAACTTAGATCTTATACGTTTGTTGCTCAAAATATTCATCTTTTAATGCACAACCAATGGAGATAAACATTTTTTTTAGTCACAGTACAATGTCCAGTTAATATAATTCATCAAAATTATTCATTATTTTCATAGGATAAGACCGGTTTCCAAAATATGTCTTATATTACGTTTAAGTCCTGTTTCAGCTTCTGAAGAAGAACCAGAGTCAACCATATCCACTCTTTTTTTTTCTTTTCTTAAGGAGCATTCCGGTAGGACTGGCCCTTTTTACACAAGGAGACATGTTTATCAGACACCAGAATCCCTGGTTACTCAGCACAGTCTAGCTACCTTTATGCCATCTTTTATGAACAGAGATAGCTTATTTCTTCATGACATAATTTCTAGATTTTTTGATCTCGATAACCAGTTTCTCAGAAATTTTGCCATTGCTCTGCCATTTCATTTATATTACTTAATGGTGTATTCCCTGGTCTACATTCATATCAGCTTGAAGACATGATTTAAAAGCACTCTATAAGACATCCTCTTCTACAAGATTATCCCACTACTCATGATTTTCAGATTGATGAATTTTATTTAGTTGGACACTTCCAGTTATTAGAAATATTTTCAGCTCCATTGAAAATACTTTCAAGAGTCCTCTTAAACAATTAACTATAAGATATAATCTTTATAGGCCGAAGATCACTCAATTGGGAAGATCAACATTTTTATACACTACTAGAGGTGGTTTAGATAATAATAATGCACAATGGACAAGGATAATAGAGTTCCATATATTACTCCCCCTAAGTGTCAGCCCATGAAAAGGAATTTGGATGAGAAGAGATAGATCATAGGTTGATAAAAATGATGGAAAATGAAGGAGTGAACTATCCAGCAAAATTAGAGCAGGAGTCCAATTTGGTGTAGAGTTGTAGACATCATTAGACCAAGGTATCCTCAGCCTTCTCTTGACCCAAAGACTTCTGATCAGTTCTAACAGTTCCAACTTAACATCTCAGCCTAATCACCAATAGGTTTCAAATCCATGATGTGCACCAAGCACTCAAATACTTCGGACCGCTCAGATCAGCTCAGCTCCCCCTCACTAAGTGCTAAGATCCTAATCAACCAACACCTTGTTTTTCTCACAGATGCACAGAGGTATGCGCATGTTTTATTTCTAGATGCATATGCAAACATTCAACTGACTCCTTTTAGATTTTCATACCAGTGTTCAGTGTAATGAGCTAACGTGCAGGGAGTGTGACAATTCATGTAGCATTCGATAGTTATGCAAAAGTTCAGAAACAACTACAATCATTTGCATGCATTTATCTAGATCACATAAATTTAGCACACAGTAATGGAACAGACCTTGGAAGACTAACCTGAAAAGTGCAGACCTGGGGTTTTCTTCTTCAAATGCCTTGGTTCATTTACCCCTTTATTTTTGACCAAGGCATACCTGCAACAATTTGATCATTTTATTCCAGCAGGAACCCAAGCAACCTTGGGTCCTGTATTAACCCTAATAGGTGTTCTGAACAATTTTTTAGCTGCATTGTCATCAAGTTCCATCAAGTAGCAATTAGCCATAGAATGTCCAAATTTTCCACAATATCTACATGCACCAACAGAATTTTTAATATTATGATGCACATTAATAGGACCATGAACTCTATGTGCATGAGCACTAACCTTTCTATTAGTGACATGAACATTTTGTCTCTTATTTTCAGTTACCCAACAATTTGTAGATTTATGACCTAATTTTCCACAGTTGTAGCATGAATAGTTCATCCTGTCATGATTCCTATCAACCAAAAGTCTTCTTTCAAGGAATTTGGCAGATTTAGATTTATCAAAATTTCCCTGAGCATGCCAACAGTCCTTGACTATATGGCCATACTTTTCACATTTAAAGCATCTTAGGTGCTTACCTCTTGATCCAGAGTTTTTTCGATATGACCCTAACCAGCACTCAACGGCCTTATGACCCAGCCTGTTGCAGTTGAAACAGATGATGTGCTGGTTAGATGTAAATTTATTTCTATATGTGTCATGAAGATTAGCATAGGACCTGGCATGCATTTTATCATCTTGTTTCATGATGAAGCATGCATTCATGAGATGACCATGCCTACCACAGTAATGACAGTATGCACCAGACTTTCTAGTAGCATAATTTCTTTCAAACAAATTTCTAGAATGCAATGTTTCATTTCCATGCTCATTTTTTATCAATAATCTGCAATCATCCATTACGTGGCCTACCTTGCCACAGTAATGGCATGAACCATTCTTTTCATGTGCATGCGAATGAGTAGGGGACGATTGAGCAGCATGCATTAAGCAATCAAACTCCACAGAATTAGCAGAGTTGACATCACAGGCAGGGACAACCTTGACTTTATTCATGTAAGCATTCTCTTTCGGTTGTCTACCCTTTTTCGAGGCATTTGTTTGTTTTTCAATTTTCTGAGCCTTGAATTGGAATACTAATGATAAAGATGATTTCTGATTTTTATTCTGTTCTGGGGATTGATTTATGATACCAGCTACATCAGAGTTTTACATAAAGGTGGTGTATAGTTGGTTTATAATAGTTTCCTTAATATTAGAGCTGCACTTTATCCCCTTCCTTGAGTTGTCATGCTCACCTTTCATGACAACTATCACTTTTCCTTTATTTTTAGCAGACTCAGATGCCGAGCTTTCCAGATCATGAATTTTATTTTCCAAGGAGACAATGTGGAGTTCATAACTGGCTATCTCATGTTCACTGCAATTAACGCATTCACTTAGTACTTTGTTTAAAGTTTTGTATTTCTCAATTTCTTGTTCTAGATTGCTCAATTTTTTTGATTCTTCATCACAGACAGTTTTTCCTTTTTCTAAAGTGAGAAGTTTTTCAGACATACCAGTGTTTAACTATTTTAATTTTTTAATTTCAACTTTCAGTTGAATGTTTTCCTCATCAAGCTTTGTTGGTTGAATTTCCTTATTAGCAGATCTTTCTCTCTCGATAGCCAGATGCCTTTCTGAAATAACAGTATTTAGGACCATGAGTTTTTTGTTTTGTTCTTTCAGTTCATTTTTCTCTTTGGTCAGCTTCTCAATTTCTTCACTACAAGATGCAAACTCCAGTCTTTCAATTAGTTCATCCTCTCTTTGTTTGACTTTAATTTTCTCATTTAACAAATCATGGTTTTTTTCTTTAAGAGAGGCAATCCACTTCATTAAACATTCATTTTCACTGTACAGATCTTCATTGCGTTCTTTTAGGAAAGAGCATTTGTTGCAATCTGACTTTACAGATGCAATATTTGAAGCTTCCCCATTGATTTCATTTATTCTAGCTTCAATATTTTCATTATTTTTCTGAAATTCTACGTTTTCAAGTTTCAGTTTGTTCATTTCACAATTCATCTTATTAAACTCTTGCAGTTTTATTTGATGTTCATCGTCCCTCGTCTTGATCACATCTTCCAATTCAGAGATTTTGTTTAAGCATTCTTGATTCTCATGTTTCAAGGACGAAATCTGTTCCTTGCTATTATGAACATCTACCAGGCACGTATCATACGACTTCTTCAAAGTAGAACAGACTTCACAAGAAAATTCAGAGTTACTTTGTTCGATCTTTTTCTTCAATCTTTTATTTTCGGATTTCATTTTCTTGGACACTTTCAACAATTCTTCATACATCACAATCAATTGATCAAACGAAGGTTCTTCTGATCTGGAGCTTACCTGAGAAGCTGTATCATCACCATTCTCTCTTCGATTGGCCATCAAACATTTATCGTCTTGCTCCCAATTTGTTGCAGTAATTTTGTCCAAAATTTCTTTTCCAGACGCACACCTGAGAACAAATGGAAATTTTTCAGTATTCACTGCATCTCTCAAAATTTTAAGAACTGTGACATTATCATGGTTCTTTAATTTGTCATCATTCATCCACTTATTCTGATTTCGAGGCACATCGTGTGGGCCTTTTGATACCAGATTCCATAGATTTGGATCAATGGAATTCAGGTGAACACATAGGCCGCCTAGCCATTCACTGAAGTTAGATCCATTGTAAACAGAAGGATAATCCATGGATGCAGATCAATAAGAGATTTCAAAGCAGGATGCAAAGGATAGTGAAGCGCTGAAAGCAATATCATATAGCTAATAAAGCACGGGATACAACAGGATCCTCTGCAGATCGTTGGATCTGGATGCACAGAAACCCGCCCTGATACCAATTGTTGTGGTGCTAGACTCGGATTCAGAAGGGGGGTTGAATGAAACCTATGGAAATTTTGACCGATTAAAAGTTAATTGTGTCAATCAGAGATGCTGAACAGGAACTAACTAGATTCTACCGAGTCTGAAGGGCAATGAGCAGCTTAATCAACCAGAAAATGTGCAACTAAATCTAACGGAGTAGGACAACCAAATCATAGTAGACAAGGAAACTTTTAGGTGGTTCGGTCCTCTGACCTACGTCCACCCCACACTCAAACAAGAGTGTGGCTTATTGTTGCCAAATAGCTTGAAATTGCTGGGCCTTACAGCTTGCCTACAAATCGCTGATTCACAGCTTCAACTACTGGGCCTTACAGCTTCGCCGTCCGCTGGGTAATATAGCTTGACCATCCAGAGGAATCCACCTCTGGAGTCGCTGACAAACAGCTTGAAACGAAAAATGTATGATGAAAGCAAAAACAAAATTCAGCAACGAAAAGTCGACAATAAGATCAAACAGAATTGCTTACACAGGAGCGCAGTGTCTTGGATCTGATCCGAAAGACACTTAAAACAACAGATCTGCAGCAAAATACTGACGATGCTTCACTTCACACTCTTTCTACATTCTGCTCTCAGAAAAACTCTTTTTCTTCTCTCTGCTTGTTATCTTCTCCTCTATGTTCTTCTTTTCTCTACTCGTTATATTCTTGTTTCCAGAGAAGGGTTTTAATATATATTTCAGTCTTGGACTCTCGTGCTCACGCATTGGGCGTGTGGAGGGAACACTCCCGCCCAAAATGGTTCCAGAAGGCTCTCAACCATGTGTCACCATCTGAGTGTTGTAGTCTTCCACGCGACAGTCTTTTAGAGGACGATCTATCTTGGATCACGTGCCCCTCCTTAGAGATTGGAATCACTCGATCTTGGTTCTCCAGGGAGAAACCCTATCATAAAGACAATAGACATTTAGTCAAACACTTAGCACAAGTTGCAGCGATGTAACAAGAGAGTAAGTATAAACTGTACTGAGTAGGAGTTTACAAATCAACCATTGCCCTGACTTATTATAGAGGATTGCACCGACATCAGAAATTGTAGCGGCATAAGTTGCACCGAGTTGATGTGAGCAAACACGAGGAATGCACTGACTTAAGAATACACTTGACACCATATGCACGGACCTTAGTGTCCAAACGTGCAACAGATGTGCACCGACATAAATCCATAAGACACAAAAGGAAGACTATGCACCGAGTCAAGAATGACAAAAAAAATGCACTAACTCTAAGGTGACTAGGATAAAGGATGTACTGACTCTTAAAATATCTAGGACAAATGATGCACTGACTGTAAAGGGCAAGAGATTCAACTTGCACCGAGTTGAATTTGCAGTCCAAGCAAGAGCTGCACGGAGATGCCAGATAGAGATGTGCAGAACAAAGCTTGCACCGAGATGACAAATAAGAATGCACGGACAAAAGAAGAATGCAAGACAAAACTTGCACCGAGTCAAGACATCCCGTCCAAGTAAGAACTTGCACTGAGATGGCGAAGAGGAATGCACTGACACTGAATGAGGAGATTAAACAATGCGTGCTCATCAAGAAAAGCACAGACCCAAATATTGCACCGACCCCGAGAGGTGAGATGCACTATTAATGCACATACTCACCTTGCACTGATGACACAAGCGAAATGCATGAATTGCACATGCTTTAAAATCATTCAACCAAGGTTCAGACACAAGCAACCCAGTGTGCAAAGAAAGTTTACATGAATTGACTAATCAACCAGGTATAATATACAAAGTCCAAGCATTTTAATCAAATGTACTGACTCACCTGATAGATGCAACGACTTGGTCGTGTGTGCAACAACAAGAATTGCACCGACCTAGTGAATTCCATGCAAAGACTATGATGTGGATCAAACACGTTATTGTACTGACATGAATGTGACTAGAACAAATATGGCATGAACCTAAGACAGAGCAAAGCATATCAGGCAAACTCTACAGTAGCTTTATTTAATCCAGTCTAAACATGATTCATAAGTTGTCATTATCAAAACCACATTTCCAACCAAAACCATTACGATATGGTAGACTTCATCGTGATTAAGGGGATGACGGCATATAACGCCATCTTCGGCCGAGGTATCCTCAGCCGAATGAAAGCGGTGCCCTCTATCTTTCACCAAAAAATGAAGTTCCCTACCAAGTATGGTGTGGGGGAAGTCCGGGGTAACTAGGCACTGGCTAGACGGTGCTATATAATCTCGATTGAAGCCACGAGGCCGGAAGGGAAAAATAAAGGAGTAAAGGGAGCCGAGGAGGGACTAGCAACATCTGAGCCCGGTGGTGAGTTGCTAGCGGTCTTCCTCAACGGTGACCCGACTCTAGGAGTCAAGATCGGAGCCGATTTACCACTTGAGGAACAGGAAAAATATAAGGATTTCCTTACCCAATACATCCAAGTCTTTGCATGGTCTGATGAGCACCTTCATGGGATCTCTGGAGACGTGGTAATGCACAAGCTCAACCTCGACCCAATGGTGAAACATGTCCAGCAACGCAGGAGAAAGCACGCCCCGGAGAAGCAAGCTGTCATCAAAGGGCATGTCATCAAGGGATAGAAGACTGGCCTCTTTCGACCGATCCTGTACCCTACGTGGCTCGCCAACGTCGTCCCGGTGCCCAAGGCTTCAAGGAAATGGCGAATGTGCATAGACTTCACCGACCTCAACAAGGCTACTCCTAAATATTGCTACCCGCTGCCAAGCATCGATCAACTGGTAGATTCAACCTCTGGCAATGAGTTGCTCAGCTTCTTGGACGCCTACTCCAGTTACCATCAGATCAGGATGGACCTGGAGGACATTGAGAAGACCGCCTTCATCACCGACTTTGGCGTACACTGCTACACCCGAATGCCTTTCGGATTGAAGAACACTGGAGCAACATATCATAGACTAATCAACCACATCTTCGAGGGACAGCTCGGTCTTAACGTCGAGGCCTACATTGATGACATGCTCATCAAAACACCAAAGGCCGAAGACCATCTTGCCGACTTGGCTGAAACCTTCAACACCCTCCTGAGGTGCAACATGAAGCTCAACCCTGCTAAATGCGCCTTCGGAGTCAGATCCAGGAAGTTCCTAGGCTTCCTGGTAACTTAGTGTGGGATCGAAGCCAACCCCGACAAGGTTCAGGCCATCCTGAACATGCGGCCACCCACCTGCATCAAGGACGTTCAACACCTTACGGGACGCATTACTGCGCTCAACCGCTTCCTATCCCGGACAGCAAAACGATGCCTACCCTTCTTCAAATTATTGAGGGGACCCAAAATGGCATCTGCTACGTTCGCCTGGGATGAGGAATGTTAGAAGGCATTTGCCGAGCTCAAGAAATTCTTGGCCTCGCCCCCGATGTTGTCCAAGCTGGTCTCGGGTGAAGCTCTACACCTGTACCTCTCGGCGACCCCTTCCACAGTAAGCTCGGTCCTAGTCAGGGACGACGCGGGGGTCGAGAGACCAGTTTACTATAATAGCAAGGTGCTTAATGAGGCTGAAAGAAGGTACCCCGCAACCGAGAAACTCGTGCTAGTGTTGGTTACCTCAGCCAAGCACCTATGACCCTATTTTCAAGGGCACTCCATCGTCATATTGACCAGCGAAGCCCTGAAGAAGATCCTCTTTCACCCTGAAGCCTCGGGATGCCTCGTCAAATGGGCCATCATGCTCGGGGCCTATGACATCTCGTATCGCCCCCGCTCGGCCATCAAGGGACAGGCCCTCGCGGACTTCATCGCCGAAAGCACGGTCCCAATTGAAGAAACACTTCCACCCGTGCCCGGGCCCACTTGGGACCTTTTCGTCAACGGGTCCTCCAACTCAGACAGAAGCGGCGCCGGTGTCTTTCTCAAGTCCCCCGAAGGAGCAGAGTTGAAGTGTGCCTTGAAATTCAACTTCCAGGCGTCCAACAACGCCTCCGAGTATGAAGCCGTTATCTCAAGAGCCAGGATGGCCCGACGACTGGGGGCCGAGTGTGTCAGGATCCACACTGACTCCCAATTGGTCGCTAGCCAGGTTAACGGTGATTACGAAGCTCGGGAAGGACAAATGATCAAGTACCTCCAAGTGGTCAAGAGGATGGCCCGACTCGTCCACAGCTTTGAGGTAGTCCGGATATCCTGGGAGGAAAACTACCTAGCGGATGCCCTCTCTCACCTGGCCTCCTCCCTCGACTCCGAAGGTACTTGGTCGGTCTTCCTCGAAGAGCTCGAGTGACCGAGCATCGAATCCGAGCTTATGACCGTTGACTCAACACCCCCGAGCGACTGGCGGACCCCCTACATATCCTGGCTTCAGGATTCTCAGGAGCCCCCCGACCCTCGAGAGGCTTAGAAACTTAAGTACCAAGCTCGGTGTTTCGTCATGCTGGATGATGCCTTGTACCGCAGATCATTCTCTGGTCCCCTCCTCAAGTGCATCAGTGCCGACGCACCAAGGAGGAAGATCGCTCGCCAAGATCTTGCTTCGGCAGGGTTACTGGTGGCCCACTCTCCAGCGCGACTGTGCGACCTATGTACATAAGTGCGATAGATGTCAGCCCTTCGATCATTTTATCCACCAGCCCGCCACGGAGCTCGTCACCCTTGTCGAGCCATACCCCTTCGCTCGATGGGGAATCGATATCTTGGGGCCATCTCCCACAGCCCAGGCTCAGAAGAAGTACGTCATCGTCGCCATCGACTACTTCACCGAATGGATCGAGGCCGAGGACACCACCAGGATCACCGAATAAGTCATATGGAGTTTTGTTTGGAAGTCGATCATTTGTCATTACGGTATCCATCGAGTAATCATGAGCGATAACGGTCGGTAATTTGATTCTCATTACTTCAAAGATAGATGTGCCGACCTAAACATTCGTGACCACTTCACTTCGGTAGCCAACCCTCAGGCCAACAGACTGGTTGAGAATGCCAACAAAACTATCTTAAAAGGCATCAAAACCAGGCTCGACAAGGCCAAGGGAAGCTGGCTCGAGGAATTATCGAGCATACTATGGTCGCACCGAACTACTCCGAGAATGGCCACCGGTGAAACACCTTTCCAGCTGGTGTATGGCACGGAAGCCGTTATTCCATTGGAGGTCGGCAATCCCTCTCTTCGAGTCGTCGACTTCAAATCTGAGGTGAACGAGCAAAAGCTGCTGGAAAACCTCGACTTAGCGGACGAGATCCGAGAGATTGCAAATATCCGAGCAATGGAATACCAACGGCACATCACACGATACTACAACTCCAGAGTCTGAGATAGACATTTCCAACCAGGGGACTTCGTCCTGAGAAAGGCCCAAGCCTCTTGACCACTGGAGGTGGCCGAGAAGCTAGCCCCTAACTGGGAAGGCCCCTACCGAGTGGTCGAGACGCTCAGGAAAGGGGCGAACCGATTGTCCACCATGGAAGGAACACCCATCCCTCGGACATGGAACGCGATTACACTTCGCAAGTTCTACTTTTGATCATCTGGTAAGCATACACATGTAAGCAAAGTAGAATAAACACCATTCTTCTCTTTTCATTAAACTCTGGTGTACATCAAATAGGCCGCAGCCAATACAATATACAATTCAACAAATAAAAACAAATTACATCCACTTGTACTATGATGCGAGCAGAACGCTCGGCTAACTCGGTGAGCACTCCTGCGTCCAGCCACTGACTCTGCCTAGTGTAGAAACTGGCTTGGATAAAGGATGGCTGACCCCGTTGGTTCGAGAAGCTCGGAAGAAAGGTGCCAGAGGGATTGGAAGGACAGCAAGAGAAGGCCTCCCCTGCCTACTCTCTGGAAGGAGGACGGAAGCAGAATAGAAAGCAAGCACCCCCTAGTGGTGCGAGCAAGGAAAGAGGAAAAGAGGGGAAACAACAAAAATAAAAAAGAGAGAAGTTGACCCAAGACAAATGAAGAGGAGGCTTGAACAGATCCCCTTCTTAGCAATGGGGTCGACGGCGGAAAGAAAGGAGGGGCTGGGTGACCAGAAAGGAGGAAGTGACCAGAAAGGAGGAAGCTTAAAGAGCTTCCCCTCCCCACAAGGATGGCGTCGGCGGGTCAGGGACAGGAAGGCGACATGCTCCAGAACGTCAAACCCTCTCCCAAACTGACCTCTAACTATCGAACCCTCTTCCAAACTGGAGTAGCAAAAGTTTCCCTCCTACTGCCGCCTGCATCATCATCTTCTGAAGCGCTTTCCATGCTCTGCTGAGATCGATAGCACAACGTTTCGCAGAAAGGGAAGAAGGAGAAACCGTCAGGGATGGCCTTAAGCGATGGAAGAAAGAGGAGACGCCTGTCGGACCTTTTATAGGCCGAGGGGCAGTTGATTGCCTTAAATGACTCTCCCCTTAAAAACATGCTAAAGGAGCCTTCCCTGAGGCGATTACCTCATTTCCCAGCATCCCCCCCAGCGGGACGCGCAAAGCGGCAAGCCATTTATGGTGGCATGGAAAAGTGAAAAGGTGCAAGCGCCATGTCAGTTATTTGACAAATCGGCACGCGCGATATCTGTAGAGAAAATCGGCGCCTTCCCCAACAACTACGGATACGGTAGTCAAATCACACCAAAAGCGGTAAGGAATAGTCAATTCAGCACTTAATATTGTTGCTACTATACTTTCCAAAAAACAAAAAGGCCTTACACGGCTACATAAGAAAGAAAGAAAGAAAAGAACCTATACATCAGGCCTCGGGCCCATCTCCAGGCTCGGTAGACAAGGCCCCCTTAGCACCAGATGATCTGCCCCTAGTATTCTCGGCGACGGTAGACCCAGGCACTGACCCCACCTGCGTGGGGACTGTCTCGGTCGTGCGCCCTCCCGAGGCTGCTGGAGTTGGCGATCGCTCGGACGAGACCAAGGACTCCCGACTCCCTTCTTCGCTCGATGTATAATGGGAAGAGTCGGTGGAACCCCAGTCTGAGTCATAGCGTTGCCCGGAAGAAAAATCGAGCCTAGTCGCTTGGGCCTCAGCCTCTATGATGACCCGATTGAAGCTTGGGAGAAGCCCTTCCGAAGGCCCCGACGATAGCCCGACTCATAATAAGGGAAGGCAGTCTGTTGAAGAGCCGCGTGGTAAGCCTCTGAGCATTTATGTAGCTCGAGTGCTTCCAGCCCGGCCAGCTCTACCTTCCTCTCAAGCTCAGCTATCCTCTGTTATGACTCGGACAACCTCCTCTCAGCCTCGGCCCATGCATCCTCGGCCCCCCGGACTCGGTCCACGAGCCCCTCTCACTCGGCCTTCCATTGCTCACCGCGCTCGACCTGAATCTTGCGCTCTGCCTCCAAGAGCTCATTCTTCAGATCGACCATACGACGGGACTGGGCCATCTGCTCCGCCAACGACCGAGCCTCCACCTGGCTCGACTGCACCTGTGCCCCCAGCGGGGCCACCTCCCGATGAAGGTCCCCAAGATCGAGGGTCAAACGCTCGACCTTCCGATCAAGCGCACCACGGGCCCATGAAAGAGTCTCCTGCTCCGACATCGCCCGAGCGTACGCGTCCACTGCTTCAGCTCCTAGCTGGGCCAAGACCAGGCCACTTTCCATAAGTTCCTCGAATACCGTGGAGGGGGGACCCTTTCGGAATTTTTCTCGCAACGCTCCTGAAGCTATAGATAGGCACATCTGGTACAAAGAGGCCCGGACGCTGAAGGCACTGGTCGAGGGAGGGGAAATCCTCTCCAGAGAGGCTAGGATCGAGGCACCTCCCCGGAGCGATTCTGCCTCGGGGGCCCCACCGGTTAGCTTGGGCTATATTACCTCACCGCGTACCTCCCCGGCCTCGATCGGCTATGATCGAGTCGCTTCATCCTGCGACCCTTCAGCCTCGACCGGCTTAGACCGGATCCCTCCATCTGGCCCCCCCTCTGTTTCACTCGGTGCTTCAAAGTCGGCCGTGACCCCTTTGTCATCCGCTCCCTCTTTCTCCATGGAGAGAAAAGGCAACAGAGGAGCCTCATCGGCCGGGCGGGCGACCTCCGCCCTCCTCGCCTGCTTCTTCTCAGCAGACAGAGCCTGCATTGAAGACCTTACCAGCTTCATCATGGGATCCTTACGCTTGACCCCCCGGCGTTCAGAATCATCATCCTGGGCAACCCGTTTGCCTTTATCCCGGGCGCGAGATGATCCCTTCGAAGCTTGGAGATCACTTGGAGCCGATGTATCAACAATGCCTATAACCTCCAGCTCGGCTAGCGGTGCCTCATCCTCAGCCGCTCGCCTCAGGTCTGAGCGAAGGAGAGCAAATTGTAAGAAGGAAAGAACTCACCTGATAAGAGGAGAACAAGCCCTTGAGACCCTTACCAGTCGGCAACAGCGCTCAAGAATGGTACTCCTCGATGTTGGATAGGGTCACCAACTCAGTAGTCGCCTGGCGATTCTGCTAAAGGATAGCAGCATCCCTCTCCACCTCCGGGGAGACCTCTGTTTGCTTCGGAGGGATATTTGGGTGAAAGTTGGGCACCGTCGGGAAATTCCAGACTACACCGACCGCAGACGCGCCCACCCATAAATATTGGGTCTTCCACCCCTTATGAGAAGAGTCCTTCACAGAAAGGGACACACAAATCCTCTTCCGCTTCACCTGGATGAAGAAGAAGCCCTTCCCAGCATAAAGGTTCTCGTTCAGCTCAAAAAAATAATGGAAGAGGTCCAGCGAAGGGCTCACACCACACTGGCTGCAAATAAAAATGAAGGAGAAGATGAGGGTATAAGAATTGGAGACCAACTGGACAGGAGCCAGCCGGTAGAACCAAAGCAAATTGGCAACGAAGGAATGAAGGGGCAGGCGAAAGCCGCACTTCCAGGACAAGAGGAAGGAACAAAAAAATCCGGAACGAGTGGCCAGACTAGACTCATGAGGCTCAGGCGCGAGGAACTGGAATCGCCACGGCAGCCCATACTGGTTCTCCAGTCATTTCACATCAGCCTCCCCTAGCTCACTGCGGAGAGGCTTCGATGGTACCAAGAAAGGCCTTGGGGCCTGTCCTTCCCCCCGCCCCTCGGCCTCAGGATTTTGGTCCGCCATGGAACAAATAGAAGAACTGGAAGAAGAAGGGGAAAGCTCTGGATCAGAGGACTCCAGAGGAGAAGGAAGTTGACGGATCACCGCCGCGGTAATCTCTCCTAGCTCCACGAAAGCCGCTGCGATTCTCCGCTCCTCCGAATTGCTCTCACGGCGCATAAGCCCCCCCAAATATAAATGCAAAAGAAGGCAAAACCCTAAACCTTGAAGATAAAGGGACGCAAATAACACGCAATGCTTATAACCCTAGCTGGAGGCGGCGCGGCGTTCCGATCTCCCGAGGAGGGGCCTTCTCACAATTTTGTTTCAAAATTATCATCATAACGGGCGTGTTTTCAGGGCAAGCCACATCATGTGGCCCCTACCAGAGAGAGATATCTACCCAATCAGAGCCACAAAAACTCCAACCCAAATGCTACTCATCCGAGCCTAATTTTGGCTCGGGAGTAGGAGGGGGACAAGTGGAGTGGGGGAATCTAACCGCCCGGATGGAGAGGCCAAACAAGGTCCGACCTGACCCAACGAGGCCCAACTCCTTAAAGTGGTATCCCCCGTGCCCACTAAATATAAGCCTAATAACTCACTCGGAACAAGCACTTCCTAGGCGGCCTTCGGGTTGGGAAGTCCGAGCATCAGTTCGATGGGAGAGCTCCGTCAGAGCCCCGTATTCTTCGCCTAGACCATGCACTCATCGCTCGGGAAGCCTCTCTTGGGCCAGTCCCTCATGCTCGGGCCGACTGATGGAAGCTTATCTATACGGCCGTTACGAGTTCCTTAATAGCAAGGAGCTCAAAGGGATAGGGGAGATCAAGAGTCTGTGGACTATAAAGAGCCCGCAAGGAGGACGTAACCCCCACCTGACACTCCTCAGCTTACGGGGATCATCCACTCAACGAGTCACTATTTAAAGCTGGAAAAACCCTACTGTGCGGAGGTAAGCCAAAAACTCTGAGCAGGAACCACTTCACCTTTTGGTGGAGAGGGATCTCGCGCTCCCATCTTCCTCCTAACTCCTCCCTTTGCACTAGTGCTCTACTACAGTTGCTGACTTAAGCATCGGAGGGTATTCCCTGGGGATCCATCCCTGGCACCTCTGACCTATTTCCCATCTTGCAGTTCATCCTTCTAGGATACGTGGTCATCTTCCTCCCCACTCAGGAGTAGCGCGAGATCGCCCCTCTTCAGAGTATATTTAGAACCAATTTAAACAAACCCTTAAACTTAATAATTGTTATCTTCGCAGAGCTATGCCGCCAAGAAGGCAAAGGGATTTTCCCCAAGTTGATGAGAGAGGATCTGGGGTGGATGACCCTAATATAGTGAACGACGGGGCAGTCAATGCTCCAGCGGTTGGGGGCAGACAAGTGCCCAATGCCGGAATTAATCTGGAGTGATTCATGCAGAGTTTCCAAGGACTTATGCAGTCCATGAAGCAACAGATGTTACAGTAGCCCACGCCTGCACCACGCCATGACTTACCTACACTTGATCGATTTCTGAAGCTGGCACCTCCTTGTTTTAAGAGGGAAAGCCGTCTAGAGGTGGTTGAGTCATGGCTCAACGAGATGGAAAAAAAATTATGTGCGATGCGATGTCCTGAGGAAGAAAAAGTGAATCTGGCGGCCTATGTATTGCAAGATCAAGCTGACTTATGGTGGAAGGCCAAGTTGAGGACCACCTTCGCAGAGCACAATGGTGACATATTATGGAAAGAATTCATAACTGTCTTCCGAGAAAAATACTTCCTTGAGCATGTACGAGATGCGAAAGAGCAAGAATTCTTGAGCCCCGAACAAGGAAACATGTCAGTAAAACTATGAGGCCAGATTCTCCGCTCTGGGTCGGTATGCTCCACACATATTCGATGAGGCATGTCAAAAGGTGAAAAAAGTCATCAACAGTCTGCATAGTAGCGTCCGACGCTATGTGGCTACCCAAGACCCTGAATCCTACACTACGACATTGAGGCTTGCTAATCTAGCCGAGCAAGAGAATGCAAGGTAATAATTGAAACCATAAAGATTTAAGGGACATATTAAGTTAGGTTCTAATGAATATCCATGTATAGGTTCACTGAGGAGCAGAAGATGATGAGCAAAAGGCCTATGCAGGCAGGAGGAAGGCAGGACAAGGAAAAGGTGGCACGCCAGGAGCCAATGCGGCACGCCAGGAGCCAATGCCAAGGAACAGGCCGAGGGTTCCATTCTGCGTCCATTGTGGGTGCAACCATCCGGGGCAGGAGTGTTGGAGGACAAAAGGTAAGTGTTATGAATGCGATGAGGCCAGACATTTTGCAAGGAACTACCCTAAGAAGGCTCAGCAAAAGTCAGTACCACAGTAAGAAATGATTCAGTTCAGAGGGCGAGTTTATGCATTAATGCAAGAAGAGGTAGACAATACCCCTACCGTGGCTGAAGGTACACTTCTTGTAGATAACGTTTATGCAAAGCTTTTTTTCGACCCAAGGGCTACACCTACATTCATATCCACTAGTTTTGCTAAGCAACTGAAGAACAGAGCCCAAGCCACATTCTTCGGGGAGATGGTAACGTACACCAACCGGAAAACAAGTCCACACCAAGCTTGTGATGCCTACCTTAGAAGTCAACATCAATGGGAGGATATTGCTAGGGGAAGCGTACATCCTAGATATGACCGACTTTGATCTCATTCTGGGAATGGATTGGTTAGTCAAGCACTATGCTCTCTTGGACTGCCGTCGGAAGAGAGTGATTTTTCAGGAGTCGGGGGAGGAGACATTCTTCTTCCCATGCCCGAAAAGCAAGTCGGGGAGAATGATGGTATCAGCCATTAGGGCTTCCAAGCTGATTAGCAAGGGATGTGATTATTTCTTGGCTAGTGTGGTACTTGAAGAAGGCAGTGTCAAGATTTTGGAAGACTTGGACGTGGTCCGAGAATTTCTTGATGTATTTCCCGAAGATCTACCGAGACTGCCACTAGTTCGAGAGGCAGACTTCCCTATTGAGCTAGTGCCGGGCATTGCACTTATGTCCATTCCACCATACAGGATGGCTCTGATAGAGCTTGCCGAAGTCAGGAAGCAATTGTAGGAGTTGCTAGACAAAGGCTTCATTAGGCCCAGTGTGTCTCCATGGGGGGCACCAGTCTTATTTGTGCAGAAGAAAGATGGGACTATGCGGCTGTGCATTGATTACCGCAAGCGTAATCAGGCCACCATTAAGAACAAGTATCATGTGTCTAGGATTGAAGAATTGTTTGACCAACTGTCATCTCCTAAGGTCTTCTGCAAGATCGATCTGAGGACAGGTTATCACCAAATCAGAATCAAGCCCGAAGATGTGTCGAAGATAGCCTTCAAGACTCGTTATGGTCACTATGAGTTCTTAGTAGTACCATTTAGGTTGGCCAATGCACCGGCTGTGTTCATGGAGCAGATGAATAAGATCTTCCGCCCTTATCTCGATCAGTTTGTCGTGGTCTTTATAAATGACATCCTGATATATTCTGCCAGTCACGAGGAGCATCGGAAGCATTTGAGAGTGGTTCTGCAGACTCTCAGGGAGAACAATTTCTACGCCAAATTCAGTAAGTGTGAATTTTGGCTAGACCAGGTGATGTTTCTCGGACATGTCATATCTGACAATGGCATATTTGTGGACCCTAGTAAGGTTGAAGCAGTGACAAAGTGGGAAGCACCGAAGACAGTCATGGAGATTAGAAGCTTCCTTGGTCTGGCTGGATACTACCGCCGGTTCATTGAAGGCTTCTCCACCATTGCATCCCCAATGACCAAGTTGACCAAGAAAGGAGCAAAATTTATCTGGTTAGAAGAGTGTGAAGATAGTTTTCAGATGCTCAAGGAAAAGTTGACTTCGGCCCTAATGTTGGCATTCCCTCAAGGGAATGATGGCTTCACGGTTTATACAGATGCCTCTAGGGTCGGCCTTGGTTGTGTACTAATGCAAAATGGCCGAGTGATCGCCTATGCCTCGAGACAGTTGAAGGACCATGAGAAGAACTACTCCACTCATGACCTTGAAATGGCAGCAGTGGTCCATGCTTTGCACATCTGGAGACACTATCTATATCGGGTCCGATTTGAGGTCTTCACCGACCATCAGAGCCTCAAGTACATATTCACACATAAGGAACTCAATTTGAGGCAAAGGAGATGGGTCGAACTATTGAAGGACTATGACTTCGCCTTACAGTACCATCCAGGCAAGGTAAATGTTGTGGCAGATGCTCTTAGCCGTAAGTTGATGGCGCTGAGCTTGCATCGAGAATGGAATATGATGGAGGGTGTGATTGAATCATAACCCGAGAGAAGGAAGCAATTCTATCTCTTGGCTGGGTTGTTTGCTAGGCCCACATTCTTAGACAGGATTGCTGAGGTGCAATAACAGGACATGGCATTGCAGAAGCTACTGTACAAGGAGGACTTCCATGTGGGGATTGATGGGCTGATCATATTCCGAGGAAGGATCTGTGTACCAGATGACATGCAATTGAAGAGGGACTTGATGCAGAAGGCTCACAGATCAAAGTTCTCCATCCATCCCAGAAGCACTAAGATGTTTCAAGATATGAAGAGGATTTATTGGTGGCCAGGAATGAAGAGAGACATAGCGGAGTTCGTGTCCAAATGTCTCACTTGTCAGCAGGTGAAGATTGAGCATCAAAGACCTGGCGATCCTCTTCAGACCATTGAGATGGCACAATAGAAATGGGAACAAGTCACAATGGACTTTGTGACTGGTCTACCCATGACGAGAAGGAAGCATGACACCATCTGGGTAATTGTGGATAGATTCACAAAGACTGCACACTTTCTGCCCATCAACAAGCAGACTCCAATCGAATCCTTAGCGAAATTGTTCATCACTGAGATCATTCGGTTGCATGGTGCACCTTTATCTATCATTTCTGACTGAGACCCTCGATTCACAGCGAGGTTCTGGAAGAGCCTGCAGCAGGCTATGGGGACAGAGTTACAGTTCAGCTCGGCATTCCATCCTCAGACTGATGGGCAAACCAAGCGCACTGTCTAGACTTTAGAAGATATGCTGAGGGCATGTAGTATTGAATGGAAGGGGAATTGGGATGATCATTTGCCCTTGATAGAATTTATATACAATAATAGTTACCACTCCGCCATCGGAATGGCACCTTATGAAGCACTCTATGGGCAGCCATGTAGATCACCGGTGTGTTGGTATGAAGCTGGTGATAAGCAGCTTTTCAGATCACAGTTGGTACAGGACTGTTCAGAGAAGATATCTATGATTAGGCAACGACTCCTCACAGCCCAAAGCTGTCAGAAAAGTTGTGCAGACCAGCGGCGGAGAGAGTTAGCATTTACAGAGGGAGACCATGTGTTTCTAAAGGTGTCTCCAACCAAGGGAGTCATACGATTCGGGAAGAAGGGCAAGCTCAGTCCTAGATATATCGGACCTTTCAAGATTTTACAAAAGGTTGGCGAGGTGGCTTATCGAATTGCACTTCCGCATGTTCCGTCGCATGTACATTTGGTCTTTCACGTCTCTATGCTCAGAAAGTATGTTCCGGATGCCTCGCATGTTATAGAGTACGATCCCTTGGAGGTTCGAGCTGATTTGTCATATGTGGAGCAACCCAGTGAGATCATAAACTGGAAGGAACAAGTGTTGAGAAAGAACACCATCCGGCTGGTGAAGGTGTTATGGAAGAATTCTCATTCCGAGGAAGCGACATGGGAATCGGAGGACAAGATGTGCCAGGAATATCCTCAACTATTCGGTAAGTAATCCAAAAAAAAATTCAAGTTAATTTCGAGCATGAAATTATTTTAAGGGGGTGAGGATGTTAGGACTACAAATTTGGCACTGGCCCAATTGAGTACAATTCAGGCCCATCAACACAATGAACTAGAAATCTAAATAGATTATTGAAGGATCTTTAGAGAGTTCATAACATAACCTAGGAAGGTCAGAATTAGTCAAAACCAAAGCCCATGCCACGGTCATTAGGTAAAGAACAACTTGGATGAAGATTGTAACTTCTGAAAAATAGGCCTAGTAAGCGATAAGAGGGAGTTTATGATAATAGGTTGAAACAATTACAATAAACACTGTCACTTGTTGAAATAAGGATATCTTGGCCCATAGTTATCCAAATTGGCTGAAACTAGGTCCATTAGAAAGTTTGGGCCCTTAACCGAGATTCTTCCGTTGAGATGGAAACCCAATTCGCACCAGAACGTAAGGTTCTGAGCCCCTTATCACCAACTATCACGGAGAGGTGTGACTGTTGAGAGAATTCGCAAGTAAGTAATTAGAAATTAATAACTTCATTTGTAGATAATTCAATGACCTGAAACCAAGGCCATAATCTCGAATGGGATCTTATCTACATCTTCTATGTTAAGATCGAGGCCAAATTCTTCTTGGATATTAGAGTTATACCTGAATTACCTCGGGCTACCGAAAGGTCGCGACTGGAACTGGGGAGAATGAACGTTAATCTTGGAAAAATCATAACTCATGCTAACGTTGATGAAATTCGATGAAACCACATTCTAAGGTCAGATCAGGAAGTCCTCTTGATTTCATCTGAAGATGTTCCACACCATATCGCGACAGAAGAGCGCGTCCACAAACATTTATGGTCGGTAGTGGAAGGGTCGCATCTGTTCAAACCAAAAGGGTGCATGGCCTTAACTTCTCTCCAACCAGCGACCTTGGGAGCGGGATTAAAGCTTCTGGACCATGGGCAAACCCTACGGCGGCCTGAAATCCATATAAGAAGGTGGGTCTCGTGGGTAGTAAGCCTTCAGAAACCATTCTCTTCAGCTCTCCACCATCTTCTATCTTTCTTGCGTGAGAAGAGGGTGAGGGACCTCGACTCTGCGTGGGAGGACGATCCGGCGCATGGGGGACCATCTTGCAGTACCCTAGGATGAAGGGAAGAGCTTTGGGAGGATCTGGGGTGTGGATATCAACCCCAAATTGTTGGTTCAACATCTTGAAGGTAGGCACCTACCCTCAAATCTTAGGGGTCAACAATGCATTAGAACGACTCCTAAGTAATTTCTGTACAATAAAGAGAGACTAAGGGTATGTGGGATCATCTCGCAGTCATCAGTTCTTTTTATCTAGTTCTGTAGTTCTTTATGTCAAGTTCTATAGTTCTAGTCGTCAAGTTCCTTATACCAAGTTCTGTAGTTCTTTCTGTCAAGTTCTATAGTTCTAGTCGTCAAGTTCCTTATACCAAGTTCTATACTTCTTTTTGTCAAGTTCTATAGTTCTAGTCGTCAAGTTCCTTATACCAAGTTCTGTAGTTCTTTCTATCAAGTTCTGTAGTTCTAGTCGTCAAGTTCTTTCTATCAAGATCTGTAGTTCTTTTTATCATGTTCTGTATTAGCAAGATGAAATATGTACAAATGCATGAAAGATATTATAATTAGATTCTGTGATCTGATAATTCTGTAACAAAAACCTTGCTGGTAACCTGATTATGATTTGTTCCACAACCGTAACCTTATAAGTATGATTAGCTCACTTAAACCATATGGAAGCATGCTTATATTATGATACGATGAGATTAAGTGAATGTGAACGCAGACACAATGTGAATGTTATGAATGGAACACAATAGCATTCTGAGAGGTTGGACTTCGGTCCCTTTTGCGGGTCGTCGATAGGTAACGCCACGGAAGTAAAAGAACGCAGGGGACGATGATACATAACACCCTGGTTAAAATCTTATGATTTGGCAGGTTCGTTCTGTGGGACGGCGATACGTAACGCCACAGAACCCGGGGGACGGTGATACGTAATGCCCCGTGCGGCATTGAGTCTAGGTGAGAGTTCGCTCTCGAGTCTGCACAGTACTCTTTCGTTCGTTTGTGTGTGGGCCTCCTGTGCTTGCGGCAACTGTTCGTTTCCATGAATAACATAAGATGTGAAACTCATGAAAATGTAAAAATGTGCAATTAATCATTCATTGTGGATTTAGTGCATGCATGGGTATTTTACATGTTGGATAAAGATTTTACTAGAGGAAAAATCTACTAGTTAACTTTAGGCTCAATGCAGAAATTCTGAAACTTCATGTGTTCTTCTGCTGCTTCGACGCACTAAGCAGGCTGCATCAACGCAACAGTTCAAATATGATCAAATTGGCTCTTGGAATGTGCCACTA
Source organism: Amorphophallus konjac (assembly GCA_022559845.1). Lineage (NCBI taxonomy): Eukaryota > Viridiplantae > Streptophyta > Magnoliopsida > Alismatales > Araceae > Amorphophallus > Amorphophallus konjac. Next base: position 144,394,273 of record CM040120.1, read on the forward strand.
CGTCGATGCACTGGGCAGGCTACGTCGATGTAGCAGTTCAAATCTGATCAAATTGGCTTCTGGAATGTGCCACTGCGTTGACGCACTGGACATGTTGCATCGACATATATAGCACTTCTATTCTGATCAAATTGGCTTCTGGAACATGCCACTGCGTCGACGGACTGGGTAGGCTGAGTCGACGTAGCTGTTCAATTCTGCTCATCGCGTCAATGCGTTGAGCAGGCCACGTCAACGCGTTGAACTGACCTTTGAGCTTGTTCTCTAGGGTCTTCCAACGTACCTGTAGGGTCCATTAAAAAAGACAAGATGAGATATTTTCGAGCACAACAATTACCCTTAAGCAAATACGAATGAATGGATTGTGATATTGTTAACATTTGAATTATGTATATGAATTGGATATATGAATGCGAGTTATCCCGATTTGATTAGGTTGCCTACTAAGCGTCACACTCACCCCCTTGTGACACACAGTTTAGGAGACACAATAAAGGAGGTCGAGGAGGAGGCTGCGGTCGAGGAGTAGTTCTAGTCCTTCCTACATCAGGGTAGGCTATGGATATTTATCTTTCATATTATGGCTAGTTGTGGATTGGTGATCATGTATGGATTCATATGTATTTGGACAATGGACATGTAATTTTGGATTATGAATGGTTGAGATGTTATTTACATTTCATGTGATTATGATTTTTCTCTCTCTCTTACGAATATATATATATATATATATATATATATATATATGTGCTTCCGCGATACGTACGACGTAATGTTTTGGGGACCGATGAAAAAAAATATCTGCCCATAAATTGGGAATTGGATATCGGGCGTTACAAAAAGGGCTGAGAAGGAGCGGGATATTGTTCGCCATTAAGACGGTTTATTCACTTTTCTCCTAATGAAGTCATCGGAGAGCATGCCATAATAGACTGTGGATCCCCATGACTCAATGGGGTTACCGGAAAGTTCAGAAAGTAAAACATAATGTGTGGGAAAAAACCCTATTACTGTGGCTCCTACGGATATCCTTAGATCAAGGTTAGCCTCTGGCAGTTAAAAACAAGGGGCAGAGACTTGTAATCCGGCAGCACGTGTCATGAAGTGAGCTGGGTGAGTTGGGTCGGCGACCAAGTGAGGCCATACGGCCGCCAGGTAAGGCCATACGGCGGCCAGGTGAACTTGGGGGAAAAGGTGCATATATATGCATAAGTTTGATAGCAAATGAGCTAACAGTCGGGTGGGCACCATGCACCCACGCATGCTTATACGATGGAATATATATGGTGGGGTATATGCTAGAGAGTGAACTAACGGTTGGGCTGAGGAAAAGGGATCCGGCGGCTGATGGATAGGTTTCATGCATGCACATTTTATTCATATGTAAAATGGAGAGGACGTGGGTTTGAGGCTGGTGGTTGGGTGGTTAATGAATGCAAATATGTGTATCATATGTGTAATGAAATGAGTGGGCAATGCATACGTTATTCAATTTAAATACCCATGCTATGCTCAAGTGTGATTTTACATTTGCATGTGCTTCGAACACACGTGCGCACGTGTCTGTCTGAGTGAGACGACGACTGATATATTGGATTATTTAGTGGTTAATTAGCGCATGCATGCACAGGTTTTGTACGTTTAAGGGTTTTTTACATAAATACCCCTCTAAATATCGATTATGTCAAATATACCCCTCATTTGAACATATTATCAAAAATATCTTCTATTTAATTTTAAATGTTACAACTATGTCCCTACCGTAACCTTCGTTGATTTAACTTGAGTTAAACATGAGTTAAGCAGTAAAATTATTTAAATTTTTTACATAAATACCGCTCTAAATATCAGTTATGTCAAATATATCCCTCATTTCACTGCAATTAATGACGATAGATAGGATATTCCACGGAATATTCGCCTCCCGTCGACGTCAGTAAACTACAGGGACATAGTTGTAACATTTAAGATTAAATAACAGATATTTTTGATAATATGTTCAAATGAGGGATATATTTGACATAACTGATATTTAGAGTGATATTTATGTAAAAAAATCCATTACTTAATTCACCTACCCATATATGCTTGAGTTAACGACATATACAAGGTGGGGCAAGTGGGCCCGACAGCTGGGCATATTGCATGCACCTAACGGCTTATTTATATGACGATATATATGCAGACGTGGCAATCGACACACGATCCGGCGCCTAGGTGATAGGTGGTAATGGGAGCTACTCGGCAGCCAGGGGTGATGAGCGTGATTCGGTGGCCATGCGAAGTGAGACGGAGGCTAGCGCGGGATCTGGTGACAAGGGGGGTGCCCCTCGGCGGCCAAATGGGAGCGGGATGTAAGAGGGACACAGTGGCTCGAGCATTGTGGCTACAGTGCGTTGTGAGAGTGAGACGGCGGCTATAGTGCTTTAGCTGCCGTGTCGAGGGCTTTTGCACTAGAAAGGCCAAAGAAAGGGGAAATTTCAAGGATTTATAGTCGGGGAAGGGGTCTGGGTGCCCTGGGGAACATGGCGCGAAAGCCAGGGGGCAAGAAGGCCAGAGAAGAGACTCGGATTCGAGTTACAGATGCCAAGATTTTTATGGAACCGCAGACAGAGCCCGTGAGTTGTAGAAAGAGCAAAATGAAGAGCGGGGGAACGACCGATTACGAGTAACTTTGTTTTACCCCTTGTGATCATACAGAAGTTGCATGTAGGGAAGGTAGATGAACCTCTTGTCTTCAAACGGGGCGCTGAGCCGTGGAACGATGCATATAATCAAGGTAATCCATGATTGTGGGAAGGGGAAAGTAATTTGGAAACAGGGGATCGGAACCTGACATGTAACACCGTATCAGCAAGGGTGCTAATCTTTATATCTCCCAGAAGCAGTGCCAATAGAGAGCATACCATGATCGGTAGATCCCTGATGCCTGATGGGGAAAATTGCTCGTATCAAAACCAAGGGAATAGCAATACGCGATCGACATGCAAATGAACATAATATAGGAATATGTAACCCCATATTATAGATGATAGATGTAGAGGGGAGTGAACATGAAGAACAAAGAAAATCATGTGGACTGTGATTTATTCATTGCTCTCAACAGAGACAAAGGTTACATCGGAATTGAAGGAACGATCAAAGGATCATATACATTACACAGAGAAATACATGGGGATAGTGGGGAAGGGGAAACTGTGGCCCGCCAAAGGCACTAACAAATGGAGACCCACCTCTTTCTTCGAAGTATTCTGCTCGATCTCTCCCCTCCACTCTCTCCTTTGATGCTCTCTGGCTTCTTCTGCTCTCTATTGCCGGGTGGCCCTTCCCTCCCAATGGCTTTTTTTTCTTTCGCTTCCCGTTCCCTTCTGCCTTACTTGTTCTCCAGAGAGCCCCCCTTTCTTGCGCTCGAAGCAAGGTTTTTATAGGGGAGAGGAGACCCCCTTTGATACGGTTGCCAGGGGCACGCCCCTCTGTTGGCCGCCGGATCCATGTTCAGCCGCCGGATCGATGCGTGTGTTGGCCCATCCCAGCCCATTTAGCTCCTTTTAAGCCCGTTTACATATTGCTTTGGCCTATTTATGTTCCTTTGACCCATTTTTGTGTCTTTTCTCTTCCTCTTCATTCCTGAAAAATGGGCAACAATAGAAATAAGATATTTAGGTAGAAATAAGGTACTTCAGCATGATTATTATTTTTATATTACTATTATTTTATTTTATTTTATTTTTTATTTTTTATTTTTTATTTTTTATTTGTTATTGTTTTTCATGTGTCAACAAATGTCCCCCACTCGTAGGTGACGCGAATGAGGGACGAGTAAGCGGGGCATGCGGGTGCAACATGTTCGAAAAGTGTGTCTTTTTATTCTTTTATTCTTTATTCATGCAAGCAAGCAGGCATCCATCGACTGCAATCATAAGATATATATATATAATAGCTCCCTATATCGGCGATAGGATAAGGACAGCGCCCATATTCATGGACAAAGTGCGGTTCACGAAGCACAACTAAGGGAGATGTGCATACGTCGAAAGGACACTGTATAGAATATGTGCATAGAGGAAATCACAATCCACACCCAAGACTAGTCCCCGTGCTGTGATAGTGCAAATATGTGAGCAGTGAATCTCCGACGTAGGGATACACAGATGTTCTAGATAACACTAGAGTACTGCTCTAGCATCTACACATATAGTTACAGTTCTTAATTTTCGGTAGCTTCGCATGACCCCCTTATTTATTCTTAATTCTGAACTTAACCGTTCGGCGCGAGTCTCCTCATGTGTCTCAATGGAGGTTCCCGACTTACTAGAATTCATCCCTTATAGAAATTTTATTACAGACTTCACCATTTGACACGTGTTTCCTCATGTGTCACAATGGGGATTCCGGGCTACTAGGATTCATCTTTATTGTAATTTTATTGTTGAGTTTGCTTTAGCATTTTGGCGTGAGTTTTCTCATTTGTTTCAGTTTTTCATTTTTGAATGAGAGGGCAGGCAACTTTTTTCTCACGATTATCCCTCCTGTGGGTGTAGGAATTTGAGCATCCATAAAGTGTTAGGAAGAACCTTCTAGTAACCCTATGATTAGAGACCATTGCTAACATTGTGTGTAGAGTGTGTGGAGTTTTATCTGGGTGTATCTCATGAGCTACGTTGGCAACACAGCTATGACTTTTCCCCTTAATGCATGCACTCACTGAAAATCAACTTTTCATTCCTTAATGTATGCCGTGATGCACACATACCTAGAATCGGGCAGCTTTATTTAGCAAGGTAACGTGGTCCTAGAAGTTCGAAGGAAGTGTAATAATCTATAGTATAAGCAAGCATGCAAGCATGGCGAGCAAACATCTGAAGTCAAAAGCATGTAGAAGTATGTTCTTCTTCTCTCTTTTCTTTTCTTTTCTTTTCATTTCTTTCTTTTCCTCATTTTCTCTTTTTTATTTTCTTTCTCTCTTTTTTTTCTTTTTTTCTCCTTTTTTCTCTCTCTTTTTTTAGTTTTTTTAAATATGCTCATTTATTTATTCGAACGCCTAATGCGAATACCTGCAAGTTAGTTGTTTGACAATAAGTGAAAGTTAATGATAAAATGAAGGGAAATGAGTTTTATGTATTGGGGAGAATCCTGGTAGGACAAAGGGGTTGACGTTAGCCAACGGGGGTCGTTTTATTCAGATGGTGAGTCTGGATCAAAGGTAGGATGCTAGGCCTCAACAGGGTGTCTTGGCCGAGAACAAATATCGGGTTTTGATGAGAAATCTAACTCGAAAATAGGAGAGCGGGGCTGTGAAAGCCGAAAGATAGTAGGAAAGTGGGCCACACAAGCCGGAAGATAACAAAAGAGTGGGCTGTGTAAACTAATGGATAGAGGGAGAGCAGGCTTCGAAGGGAGGCCTAAGCCATTGAGTTGTGCCGATTATCACGGTGGGACATGGTAGTAATTATTGAGATAGGCCTAAGCCAAATGGTAATGAGACAGTGAGCATTGATGGTATGTCTAGGCCAAGAGATATATGGATAGTGGGCTATAAAAGCCGAAAGATAGCAGGATAGTAGGTCACAAGGGCCCGAAAATAGCGAGATAGCAGGCTATACAAGTTGGGATAGCAAGCTGCAGGAGCCAGGATGGCGGGATAGCAGGCTGAAAGAGCCAAGAGAGCAGGCTGTAAAAGCTAGAATAGTAGGCTGCAGGAGCCAGGATAGTAGGATAGCAAGCCGCAAAGGCCAGGATAGCAGGCTATAAAAGCCAGGGTAGCATGCTACAGGAGCCAGAAGGTAGCGGGATAGCAGGCCGCGAAGGCTAGGATAGCAGGCTACGAGAGCCAGGATAGTGGGATAGCAAGCCGTAAAGGCCAGGATAGTAGGATGCAAGAGCCAAGGATAGTAGGCTATATGAGCCAGAGGTACCAGGCTATTAAGTTAAGGATAACGGTATAGCAGGCTGTGAGAGCCAGAGATGGCAGACTAAGCCAGGATAGCAGGCTGCAAGAGCCAGGGTAGCGGGATAGCAAGCCGTGAAGGCTAGGATAGCAGGCTGCAAGAGCCAGGATAGCGGGATAGCAAGCCATAAAGGCCAGGATAGCAGGTTGCAAGAGCCAGAGAGAGCAGGCTATGAGAGCCAGAAATAGCAGGCTGCGAGTGCCAGTTATAGCAGGTTATACAGCCAGTATAGCAGGCTACGAGAGCCAGGATAGTAGGTTATGAGAGCCAGAGAGCAGTAAGAAAGCGGGCTTATGAAAGCTGAAAGGTAGTTTAGCTGAATTATATGATAGCGGGCCTTAGTCGAAGAGGCTGAGCCAGAATGTAAGATAGCTGAAATGCGGGATAGTGAGCTTCAACCGAAATGACTAAGCAGAAGGACGAGATAGTTGAAAGTCATGATAGTGGGCTTTGGCTAAGCCAAGAGATAAGATAGCTAAGGGGTAAGGTAGCAGGCTTTGGCCGTCATGGCCAAACCGAAAAGGTGAGATGAGTGGAGTTTATTGTTAGCGGGCTTTAGCCAGAAGATAAGATAGCTGAGGAGTTGTAATAGTGGCTTTGGAAAAATGGCTAAGTCGAAAGATAGGATAGTGGTCACATGCTGTAGGGAAGCGGGTTCCAAGCCGACATTCAGGAGGGCGGAATGTGAATTGAAATTGAAGAGAGAGAGACTGAATAGTCATAATCAAGGGACGCGGGCTTCGACGATAGGTCTAGGCCGTTGCATTGCATTGATTATTGCAATGGGACGGGTGGGTGAACCCTGATAGCAAGCTTTGGCCGAAAATGGCTAAGCCGAGGGATGGAGTAGTTGGAAATTGTGATAGTAACTTTGACCAGAATGGCTAAGCCGAATGATAGAATAGTTGAAAATTATGATAGCAACTTTGGCCGGAATGGCTAAGCCGAAAGATATAGTAGTTAAAAATTGCAATAGCAGCTTTGTCTGGAATGACTAAGCTGGACGATGGAACAACTGAAGGATATGGTAGCGGCTTTGGCTGGAATGGCTAAGCCGAAGGATAGATAGCTGAAAATTATGGCAACAGCTTTGGCCGGAATGGCTAAGCTGAAAGATAGGATAACTGACAAATTGTGATAGCGGCTTTGGCCAGAATGGATAAATCGAAAGTGGAGATAGCTGAAGAATTGTAATAGCGACTTTGGCCGGGATGGCTGAGCTGGAGGATGAGATAACTGACAAATTGTGATAGCGACTTTAGCCGGATGATAGAATAGCAGAAAATGTATAATAGCGACTTCAGTTGACATGGCCGAGTTAGGGGATAAAATAGGAAGTTGTGAGATATAGTGGGCTTCAAGCGAGGTGGCCAAGCTGAAAGGTAAGGTAGTTGAAATATATGATAGGATGTTGAGTTTAAAAACAAAGATAGCTGACTTTGACTGGACGTCAAGGCCAGAAGATAGGCTAGCGGATCCTGGTAAGATGTCGGACTTGGAAGCAATCTGGAATAGATGTTGCCTCAACAGACTATCGAAGACAACCCATGCATCTGACCCATACGAGAGGTCTGAACAAGGGTAGAATCTAGATGCCAACCTGACAATATGTCGGAGCTGGCAAACCTTGCTCAGACGGTAGGTCCGGGACAAGGGTAGAATGTAGACGTCGACCCGACGAGATATCGAGACCGACAAACCTTGCTTGGATGGCGTGTCTTGGGCAAGGGCAAAATACAGACGTCGACCTGACGAGATGTCGGAATCAAGAAACCTTGCTCATATGGGAGGTCTGAAATAAGGGCAGAATATAGAGGTGTAGAAGATGTAATGTGGACATTGACCCAATAATAGATCAAAGTTAGCTAACCTTGCTCGCATAGAAGGTCTGAGCCAAGGGAAGGAGATGTAATGTAGATGTTGACCTGATGGTACATCGAGATCAATCAACTTGGCAGAGAAGTGACGTCTAGGTCAAGGCAGAATATAGATGCCAACCCGATGATAAGTCGGAGCTAACGAACCTTGCTTAGACAGGAGGTCTGAATAAGGGTAGGATATATAAATGGGCATTGACTTGACAAAATGCCAAAATCATGCGACTCAGCGAAGACGTGGGGTCTAGGCCAAGGGTAAAATCTAGCCGGCTGACGACGGCCAAGAATGGTACCCTCCAAAAGTACTCCTGGTACAGACCAGTCCATATTGTGGGCTATGTTGTCCGGTGGGACTATTGATGGACTTCACTATTTTGTTATAGCACCGGTAGGGCTAGGGATTAACATCCGAGAGCTCGACCGAGGTGGGGTGCCTTGAGCCAGAGGGAAAAGGTTTATGGGCCTAGCCTGGTGGCAATACTTAAGAGCTCGACGTAGACGGAGTGCCTTGCACCGAGGAAAAAGCTTATGGACTCAGCTCGGTGAGAATTGATGGGCAAAGTCTAAGAGCTTGGTGAGGACAGAGAGTCTCATGCAAAGGGAAAGAGTTTTATGGGCCCAGCCCTAATGGGACTAGGGTGATGTTTAAGAGCTCGGCGAGGGCGGAGTACCTTTGGCCAGGGAAAGGGTCTTTATAGGTCTAATCTGGGAGGCAATGCTTGAGAGTTCGGCAAGGGCGAAATGCCTCGAGCTAAGGACAAGGTTTATGTGCCTAGTCCGGTGGGACTGGTGGGCAATGCCCAAGTGCTTGGCAAGGACAGAGAGCCTCAAGCCAAGGGAAAGAGTTTTATGGGCCCAACGCAGCAGGACTACGGTGCTGTTTGAAAGCTCGGCTAGGGCGGAGTGCCTCAGGCCAAGGAGAAGAGTTTTATGAGCCCAGTGGGACAAGCCGGGTATTTCTCGGTGTGCTTGTGTATCAACTGTGGTAGGACGCCAAGGGATGGCTGTAGATACGCTAAAATTGACATCATTTGGAGCATATCTCCTATCGCATTGTCATGCCCTGATTTGACCCTCAAATTGACTTATTTGAGTATTTTTTCCCCATTTTCTTGAAAATTCAACCTTTCCCTATTTTTTCCTATTTTTCTGGACTTTTCCTGGGCTTTTCTCCAATTTTTCGAAACTCTTTTGAATTAGCGACAACCCCTTGGTCACCAATTCTTTTCTGAAAGAATAAGCGCCTCTTTGAATTATCACCATTTCTTCTGAGTCGATGCATGAAACCGGGGTTGTTGATCTTTTAAACGATGCGTCCAGTTAACTGGACGCATTCTTATTTTCCCTATTTTTGGCCTGAAAATAAATCATTAACGCGTCCGTCTGGAAGGGCGCGTTTTACTTGACGTGTCGTGATATCTAGATGCGTCTTTGATTATCCATAATAATTATATTTTTAAACACGTCTTTAAAACTACGGCCGGCCCTTCGCCGCCAATTCCTATCCATCGTCGCCTTGAAGAATTAACGCCCTTCCACACAGTCGCTTATTCTTTAATGGGCGACCATCTTATTGACGTTAATTAACATTTTATCTTTAAATAATTACCACAAATTCACGAAATTCATGAACGTGTCTGCTCATCCCGATGTGACTTCCTTTTCCAATTTTTAGTAATTTATTAATTTCTAAAATATTTAAGAAAGGGCGTCCGTTCACGCAGACGCCTATTCTTGAACGTGTCTAGGACCGTAGACGCGTTCCTCCTTGCCTTATTTTGAGCATTTTATTCCGTCCAAAATTTATATTAATTCCTAATTGGCGACTAGCGCATGTGCGCCAATTCTTTTCTAGTTTTGGAAAGTCCTAATCCGTCTTAAAATGCCTCTGAATTGGTGACACTTCGATCTGGTGCTATTTTAAATGGCGACCACTGAGTGGTCGCCCATTCTTCCAGAGTTCTGAACTAAGCAGAACCTCCTTTTTTCTCCGTTTTGAGCTCCATTCTCACTTGGGAAAGGGTCCTAAGACTTTCCAAGGTTGAAAGGACACTTGGGCAATGTATATCTCCTTCCATATCCAATTAAAACATGATTTCCTAATTTCCCTTAGATTAAACTTCGAATTTTAGCCCTATAAATAGGACCCCTCTCTCCCTTTTGTAAAAGGCTACTCAATCAATCTAAGGAGAGGTGCTGCTGGTTTGAAGGCTCAAGGAGGAAGTCTCCCATGCATTAAAGCTACATCTTTGGAGTTCTTCTTCCTCCTTTGAAGATTAGAAGCCCCCTTTCATGGAGAAAAACCAATAAGCCTATTTTCTCTCTTTATCCTTTTATTTTCATTAGATCAATTCATGTTCATGCATCATATTTTCTTTTATTTCTTTTCATCTCAACATTGAGATACTCCAATTGTGCAACACTTGCACCCTCCTTTTTCATCGTATCATCATCTTTTCCTACCCTTTGCATAGGGGTTTAAAGGCCAAACACCAACAAGGTGTGTTCTATTCCTTGCTTTTCATGTTCATGTTCATATTATAGATTTGATACTACACACTTGATCTCTAATCGATATCTTTTCTTGTTCGTTTGTTAATTTTGCAAGTGTAATCAAATAAGAAGAACTCTCTTCATCGGTCGGCCGATAGAAAGAGAAGGTGATACTCACAATCCCCCTCACTTTAAGGTATTTATTCGCGATCCCTCCTTTGTTTATTGTTATATTTTTTTGAGGTAACCCCTCTGGTGATCACACTCCTTATAGCATCTACGCATGCTCGTTTGCTCCCTATTTCTTCCCCTTTTCCCATTCTTTTCTTTCTATATTATTATTCCTTATTTTCCTTAGTGGATTATTTTCATAATCTATAAATTGGCGATCACGGTGGGACCACCTTTATTTTTCTTTTGATTACCCTTCCCTACTCGGCACCCACGTGTGCCACCTCCTTTTGTGCTCCACGTAGCACTCTTTATTTTTATTTTTCATCATTTGTGCACTGCGTGCACAACCCGTCCCACTTGGATTGTTAATTTGATTAGATTTGGAATTTCCTCTCTTTTATCCATCCACCTCTTAAAAAAAAGAAATTTGGAGCATGTCATGCTTTATTTCATATCCCTATTGATTGTCATGAGCCATGTGGTTGTGAGTGTTTTTCCCTCTTCTTCTATTGGTATTTTCATTTTTTACAATTTTCTGGCCGTGGGAGCAGTTTCTATGAACAGAGAATTTGCGCCCACACACTGGGCGCTATTTCCTGAATTAGCGCCCACTATGACAGGCGCTTTTCCCAAAAAAAGAAAAAAAAAGTAAACACATCTGAGTGGTTGGATGCATTCATATTTTTGTAAAAAAAAGAAAAGGAAAGAGCGGCCAGATAGTGGACGCCAATTCTTGATTTGGCGCCCACTGTGACAGTCGCCCATTCTCTGTGTTTTCACATAATTCCCTTATTCTGTGATTTGTTTTGTATTATCTTTACATATTATTATTCATACATCCATATTTCTATTCTTTTGCATTAGTATTGCATCTAGGGCATTTGGCTTGGGAGACCTCCTCTCCCCACACTTTCTAGGAGATCTTACACCCTCTAGGTGAAGGAAGGACCCTCCATTGAGCACTTCGTCTCTTTGAACCGAAAATTTCTAAACCAAGCCTCCATAAGTCCCTGCACCCGTGGATTCCCTCACAGACGCTACGCAGGTTGTACCTTTGAAGTTCCCCGGGTTTAGTTGGCCCATGCATGGTGAGAATAAACCTAGTTGGCATTGAAGCAAAACCATAGTGAAACTAGGTTCCTACCTTGAGTGAATCATACGAATCTTTTTAAAAATCATCTAATTCACATCAAGGTATCAACTAAAATCTAGCTTAAGCATCTCACTTGTTTGATAATCTTTGCAACATTGCTTTGATTGAATATTGCTTGTTTGCATGATGTTTCACCTTGATAATAAAGTCAACATGTTAAATAAATCATATGTTCATGAGGATGATAAACCTAGCACATCATATGATCCTCAATTTTATAGTTCTCACCACAATTTTTTCAAGAGACCACGTCCTCATTCCTATGGTCTTGCCCGACCCATGGGCAATTCTCACTCTTATGGTCCCGTGCATCCATCGCGAGCCGCTATTCTCCCGGAACCGTCTCTTCCCCACGATGAGAAGGTTTCTGAAGTTTTTCATGCATTAGATCATCTCACCCCTCAACAAATCCAAGCATTTAAGGCTATTGTTGAGGGTGCATCTTCTCCTCCTTCTCCTTCCAATCCCCCACGGTGGGCCCATCATCCACCTTCTTCTACACATACTCCTGTTTGGGTGGCCCATCACCCACTTTCCTCCTCTACACATATTCCTCCTCGAGTAATCCATCACCCGCCTCCTTCTATTCCTCCTCTTTCACAGCCCCAAGGCCCACACATTCCTTGCAACCCGGCCCGTTCGGGTCCTTTTATGAGCCGGCCCATTAACTCCACTCCACGGCCTTCACATCAAGTTGTCCCTCCTAGGCCGCCATGCCAACCCTCCATTATTCATGTTACACCCCTCCAACAAGCTCTCCTTGATAAAGTCGCTTCAATGGAGGAACAATTGAAGAGGGTCACGAGCCCGCGGCCCGCTCCTCCTCCCCCTTCTCCAGTCAATCCTCTTCACGCTTTCATGAACAACATCACTAAGATGGAGAAAGATTGGAAGGAAAGGAGAGATGACAATGGCACAGATAACGTATGTGAGCAAGAAAATTTCACAAACTTTGATGATCAAGTGGACGTTGTCCGCCCTCCACTCATCCATCCCACTCATCCATATGGACCTCCGCCTCCACATTTACAAAGCCCTCCGCAACATTATACCCCCTACACTATTCCATCACCCATCATTACGCCTCCACCACGGCGTCCACTTGATTTTGTTGATTGTGATGAATTGGAGACGGCACATGAAGATGAGGGTGTTCAAGAGGCACCCACTTCGAGTTTCCTTTGCTTTCCGCTCCCTCCATTACCGCCCGATGAACCCCCAACTCAGGACGAAGCCACCATCCCAAACCTCGTCTATGAGCCCAATTGGTGTTACGACGATGGGTCGATCCTCCAATCGCCCACGCCATCCCATCATGAGACTCCAACTACCCCTAACACTTCTCGCCCCAAAGTCCGATGCTTCTTGTGCACCAAACCTCCCCCTTCCACACCTCCAATTACCACATCATCAACCTCCACTCTACTGGCCTCCGCCGAACCTCCCGCTATACCTTGTTCCAAATCAAGTAACCCTCCATTACCGCCACCTAAGGCCTCCATCCCCCTTTAAACCCCAAATCCAAGCTTACCTATCCCTCCACCAAACCCTTTACCCGAACCCGTGGTTAATCCTGAGTAGGGTCCACCCCTTTTTGCACTCGAGCCAATCCCATTCGCTTCCGAGCAAGGGGAGAAGCACGACGTGCTTGAAACTCTGCTTCCACTTACCCTTCCGTTAACACTCTGCATTAAACCTCCATTACTCATTAAGCGTACCGCTTCCATCTCGCCATCCATCCCCACTCGGAGTGGGTGTATTTCTGCAAGCACATGTGCCAAGGATATTCAAGAGCCGGGCAAGAAGGATTTGGCCACGGTTATGTCATTCAAAGTTCAAGATTTCATTTGCCCTATGCCGGTCCATGTTCTCGTGTCGGGCATTTTTGAAAGGTCTCTACCAAAGCTCACTATGAAGAATTCTTATAAGTTGATGCCATCTCAACCTAAGGCCGTTATCAAAATCACCTTACTCATTGGTAAACATTCTTTTAAAGCTCTCATTACCCCTTGTTCCATCATTATACTTTATCCTAAGAAGGAGTTATCTTCTTGCATTACCATAACGCACTCTGTTATCAATGAGAGCACTCGCGCATTATTTCCATCTTTTGAGCCGTTTGGCCGGGCACTCTCTTTGCCTCGGAGGTGCGGGCGTTCTTTTATTGAAGGATCCTCCGCCAACCCACTCATCCTTTATTCTATTTCATCCACACTTTTACCAAACACAAATTCCTCCTTATGGGCCACTCATGGGTTGAGGAGAAAGATCTCGTTCTCCTATTCCATATGTTCTTTGCATCCTTTACATTTCACGCATTCATCACCTTCATTGCATCGCATGTGAAGAGGCGTAATCTCGCGATGATCCTGAGCCGTGAGGTCCTAGGATAATATTTGATCACGGCCACCACGTCTGTATGAACTACAAGGTAGGAAACATATCAGAGGTGCCCAGGGAGGAGTCCCTGGGGAAAACCCTTCAATGCCTAAGTCAGCAAATGTGATAGAGCACGGATGCGAAAAGGGGTGGTAGGAGAAAGAGAGGGCGCGAGATTATTCTCCACCAGGAGGTGTGGTGGTTTTCTCTAAGGATGATTGCTTACCTTCTCATAGGGTCTCCCTGGGGTTTATATAGCAGTCCATTTAACGTAAGAGTCTAGGGAGCTGAGGGGATTTTGGGGAGGTTACGTCCTTGTAGTGGGCTCTTTATGGCATAAGGACTCTTGCTCTCCCTTATCCCTTGGAGTTCTTTGCTCCTGCTGGACGCATAACGGATGCTTGGATAAGCTTCCGACAGTCGGTCTGAGCCTGGGGTGCTTGCTCGGGGTTTTATGCTGAGCGATAAGTGTGTAGCTCGGGTAGGCCATGTTAGGTCCCCGCAGGGGATCTCTCGACCAATCTGTCGCTCGGACTTCCGGACCGGAGGGTTGCCTAAGAAGTGCTGCTCCGAGTGAGTTTTGGGCTTGAAGTAAGTGGGCCCGAAATGAGGCTGTCACTTTCGGGAGCTGGGCCTGGTTTGGTCGAATTGGACCTAATCGGGCCGTGCTCTTGGGCGGTAGATTTTCCCCCTCTCCAATTGTCCCCCTCATACTCCCGAGCCAAGATTGGGCTCGAATGAGTAGTAGTTATGGGGATGACGTTGGTGGCTCAGTTTGGGTGGAGAATTATCTCCTACAGGGGCCACTTAATGCGGCTGTCCTGAGAATATGCCCGTAATGATGACTCTTTTGAATCGATGTGAGGAGCCCCCATTTTGGAGTTCGGAACATCACGCCGTTTCCCGCCAAGCTTATGGGGAGATAAATATTACGCGTGCTTGCATTCCAAACCACCTTCGTTTAGGGTTTTCTCTTTCTATCGCACTGGTATTTCGGAAGGGCTCATGTGCCGCGAGGGTGATCAGGAAGAGCAGCGACTTGCGGAGGCCTTTGCAGAGCTAGCGGAGATTATGGCTGTGGCAATTCGCCAGCTTCCCCCTCCTCCTGAATTGTCTGATTCGGCGCTCTTTTCCTCCTCTTCCAGTTCCTCTCTTTCTTCCATGGCGGAGCAACATTCTTCGACCGAGATGTAGGAATCCAGGCAAAGCACAGGAAGTTTGGGGGTGTAGCCTGAGCATCCCAAGCGCAGCGAGCTGGGCGAGGCCGAAGTAAAGAGGATGGTGAGACATTACGGGATGCCGTGGCAATACTACTGTTCTCCGTCTAAGCCTCACGAGTCTAGTCTGAATGCTCATCTGAGCCTTTTCTGTACTTTCCTCTTGGCTTGGAAGTGTGGGTTTCGTCTCCCCCTCCACCCATTTGTCGTGCGGTTGCTTCAGTTTTACCGACTGGCTCCTGTCCAGTTGGTTTCCAACTCGTACACTTAAATTTTTTCCTTCATCTTTCTATATTGCTCATGTGGGCTTCACACTTCATTGGAGCTTTTCAATTCCTTCTTTGAGTTGAAGGAGCAGACCCACGAGGGTAAGGGCTTCTTCTATCTTTAGGCGAGGAGGGGAAGGAGCTGTGTGTCCCTTTCTGCCAAAGATTCCTCTCACAAAGGGTGGAAGACCTAATTTTTTTGGGTGGGCTCATCCGCAGATGGCACCTCCTGGGATTTCCCGATAGCGGTCAATTTCCATCCGTCCATCCCCCCGAAACAAGTAGCGATTTCTTCGGAGCTGGAGGAGGAGATCAGGGTTCTCCAGGAGACTCGCCGGTCGACCGCCGAGTTGATGACTGCGGCCAACATCGAGGATTATCCCTCTCGCGCGGTGTCGTCTCAAGGTAAGAACCCTCAGGTCCTACGTCGCTGCTTCCGGGTCGAGCAGGTAGGCCCTCTTCTGACGTTCTGACTTCTGCTGCTCAGATTCTAGGCGGACGAATGACGAGGGGGAATAGCCGTCGGAGCAGGAGATCGTCGATCTGGAGGAGACGCCAACTCCAAGTAAACCCCAGGCTTCCGGGGGGCCCTCCTGTGCCCGAGACAAGGGCAAGCATATTGCTCGGGGAGATGCCCCCGAGTGTCGTGGGGCCAAACGCAAGGACCCTGAGGAGCGACCGATGCTATCCTCCATGAAGGCCTTGACCGCTGAGAAGAAGAGGTTAAAGAAGGTGGGGGTCGTTCGCCGAGCTGAGAAGCGGGTCCGACTGGTCGAGGAGCCTTCAACCGAGGAAATCTGTCATCCGGATCCCCCGTCCATCGAGCCAGAGATAGCTGCTGCTGGTGGGGGAGCCGTTACCAAGCCTGCCAGATCGCAGATAGAGGCGATAGCCTCTGAATTCCAGGCCGAGGTTGGTGGGGCGCAGGATGAGGCGACATCCCAGCCCGTGCCGAGTGTTGTCACCCCAAGAGTGGGGGTGCGCGGGGGGGATGCCCCGGTCCCGGGCCTTCCAGAAAGGACTCTCCCCCCTTCGGCTGGTGCCTCCACGGTTCGGGCTTCTCTATATCAACGGTGTCAATCCTTAGTGCCTTCGCTGAATTGGGAAGAAATCAGACACGGTCCCCCCTCTTTACTCTTCGAGAGGGTTATGGATGGCGGCCTGATCATGACCCAGCTGGGTGCCGAGATAACCGATTTCTTCGCTCGGTAAGATAATGAAGAGATGTCCCTCTCTCAGGTTCACGCTAAGTCCGATCGGAGGATCGGTCAGTTGACTTCCGAGCTTGAAGTCTTCCGGCGAGAGGCAACTTCGTTTCGAGCTCAGTTTCAATCAAGCCAAGAGGAGGCTCAGACTCTGGCCGAGTAGCTGGCCCAGACTCGCTATATGGCCGACCTGAAGGGCAAACTCCTGGAAGAGGAGCGTCAGTCTCAGGTCGAGCGCTACGAGCAGTGGAGGGCTGAGTAGAAGAAGCTCAACAACTGGGTCCGTGAGGCTGAGCGAGCGTAGGGGGAAGCTGAGGTCGCGCGGACTAAGGCTGAGGCGAAGTCGTCCGAGACCGAGATGAAGTTGCTCGGGGCTGAGCAGAGGGTAGCCAAGCTTGAGAAGGAAGTGGAGCGAGCTGGGGCAGAGGCGGTCGAACGATATAGAAGCTTGAAGGGTTACCGTGCAATTCTCGAGAAGGTCACCTTCTCGAAGTATGAGCCAAGCTACCATCGGGGACTGCGGAAGGGATTCACCCAAGGCTTCCATCGAGCGGTCATTGAGGCCCAGCAGCAGGTGATCGACGAGCTTGTCTTTCCTTCCGGGCAACGCTACCACTTGGACGTGAATACTACCAACTCTCCCTCTCCGACGCTGAGCGAAGGAGGGAGTGAGAATGCCTACAGTTCAGTAGAGGGATCGCCAACTCCGGTCACCTTCAGAGGGCACGCGGTCAAGGCAGTTCCCACACAAGTGGGGTCCGTCACCGTGGATACCAGGGACAGATCTCCTGGCGCTGAGGATCCTACAACTGCCAAGCCTCAAGAGAAGCCGCGGGTCTCTCGGAGTCCCCCCATCTCCATAGATTAGGAGGAAAACGAGTTCAATGTGCCAGCTCTTTTCTCTTCTTTTTTTTATTGCCATGTAAGGTTTGCCCTTTCGATATATAATGGCAGTAATATTTAGCACTGAGTTGACTGTTTCTTACCACCTTTGGAGCGATTTGACCACCGTATCTGTAGTTGCTAAAAAGATGGGGATTTTATTTGTGGATATCTCGCGTGGGGCGACTGTCAGTGCACTGCCGCCTTTCTGATTTTCCATGCTTTGAATGACCTGCCACTTCGCGTGTCCCTATGGAAGGGCTATTGAGGGAAATGGAGTAACTACCCATGTGGAATGGTTCCTGCCTTTCGCATTTTTTTGAGGGGAAAATTAATTAAGGCGAGGGTTCCCCCTTCGACCTATAAAAGGTCCCGAAGGGCGCCTCCACCTCTCTTCAACGCTTAAGGCTTTTCTTGCAATTCTTCCTATTTCACCCTTCTCGCGAAGCGTCTGTCTCTGTGCTGGGGAATTATCAGCGAAACATGGAGGGCAATTCGGAAGACGATAATTCTGGCGGCCACCAAAGGTGTTCATGCTGCTCCGACACAGGAGAAGGAATGAGGACAGGTCGAACATCGTAGGAGAAAGAAGGAGGACGGGGCAGATAGCGTAGGAGAAGGAAGGAGGCCTCGTGACGGGCACCTTTCCAACTTCTGGACCGCCGCCAGGCGCTGTACACGAAGGAAGGAGGCCTGGACACGGGCTCTCTCCTACTCTCCAAGCTGCCGCCCCATACGCGGAGGGCTGATGACACAACATCATTGGTCCTCCTTTCCCGTCGCCTCTCTCACCTCTTCGAGGGGGCGTTCGATTTTTCTCCCTCTTCTGCTCTTCAACCAACTTCCTCCCATTTCTTTCACTCTTTGGAGGATGCATTTATCCTTGCTTGCACCACTTGGAGGTGCTTGCTTTCTGTTTGGCCTCTTTTCCAAGGAGTTGACAGAGGAGGCCTTCTCTTGTTTTCCTTCCTTTTCTTCCTCTGATATCTTTTTTTTTAGTTTCCCGAGCAAATAGGGTCAGCCACCCCATTATCCGAGCCAGTTTCTACACTGGGTAGAGTTAGTGGCTCGACTGCTAGCCATGTCCGCGTCGAGTAATCAGCTCGTGTTGTAGTACCAGTGGATGTAGTATTTTTGTTTTCGATATGTACTGTATTGGCTGTGGCCTATCTGATGTACGAAAAATATTAATGAAAGGAAAATTATCGCCATTTGTTGCTCACATGTTTGAGGAAAGCTCAAAAATAGAACTTTCGTAATGTTGTTGTGTTCCATGTCCGAGGAATAGGCGTTCCTTCCATGGTAGACAATCGATACGCCCCTTTCCCGAGTGTCTCGACCACTCGGTAGGGGCCTTCCCAATTAGGGGCCAGCTTTCCCACCACCTCCAGTGGTAGAGAGGCTTCGATTTTCCTTAGGACGAAGTCTCCTACGCGGATGTTTCTATCTTGGACTGTGGGGTTGTAATATCAAGTGAGGCGCCGCTGATATTCTGAGGCTCGGATGCTCGCGATCTCTCTTATCTCGCTTGCCATATCAAGGTTCTCTAGCAGTTTCTACTCATTGTAGACACGCCAAGATTGACGCTTTGTTGATCAAATCTCATGTCACTATGATAATGCCCCAAAGTGAACTTCAACATTTCTATAATATAAAGTTTTTCTATTTTTTGTGTGTTTTTGTGATTTATTCTTGCATTTTTGGTGATTAACGACTTCATTGGGGGCGTTATTTAAGTAACGGCCTTGCTTGAGGCGTGTTTTTAAGAAAGGACGACTTGTGGTATGGGCGTCAATTCCTGGTGTTATGCGAGTCCCAATACGATTTGAAAATCAATGATTAACGTCCTTCCTCAGGACGTGTTTTTAATCAATGCCTCTTCCTCAGGCGTCTTTCACATTTTTTCAAATAAAGAAGGTTTTGTTACCAAAATTGAATCCAGGAAATGACGCCCTGATCCTGGTTGTGTTTTGATTTAACGCCCTTGCGGTAGGTCATCAATTGTTGAATTGACGCCCTTCGGTAGGTCGTGTCTCACCCTTTCGTGTCCTTCTTAAACTCGTCTTTCCTGAAGAGTTCCCTACCTTTCTTGGTCACCTTGCTCGATCTGGGAACTAGAGTCCTTGCCATTGATGATCACTGCCTATTCTTATCCTCCCAAATCTGTGTCTATCTGTGATCGAAACCCTATAAAAGAGTTCCCTAATCGATCTCGCGTGAGGTTAGAAGAAGGAGAGAGAGCTGTTGTCACAGAGGTTACGGTGTTGTTGGAATCGTTAACAACGAATCAAAGAAAGCGCAGAGAAGAGTTTCTCTTTTCATCCGCGTGATCTCTTCGTCATCTTCCCTCTGCTTCCTGCTGCTCCGGTGGTTCTCCCCCTTTACTATTTACAGGAACAGCAGGGGTTCCCTTTCCTTTGTTTGTATTTATCTTCATCGTATCATCAACATCCATCGTTTTCTTCTTTTGCATTAGTATTGCATATCTTCCTCCTCTCCCCAATTCTCTAGGGGTTTTAAAACCAAACAAAAAGGTGCGCATGCTATATTCTTATTTCATCATCATACTGTTTCTTGGATTGATACTACACTCACTCTCGGCTGATCCACTGTTCTTTTATTTGTTTGTTCTTTGTTTAAGGTAATCAAAAGGAAGAACCCCCTTCATCGGCCGACCGATAGAAGGTGGAGGAAGGAATCCACATCCATCCCGCATCCTATTATCACCAGGTATTCGCGATCATCTTTTCTTCTTATTGAGGTAACCCCTCTGGCGATCACTCTCCTTAGTAGCACCACGTGCTCTTTTACTCCCTTTTCATCATTATTCTTCTTATTATTCTTCATATTCTTATTATTATTCTTATTTTCCTTTAAGAGTGGATTTTCCATGATTCACAAATTGGCGATCACGGTGGGACTTCCACTGTTTTTCTTTTGATTACCATCTCCTTTTGGCACCCACGTGTGCCCTTTCCCCTTTGGCACCCACGCGTGCCCTTTCCCTTTGGTACCCACGGTACCCCTCCTTTGTGCCCCACGGGCACCCTCCACAGTGCACACTGCACACTCCCCGGGATCAGCCAGCTTGTGATTAATCTATTGCTGTTTTGAATTAACGCCTTTCACAAAGGCGCCTTTCTATTTAACGCCTTCATCGAGGGCGTCTTTTTTCTATTTAACGTCTTCCACGAAGGCGTCTTTCATCATATCTGCTGCTTCTGTGAATTTGTGCCCTCCTCTCGGACGTCTTCTTATTTGGCAGCGCCTCACACCAAGGCACGTTTTTCTTCGATCGTGCGCACCACTTATATTTGACGCCCTCTGTCAGAGGCGTCTTTATCATATTTAGCGCCTCACATCAAGGCGCGTCTTTGCATTGCCTGTGAGCCCCTCACAGCGTTTCACGACAGCCACGCTATCGTCTCTTTTGTTAGTAACGACTGCCTCCAGGTCGCCTCTTTCCTGTGTGTTTACAGAGCCTTACTGTTTCTATCTATTCATGCTGGATTCATATTTACATTGAGTACTTGATTATATTGATGTGATTGGCTTATCTTATACTGCATTTTATGGCATTTGGTTGAGAGACCTCCTCTCTCTACACTAGGATTCCACACACCTCTCTTAGAATTGGGACAATCCTCCATTGAGCATTCCGTCTCTTTGAACCGGAAATCCCTTTTCCAAGACCTCCGTAAGTCCCCGCACCCGTGGATTCCCTCACGGACGCTGGGCTGGTTGTACCCTTGAAGTATCCGGATTTTAGAGAACCTATCGTTGGTGAGAAAAAAGAAAGAACATAGTTGACCCGGAGACTACACTTGGATCCAAACTAGGTTTCATTTTTGCAAAGAGGAGTGAATTATTCTGCAATTTAACTCACTCTAATCTCAAACGTAACACTAAAATCTTGTGCTCATCACAACTTGTTTGCATAAACTTGGCTGGGTTGATTTGCTTAAGCTTGTTTCGATTGGGTGATTGATTGTGTGATAATTCCTTCATAAAGCTTTCTCTCTTTTTAAGCATGCAACTCCGTTCAGGTAAGATTATCAACATGGCAAGCTACGGATATTCCTATGACGATGTGGAGGAGAACGTTTTTGGTCAATCATATGAGGCTCCCCAAGATTCTATCTATCATGAAGGGAATTACCCTCCTCCTCATTCTCATTATCCTCAAGTTCATGTGGTTGATACCACTACTCAAGAGGTTATGCCCTCTTCTCAGGCTTTACCCTCCAACACTTCGGGGAACCCCTCCCCATCTTTCGATGTTACTGATTTGATTAATGCTCTATCTCAATTAGATGACTCCCAGCGGCAGGCAGTTCAGGCCGCTTTAAAAGGGAAGTTTGTTCCCTCTTCATCCTCCAATCCCCCTCCGGCCGAGAGTGGCCATCACATCACTAATGACCAAGCAGTCTTGCACAAACCCCCCTCTTGTCCACCGACACCTAGTGCGGCCATGCCGGCCCAACAGGCGAGCTACTCAGCGGCTAGGCCCCAATTCTTTCAACCTCCCCAAATTCTAAGGACGCCTATGCCAAATACCTTCATTCCAAATTCGGCCCCGGTCGAGTCAGACACTAATGCTTTGCTCCTTCAGAAATTGGCTAGCATGGAAGAAAAACTTAACAAGGTTACTGCTGCCAAGAATGCCCCAGAAATCTCTCTGCCTACATTGCCAATTTTTCACTTACCACCTTCTGAGATGCCGAACTTTCGGCGATACAATGGAACTGGTAATCCTTTTATCCATCTGAAGGATTTTATGTATGAAACGTCCTTTTGGCAGGCAACAAAGCCTCATTGGCTTATTTGTTTAGAAGATCTTTAGAGGGGTCAGCCCTCGAATGGTTCTATTCCCTGGATCCGGCAGATGCTAGTGATTTCGATGTGGTTCAGAAGAAATTCTTGCAGAAATATAGGGACCGGGTTGGACCCTCCCTTTCAGTTACAGATTTGGTTGCGGAGAAAATGAAGCCCAAGGAGGACTTCATCATATTTGTTGATAGATGGCGGTCAATGGCCGAGAAGTTGAAAGATACCTTATCGGAACCGGAACAGGTTAAGATGATTATATCCAATGCAACCCCTCAGTTTCGGCATATACTAGCTATGAACAGATTGACCACCATGGAGGAGCTTTATGAAAGAGCTCGTTATATCCAGACCCAAATGAAAGATTCACCCATCATGGGCATGTTTGAGCCAAAACCAAGGTTGGTTAAAAAGAATACAAATGTCAACAATAGCGGGCCCACGACTGAGGGCACCGTCATAAATGAGCAAGTTGGCGCGGTCGGCAACCCCACACCTTTTCGCCAATCTAACCCACGACCTCCGCCACCTCCATCACAAGGCACCCTCTTTAGTTCACCCCCACAACACCAATTTACTCCTCAACCTTCCTTTGCTCCACCACAAAACCAAGCGCCCCGCGCCGACCCTCCAGCTCCGCAACAATACCACCAAGTACCGCCACCCACTAATTATGGACCGCAACAACAACAGCAAAGGAGACCACTTGGCCCCAAAAGGGCCCATTATCCGCCATTGCTGGAAAGTCTCCCAGACATATTCAATGCCTTAATGGCCGCCAACTTGCTCATGCTACCAAAGGAAAGGGCAGCATGGCCCGCTAATGTTGACACATCCCGTTATTGTGTCTTCCACCGCTCCCCTGGTCATAATATTGATCGTTGCTTCCACTTCAAGGACTATATTTATGATCTGAATGACCAGGGTGGCATTAATTGGGACGAGATGAGACAGTTTATCGCCACCATGAAAGAAAGAAGGCCTCCTCGGCAACAGCAGGCTCAGCAACCCCAGCAACCAGCTCCACAGCCATGACAGCAAGCTCCAGCACCTCAGCAAGATATGGGGATTGTCCACAACCCATTGCCGGAGCACCCACCAAATCAGCACTTGAACCCTGTCACATCTCTCCATGAGGTGGAGAGAGGACAGGGATGGCATGAAGAAAACGCCTCTGTCGGGGCATTTAATCATAATCCAAATCAACCTCCGCGCCTCTTGCGCACCCTTCCGTCTTCTTCTACTCCCCAATTAAGCCGTCCCCTTTTGCGCCCCACCAACTCTCCAACCTTGCCAACCCGATCTCTCCTTACCCGCTTACCGCCTCCGTAGCCTACCACGCAGCAAACTCCGCCATCCACCACCAACCCTTCACCTTCGCCGTCTAAACCACTCCTTATCCGCCCGTCGCCAACATCACCAACATCCACCACCACTACTCCTTCACCGGCAAGGATCCCCCCACCATCAGCTCCCCCATCTTTTATACCCAGATCTCTTCTCATTCCGCCCACTAACTCTTCTCACACTCGGGCACCCCTTCCTACTCCTACGCCTCCTGCAGGGGCTTCTTCCTCGAACTCCTCGCCAACACCTCTTACGGGAGCTCCTTCTTCAAACACCCCTCCACCACTTCTTAATGCCAATACACCCTCTTCTTCTTCCAACCCTCCTCCTTTACTTGCCCCGACAGAGGCACGACAAAACGTGGCACCGCTCCGCAGTGGACGGATGTTTCAGCACATCTTTCCCCAAAGAGAGCAAGAGCCCGCGCAGGGGCCTAATGAATAAGAACAGGAGCAAGAGTCCGTGCCCGGCACTCAGTATGATTTGTTAAAACATCTTGACCAAACTCCAGCAAGAATTTCCATTTTAGAACTGATCAAGAGGTCAGTCACTCATCAGATGGCCCTGAAAGAATACTTGCAGAAGGTCATGGTCAACGAAGACATTCCGGTCGAGCAGATAACCACAGTATTAACGCCCGCTAGCAATCAGTCGGTGATTACTTTTCATGAGCATGAACTGGCACAACTTTCAGCAAGGAAATATGCTCTGTGCATCACGGTTGATATCAATAAGGTGGCGGTGAAACAATGTCTAGTGGACACTGGGGCATCAATCAATGTATTACCGCCGAGCACTTTGAAGATGTGCGGCATTCCTGAAAACCTGATTCGGCCATCTACCATAACAGTCATAGCATATGACAATACCAAGAAGCCTCCTCTAGGCATGATCACATTAAAGGTCAGTTTGGGTCCGGCCGCAATCACGGTCGATTTTCATATTTTGGACATGGATCCAACATTTAATGGCTGATGTGACACAACCTCGGACTTAGTCAAACAAGCACATCTAAGCATCCAAATGGGCCTTAATGGGCCACCGCTCTCTTCGTTGCACTCTATTCCCGGGGTGACTATGTGATACCAAGGGTGACTTATGGGAATGGACCCTTGCTGGTAGAGGGCCAGCAAGGCCAAGAATTGATTCCCCAAGGTTGGTTGCCCAATTCGATTGGGGCCGACAAAGTGCACTCGGGCACCGGGTCACACTAACCCACGGCGATCACTCTAAGTCATGGACTTGAGGATCGGGCGCTCCTCACGAATTCAGCGGTGCATGAATCAAATATTGAGAGAGCTACACTAGGTGAGCAAGGAAGAGACACTTACTCGACCGGTTTGAAGAAACCGGTCCCGGTCGGAGACGAGGGCGAGCGGGGAGGCGGTGGTTCCCCACACGCCGCGGCGGTGTCGCTTGACCTGCCAAACCACTTACAAAACTACTCCTCTCGCAGGAGGGGAGATCTTGGGGTAGGGGTTAATATGATACATTCAAACACTACCACCACGCAGGGTGGGGCCTTCAGCCGGCCAAGCGGGGAGGGGTTGGTGGACCGAAACGAAGAGAAATGAGAACTAGGGAAGTTGCAGGTTCAATCTGGAATTCTGGACAGGGGGTCGCTGTGATGGCTATGCCGGGCTTGTACGGACTCCAAATTGATCGAAACCAGCTCCTGAAACTTCCTGACTGGAAGAGGTGGACTCCAGAATTTTTGGGGAAGCTCAGACGGTCGGAGGTGGCTGCACCAGCAACAGGAAGTAGCCTCCTCTGTCTGGCCGCAGGTACTGTCTGGACTGTAACAGAAAGTTTCAGAAGTGACTGAGCGCCCCCCCGATCTCCGATCAGCACGAAACCAGTGGCATCATCTTCGTGGTCGAGGTAGCTTTCAGCAGGAGGTGACGGAGATGCATTCAGAGGTCCAGGATGGCTGGGGCACCCAGAAGAGTGGGTACTGGTCGGAGTAGACAGCAGAAAACAGAACTAGATAGATCGGGGGAGAAAATTCGTAACTTCTTCCTACGGTGGCCGAACGGGGTTCTGTTTCTTGATCTTAAAAGATGACCGGTAGAGGAAGAACTTTGATGAAGGGGCTTCAGCCTGAATCCGCTGGGGTTTGTCGTGGCAGAAGGATCTTCCACGCTCTGGTCCAGGATGAAGACCTCTCTGCGCACTGTTGGGAGAATGGCTCTATCTGGCAGCTCCGAGCTCCGATCGTGTTGATTCCACCTCGCCTATGAAGTAGACTGGAAGGCCTTTCCATAAAGGTAGGCCACGCCTTCTGAAGAACTAGGATGAATCCGTGGTTGACGCTGCAACAAGGGCTGTTCTGTAGATCTGCACAGCTCCAACCTACTAGAAGAAATGAGAGGGAGATGTGGCTTCTTTGGTGGAGGGAAATGATAGGAATGACCTAAAGGAGAGTGGGGGCTCTTGTGGGGTGGAGAAGGGAGCTAATGGTGATGGGGAATGAGGTGGAGAATGGCTGGAAGCAAGTGCTAGCAGGTGGAGGAGGAAGAGCTACGAATTTGGGGAAGGTGAGTGAGAGGAGAAGGTGAGGGGGGCACAAGTGAGTGGAGGGAAGGGTGGATTTCAAATTCAAAAGGTCTTGGAAGGTGGGTGATTATGTTGGGAAGTGGAGTGCTTGCATTGGAATGGGGTAGATTTGGTTGGAAGGTGGAGGAAGGTGTTGGAATGGGGAGACTTCTACTTAGGAACTAGGGAGTGGAGTAATGGAGGCCATGGGGAAGTGGAGGGCATTAAAGGAGGTGGTTGGAGGTTGGAAGTGGATGGGAGGAGGGAGGAGAGAGAAGGAAATTCGGATTTGGGGTTGGAGGAGAGAGAAAGAGGGGTGAAATAGAGAGATTTAGAGGGTAATGGGTGGGGAATCTCTCCCCTAGGGTCTCTCACCCAAAAACTAGAGGAATCACTCCAATTTGAACTCAAATGGCAAGTTTAACTCAAAAGGATGTAATCATTCATTAACTTCAAATGAGGGGAGTGGGGTCCTATATATAGGCAACCCACTCTTTACAATAAGTCCCTGACAAAATAAACAACTACAAATAACCAAGGGGGTTGGGAGTGCTAATGGGCCTAGTCCAACGAATGGGGCCCAATAGCTTACATTAGACATCATGATGATACCAAACATAGGAAAATAAGTGCTAGACTTAGGGAAATGACTCAAATAAAATGGAAATACATCAAAATGACTCAAAGGAAAACTACAAAATGGATAAGGGGCCTTAATAGAGTGAGGCCCAAACTCAACTAGCTCCCGAATGTGAAGAAGTGGACCCGAGCCAAAGGGAGTCGTGGGTGATGCCTCCATCAAATCCCCTGGGCCGCAAAGAGCTCGACTCCGTCGAGTAAGGGTCCATCCGGCTAAGGTACCGCTCGAGGAGATCTGGATCCAATCGCTGTAGGTCCTCCCAACTTACCCATGAGTCTTCCAACGGAGGCCGATCCTTCCACCTGACGAGATAGCGCTCATAGACCTTGCTCCGGGTGGTAGTGACCTGCTCATCCAATATTTGTTCAATGCGATCACGCTGAGCTCTTTTGGCTAGTGGACTCTCCTCTCGGGTGGGTGCTCTCTCAAAGGAGGGAGTGGGCTCGATCTCCTCACTAGGTCTCACCGTGGGGCCCTTGTAAGACACTAAGTCGGCGTCATTGAATGTAGGACTTACCCCATAATCCTCGGGGAGATCTAATTCATAAGCATTCGCACCAATACGCCTCAAGACCTGGAAGGGCCCAGTCCCACGTGGTCTCAACTTGGAGTTGGCTCCTGGGGAGAGCCTCTCCGTCCTCACCATCACAAAGTCACCCACTTGGAACTCTAAGTGACGCCGGTGAGAGTCGGCCAACCTTTTATACGCCTCATTTTTCATGCCAATGTGCTTGCGGATTTCCTCATGCAACTCTCTAATATGTTGTGCAAAAGACTCGGCAGAAATGGACACTCTAGCATGCTGGGGAAGGGGAATGAGATCGGATGGCTTTCTTGGTTTGTACCCATGCACTGCTTCAAATGGACTCATCCCTATTGACTTATTGACGGAATTATTGTATGCAAACTCAGCCTGTGGTAAGATGAGATCCCAATTTCCGGGCCGATCCTCAACAAGACACCTAAGGAGGTTCCCTAGACTCCGGTTGACCACTTCAGTTTGGCCATCCGTTTGGGGGTGGTAGGCAGTGGAGAATTTGAGGAGGGTACCCATCATGTGCCAAAGAGTCTTCCAAAAATAGCTAGTGAATTTGACATCCCTATCGGAGACTATGGTCTTGGGTAGCCCATGGAGGCGGACTACCTCATCAAAGAATAACCGGGCTATATGGGAGGCATCGGAGGTTTTGTAGCATGGGATGAAGTGGGCCATTTTGGAAAATCTATCAACCACCATATAGATGGAGTCACGCTTCTTAGAGGTCTTGGGTAAACCTAGCACAAAGTCCATGCTCAAATCTTGCCATGGGTGGTCGGGAATGGGAAGTGGGGTGTATAGGCCGGTGTTTTGTTTTACTTGTTTGGCCGAAGCACATGTGCGACATTGACCCACTATTTTGCCTACATCCCTCTTGAGGCTTGGCCAATAAAATTGACCCTCAACTAAGGCAATGGTCTTGTGGACCCCAAAATGACCGGCTAACTCACCGGCATGTAATTCCCAAACCAAGAAGTCTCGAAGAGATGTCCGAGGAATGCAAAGCCTTGGTCCCTTGAAGAGGAACCCATCCTCTAAAATGAATCCTTCATGCTCCTTGCTAGAATGAGTGGTCAAGTTGGCATAGATTTGTCCAAAGTCGGGGCAACTAGGATAATCATCCTTGACCTTGTCAAAGCCAATCACTTCCACTTGGATAGTGGATAACAAGGACATCTTCCTACTAAGGGCATCCGCGGCCTTATTCTCACTCCCGGCCTTGTGTTTGATGACAAAGGTGTAGGATTGTATGAACTCAACCCATCGGGCATGTCGGGCATTCAACTTTTGTTGGGAATTGAGGTTTTTGAGTGCCTCATGGTCGGAAAAGATGACAAACTCTTTGGGAAGCAAATAATGTCTCCAATGTCGGAGGGATTGGACCACGGCATAGAACTCCTTGTCATAGGTGGAGTATCTAGTCCTAGCATCACATAGCTTCTCACTAAAGTAGGCGACCGGGTGTCCCTCTTGACTAAGAATCCCTCCTATCCCAATCCCGGATGCATCACAAGTGACCTCAAAAACTTTAGAGAAATCGGGAAGACATAGGACCGGGGCTTGGGTCAACTTTTCCTTAAGCTCAAGGAAGGCTTTAGAGGCGGCTTTGGTCCAAACAAAGGTTCCCTTTTTGAGACAATCAGTTATTGGGCCGGTGATAGTGCTAAACCCCCGAATGAATCTCCTATAGAATGTGGCCAACCCATGGAAACTTCTAACCTCATGAAGGGTGTGGGGTTCAGGCCAATCAATGATAGCTTGGACCTTGTCGGGGTCCATGGAGACTCCTTTGGTTGACACCATATATCCTAGGAAGGTGGTGGTAGTGGTCATGAAATGGCACTTTCTTAGGTTGGCAAATAAGCTCTCTTGCCGGAGGACGGTGCAAACTTTCCTAAGGTGTTCGAGGTGGGCTTCATGGGTGTGGCTATAGATGAGAATATCATCAAAGTATACCACTAGAAAGTTCCCAATGAAAGGCCTAAGTGCTTCCGTCATAAGACGCATGAAAGTACTTGGGGCATTAGAAAGCCCAAATGGCATGACTAACCACTCAAAGAGACCATCCTTGGTCTTGAAGGCCGTTTTCCACTCATCCCCGGGCCTTATCCTAACTTGGTGGTAACCACTCTTGAGATCTATCTTAGAGAAGATGGTGGCTCCAGCTAGCATGTCCAACATGTCATCAAGCCTAGGGATAGGGAACCTATACTTGACGGTAATCTTGTTAATGGCCCGGCTATCCACACACATCCGCCACGATCCATCTTTCTTGGGGGTAAGGAGGGCCGGGACGGCACATGGACTCTTACTAATGCGGATGAAGCCCTTCCTAATGAGTTCCTCTATTTGCCTCCTAAGTTCGGCATGTTCCGTAGGATTGAGGCGATAATGAGGAAGGTTTGGAAGGGTCGCTCCCGGCACTAGGTCGATTGCGTGTTGCACATCACGCATGGGAGGGAGTTGGTCCGGGAGCTCTTCCGGGAACACATCATGAAATTCTTCCAATAGTTGTTGGATCTCTATGGGATGGGGATTAGAAGGGGTAGGTTCCCCTAAGCATATGACAACCGCACACAAAGGCACCCCTTGAGCAATTTCCTCTTCAAGCTCTCTCCTAGTGATGAGATGAATACCCTTGGTCAACCCCGTGGTTCTACTTTGTTTTGGGGTTTGGATAAGGGCTTGAGTTGGAGGGGTGGAGTTCCCGAGACTTGTGGAGTGGTGGGGTGTGATCCTTGAGGGAGAGTGTCCCTCTTGGGCATGGGACGAGGTGGGGAAGGGTTAAGACGGATAGTCTTACCCTCATGCTCAAAGGTGCATATGTTGCTTCTTCCTAGAATGGTGGCATCCACATCATAGAGCCAAGGTCTTCCTAAAAGGATGCTACCCACTTCCATAGGTATGATGTCACACCATATTTGGCCATGGTAGGAAGAGAAAGTGAGAGGCACTAGGCATTGGGTGTTGACCGGGATGGAGTTGTTGTTGATCCATGAGACCCGGTATGGACTTAGGTGGGGAGTGAGAGTAAGCCCAAGGAGCTTGATGGTGTCGGGTGACACGGCATTAACACAACTACCACTATCCAAGATCACTTTCCTCACATGGTTTTCTATCTTGACAAAGGTGTGGAAAATTGAAGTCCGTCGACAATCCTCTTCTTGAGGTTGGGTGAGAGTGCACCTAATGACTCCTAGATGGGAGTTGTTTGAAGGAGTGGAATGATCTAGACCCGACTCTAGACATTGGGCTTCATACTCCTCTTCCCAATCTATTAAGGCTTTATGTTCCTCAATGACATTTTCTTGTTCCTTTTGGGGTTGGACTTCTTCCTCAATAAGCAAGCTAGATAGCCCCTTAGATGGACATTGCCCCGCAAAATGACCATACCCATGACACTTATAGCATTGTTGGCGCCCACTTCCCGGGCTGGCTCCTACACTTGGGCCTTTGGGGTTGTCATCCTTCCGTGGAAGAGGGTGACTAGGAGCGGGTTTGTTTGGAGTGATGGGTGGGGGAGGGTTGTAGGACCTTAAAGGGGCATTCCCACTTGGGCTAGGAGCTCTCATGGGGGTGGGTGGAATGGGACGTGGTCCCATGTTTTTGGGGTCGGTGGGTCGGGGAGGGATAAATCGGGAACTCCTAGAAAACCTTTCCACATCTCTAGCAATTTGGTAAGCTATCTCAAGGTTATCCACATCTCTCATGAATATTTCCCTCTTGATGTGGCTTTGAAGCCCATTCCTAAAGCGGGATAAGGTGACATCCGCATCCTCATGGACTCCACACTTTAGAAGATAAGAGTCAAATTTTTCAATGTACTCTACCACGGTCTTTCCTTCTTGGGTGAGGCTTTGCCATTCATCTAGGAGCATTTGGTGGTAGGTTCGGGGAAGGTATTTGTTCCTAAGTAGATTCTTCATATCCGCCCAAGTGTTAATAGGCTCATCCCTCCTAATCCGCCTTAGACCCTCTTGATTTAGCCAATAAGTTTTGGCCAACTTAGTGAGATGCATCTTAGCCAATCTAACTCTTCTTTGGTCGGACATGGGGTACCATTCAAAGTATTGGTCCATGGCGGTCTCCCATTCTAGGTAAACACTAGGTTCATGTGAACCGTCAAAGTTTGGGGCCTCTACCTTGATCATCCTTAAAAGGGGGTCATCCGGATCATCCCGTGGACGCCGGTCATGGTTTTGATGGGGGCGAGGTATCTCATGCTCATAATAATGGTCATAGTCCATTTCATCCCTATAAAATTCAGCATGTGGGTGATGGGCTCTTGGGCCGTTGTTCCTTGGGTGGAACTCATCCCTATGAGGCTC
Organism: Amorphophallus konjac; assembly: GCA_022559845.1. Taxonomy (NCBI): domain Eukaryota; kingdom Viridiplantae; phylum Streptophyta; class Magnoliopsida; order Alismatales; family Araceae; genus Amorphophallus; species Amorphophallus konjac. The sequence continues at coordinate 144,426,082 of CM040120.1, forward strand.
TATATGTGGAGGGTGGACTCTTGGGCCTTGGTTCCTTTGGGGAAAACCATTCCTATGATAATCACCATGTGGTGGAGGGACTCTTGGCTCATTGATTCTTGGGTGAGGATCTTCCCTATGAGGTTCATCTTGTGGAGGGGGAATTCTAGGCTCATTGTTCCTTGGGTGGTACCCTTGATCTTCTAACCGAGCAATTCGGTTGGTAAGGGACTCTAGTTGGGCAAGGATGGTTGTGAGGGCAGCCTCTACCCTTTCTTGGGGTTCCTCCCTAGGAACATCTTGGTTGAGTTGGTGAGGATTGGGATCCATGGTTGGAATCGAAGATGAAGAACCGGGTTGGTAGCTAGTACCACTACGGGTGGACATGCAAGACAAAGGGCCAAAGTGGTTGGACACACAATACAAAGGTCCTAGGACTTAGACTTGATAGAGACAAGTCAAGGACTTGCTCTGATACCACTTGATGTGACACAACCTCGGACTTAGTCAAACAAGCACATCTAAGCATCCAAATGGGCCTTAATGGGCCACCGCTCTCTTCGTTGCACTCTATTCCCGGGGTGACTATGTGATACCAAGGGTGACTTATGGGAATGGACCCTTGCTGGTAGAGGGCCAGCAAGGCCAAGAATTGATTCCCCAAGGTTGGTTGCCCAATTCGATTGGGGCCGACAAAGTGCACTCGGGCACCGGGTCACACTAACCCACGGCGATCACTCTAAGTCATGGACTTGAGGATCGGGCGCTCCTCACGAATTCAGCGGTGCATGAATCAAATATTGAGAGAGCTACACTAGGTGAGCAAGGAAGAGACACTTACTCGACCGGTTTGAAGAAACCGGTCCCGGTCGGAGACGAGGGCGAGCGGGGAGGCGGTGGTTCCCCACACGCCGCGGCGGTGTCGCTTGACCTGCCAAACCACTTACAAAACTACTCCTCTCGCAGGAGGGGGGATCTTGGGGTAGGGGTTAATATGATACATTCAAACACTACCACCACGCAGGGTGGGGCCTTCAGCCGGCCAAGCGGGGAGGGGTTGGTGGACCGAAACGAAGAGAAATGAGAACTAGGGAAGTTACAGCTTCAATCTGGAATTCTAGATAGGGGGTCGCTGTGATGGCTATGTTGGGCTTGTCCGGACTCCAAATTGATCGAAACCAGCTCCGGAAGCTTCCTGACTGGAAGAGGTGGACTCCAGAATTTTTGGGGAAGCTCAGACGGTCGGAGGTGGCTGCACCAGCAATAGGAAGTAACCTCCTCTGTCTGGCCGCAGGTACTGTCTGGACTGTAACAGAAAGTTACAGAAGTGACTAAGCGCCCTCCTGAGCTCCGATCAGCACGAAACCAGCGGCATCATCTTCGTGATTGAGGTAGCTTTCAGCAGGAGGTGACGGAGATGTATTCAGAGGTCGAGGATGGCCGGGGCACCCAGAAGAGTGGGTACTGGTCGGAGTAGACAGCAGAAAACAGAACTAGATAGATCGGGGGAGAAAATTCGTAACTTCTTCCTACGGTGGCCGAACGGGGTTCTGTTTCTTGATCTTGAAAGATGACCAGTAGAGGAAGAACTTTGATGAAGGGGCTTCAGCCTGAATCCGCTGGGGTTTGTCGTGGCAGAAGGATCTTCCACGCTCTGGTCCAGGATGAAGACCTCTCTGCGCACTGTTGGGAGAATGGCTCTATCTGGCAGCTCCGAGCTCCGATCGTGTTGATTCCTCCTCGCCTGCGAAGTAGACTGGAAGGCCTTTCCAGAAAGGTAGGCCACGCCTTCTGAAGAACTAGGATGAATCAATGGTTGACGCTGCAACAAGGGCTATTCTGCAGATCTGCACAGCTCCAACCTACTAGAAGAAATGAGAGGGAGATGTGGCTTCTTTGGTGGAGGGAAATGGTAGGAATGACCTAAGGGAGAGTGGGGGCTCTTGTGGGGTGGAGAAGGGAGCTAATGGTGATGGGGAATGAGGTGGAGAATGGCTGGAAGCAAGTGCTAGCAGGTGGAGGAGGAAGAGCTACGAATTTGGGGAAGGTGGGTGAGAGGAGAAGGTGAGGGGGGCACAAGTGAGTGGAGGGAAGGGTGGATTTCAAATTCAAAAGGTCTTGGAAGGTGGGTGATTATGTTGGGAAGTGGAGTGCTTGCATTGGAATGGGGTAGATTTGGTTGGAAGGTGGAGGAAGGTGTTGGAATGGGGAGACTTCTACCTAGGAACTAGGGAGTGGAGTAATGGAGGCCATGGGGAAGTGGAGGGCATTAAAGGAGGTGGTTGGAGGTTGGAAGTGGATGGGAGGAGGGAGGAGAGAGAAGGAAATTCGGATTTGGGGTTGGAGGAGAGAGAAAGAGGGGTGAAATAGAGAGATTAAGAGGGTAATGGGTGGGGAATCTCTCCCCTAGGGTCTCTCACCCAAAAACTAGAGGAATCACTCCAATTTGAACTCAAATGGCAAGTTTAACTCAAAAGGATGTAATCATTCATTAACTTCAAATGAGGGGAGTGGGGTCCTATATATAGGCAACCCACTCTTTACAATAAGTCCCTGACAAAATAAACAACTACAAATAACCAAGGGGGTTGGGAGTGCTAATGGGCCTAGTCCAACGAATGGGGCCCAATAGCTTACATTAGACATCATGATGATACCAAACATAGGAAAATAAGTGCTAGACTTAGGGAAATGACTCAAATAAAATGGAAATACATCAAAATGACTCAAAGGAAAACTACAAAATGGATAAGGGGCCTTAATAGAGTGAGGCCCAAACTCAACTAGCTCCCGAATGTGAAGAAGTGGACCCGAGCCAAAGGGAGTCGTGGGTGATGCCTCTATCAATGGCATTCTGGGCCGCCCCTACTTTCAACAGCTCGATGCAGTGCCCTCTACAAATCATCAATGCCTTAAGTTTCCACACAAGGGCCGCATTATCAAAGTTACCAGTATGCCAATTCTGCCAGAGGAAGATATACACCTGGCTTCATCGGTTCCTTCCATTTGGCCTGCCAACAAGCCGTTGCTATCAATACTAGACCTCCCTTACCCACGGCCAATGTCGCCCGAGACAGTCACGACAGTTGCTATGACACCCTTGCCTTCCAAGAGGAAGAAGAAGAAAAGCATGATAAACACCCCTGGCTGGAAAATCCTAATGAAGATGGGGTATCAAAACGGCAAAGGTCTGGGTGCCAGTTGTCAAGGCTGGACTAGGCCTATTAAACCTCAGAAATTGATTACACGAGGCGGCCTGGGCTACAAAGGGTCGGGCAAAAATGAAGATGAACCATGGGCAGTTATGACATCCACCTTGAAGACAGATCGCCAGCCGCTTACTTGGACATTGAAGACACATTTTGTCACAGGTGGCATTCCGAATCATGAGCAGACTACAATAATCACCTCCATTTTAGACTGTCAAGATGTTCATGCGAGACAGTTTGCTCACCATATTGCACCATTGGCCACTTATAAAGCCCTGGAGTCTCTAAGGCCTGATAAAAGAAGGAAGATGGATGATCCAGAGTGTGATTGGTATAGATGGTTCGATATGTATTATATTACTATTGCCTTGAGCCGTCTCTTTATGCTGACTGATCCGGAATGGCCGCCACTAATACATGAACTGATTGAAATGCCGGCTGTGATTACAAATAAGAGGCAGTTGCTGAGTGATTATACGGACACTGGAGAGCCAGATGTTCCATATGAAGAAGGATTTACAATAGACAGGCTGTGGGCCGGCCTCTTCTCTCTCACTTCCATGCATCCGTCTCTTCTAGCTTCCCTACATTCTCAATTGTTCTCTCGCGTGCCGAGACCGCCGCCAATTATGGTCAACCTTTCTCCAGATTCACTGCAGATTTCTCTCCCGATTCCTCCCTTGCTCCTCGAGCAATTCTCCAAACTCTCCATCACACCCCCACGCGGGTCATCTCCGATTCAATCTTTCTCCAAGCTTTCAATCTCCACTCCTCCTGCTATTCTCCCTTCACATTGCTTTCTTCTAGAAAAGGAAAATAAAAATAAAATAAAAATAACAACGAAAAAAAACGTCAAAATTCCAACTCTTCAATCCTCCATCTCCGTTGAGGAGACTTCTTGTCTCTTTTTCGAGTGTGTCCCGACCCAGGGGCCACTCTTCCATGACTCATTGATAAATCTTTTCTCCCCCTCTGGTGAGGGGTCTCCTTCTGTATCACCTCCTGTATCCACTTTTTCACCTCCTTCCTTCCATCAAGCTAGTTGCTCTTCCTCCTCCAATAATAAAATTCATGGGGTAGATTTTCATAAGAAATCCAAGGGTAAGCAGTTTCCGCGTAGATTTTTGTTGGAGTTAGCCAGAAGGTGCCGAGCTTGTTTAGCCCTTCTTGAATTCATGGAGAATCCGATTATCCTGCCAGAGTTAGAATATGAGGATACTAATGTTTCTTATGAGGGTTTTGGTGTCTATGAAATCATGAATGATGAAGACCCTATTGAAGAGGGGGATGAAAGTTATGAAGAATATGAGGACGAGACTGATGCCTTTGCCAGTGGCATGAGAAGATTTGATGAACCATAAGCCTTAGTAGAAGAGCCTACCAAAGAAATAAATTTGGATACGGAAGAAGACCCTAGGATTTTCCTCATCAGCAAGAATTTGTCGCCCTCCGAAGAGGAGGCGCTTATTTTGGTGCTTCAAGAATACAAGGACACGTTTGCGTGGAGTTATGAGGATATGCCTGGATTAGACCCTGCGCTCGTTGAACATCGGCTTACACTTAAGCCAGGATCTGTCCCGATCAAACAACGGTTGAGACGTTTCCACCCTAACATGGCTTTAAAGATGAAAGAAGAGGTCGACAAGCTTCATAAGGCTAGATTTGTTAGAGTTGTCCTCTACCCTAATTGGGTGGCTAACATCGTCCCAGTCATGAAGAAAGATGGAAAATTTTAGATTTGTATAGACTTTCGGGACCTCAACTGTGCGTGTCCTAAAGATGACTTCCCCCTCCCTCATATTGATGTTCTGATTGATAATACGGCAGGATTTGAGACTCTCTCTTTCATGGATGGTTTTTCGGGTTATAATCAAATTCGCCTGGCTGAAGAAGATCAGGAGAAGACATCGTTCACTACGCCATGGGGCACTTACTGCTATGTGGTCATGCCTTTTGGACTCAAGAATGCTGGAGCCACCTATCAGAGGGCTATGATGGCAATTTTTCTTGATATGATTCATATTTATATTGAGGTGTATGTGGATGACCTGGTGGTAAAATCAAGGACAAGGATTGAGCATCCTGGGGTTCTAGCCAAAGTCTTGCAAAGATCACGAGAATATCAGTTGAAAATGAACCCCAAGAAGTGTGTATTTGGCATTTCATCAGGGAAGTTGCTTGGATTTATTGTCAGCAAAAGAGGAATTGAAGTTGATCCCAACAAGGCGAAGGCCATTAGAAACATGCCTCCTCCCAAGAATTTGAAGGAAGTTCGAGGATTAATCGGGAGGTTGCAATTTATCCGCCGCTTTGTCTCCCAGCATTCACAAAGATGCAGGCCGTTTTACGAGCTTACTAAGCCGGGGGTCAAGTTCAATTGGGATGACAAGTGTCAGGCAGCTTTTGACGGGTTGAAGGATTATCTGGCCAATCCTCCTGTCCTGAGGCCGCCGATTCCAGGCAAACCACTTATCCTCTATGTTTCTGTCCTGGATGACTCTGTAGGTGCTGTCTTAGCTCAAGTGGATGAAGAAGGTAAAGAGAGGGCAGCATACTATTTGTCTAAACTTCTAAACCCTTGTGAGCAGAGGTACTCAGCCATAGAGAAGACTTGCGCTGCCTTAGTCTGGGTAGTTCAGAAATTAAAACATTATTTCCTAGCTCACGAGGTTCACCTCATTGCTCGCATGAATCTGATTAAATTCCTTCTTGAAAAATCTGTTCTTACTGATCGATTGGCATGTTGGCAAAGTTTCCTTTCACAGTTCGATATCACTTACATTCAACAGAAAGCAATCAAAGGCTACGCCATTACCGAACATCTTGCTCACCACCCTCTCCCCCGATTTGATCCTGTCAATTCGGAGTTTCCAGACGAAGAACTAATGTCCATTAATCAACCCCACGATCCTATGTGGACGTTACATTTTGATGGAGCTCTAAATTCCCAAGGAAGAGGGATCGCCATGGTTTTTTTAATGCCAGAAGGGGTCACCATCCCATTTGCTGCTCAGCTCACTTTCCCTGTCACAAACAACATAGCTGAGTATGAGGCTCTTTTGGCCGGCCTTCAAACCGCTCATAAATACGGTGTTACTCACTTGCGAATTGTGGGTGACAGTCAGCTTATTCTGCGCCAGGTGCTTGTCAAGTGCCGCACTATCAATCCTAAACTCAAGCCCAACCAGGAACTTGCTTCGGCCTATGCCAAACTCTTCACCAAGTTAATCTTCGTTCATGTCCCTCGAAGCCAGAACATCCTAGCTGACGCTCTTGCTTCTTTGGCCTCTGCTCTAGTCTTCCCTCCTGAGCGAGATTTTCACGTTCCTCTGATTCATCAGCGTGACACTCCAGCTATTAAGGATCGTGCATTCCTCGATATTAGGGATAAGGTGCTCGAGAAGGTCAGGCAGAAGGAAGCTCTTAAAGGCAAAGAGGTCATGTTGTTAGATTGGGAAGAAGAACTGGCTGATGAAGAGAAACCTTGGTATTACGAGATTGCCAGATATTGCAATGATCAGTCCTATCCCGAGGAAGCCACAGTGGAAGAAAAGAAAGTAATTAGAAGAGTGGCTCAACGTTATGTTTTGGTTGGAGGTGTGCTCTACAGAAGAGGGCTCACAGGTGTTTTATTAAGGTGCCTCGACGATGATGAATATTGGAAGGTAGTGGAAGAGGCGTATTCAGGAGTGTGTGGTGGTCATGTGAACAGCCAGATGTTAGCTAAGAAGATCCTTAGGCTAGGCTTCTATTGGCCAACTCTAGAAGAGGATTGCTCCATCTATGTTCGAAGGTGTGTTAAGTGCCAACTGCACGCCGACAAAATTCATTCTCCTGCTTCTTCACTCCATCCTATGTCCTCCCCATGGCCTTTCTCCATGTGGGCTTTTGATATCATTGGACCTCTTGGTGATTCGAACCTCCTAACCAAGCAAAAGTCGTTCATCCTGACGGCAACGGAATACTTCACCAAGTGGGCGGAAGCAGAAGCATTCGTGGAGATCAAAGCATCAACTGTCTGCAAGTTCATAATGAAGAACATCATCGTAAGGTTCGGCATCCCGAGTACCATCGCCACCGACAACGGACCTCAATTTATCTCTCAAGAGCTCAAGGATCTCTGCAATAGGTATAACATTGCATTGCATCATTCTTCCCCCTATTATCCGCAAGGCAATGGCCAGGCAGAGGCTACTAATAAAACTTTGATCAAAATCGTTAAAAAGACGTGTGAGGCTAATAAATTTTCGGATTGGCCAGGCAAGCTAGTTGAAGCTCTCTGGGCCTATCGCACTTCCATTCGTACCCCTACTGGGCAAACCCCTTTTGCCCTTACTTATGGAATGGAGGCAGTAGTCCCTTATGAGATTCTTATTCCATCTCTGCGAGTACAATTGGACAAGGAACTCTCTATTGATGAGCGTCGTGATTCACTCCTTGCCCATTTGGAGCTCCTAGATGAGAAGCGTCTGGTCGCTGCTGAGCATGCGCGCGTTTATCAAAACAGGCTGTCACGTTTTTATCAAAAGAAAGTAATTGAGAGAAAATTCAAAGTCGGTGAGATGGTAGTCAAGAGAATTTTTGTAAAACCTGGAGGCCCCTGTTCAAAACTCCAACCAAACTGGGAAGGACCGTTTGTTATAAAAGATGTTTATCCTGGTAATACTTATAAACTGATTAATGCTGAAGGACAAGAGCTAACTCACCCTTGGAATGATCTGTACCTTAAGAAATACTACCCCTAATCCAAAATCCAAAAAAAATAGAATTTTCCAAAATCCAAAAAAATAGAATTTTCCAAAATCCAAAAAAAATATAAAAAATATATATATTGAAAAGGGTTGCCGTGGCACACAAGGGCTCAAGGTCTGAAAGGTCAAAATTCAGAATTCATTCATCAGTCTTGTTAACTCAAAATGGGGTCGACACTCGCACACATTACACACTTAAACCGTGAACTCAAGTGGTGCAAAATCCGATGGGAAGTCAAAAACCTGACTAAAGGTGAAGACGATGCACATTCTTTTTCTCTTCGGCCCATAAGGGAGGAAAGGAAGTCTCGGGGTAGATCCACCAAGCCTATCAGCCGCCCTAGTAGGTGGAAGTCAGGGCCCAAAAGGGAACAAATGCCACAAAAGCCCAAGTACAATTAGGTTTATTTTTCAGCAATGCAAATCAGTTCCAAAGTGAAAGTCAAATCATGAAAAGAAAAGCATGTCAAGAGGGCAAAGTCCCCGCAAGGAAAACCTTGGGCGTATGCATGCAATATAAAAGAGGCAAAAGGTAACAAAGTTTCCCTACGCCAAAGACCGAACCCCAACAAGCATAGGGTAAGGGGAAGTGGTTTTATCTAGAGCTTCTCAGAATCTCTTATGGGCTTCCTTATATCTTCGTTTTCTTTGTGGTAAGTCATAAACCAGCAGAATGGTCAAGGCTGACCTAGGAGATTGCACCATGCGAAATCTCGGGTATAAGTTAACTATTATCACGTCGCCCCCCTTTTTGATTAATCAAGAAAGACCAACGAATTTTAAATGGTGACCGTGTAGGATTAAGAGCCTGGGTGGCTTTGTCAACCCAAAGAAAAAGAATTAACGCCTTTGATTAAGGCACTTTTTATTGAATTCACGCCTTCCTGAAGGTCGTCATTTTTTAATAACGCCCTTGTAGGGGCCATCTTTTCAACAAAATTCAAAAATGTTTTTAGATTCACGCCATCACCTAGGGCGTCTTTTGTTTGAATAACGACCTAATCTAAGGCGCGTCTTTTGAAAATATAAGAAAAAAAATATAAGAAAAAAATATAAAATATGAAAAAAAAGAAAAGAAAAGAGGAAATGGGCTTTATTCTTCATGTGCATGCTTGCATTATTGCATAGGGCATCTTGATTATTGTTTGCATACGTATGCTTGCGTGTTGCATCTCCCTTTATTGGTTATTTCATTTGCCTTATTTGATTAAAGGCTTGGCCCCTTGACCCGCTATCCAGGTCAAAAGAAAAGGCACCCCTTACTTATTGAGCAAGGGGCCAAGTCGAACAGATGAATTAACCTGTTTATTCAAGTATGAATCACAGCTACAAGTACAGGGCAAAGTAATGCGAACACAAATAACGTGGAAAAGAAGTGAAGTACACAACCACAAGTACACAACTACACAAGTACTCAGGTAACAAAAATGTCAATCTCATATATCTATACATCATGAATATCTGAGTACAGGTGTGAGGGTGGAGGAGTACAAGTAAGTCTCTCAGCTCTCGCCTCCACCCTCCTCTCTCCTACCCTCTACCTCGTCCTCGCCGTCCCGAGGAGGCGCTGGTGGAGGGGGCATGGGCCCCCGAGAAGAAGCTGGAACTCGAGCCTGGCACCCTGCCTCGCTCCTCTCTCGAAGAGAAGAACCCACCACAAAGGTGGAGCTGGTGAAGGAGTACCCCGCAGCACGAGCTCGCTCACGCCCTCGCTGGAGACGCTCCTCAGCAACTCGTAGCCGCTCCTGAGAAAGGATCAGCTGCGTCCTCAGGTCTGTCAGCTCACGATCACGCACCGCCACCTGCTCCTGGTACCGGGCACGGTCTGTCTGCTGTAGCTCGTGGTGACGGGCACGGTCCGCCAAGTGCTCCTCGCGCTCTCGCGCACGCTCTCGTCGCTCCAGCTCGAGGGCAACCCGCAGCTCTGCCACGTCCTGAGGCAGCTCCTCACGTCGCCTCAGGGACCACTCCAGCTCTGTAATCCGCTGCTCGCGGATCGCCAACTCTATCCCGGCTAGGGCAGCCTGGGTACGTGCCGCCTGTAACTGTCTGGTCTGCAAACAGGTAAACAAATCATCAGTTCCACAGTTCAATAATTCATGAAATAAGCAATGCATGACGGAAGGTAAATCACTCACCTGGGCAGTCATCGCCTGCTGTCCCTTGCAGACGCAAGTAAGAGCGGCTCGAAGCTCCTCAGTCTGGAAAATGAATTTCATCAGTGCACATTGAAATATATACTCAATAATTGAATGAAGTTTGAGTTTTGGATTTTACCCGTGAGGCGAGGTCGCGCTCTGCAGCCTCGGCCCATGTGACCACTCCCGCTAGCTGCTCTACTAGTGCGGTCACCTCTGCACTGGGTCCCCTCGAGCTGGAGGCTTCCCCTGTATCTCTCCTTATGGCTCCCTGCTGGGCACGCTGCATTCATTGAAATCGTCAGTGGCTAATCAACAATAATTCAATAAAAATTTATTTGCATATAGAAATAATTTAAACACTTACCAGGGTCTCTAGGTCGGCCCGTGTGGCAGCTAGCTGGTCCTCCAGGCTGTGTAGATGGGCCTGGGCATCCATTGCTGCTATGTCTCGTGCATCCTGCATTCATTACATATTAGTCACATGATAGAAACATAAGCATTTGTATTCAATTTAGAAATAATTGCATTCATACATACCCCCAAGACCCTCATCTGGGGTCGGCCGGCGTATACCTCCCAGTAGCGCCGGAGGTACTCAGAGCTGTCAGTCGCCTGGGAGGTGACTCGGGTCCCGCCTCGCCGCCAGTCGGCGTACTGCTCCTCGAAGCGCACTCTCCAGTCGATCGCCTTCGTGCGACCGTGTGTCTTCTTCCCGATCCCTCGTGGCTCCCCGACCTCTATCCACTCCTGGTGTAGGCCCAGGGTCTTCATCACCAGCCTGAGCCGTAACGGCTCGATCTCGCTCAAGCAGTGAACCCAAAGCTCATGCTCAAAGCGAGGTCGCCCTGCTACAACCCATGGCTGGCCCTCATCAGTCATACCCTCGTAGGGCCTCCATCGCACCTGCATCCATAAACATACATGTCGTCATCATCTCATCATAATCATAATAAATTCAAATAAACATAAAAAAAAATGCATCATTCATACCAGCGAGGGAGGGAAGTCTCGGAACTCCCTCCGTAGCACCCACAACTCGTAGCCGAGTGGGGCGCCGAAAATGACCGGCAGCTAGCGCCGTGCTTGAGCGAAAGCACCCTCACCTCCTGGCCGTGGGTCAGCACGCCCCATGGGCATGTACAGATGGCTCCAAACCTGCATCCATGCATTGTATTAGTGAGGCATTCACATGCATAAAAAAATTAAAAAAAAAAGAAAGAAGAAAAAGAAAAAGAAAAAGAGAAAGAAGATAAAATAAAAATAAAGTGTGTACCTGAAGAAAAGGTGAGAAGCCACTAATGGTCGTCTCTCGTCCTGTCCCCGTGGATAGGTCGGCTAGTAAGTGCGCCAGCAGCGTCGCTCCCCAGGCGTATCTGCCGACTCCCTCTAAGTCCTCGAGGATCCCTAGGAATCGGCAATTGATGACGTCGCCCTTCGTGCCGAGCAATAGCCTCCCGAGCAGCAGCAGTAGGAACCTCCTCAAGTCTCGGTCTACTCTCTCCCTGTCGGCTGAGTCCTGGCAATAGACTGCCCTAGCCCCATCAATCAATCTCTGTGAGAACTGCTCTAAGGACTCCCATGATCTATGCCTAGCATCCCCTAATCCCATCACTGTAGTCAGGTCGGTGCGGAAGATAGTCCTACACTCGCTAGGTGTCTCGTAGACCATCTCTCGCCCTAGCAGTCTCTGGGCAAGCTCGGTATAGTCTGGTAAGGTGATCCCGCTCACTGCCTCCCCGTCTACCCTCAGTCCCGTGATCCTAGCCACATCCTCTAGGGTAGGAACCATATGCCCCCAAGGCATTAGGAATGCCTGGCTAGTCCTATCCCATCTCTCCCTCAGAACCTGGATAAGTGGTAGGTCTGGTCTAACTGGCTCTATGCTAAGGAAGGCCCCGAACCCCATAGCATCTACCCTGGCTCTCTGGAACTCGGGGAGGCCGTAATATGCTGCTCGGACCATGACCCAGGAGATCCGTGTCCTCATCAACCCCTGCACGCATAACGAAAGAAATGTTGGTTTAATTGTTCGATTATTCTTGTTGAAATTCACTTAATTGCCTTGGTTGAGATTTTGATGTTTGATTTAATTAACGACCATCCCCAGGTCGTGATTTGTTTAATTAGCGCCCCTGAGGAGGGCGTGGTTTCTAAGTAAGATTTGAATTAACGACCTACCCTAGGTCGTTGTTTATCTAAGAGACGCCCCGGTGGGAGGCGTGGTTTTGAGGTTAATTTCTAAATTCTTAAAAGGTTTTTTCAATTGACACCCGTCTCAGGGTCGTCATTTAATTAAGTAACGCCCCTGTGTAGGGCGTTTTCTATTTAAATGGGTTTTGGGTTTTAATAATTTATTCTGGAATTTATGAATTGACGACTGCTGGTTTGGTCGTTCTTTGTTGAATTGACGCCCCGATGGGAGGCGTTGTTTTCCAGGGTTGTGAAAATAAAATTAAAACAGCATGCGATATAAATCATGGGAAAAATATATAATTGAACAAATGCACGGAATTAACAGCATGATTGATATAAAAAAATGATAATTCAAATGGAGGACATGCTCTAGGGCGTGTTTTCATGAGGTTAATTATTTTTCAGAAAATAAAATGAATTCACGACCCAAGGTTGGGCGTCTTCTTTTTAATCCATGACACCCCTGGGGGCGTCTTCTTTCAGAGTTGCAGGTTTTCTAGCCCGAGGGCTATGGAAATTGAGGTAAAAAAAAATGGAAATTTGGGGCTTACCTTTTGTTGTCTAGGCCCAGTCAACTCACCACGGAGTTGAGGCCTTGGTTATCTTGGCCGCCGGAGTTGGCCAGGGCGAGGCACGACCACCGCCAGGGTTTCTTCTTCTCCACCTTCTTCTTCTTCTCTACCTTCTTCTTCTTCTCCTTCCTCTTCGTCTTCTCCTTCTTCGTTCTCACCACCTTCATCACCTTCTTCTTCTCCTTCATTCTCTTCTTCTCCTTCGATCCGTTCTTCCTCGTTGCCGGCCTCCGCCACCGGAGCCTCCTCGGCCGCCGCCGGCGGAGCCTCCACGGCGTGATCTTCCTCGCCCAAGTCCACCACCTCCGGGGCCGAGACCCTCTGCCGCTTGAGTCCACCGGCCATGGCTAGGGTGTAGAGGGGTGCAGAGAATGAGAGAGATTGAGAGAGAGAAGGATGGGGGTTGGGTTCGGTTAGGGTTCACAGAGGGTTGCAGAGAAGAGAGAAAGAGGGAAAGAGGACGAAGGAAGAAGAAGAAAGGAGGGAAAGTTAAGTCGAACGGTCAAAAAGAATTAACGACTTAAGGAAGGCCGTGTCTTATGGAATTAACGGCCGGCACCAGGGCGTTTCTTGATAATTGACGACATTTCTTAAGGCGTTATTTTTGTTTGCATGGGGAATGATAACCGTCGTCAGACGCATTCAATGGGGATTGATTGATGTGATGGGAGTGATGATTACTGTTTCTGAGTAACGACTAGTCTTGAGGCGTTATTTATATGAAACGTGGCTTTGCTGAAGGCGTTACTTTTGGAATTTCAACGAATACTTTTTGGAATATAAATCGAATTAACGCCTTGTCTTAAGACGTTATTCAGCTAATACCCACAGGTGAAGGCGTCAATTATGAGAGATCGATCATTAAAGATGACATGTGCTGAGGCGTTACTTTGGGAATTAACGACATTGCTTGAGTCGTTATTTACAACAGAATCACAGATTATTGGAAGATTTGATCAGAAATATAGTGTTATGGCTCAATTAAGGAAATATCTAAGATTACATTGCTTCAATAAGCCATCTTGGGTCTCAAGCTTCTTAAAGCTATTACATAAAGATTTCCACTGATCTCTGTCTTCTTCTAAGTTTTCCACAGGTTGATGGGTCTTGTTGATTTTCCACAGAGCTTGGATAGTGGTGCATTCTTCTCCATCCTCATTGCTGCCAAGGTCCCGTATCTTGATCGGAGGGAGATGAGATGGATCTTCGAATACTTGCCGTGGAAGCCCGAGTTGAGGAAGGCACCGGTGTGAGTTGTACAAGATAATTTCTGAAGCGCCTATGAGTCTAAGGTCCGTCCCGGGAGAGAATCTTGCACAGAGTTCTTGAGTCTTGAGTATTCCCGGGGCGCAAGTGAAGAGGTTCTTTGGCATTACTTTGAGGTGTTCTCTCCATTCCGCTCTCTTCTTGATTTGAGGAATCCGGTTCGTCACCCTATTGCTTATCCCAAGTGAACCGGTCATATAAGAGAGTGGGCTCTTTGAGAAGATTCTTGAGGGTTGTTGGGTCTCATCACATGGATCGAACTTGAAGTGGAGATCTACCCAACTAGAGAGAGCTAGCATGCATCTGTAGATGGGCCTTCCCATCGCCGCCGAGGTAAGCCCACTATAGAGATAGGCTAGGATAGCCGGTCCAACTCTCTCTCCTTCCCATAAGCTCACTATTGCGCTTAATTGGGCCTCCTCTAGGAAATCCTCCGTGGATGGGAATAAGAGTGCTCCTGCTAAGCATACCACGAAGGCCTTGGTCACCCGTTCGATCTCTTCTTCTTCTTTAGCTTGATCCGCTCTCTTGTACACCCATGAGGCAAGCTTTAGAAGATTAATTCCTTTAGTGACCTTGATTTGGTTCACTAAGTTTGGGCTAGGTATCAATGTGGTTAATAGTTCATGTGAGGAGATTGGTTTTGGCATGATGGCCATCTTCTTTTCATCCCCTTGCTTCATCCTCTTCAAGTCCAAGATCAACTCTAATTCTTCTAATAGGATGGTGGCTTCAAAAGTCGAGAACAGGAAGGTATGAGTGGAAGGGTGCTGATGTGACACAACCTAAGACTTAGGCAAGCAAGCACATTCACAATCAAAAGGGCCAATTTTGGGCCGCCGCTCTCCCATCGCTCACCCAAGCCCGGGGTGACTTGGCGATGCCAAGTGGATGATGTGGGGTTGGGCCCTTGCTGGTAGAGGGCCAGCAAGGCCAAGATTTGATTCCCAATGGATTTGGAAGCCCAATTCAACGGGGCCGACGAAGTGCCGAAGGCACCGGTTGCACTCTTCCCACGGTGATCACTCAAGACAACGGGGCTTGAGGATCGGGCTCTCACTCGCATAACCAGCGGAATTAAGAACTAATATTGAAAGACAAGCACTAAGTGGAGTGAAGGTTTGAGCACTTACTCGACCGGTTTGAAGAAACCGGTCCCGGTTGGAGACGAGGGCGAGCGGGGAGGCGAGTGGATCCCCACACGCCGCGGCGGTGTCGCTTGACCTGCCCAAACAAAGTACACCACTACACCTCTCGCAGGAGGGGGAACTTGGGGTGGGGGTTAATGATATTACATCAATACTACCTCCACGCAGGGAGGGGCCTTCAGCCGGCCAAGCAGGGTGGGGAAACCAAAGCAAAGAACGAGGAACAAGGGTGGACGCCGAATCTGCCTGCTGTCTGCGAACCAGGACAGAGGGTCGGTGTTGCTGTTGTAGATCTTGGTCAGGAATTTTACTGATGGCGACACTGGTGGCGAAATATTCGTAACAAGAAGGGGAATGCCTCAGCATTTTTGTAATTTCTTATGGAGTCACTGCAGGTCGGGGCAGAAGCTTGAACAGGGCCTCTGTTTCTCGGACTAGCAGGGGCAGGTCACCAACAATAGGATGCAGAGGCTGTCTTGGCCGCTCCCGAACTCACAATTTGATGCCGTCAGCGCCGTTAGAACCGTGGGTGAGTCCTCTTTGCAGAAAAATAAACGGGGATGCCATAAGAGAACGGAGACGATCTGTGGAGGTAGAAGAGTGAGGAGGTGTCGATGTAGACTGGGGAAGGTAGAGCCGCACGACCGTGGAAGAAAATTGGTAACTTCTGTTCCCGGATGCTGAATGGGCTTCTGCTTCTTGATTCTGAAAGTAGACAGGCCGATGAAGAACTTTGAAGAAGGACTTGAGGACTGATTTCTTCGGGGCTGGTCGTGGCAGAGCTTCTAAGCCGGCTCAGGTCCTCAACCGAGGCAGAACCGTGCAGCTGTGGGAGAATGGACCTCCTAGATGACTCAGAGATCAGAAGAAGACGAAACCGCTTTGGTTGCGAAGGCGACTAGTAGACGCTTCCGACGATGGCTCTTGGGTCTTCAAACTCATCCGGAGGAGGTCGTGGTGGCCACTGCAAGTTGATGGTATGCTGTAGATCTTCAGTTGAGAGTTGTAGGTTGATGATGATGGGGGGGAATGGGGTATATGGGAGGGGAAATGGGGGTGGATGAGTGTGGGGAAAGCCCGGGCTGTGAGGGGGTCTAGGAGGGGGTGTTCTAAGGTGGGGGAAGGGAAGAATGGGGTCTGGAAGGGGGTCTAACAGGTGGTGAGAGGAAGAGCTACGAATTTGGGAAGGTGGGTGAGAGGATAAGGTGAGGGGGGGCACAAGTGAGTGGAGGGAAGGGTGGATTTCAAATTTGAAATGGCATTGGAAGTTGTGGGGTTGTGTGGGGAAGGGGTTGATTGTGTTGGAATGGGGAAAGTGGTGTTGGAATGGTGAGGGATCTCCTTGGGACTAGGGGGGTGGAGGCCATGGGGAAGTGGAGGGCTTTAATGATGGTAGGTGGGGGTTGAGGTGGTTGGGAAGGGAGGAGAGAGAAGAAAATTTGAAATTGGGTGATGAGGAGAGAGAAAGTGGAGTGAAAAAGAGGGATTAAGAGAGGGAAGGGTGGAAAATCTCTCCCCTAGGATTTCTCACCCAAAAAATGTTGGAATCACTCCACTAAACTAAGCTTTGGACTCTCAAATGGCAATTTTTTTCATTGATTGATTCATTAAGTTGAAATGGGGGGAATGTGGTCCTATATATAGGAAACCCACATTTCTACAAAAGTCCCTTACAAAAGACTCAATAACAAATAACCGAAGGGGTAGGGGGGGCTCATGGGCCAAGCCCAAAGAATTGGGCCCAATAGCACATTACACAATCTAATGACACTCAAACTTAGGAAAATAAATGCAAGACCTAGGAACATGACTCAAATAAAAGGGAAAATACATCAAATGACTCAAATAAAATTACATAGGACTCAAAATTAAATGACTAAACCATGCTGGATGCAACCGGGGTGAGGAGATGAACGGTAAACGTGGGCATGGGAGGTGATGTCCCCATCATACTCCCGGGGTGCGGAGAACTCGACTCTGTCGAGTAAGTGTCCTTCCCTCCTTGGAGGGTGTAGAAGTGGTACCGCCCTCAAGTCTCCCGAACGAGACCGATCCATCCACCTGCCGAGATAGCGCTCATATACCTTGCTCCGAGTGGTAGTGACTTGTTCATCCAATATTTGTTCAATTTGTTCACGCTGGGCTCTCTTGGCTGGTGGTTTATCATCATGGGTGGGTGCTCTCTCAAGGGAAGAAGTAGGCTCAATCACCTCACTAGGTACCACCGTGGGTCCCTTATATGGCACTAGGTCGGTAACATTGAATGTGGGACTTATTCTTTACTCCTCATGGAGATCTAACTCGTTGGCATTTGCACCTATGCGCCTCAAGACCTGGAAGGGACCAGCCCCACGTGGCCTCAGTTTAGAGTTGGCTCCCGGGGAGAGCCTCTCCATCCTTACCATCACAAGGTCACCCACTTGGAATTCTTGGTGATGCCGATGAGAGTCGGCCAGCCTTTTATAAGCCTCATTCTTTTTGCTGATGTGCTTGCAAAGGTTTTCATGCAATTTTGTGAATGCTATCCTTTTAGTGGTTATGGGTGGACCTGGACAACCATAGATGGACCTATCCTGCCATGATGCCAGATGGACCATGATGAACCTTGGTGGGCCGGTGCAACCATTTGTGGACTTATCATGCAATGTTGTCATGTAGACTTTGGTGGGCCTAGGTGGGCCGGGGCAACGTAGGTGAACCTATCATGTAAAGTGGTGATGAATGTGGGGGGGCCCGGACATCCGTTGATGCTTTTGACATGCTTAAGATCCATGATGAATGAAGGAGGACCATGACATCCGAATGTGGCCCACTCATGCTTTCTACTTGACATGTGAGTGATATGAATGAATGGACCCAACATAGTGTTCATGCCAAGGGGTGTGGAAAGCCTAGACACATGCATGCTTTTCCCAAAAGTGACTTCCATGTGTATAGGTGTGGGACAACCTTTGAACTCCCATTGGAAAGGATCGAATGGATCTAAGAAGGTGGTCATCATGGGGTGGGGCACCACCTTATTCCCTAGGGATATATGGTCCAAGGTTATGGCTCCCAAGGTGCAGCCCGGGTCATGGATGAGGTGGGTTTGGCCCAATATGGTGAGTGAGGGTAGGACAGGGTGGGTGGTTGGTAAGATGGTTGGGTCATATGAGTCCCTTGACTCCCATTGGAAGGGATCATATGGATCGTAAAATAGGTCACTTAGGGGGAGGAACTCCATGTCCTCAAGATCCTTAAAAGGTGTTAAGTCATCATTCCCTATGATAGTTGGGCCAATGTTCTTGACAAGTGGGTCGGCCATGAGTGGAGGGCTTGGCTTTCTACCCTAGATAAGAAGCTCTAAATCGAGGAGAAGGTTGGGCTCATCAGGTGTAGGGAGGAATAGAAGGAGGTCGCTAGTGTAGCAACCATTGGTGCAAACCAAGGTGATAGACCCAATGCATAGGTGTAGGAGGCTAAGGCTCCTAGGTTGTTCGGCCATAGGAGTCAACATGCTAGTGAACTCAATTTGCCATGCTAAGCCCCTAAGAAAATCCTCTAAGGTCTCCACTTGATAGGATGCTTGGATTGTGGTGTGATAGGAGAAGATGGGCACTAGGGGAAAATTTTGTTCTATGGGAGGGCAAACATGGGTCGAGGTCTCTCTAATTAGGCTCTTCCTTAGCCACCTAACAAGGGACTCTTCTAAGATGAATTCGGCCTTATCTAGAGGGGGTGGTGTAGGGTGAAGATCCTTGTGCGAGGCTTCCTCTTCAATTGGGACATGGGTGCTCTCTATGGAGGGGATAGGTTCCCAAGGGATATTTGTCTTCATGTGGCAAAGCGGGTGGACTACTTCTTCCAAAACTAATGGAGTGGGAAGGTTCTTTGATGGTGGGGTGATGATGGCCGGAGTATGGTGCACCCGGGGTGGTGAACGAGGGTGGGATTCCCGCGGGTGGGAGAATAAAAGGTTGTTGAATTTAAAGGTTCCCGAAAGGTGTGGCGGACGCACAAGGCAAGTCCGACGTGTTGGGTCGATGTTGGCATTCCTTTCATCTAACCATTTCTTACCTAGGATTATACATGGACCTGCCAATGTTCCCTTTTGACACCAAGCCCCATCCAAATACTTAATCTTCCCGAACCATTTATGGAATTCAATAAAGACTTGGTCTCCATTGTGCACAATTTGTCCGGTCCTACTAAGAGAGGTAACGATATTGGGGGACACCCAATTTTCATATTCTAGGTCAATGAAATCAATTTCTACGGGCATTCCATTAGGTAAGCATGCATGGGATATGATTGGGAGAGGAGCCATGTGACCCAAGACTCAATGTTAACAATGATGGGTTGACAATGCACGGTTCGGACAAGAATGCAAGCATGCCCTAGGACTTGACTTGTAGAGACAAGTCAAAGACTTGCTCTGATACCACTTGATGTGACACAACCTAAGACTTAGGCAAGCAAGCACATTCACAATCAAAAGGGCCCATTTTGGGCCGCCGCTCTCCCATCGCTCACCCAAGCCCGGGGTGACTTGGCGATGCCAAGTGGAGGATGTGGGGTTGGGCCCTTGCTGGTAGAGGGCCAGCAAGGCCAAGATTTGATTCCCAATGGATTTGGAAGCCCAATTCAACGGGGCCGACGAAGTGTCGAAGGCACCGGTTGCACTCTTCCCACGGTGATCACTCAAGACAACGGGGCTTGAGGATCGGGCTCTCACTCGCATAACCAGCAGAATTAAGAACTAATATTGAAAGACAAGCACTAAGTGGAGTGAAGGTTTGAGCACTTACTCGACCGGTTTGAAGAAATCGGTCCCGATCGGAGACGAGGGCGAGCGGGGAGGCGAGTGGATCCCCACACGTCGCGGCGGTGTCGCTTGACCTGCCCAAACAAAGTACACCACTACACCTCTCGCAGGAGGGGGAACTTGGGGTGGGGGTTAATGATATTACATCAATACTACCTCCACGCAGGGAGGGGCCTTCAGCCGGCCAAGCGGGGTGGAAAAACCAAAGCAAAGAACGAGGAATAAGGGTGGACGCCGAATCTACCTGCTGTCTGCGAACCAGGACAGAGGGTCGGTTTTGCTATTGTAGATCTTGCTCAGGAATTTTTCTGATGGCGGAACCAGCGGCGAAATCTTCGTAACAGGAAGGGGAATGCCTCAGAATTTTTGTAATTTCTTATGGAGTCGCTGCAGGTCGGGGCAGAAGCTTGAACAGGGCCTCTGTTTCTCGGACTAGCAGGGGCTGGTCACCAATAGTAGGATGCAGAGGCTGTCCTGGCCGCTCCCGAACTCCAAATTTAATGCCGTCAGTGCCGTTAGAACCTTGGGTGAGTCCTATTTGCCGCAAAAAGAAACGGGGATGCCAGAAGAGAACGGAGACGATCTGTGGAGGCAAAAGAGTGAGGAGGTGTCAATGCAGACTGGGCAAGGCAGAGCCGCACGACCGTGGAAGAAAATTGGTAACTTCTGTTCCAGGATGCTGAATGGGCTTCCGCTTCTTGATTCTGAAAGTAGACAGGCCGATGAAGAACTTTTAAGAAGGACTTGAGGACTGATTTCTTCGGGGCTGGTCGTGGCGGAGCTTCTAAGCCGGCTCAGGTCCTCAGCAAAGGCAGAACCGCGCAGCTGTGGGAGAATGGACCTCCTGGACGACTCAGAGATCAGAAGAAGAGGAAACCACTTTGGTTGCGAAGGCGACTGGCAGACGCTTCCGACGATGGCTCTTGGGTCTTCAAACTCATCCGGAGGAGGTCGTGGTGGCCGCTGCAAGTTGATGGTCTGCTATAGATCTTCAGTTGAGAGCTGTAGGTTGATGATGATGGGGGGGAATGGGGTATATGGGAGGGGAAATGGGGGTGGATGAGTGTGGGGAAAGGCCGGGCTGTGAGGGGGTCTAGGAGGGGGTGTTCTAAGGTGGGGGAAGGGAAGAATGGGGTCTGGAAGGGGGTCTAACAGGTGGTGGGAGGAGGAGCTACGAATTTGGGAAGGTGGGTGAGAGGAGAAGGTGAGGGGGGGCACAAGTGAGTGGAGGGAAGGGTGGATTTCAAATTTGAAATGGCATTGGAAGTTGTGGGGTTGTGTGGGGAAGGGGTTGATTGTGTTGGAATGGGGAAAGTGGTGTTGGAATGGTGAGGGATCTCCTTGGGCCTAGGGGGGTGGAGTAATGGAGGCCATGGGGAAGTGGAGGGCTTTAATGATAGTAGGTGGGGGTTGAGGTGGTTGGGAAGGGAGGAGAGAGAAGAAAATTCGAAATTGGGTGATGAGGAGAGAGAAAGTGGAGTGAAAAAGAGGGATTACGAGAGGGAAGGGTGGGGAATCTCTCCCCTAGGGTTTCTCACCCAAAAAATGTTGGAATCACTCCACTAAACTAAGCTTTGGACTCTCAAATGGTAATTTTTTTCATTGATTGATTCATTAAGTTGAAATGGGAGGAATGTGGTCCTATATATAGGAAACCCACATTTCTACAAAAGTCCCTTACAAAAGACTCAATAACAAATAACCGAAGGGGTAGGGGGGGCTCATGGGCCAAGCCCGAAGAATTGGGCCCAATAGCACATTACACAATCTAATGACACTCAAACTTAGGAAAATAAATGCAAGACCTAGGAACATGACTCAAATAAAAGGGAAAATACATCAAATGACTCAAATAAAATTACATAGGACTCAAAATTAAATGACTAAACCATGTCGGATGCAACCGGGGTGAGGAGACGAACGGTAAACGTGGGCATGGGAGGTGATGTCCCCATCAGGTGCCATATTTTAGTTAGAGCTCCTATGGCAGCCCAATCAAGGTGAATTTGATCATAGTGTTTTGCGTGGGTTATTAGGCCTAGAAGATGTCATCTAGAGAGAAAGACCCTCATATCTAAAGAGAACTTGGAGAGAATAAGAGGCAGCCACTTAATTTTGATGAATCTCCTGGCTCCTGGCACATTTGGATATTCATGTGGAAAACAGAAAAAGGAGAGGAAAAGAGAGGAAGGTGAGATTACAGACAGAAGGATGAATAAGTAGTTTGAAAGAAGCAGAACAGTATGGTATGCTGTAAGATATGAACAGAGAGTAATTCCTTACCTGGTTCATCATAATTCTACTGCTTATATGCCCGTTGATTTCAGTCAGCCTGGGAGCAGAAGTCTTGGATCTCTTAATCGCTCTCTCCATCTTCGGTCTACAGGAGGAGTTTGAACGATTACAGTGCCTGCAGAAGAACACGAACAAAAGAAGCAGAAAAAAATAGAGAATTAGGATTGATTTGATTGATCTAAGGAAGTTCCTTCCTTTTTATAGAGGTCTGAGGGGTCTTAAGGGCTATTCGGAGTTGGAAGGTTGATTGCCATTAGGATTGGGTTTTGCTTTCGATTTGGAAATGGAAGCGTGTTGTTAATTAACGTCTTCTGTTGGGGCGTCAATTGTTTAATTGACAACTTGACAGAGGTCGTGTTTTAGTTAGCGCCTCCTCCTGGGTCGTCTTCTACTTGGACTTTCGGTGCATTTAACGTCTTAATGAAGGGCGTGTTTTATGTTTTGACGCCCTGATGTCCGGCGCCTTTCATATTTTGACGCCATTCCTTCCAGTCGTGATTTTTTTATTGGCTTACATATTTGGTTCCTTTATGTGCTTTCATGAACTTAAGTGCTATTCTTTTAATTGAGTTATTATGATTAAGCACTTATGATCATTAAAATTGAAGAATATTGATGATCATTTTATTATGTTTAGAGAGGACTGATGAGTTTTCAAGTGCAGAAAGATTGTAGGTTTCAAGATGCTTGGATCGCTCGTAGGAGCAACATCATTCTGTTTCTTGTATTTCTTTCCTGTAAGCATTGTTACTATATAGTATCTACGCTATTATAGCATGTCGAGGACCTTGTGGTTCTGATGAACCTGGAATTTGAGTTCCCCTTCATCAAAAACAGTGATAATTCCAGGAGAGTCTTGATCACACGGATAGGCCGTTGAGTCATTCAAGGTCTGGGACGATGGTTCCACTTTCTGAGTTGATGTGTGGACAAACAGGCTTCGGCTTAGTGTCAATTCAGAGATTTAGATTCTTGACCAAATCTAGATGGCTTAGTA
This sequence comes from Amorphophallus konjac, assembly GCA_022559845.1. Taxonomy (NCBI): domain Eukaryota; kingdom Viridiplantae; phylum Streptophyta; class Magnoliopsida; order Alismatales; family Araceae; genus Amorphophallus; species Amorphophallus konjac. The sequence continues at coordinate 144,449,437 of CM040120.1, forward strand.
ATATTATCCTTGATTATTTTTATATTTTTAGTTTGTTTTATCTTTTTCTTTTAACCCAGCATGCAGCATGCAGGATTTTGAGCTTCATGATGAAAATCTTCATATTATGGTAATAATGAAGGTCACACGCTCTTGATTGAGTTGACATGAGATATTCCACTCCAAATCAAGTACTTTGTTCTCTCCGAAGCCGCTTAGGCTAGTTCCTTGAAAATGTCCCTTTGCTGGGTCTTCATCTCAATTCTCTTTATTTTTCTGCAAATCCACCTTGGTTGTAGCACGTCCACATTGGCTGAAAATCGCTCTCCAATGGTGTCTCCCTATCGTGCCCGCGTGCACATTTTATTTACTTAGTTTAGTCTCCTTTATCCAGCAAATCGATGCTTTCTTGGAATCACCCGGAGTTGTTTCACTTTGAATCTTGGAAAGATTTCCAAAGCTTAGTGTATGAGACATGTCACATCACACCTTGACATCTACTTATCAGTTCGCTCCACTTCATTCCACTTCGTTTCACTTTCGTTTCATTTCGTCTCACTCCCTTCCAAAGCAGACGCCAAGGCGGGGCAACTGTAGACACGCCAAGATTGACGCTTTGTTGATCAAATCTCATGTCACTATGATAATGCCCCAAAGTGAACTTCAACATTTCTATAATATAAAGTTTTTCTATTTTTTGTGTGTTTTTATGATTTATTCTTGCATTTTTGGTGATTAACGACTTCATTGGGGGCGTTATTTAAGTAACGGCCTTGCTTGAGGCATGTTTTTAAGAAAGGACGACTTGTGGTCTGGGCGTCAATTCCTGGTGTTATGCGAGTCCCACTACGATTTGAAAATCAATGATTAACGTCCTTCCTCAGGGCGTGTTTTTAATCAACGCCTCTTCCTCAGGCGTCTTTCACATTTTTTCAAATAAAGAAGGTTTTGTTACCAAAATTGAATCCAGGAAATGACGCCCTGATCCTGGTCGTGTTTTGATTTAACGCCCTTGCGGTAGGTCATCAATTGTTGAATTGACCCCCTTCGGTAGGTCGTGTCTCACCCTTTCGTGTCCTTTTTAAACTCATCTTTCCTGAAGAGTTCCCTGCCTTTCTTGGTCACCTTGCTTGATCTGGGAACTAGAGTCCTTGCCATTGATGATCACTGCCTATTCTTATCTTCCCAAATCTGTGTCTATCTGTGATCAAAACCCTATAAAAGAGTTCCCTAGTCGATCTCGCGCGAGGTTAGAAGAAGGAGAGAGAGCTGTTAGAAGCAGGGCTGTTGTCACAGAGGTTACGGTGTTGTTGGAATCATTAACCACGAATCAGAGAAAGCGCAGAGAAGAGTTTCTCTTTTCATCCGCGTGATCTCTTCATCATCTTCCCTCTGCTTCCTGCTGCTCCGGTGGTTCTTCCCCTTTACTGTTTACAGGAACAGCAGGGGTTCCCCCTCCTTTGTTTGTATTTGTCTTCATCGTATCATCAACGTCCATCGTTTTCTTCTTTTGCATTAGTATTGCATATCTTCCTCCTCTCCCTAATTCTCTAGGGGTTTTAAAACCAAACAAAAAGGTGCGCATGCTATATTCTTATTTCATCATCATACTGTTTCTTGGATTGATACTACACTCACTCTCGGCTGATCCACTGTTCTTTTATTTGTTTGTTCTTTGTTTAAGGTAATCAAAAGGAAGAACCCCCTTCATCGGCCGGCCGATAGAAGGTGGAGGAAGGAATCCACATCCATCCCGCATCCTATTATCACCAGGTATTCGCGATCATCTTTTCTTCTTATTGAGGTAACCCCTCTGGCGATCACTCTCCTTAGTAGCACCACGTGCTCTTTTACTCCCTTTTCATCATTATTCTTCTTATTATCTTCATATTCTTATTATTATTCTTATTTTCCTTTAAGAGTGAATTTTCCATGATTCACACTCATTTTCCTCGGGCGAGAAGTTTACGACTCGGAGAGATACGCTGCCGACTTCCAAAGGAATTGCGGCGCCCGTGCTGTACACCAACTGGAAAGGAGTCTCACCGGTGGCAGTTCTTGGAGTAGTTCGGTGTGACCATAGTACGCATGGCAATTCCTCAAGCCAACTACCCTTGGCCTTACCGAGCCTGGCCTTAATGCCTTTTAATATAGTTTTGTTGGCATTTTCGACCAGTCCGTTAGCCTACGGGTGGGCTACCGAAGTGAAGTGGTTGCGAATGTGTAGGTCGGCACATCTGTTCCTGAAGTAACAAGAATCAAATTATCGACCATTATCGCTCACAATCACTCGGGGGATACCGAAACGATAGATGATCGATTTCCAAATAAAGTTCCATACGACTGACTCGGTAATCTTGGCGGTGGCTTCGGCTTCAATCCATTTGGTAAAATAATCAATGGTGATGATGACGAACTTCTTTTGGCCTTCGGCCATGGGAAACGGCCCCAGGATGTTGATCCCCCATCGAGCGAAAGGGTACGGCTCGGTAAGGGTGACAAGCTCTGAGGCAGGCTGATGGACCAGATGATCGAAACGTTGGCATCGGTCGCACCTTTGAACGTAGGTCAGGCAGTCGTGTTGGAGAGTGGGCCACCAGTAACCTTGCCGTAAAAAGATTCTGGCTAGCGATCTTCCTCCTTGATGCGCGCCATAGACACCTTCGTGGACCTCTTGAATTGCTCGGCTGGCCTCCTCGGTACCGAGGCACTTGAGGAGGGGACCAGAAAAAGACCTCCGGTACAAGGCTTCGTCTAAGACGACGAAGCACCGAGCTTGATTCTTCAGTCTTCGAGCTTCTTGAGGGTCGAAGGGCTCTTGAGAATCTCGGATCCAGGATATATATAGGGTCCGCCAGTCGCTTGATTGTGCCTGATCAACGGTCATGGGCTCTGCTTCTATACTCAGGCGCTCTAGCTCTTCAAGGAAAATCGATCGATTTCCTTTTGGTCCGACAGAGGAGGCCGGTCGAGAGAGGGCTTCCGCCTGGGAGTTCTCTTCTCGAGTTATCCGGATAACCTGAAAACTCTCGAATAGTGTGTCTATTCCTCTTACCAGTTGAAGGTATTTGATCATCGGTGTTTCCCGAGCTTCGTAGTCACCGTTGACTTGGCTGGCGACCAATTGGGAGTTAGTGTGGATCCTAACTCGTTTGGCCCCCAGTCATCGTGCCATCCTGGCTCCCGAGATGAGAGCCCCATACTCGGAGACATTGTTGGATGTCGGGAAGTTGAACTTCAGGGCATATTGCAATTTTGCTTCTTCTGGGGATAGGAGAAGAACGTCGGCGCCATTGCCGGCCGAGTTGGAGGATCCGCCGATGAAAAGATCCCAGGTGGGCCCGGGCGTCAGCGGATGGACTTCCTCGGTCAGGATAGTGCTCTCTGCGATGAAGTCCGTGAGTGCCTATCCTTTGATGGCTGAGCGTGGGTGATAGGAGATATCGTTAGCCCCAGGCATTATAGCCCACTTGACGAGGCTACCCGAAGCTTCAGGATGAGTGAGGATCCCCTTCACGGGCTCATTGGTCAATACGACGATGGAGTGCCCTTGGAAGTAGGGCTGGAGGCGCTTGGCTGAGGTTTCCAATACTAGCACAAGTTTCTCAGTTACGGGGTACCATTGTTCTGCCTCGTTGAGCACCTCGCTGGTGTAGTATACTGGTCTCTGCACTCCTGTGTCATCTCGAACTAGGACAGAGCTCACTGTGGAAGGAGTCGACGAGAGGTAAAGGTGCTGCATTTCGCCCGAGATCGGCTTCGATAACACAGGGGGCGAGGCCAAAAATTCCCTTAGCTCTGCAAAAGCCTTCTGACATTCCTCATCCCAAGCGAACATAGCGGATGCCAATTTGGGACCTCTCAACAATTTGAAGAAAGGCAGGCATCGTTCGGCCGCTCGGGACAAGAAACGGTTGAGCGCAGCAATTCGTCCAGTCCGGCACTGGACGTCCTTGATGCAAACGGGCGACTGCATGTTCAGGATGGCCTGAACTTTGTCGGGGTTGGCCTCGATCCCGCGCTGAGTGACTAGGAAACCCAGGAATTTTCCGGATCGATCCTCAAAGGTGCATTTAGCTAGGTTGAACTTCATGTTGTACCTCAGAAGGGTGTTGAAGGTTTCCGCTAGGTCAGTGAAGTGGTCCTCGGCCTTAGGTGTCTTGACGAGCATGTTGTCGATGTAGGCTTCGACGTTCCGACCGATTTGTCCTTCAAAAATGTGGTTGATCAACCTCTGATATGTTGCTCCAGCGTTCTTCAGCCCAAAAGGCATTCGGGTGTAGCAATATACGCCAAAGTCAGTGATGAAGGCTGTCTTCTCGATGTCTTTAGGATCCATTCGGATCTAATGGTAGCCGGAGTAGGCGTGTAGGAAGCTGAGCAATTTGTTACCAGAGGTCGAGTCGACTAGCTAGTTGATGCTCGACAATGGGTAATAGTCTTTTGGAGTGGCTTTGTTGAGGTCGGTGAAGTCCATGCACATTCGCCATCTGCTCGAAGATTTTGGTACTAAGATGATATTAGCGAGCCACGTCGGGTAAAGGACCAGTCGAAATAGGCTGGTTTTCTTTCCCTTAATAATTTGCTCTTTGATGCGGGACGGACACGGGAGACGACACTATTAGGTACCACCCTCGGACTCTAGATGAAGACGCGACCAGCAGCACACACCAGGGAGACACTAAGCCCGACACTACGAGCTCCTAGTGGCAAAACGTCGCTAACAGAAGTGGAAGCTCACTCGTCGTCCCAAGCGAGGGGAAGCGCGGACCGTGCGCGGTTAAGGAACCGGCGGAGGTCAAGGGTAGTCCGACTCAACTTCCGGACTCGGATCGAGTCACGGGACGGGTCACACTCACTCTCACAGCGGTGACATGGACACACGGGCTAGTACCTATGCTCTCGACAGCGGCAAAAGACCGTATACTAGCTAAGCAAATGAACGCCAAGAGGTTCGGACCATTACCTCCACGCACCCGGCGTGGCGAAGACAACCCCAACCGAATCACGGACTCCCGGTTAAACAATATCACAGCAATACAAAGATTTGACCCACTCCACGCAGGGAGGTAAAAGGTCACATGTGGAGCCCGGGAATCACGCAACTCGGGTTGACGGGCAGCATCTTGATGTCACCCGGCGGTGCCGAACTCCGCGTTTTCGTGCTTTCCGAACGGCGGGTTCTGCGGGCCCGCGGGGCCCACGGATGGCGCTATCCTCCGGATCTGCGGGGGTGGGACCCAATATGATGGGGACCCCTAGTGGCGCGCCTCCACGGACGGCGATCGGTCGGGAACACCGATCGGGGGTCGATCGGTCCCGATTCCCAAGCTTTGAAGTTGCTGCCCACGGATTTTTAGTTGCTGTTTTCAGGCGGGCGCTCCGGCGAAAACGGCCGCTGCGATCAATCCCGACGTCGGATCGAGACGCATGAGCTATCGTTGGAAAGCTCTCTTCAAATTATTCAATTTAGACCCAGAGAGATCTGCTGGATCCGGTCGGATCAGAACTTTAATGAATTTACAAGCCCCTGTTGTACAGTAACCAAAATCTCACATCTGCAGGGTACTTGTCTGAGAACCACCGTTGACCGCCTAGTAAACCTCAGATTCAGCTCTTGAGCTCTTCTTTAAAGTTGTAGGGTATCAAACCACGGAACTGGGACTATTTTTGTAATTTGATTGGGAGGTGGTGGTGATTTACTATGATTTTTGGGGTGACTGGTGGTCGGATCTGGGAACAGAGGGACAGAACTGTAGAGGGGACTGAGAACGATTTTTAGAAACTATGAGATGGACGAACGAAAAATTAAGAAAAATTATGGATGAAGGGGTAGATGGGTGGAACCTCCAGTAAAATTGGGCGAACTAGGAGAAATCAAAAAGTGGACCTAAGACATAAAACTCAGGGCGGGGATGAATCTGGACAGAACTCTGGCAGAACCGAAATGGAAGAGTGGACGAAAATCAAAAATTATGAAACGAGATCTGAATGGCAAACCAAAATTTGTGGGGTGTCCTTGACACCGATGGAACATCCACTAAAATCCCCAGATCTATCTGAGCTCGGGGCGGAGACAGGAAATTCGTGGAAGCTTCTGTGGTACTGTGCGGGCAGAACTCCGTTGATGGCGATGGCGGTGCGGTGGCGGCTCGTGGCGGCGGCGGCGATCGTCGGAACCGATACACGAGGCGTCACACCTCAGAATGGAAGCCTTCACAGCTTCAAGGGGGAGAGGGAGGAGAGAGGAGGGAGGCGCACCAGCCCTTGCTCTTGAATTAGTTTGAATCAAATGGCATTAATTCATGAAAATAGGAAAATACAAGCATATATAGGTCACCCATCTAATCCATCCTCCACCGTTGGATCTAGGGGTTAGGGATGGATGGCTAGGATGAAGTTTGATCAAAACACAACAAAAATAATAAACAAATGGGGAGGGGGGCGCACCTTGACCAAGGGGGGGACATGGTAGGTGGGTTTGGTTGGAATTGTTGACCATTTTGGTCCCTTGTCCCCCATGTGGACAATTGACTAGTCAAGGCTTCTAGATGTCCACCTTGGATGTTGACCAACCCCACAAGGCTGATATGAACCAATGGGAGGGGGCCTGGGGGTCCCATGGGGCCCAGGGGTCCCATTTTACAAATAAGCCCCTCGTACACTCATAATTGCAAACCGTATAAAATGAAATAAACACACCTTACACACAAATAAAGTCTAATTAAATATGAAAAATGGGGAGGCTCAAGGCGGAGTCTCCAGGCTGTCTCCGAGCCAGATGGACGCTGAGGTGGCTCGAGTCGTGCTCCGTGTGCGGTACCGGTGGCTCGGCGTGTCGCGCCGCTCAACTGCTCGGGTGTCCGCACCAATTCTCCCCGGGTGGGAGAAATTCGACCCTGTCGAGTAAGGGTCGGCATCGCTCCTATATCGCTCCAGAAGGTCCGGATCGATCTGCTGCAACTTGCCATGTGTGATCCATGTGTCCTCAGTAGCGGGCCGTCCTCTCCATCGCACTAGGTAGCACGGGTAAGATCCACTCCTGGTAACTGTTACTTGCTCATCCAGTATACGATCTATATGCTCACGCTGCCGTGAAAAAGGGGCTGGAGGTGGAAGTGGACACTCAGGTGTGGGATCACTCTCAAGGGGAGGAGATGGCTCAAAAGGCTCACTAGGGATCACCGTTGGGTCCCTATATGCAACAAGATCCGATACATTGAAGGTAGAGCTTATACCATATTCCTCGGGCAAGTCCACAACGTACGCATTGGATCCAACGTGTTTCAACACTCTGAATGGACCGGCTCCGCGAGCTTGCAACTTCTTAACGGTTCCAGAGGGAAACCGTTCAGGTCTTACCCTGATCATGACGTATTCGCCCTCGTGGAACTCTCGGTGGTGTCGGTGGGCATCGGCTAACTCCTTGTACCGTGCATTGCTGGCCTCAATGTGACGACGGATGTCGTCATGCAAACTCCTAACGTGCCTAGCAAACGACTCAGCCGACTCCGACACTCTAGCATGGATAGGCATGGGGACAAGGTCAACAGGTTTCCTAGGCCTACGACCTGTGACAATCTCAAATGGACTCATGCCGGTAGACCTATTCACCGAATCATTGTATGCAAACTCAGCCATAGGTAAAATGAGATCCCAATCCCCAATGCGGTCCTTAACTAGACACCTCAAAAGATCTCCCAGACTCTTATTGACCACCTCGGTCTGACCATCTATCTGGGGATGATATGCAGTGGAAAACTTGAGGTGAGTACCCATCATATGCCATAGTGTCTTCCAAAAGTAGGAAGTGAATCTAACATCACGGTCAGACACTATAGTGCGAGGCAACCCGAACTTGCACACCACATGAGTAAGGAATAGGTGGGCTACCCTAGAAGCATCCGACGTCTTAGAGCAAGGAATAAAGAGGGCCATCTTCGAGAAACGGTCAACCACCACATAGACCGAATCATGCTTCCTGGAGGTACGTGGCAATCCCAAAACAAAGTCCATGCTAACATCCTGCCACGGGGCATCAGGCACGGGGAGAGGCGTATAAAGGCCCGAGCTTTGCTTCTTCATCTTGGCCGTAGCACATGTACGGCACTGAGCCACGATGTTAGCAACATCGCGCTTCAAGCTCGGCCAATAAAATCGATGCTCCACTGCCTCAATAGTCTTGTTCCGACCAAAGTGACCGGCTAGACCTCCCGCATGTAGTTCTCACACTAAGAAATCTCGAACCGAAGTTTGGGGAACACATAGCCTGCTACCTCGAAAGAGGTAACCCTCCTGAAGCACATACTCATAAAGGTCTCTCGAGGGTCCGGCCTGGAGGGTGGTAAAAATCTGACCGAAGTCAGGACAATCAACATAGGCCTCCTTCATCTTCTCTAACCCTATGACCTCGGCACTCATGGTGGTAAGCAAACATGCTCGCCGACTCAAGGCATCAGCCACCTTATTCTCCACTCCAGCCTTATGTTTTAGCACAAAGGTGAACTGCTGGAGATACTCGACCTAACGACTATGACACGAGTTAAGCTTCTTTTGCGAATGGAGGTACCTCAATGCCTCGTGATCAGAGTATAGGACAAACTCCTGATGTAAAAGATAGTGCCTCCAATGCCTAAGAGCCTGAACAACTGCGTAGAATTCTTTATCATATGTGGAATATCGCAGTTTCGCGTCATTCAGCTTCTCGCTGAAATATGTGATCGGGTGTGACTCCTGACTCAAAACTCCTCCAATCCCAACACCCGACGCATCACAAGAGACCTCAAACACCTTCGAGAAATCAGGTAATCGAAGGATAGGTGTCTAGGTCATGCGCTCCTTGATGTCCTTGAAGGCGGTGGATGCGGCCTTCGTCCATACAAATGTGCCCTTCCGGATGCAATCCGTGATCGGGGCGGTGACGGAGCTAAATCTGCGGATAAAGCGACGATAGAACGTCGCAAGACCATGAAAGCTGCGGACATCATGAACGGTACGGGGTTCCGGCCACTCAACAATGGCCTGGACCTTCTCCGGATCGACGGAGACCCCAGTACTAGACACAATGAAACCCAAGAAGGTAAGCTGAGGTGTCATGAAGGCACACTTCTGTGGGTTCGCAAACAACTGGTCTCGCCGAACAAGCAGACAGACCTACCGAAGGTGGTCTAAGTGGTCCCCTGTGGTGCGGCTATAGATAAGGATATCATCAAAATACACCACTACAAAGACTCCAATGAGAGGTTGAAGGACCTGAGTCATGAGCCGCATGAAAGTGCTAGGGGCATTGGTCAACCCAAAAGGCATGACCAACCACTCATATAGACCGTCCTTGGTCTTAAATGCGGTCTTCCACTCATCACCTGGCCTAATCCTCACCTGATGGTAGCCACTCTTAAGATCGATCTTCGAAAAGATAGTGGCACCTGCCATCATGTCTAGCATGTCATCCAGGCGGGGAATAGGGAACATGTACTTCACGGTGATCTTGTTGATGGCATGACTATCAATACACATTCTCCACGTGTCATCCTTCTTCGGGGCGAGTAATGCGGGCACAGCACATGGACTCATGCTTTCCCGAACAGACCCTCTCTGCACTAACTCATCGACCTGCCGTTTAAGCTCGGCATGCTCCATGGGACTCATGCGATAATGAGGAAGGTTGGGCAAAGAAGAGCCCGGAACAAGGTCGATGGCATGCTGAATATCCCGCATTGGTGGGAGTCCCTCGGGAAGCTCATCGGGAAAGACATCAGCATACTCCTGCAGAATGGGAACAACCTCGGGTGGGAGTTCACCCTCGGAGTCCCGCTCCACCTCTCAGACCGTAATGGCAAACACCGGACAGTCCTGACTAAGCTCCTGCTCTATTTCCCGGGAGCTAATCATCATCAATCTCCTCGTCGAGGGCTCTCCTGGGCCAGAGGTAACGGTCATAGTCCGAGCTGGGGATGGGGTACTGGGCCCGGGTATGGAAGGCTTTGGAGTACTAGGGTTAGTAGGACCCCTGACTGATGGGCTCCTGGGCCGAACGGGGTGGAGGGTGACCCGCTGGCCATCGTGCTCGAAGGTACAGGTGTTCGACCGACCATGGAGTGTGGCATCTCGGTCGAATAACCACGGCCTACCAAGAATGATACTTCCCACTTCCATGGGGAGAACATCACACCAGATCTCGTCACCGTAGGAGTGGAGCTGCAGCGGGACCAAGCACCGCAGCCTGACCGAAATGGAAGTGGTATCCACCCATGATACCTGATAGGGGCAAGGGTGGTCTACGGGTGTGAGACCAAGACGAGCGACAGCGTTCGTGGAGATTGCATTGATACAACTCCCGCTATCGATGACCACCTTGCAAATTTGTTTTCCCAGCCGACAGAATACCTGAAGGATAGTGGTCCGACGCCAGTCATCACTGGCCTGTGGCTGGGTGAGGATACATCTGACGACCCCCACGTGGGTATTGTCCGACTGCTGGACATCCTGGGCCTCACCTCCCATCTCATAGTACTCGTCAGCTAACTCTTCATCTGCCTCATAGCTGACTAACTCGAGGCCCGTAGGGGTGGTATCCTTGGCCTGTGTGTCCCCAATGTGAAGAGATGGGCGGGTGGGACACTGGTTGGCGAAATGGCCAAACCCATTGCAGCGATAACACTGCTGCCGTGATCCACTAGGCTCCCCAATCATAGGTCCTTTACCTTTATCCTCCCGACGGATAGGAGGCGTAGGTAACAAAGGACGTGCAGGAGGTGCGGGTGCCGGTGGACGGGCTATAGGTGGGGCTGTAAGATGCTGGGGACGAGGAAGGTCCCTCGGGGGTGGAGGATGAGGCCTAGGAGCAAACGGCTCAGGACGAGCGGGCTCCTAAGGTCGAGCCATGGGGGCCCTCGGATACGTGCCAGAAGAACCACGGGGCTCGACACTACGAAGGGGAAAAGAGCCCAACCGGTGGGGTGACTCAAACTCGGCCTCGAACTGCTCCAATTCGAGAGCAATCTGATACGCCTGCTCCAAAGTGGTCACGTTGCGGCGAAAGATTTCATATTGATAATTGGGCCGCAGACCTCTCCGAAAGCGGGATATCGTCATGGTGCTCTCTTCCGTGACCCCGCACTGCAAGTAATACTCATCGAACTCGGCGGTGTACTCGGTCACGGATCGGTTCCCTTGGGAGATGCTTTGCCACTTGTCTATGAGACGTTGGCGATATGAGGCGGGAAGGTACTTCTCCCTCAACTTGGTTTTCATATCATCCCAAGTACCGATCTGGGGTTGACGTCGCTGGTTGAGCAGGCTCTCCACATTGATCCAATAAGTTTGGGCTTGCCCTTGCAACTTCATCTTTGCGTATCGGACTCTTCGGTGGTCCGTCATCTCAAACCACTCGAAGTACCGGTCCATGCCGGCCTCCCAGTCTAAATACACCCTAGGGTCCAAGGACCCGCTAAAAGTGGGAGGATCCGCACGCACACCCCTAAGAATGCGGTCGTCATCCTCGTCATCATGATTCCGTCGTTGATGACGACGACCGTTACCCCCTTGATCATTATCAGATGCATAATCATCCACCACATGCACCTGTTGAACCCCAACATTCTCTGCCTGAGCCCTTGGCACAGCAGGCTGCTGAACCGGCTCCTGTTGGCCATTCGTCGGCGCGGGTTGTGCCGCTACTAGGCCCCTCTCTAGGACGGCAATCCTCCCAACAAGGTCTTGAATGGACTGCTCCAAAACCCCGGCCTGATCCTCGAGGACCTTCATCCGCCCTTCTAGACGCGTCCCTATGCCATCCATACGCGTACTAAGACCATCCATACGCGTGTCTAAACGATCCATGATGGCCCGGAACATCTCGACTGTGGAAGACTCATCGGAACTACGGGCTCGGGACTCCGCCATAGGTGGTGGTGGCGAGTACTAGGTACCTCGATGGGTGGGCATGCAACTGACACAAGACCTAGAAGACACTGACTAATGCAAACACACACTAAATGATGCACTTAGACCTAAACCAATATCCGATACGGGGCGGAGTTAATCGATCCGAAGATCACTCCCGTAAGTGTGCAACCTCCCGGTAAGCGTAGCCTAACGTTCGGACAACACCTTTTAAGATACCGAATAAAGGGTGCAAATGCAATTTAAAACACACTTTTTTTTTATTTTAAAAATAATGATGGTCCTAGACTCGACTTAGACCATGATGCATGCAAGACTTATGCAATGACTACCCTAGACTCGACTTGCTCTGATACCAAACTGATGCGGGACGGACACGGGAGACGACACTATTAGGTGCCACCCTCGGACTCTAGATGAAGACGCGACCAGCAGCACACACCAGGGAGACACTAAGCCCGACACTACGAGCTCCTAGTGGCAAAACGTCGCTAACAGAAGTGGAAGCTCACTCGTCGTCCCACGCGAGGGGAAGCGCGGACCGTGCGCGGTTAAGGAACCGGCGGAGGTCAAGGGTAGTCCGACTCAAATTCCGGACTCGGATCGAGTCACGGGACGGGTCACACTCACTCTCACAGCGGTGACATGGACACACGGGCTAGTACCTACGCTCTCGGCAGCGGCAAAAGACCGTATACTAGCTAAGCAAATGAACGCCAAGAGGTTCAGACCATTACCTCCACGCACCCGGCGTGGCGAAGACAACCCCGGCCGAATCACGGACTCCCGGTTAAACAATATCACAGCAATACAAAGATTTGACCCACTCCACGCAGGGAGGTAAAAGGTCACATGTGGAGCCCGGGAATCACGCAACTCGGGTTGACGGGCAGCATCTTGATGTCGTCCGGCGGTGCCGAACTCCGCGTTTTCGTGCTTTCCGAACGGCGGGTTCTGCGGGCCCACGGGGCCCACGGATGGCACTGTCCTCCGGATCTGCGGGGGTGGGACCCACTATGATGGGGACCCCTGGTGGCACGCCTCCATGGACGGCGGTCGGCCGGGAACACCGATCGGGGGTCGATCGGTCCCGATTCTCAAGCTTTGAAGTTGCTGCCCACGGATTTTTAGTTGCTGTTTTCAGGCGCGCACTCCGGCGAAAACGGCCGCTGCGATCAATCCCGACATCGGATCGGGACGCATGAGCTATCGTGGGAAAGCTCTCTCCAAATGCTTCAATTTAGATCCAGAGAGATCTGCTGGATCTGGTCGGATCAGAACTTTAATGAATTTACAAGCCCCTGTTGTACAGTAACCGAAATCTCAGATCTGTAGGGTACTTGTCTGAGAACCATCATTGACCACCTAGTAAACCTCCGATTCAGCTCTTGAGCTCTTCTTCAAAGTTGTAGGGTATCAAACCACGGAACTGGGAATATTTTGGGAATTTGATTGGGAGGTGGTGGTGATTTACTATGATTTTTGGGGTGACTGGTGGTCGGATCTGGGAACAGGGGGACAGAACTGTAGAGGGGACTAAGAACAATTTTTAGAAAATATGAGATGGATGAACGAAACATTAAGAAAAATTGTGGATGAAGGGGTGGATGGGTGGAACCTCCAGTAAAATTGGGCGAACTAGAAGAAATCAAAAAGTGGACCTAAGACATAAAACTCAGGGCGGGGATGAATCTGCACAGAACTCTGGCAGAACTGAAATGGAAGAGTGGATGAAAATCAAAAATTATGAAACGAGATCTGAATGGCAAACCAAAATTTTTGGGGTGTCCTTGACACCGATGGAACATCCACTAAAATCCCCAGATCTATCTGAGCTCGGGGCTGAGACAGGAAATTCGTGGAAGCTTCTGTGGTACTGCGCGGGTAGAACTCCGTTGATGGCGATGGCGGTGCGGTGGCGGCTCGTGGCAGCGGTGGCGATCGTCGGAACCGATACACGAGGCGTCACACCTCAGAATGGAAGCCTTCACAGCTTAAAGGGGGAGAGGGAGGAGAGAGGAGGGGGGCGCACCAGCCCTTGCTCTTGAATTAGTTTGAATCAAATGGCATTAATTCATGAAAATAGGAAAATCCAAGCATATATAGGTCACCCATCTAATCCATCCTCCACCGTTGGATCTAGGGGTTAGGGATGGATGGCTAGGATGAAGTTTGATCAAAACACAACAAAAATAATAAACAAATGGGGAGGGGGGCGCACCTTGACCAAGGGGGGGACATGGTAGGTGGGTTTGGTTGGAATTGTTGACCATTTTGGTCCCTTGTCCCCCATGTGGACAATTGACTAGTCAAGGCTTCTAGATGTCCACCTTGGATGTTGACCAACCCCACAAGGCTGATATGGACCAATGGGAGGGGGCCTGGGGGTCCCATGGGGCCCAGGGGTCCCATTTTAGAAATAAGCCCCTCGTACACTCATAATTGCAAACCGTATAAAATGAAATAAACACACCTTACACACAAATAAAGTCTAATTAAATATGAAAAATGGGGAGGCTCAAGGCGGAGTCTCTAGGCTATCTTCGAGCCAGATGGACGCTGAGGTGGCTTGAGTCGTGCTCCGTGTGCGGTACCGGTGGCTCGGCGTGTCGCGCCGCTCAACTGCTCGGGTGTCCGCACCACTCTTTGATGATCGTCTGCTTCTCTAGGGCGTGCTTTCTTCTACATTGCTGGACAGGTTTCGCCTGTTGTGTGGTGGTGGCAGATCTAGAGGGGAGGGGTGAATATATCAGCCCCCTTTTTACAAATTAAAGCACAACGGAATGAAATGTAGGCTAACACCCAGGAAGATCCACAAGATAGGAGTCAAAGAGAGATAGGAAGATGACCTATGCAAGCATCTATCGCAAAACAAGCTCACAGACAACCACACAAGACAATGAGTTTTAAGGTGGTTCAGACTCAACCCCAGAGTCCTACGTCCACCCCTCACTCAACCAAGTGAGGCTTCACTAGTGCAATTACACTAAACACATGCTGACACATAGCTTACGGGCTCACATAGCCAAGCTGACACATAGCTTATGGGCCCAACCAGCCAAACCACAGACCAGACTTCCTTCTGACTGTCTTCCTACAACTCCCTGTAGGGACCGAACAAAGTAACAAGAGAAATGTTCAAAGACAAGAAAAAATGATGTAAAAGAAAACCCAGACAGGATGTATGACACTAGAGGATGGTAACACAAGGCCATGTCTAGAATCTGGATGGCGATCTTCGCTTCTTCCAGATGGAGTGTTTCCTAGAAGGAGCAGGTTCTCCTTCATAGGAGAAGGAAGCTTCTTCTCCCTTTCCTCGCAGGATGAAGAAAGGAGATGAAGACGTCTGTCTTCAGGTGCTCCTCGGTTGCAGCGAGGGCCTCCGCAGCTAGCTTGATTCCACAAGGCTTCTTCTTCCTGCTGCAGACTTTCCACTAGCTTACTACTAGCTTTCTGCTCCGTGCTCCTCTTATATAAGCTCAGCCTCATTCTCTTGTGCACTTGGTGCCCAGCGTTCTCCCAAGCTTTTCTTACCATCTTTGGACAAGTCCACCTTTTTCTTTGAACTTGCTGCACGATCTTCTTTTGCTGAGTATGTCTCCCAGCTGATATGCCTTTGGGGTAGACATTCTTTTCTTCTTGTCTGCAACTTACAAGGTTGGTAGCTCCTGATTTGGTAAGATGAAATCTGGGCCATCTATCTTCATCAGAGAGGACCAGATGCTAGACCACGGTGACCTCTGATTGGTTCAGAAGTGATAAGGTGTAGTGAGTTCTCATTGACTGCCCAGACTACTTTGATCGGTACACTACAGTTTCCATTAGCTGCCCAGCATATCTTCATTCGGTACAATACTATCTCCTTAAGGTTTGACCCATTTTAGGATGGAGACCCTCTTTAGGAGATTTGCCATTGGTCCAACTGGAAAGTAAGAATCTTTACTGACAACTAATCTTCTAGTACTTTGAATAGTCGAAGGATGTCCCTTTCAATGATTTGGAGTAGGACTTAAGGGCCTAAATCCATTTTTAGTTTAGGTAAGGAAGGGGCAAACCTTACAGCTATCGAGCATAAATGTGCACAGACTTTCTGGGCAGAATTCCAGATGTGCGCCGACTTCAATGTGCGTTGAAAGTAATTGTTCACCGACTTCCTGAGCCGAGTGGCATATGTGCACAGACTTTAGTTTTCGTTGAAGGAAAACATGCAAAGACCTTCTTGGCAGTATTACAAATGTGCACCGACTTCATTTCAGCATTAGCATAGACTTGAAATGTGCACAAACCTTGCAGTTCAATATGTGCATGGACTTTGCTATGTTGAAAGTAAAATGTGCACCGACTTTGCTTCGTTGAAAGTAGAATGTGCACAGACCTTGTATCTTGCTCGGACCTTGTAACATGCTCGGACCTTGAAAGTTGCTCAGACCTTGTAGCTTGGAGAGCAAATGTGCACAGACTTGCATCTGCGTTGAAGGAAAACATGCATGGACCTTATAGTGCTAAAAGCAACACATGCACAGACCTTGTAGTGCTGACAGCAAAATATGCACAGACCCTATGTGTGTTGAAGGTAAATGTGCACCGACCTTCTATGCGTTGAAAGGTAAATGTGCACAGACCTTATAGCATAGAAAGCAAAACCTGCACAGACCCTTCTTGGCAGAATTGCAAATGTGCACAGACCTTCACTTGTGCTTGTTTGTATTATAAGAGAATGTGCACTGACCTTATTTGCAGTATAAGAGAATGTGCACTGACCTTATTTGCCAAAAGCCAAAAGGTGCACTGACCTTCTAACGCATGAGGGGCTACGTGCACCGACCTTGAATTGCTTGAAAGCAAAACTAGCATCGACCTTCATTATTGTTCCTGGTCAAGGTGGCATCGACTTTGGAAAGTAGCATCGACCTTTAGTTGCTATTGAGCGAACTAGCATCGACCATAGATGCTTGAAAGCATAGCTAGCATCGACCTCAGTTCAACTAGCACAGACCTTATATGCAAAACATGCTATACTAGCATCGACCTCATCGAGCTAGCATCGACCTTATGCAAGAACTAGCATTGACTACATCAAGCTAGCTTTGACCTTATGCAAGAACTAGCATCGACTTCAGTTGCTGTGCTGCCGGAGTAACATCGACCTCAGTTTCTGGAAGGCCGAAGTAGCATCGACCTTACTTCATCTCTGACTAAGGTAGCATCGACCTTAGTGCCTCAAACAGAGATATGCATTGACCAAATCTGTCAACAAGCGGACTTCCAGTTTGATCAGTAGTGTTGACCTTCATTCACTAGCGTTGACCAACGTTAACTTTTCAGGAAATATTTCCACTTCTTCATGGGCCAATCAACACATTAGAAATGCCATTAGCAACAGTATTATCAACCATATGTATGACTCATAGTTCAAGCATCATTAAAACATATTTAGAGATTTAAACCATAGCCACAGGAGCACAACATCACCGACGGGTCAAGGTTGAGCTTGTGTACCACCATCTCCCCAGGGATCTCGGGAAGATGCTCATCAGACCATGCAAAGACTTGAATATACTCCGAAAGAAAATCTATGTATTATTTTTCTACATCAGGTGGTAAATCAGCTCCAATTTTTACTCCTAGGGCCGGGTCGTCTTTGAGGAAGACCGTCAACAATTCGCCACCAGGCTCAGATGTTATTGGTTCATCCTCGACTCCCTCGCCCTTTTTCTTTTTTTCCTCTGGCCTTATGGCTTCGACCGAGATTATGTAGCACCTTCTAGCTATTGCCTGGTTACCTCTGACTTCCCTGATACCGCATTTGGTGGGAAACTTCATTTTTTGGTGATAGGTGGAGGGCACTGCCTTTGTCCGGCTGAGGATACCTCGGCCGAAGATGGCATTATAGGCTGACATCCCCTTGATCACAATGAAGTCAACCATAACAATGACAGTCTTGGGAGGGGAGCCAATGGTGACCGGCAGGATTAGGGCTCCCTCGGGATAGGTTGCATGGCCATTGAACCCACAAAGGGGGGTTCGAATTGGGCGGAGCTTGGATGGGTTTTCACCCATCTTAAGGAAGCATTCGTACGAGAGTACATCAGGGGCACTACCATTGTCAACCAATATCCTATCTACGTTACAATGGTTTTTAGTAGCTGATACTAGAAGAGCGTCATCGTGTGGGGTAGATAACCCTTCCAGGTCTTGGTCAGAGAATACCAGGGCCTGCTGCTTGCTCACCGGCGGGGCTTTGGGGGGCTCGGAGGCCCTGCTCGCCCGTTCAGCGTGGCGCTTCCTTCCTCGGCTACTATCTCCTCCTGATGCCATGCCGCCAGAAATAACATTGATATGGACCCCGCGGGGGTGAATGTCAATTTCTTCTGGAATACCACGGCCCTCCCTCTAGCACTCGGACACGTACCGAGATAAGTCTCCCTGGAAAATGAGACGCTCGATCTCATCCTTGAGCTGGTAACAATCTCGGGTATGGTGCCCGTGGTCATCTTGGAACTGGCAATGTTTGCAGCAGTTACGGTGCTTGGCATTCATAGGCTTGGGTTGGCAGAGAAGGCCCGAGCCCTTGATGTCTTCGTATATCTCATAGACGGGGACGGATAGAGGAGTGTACCACTCGTATTTCCGAGGGGGCTCCCTTCGGTCTCCATTTTGATTCCACCGTTTTCCTTGGCCCGAGCCTTGCTCGGATGGTCGCTTCTTATCCCCCTCCCGACCCGTGCCCGTTGGGCCGCGGAAAGCGTTGAGGACTTCCTCGCACTCTGCGTGGTGCAGGGCTAGGGTCACTAGATCGGCGAGGGAGGTGGGGGGGGTGGAGGACCAGTTCTCGCCGGAGGTTCTCATCGCGGGTGCCTCCGGTTAGCACGGTGATGGCTGAGGTGACGTCCAAGTGAGGGATACACAGGGCCTCCGATTTGAATCAGTTTATATAAGCCCAAAGCCTTTCCCCTTGTGCCTGCTTTAGTGCCAACAACCCCACTACTGACCTTGGAGGGCCGCTGCCGATGAAGCTTTCCTTGAATACTTGCCCGAATTGTCTAAAGTCGTGAATGCTGCTGGGGCGAGTGCTCGGAACCAGGCTTGAGCGCCCTAGACCAAGGTGGTCACAAACGCTCGGCACTTGATAGCGTCAAAGACCCCGTGCAAGGTCATCAGGGTGTCGAAGCTGTCATAGTGGTCAGTCGGGTCTCCCTGGCTGTCGTATGACTTGAAGGTTGGCAGTGAGAGTCTAGGGGAGATCTCGGCCTTCAAGATTTGATCGAAGAACGGAGATTGCTCCTCATCCTCCTTAGTAGAAGTCTTCTGCAAGGCGCGGAGGGCGCGCTCTTGTTCCGTGAAGCGTCGCTTGAAGTACCGCAACTGGAGGGATAACTCCGGTTGTCGCTGAACCGAGGGGCTATGGGGGCGCCCCTGCAGGCTGCCGCGCCATCCCTCGGGGGCATCAGTTTCCAGGAATTGTCGGTGCATCCTGATTCTTTCTCTCCTCGGGGTGGAGGAGGCTTCTTGCTCTGGAGGGGGGGCGTGTGGAGGTTCTCCCGACCTGTTGCGTATAAGCCACCTCCCCCGGAGGGTGAAGCGGCCTCCGACTGTTTGTTGGGAAGCTTCTCCACAGGGGGGGGAGCTTTCCTGTAGGAGTCGTGACTTTTTCTCCCTAGCTGCCTGGGTCCTCATTAATTCTACGAGGATGTCCAGTTTTGCGTTGAGGGTTTGGAGAGCGTCAGAACTCCCGTTGGGGGGTTGCACCTCCGTGGGCAGTGGAGGCCGCTCATCGGCTTGATTGTTGTCGTCAGAGGGGAGGTTTTCTATGGGGTGGGAAGGCACATGTTCTCCGTCTACCACCACGGTCTTTCCCTTGCCGCCGGTGATCTTCCTACCAGAATTTCTTCACGCCATGATGGCTCTTTGCTCGATTCCCACAGAAAGTGCCAGATGAAGAGGCGTAATCTCGCGCTGATCCTGAGCTGTGAGGTCCTGGGAGAATCTTTGATCACGGTCACCACGTCTGTATGAACTGCATGGCAAGAAATAGATCAGAGGTGCCCAGGGAGGAGTCCCTGGGAAAAACCCTCCGATGCTTAAGTCAGCAAATGTGATAGAGCACGGATGCGAAAAGGGGTGGTAGGAGAAAGAGAGGGCGCAAGATTATTCTCCACCAAGAGTTGTGGTGGTTTTCTCTCAGGATGATTGCTTACCTTCTCGGAGGGTCTCCCTGGGGTTTATATAGCAGTCCGTTTAACGTAAGAGTCCAGGGAGCTGAGGGGATTTCGGGGAGGTTACGTCCTTGTAGTGGGCTCTTTATGGCATAAGGACTCTTGCTCTCCCTTATCCCTTGGAGTTACATGCTCCTGCTGGATGCGTAACAGATGCTTGGATAAGCTTCCGACAGTCGGTCCGAGCCTGGGGCGCTCGCTCGGGGTTTTATGCTGAGTGATAAGTGTGTAGCTCGGGTAGGCCGTGTTGGCTCCCCGCAGGGGATCTCTCGACCGATCTGTCGCTCGGACTTCCAGACTTGAGGGTCGCCTAGGAAGTGCTGCTCCGAGTGAGTTTTGGGCTTGAAGTAAGTGGGCCCGAAATGGGGCTGTCACTTTGGGAGCTGGGCCTAGTTTGGTCGAATTAGACCTAATTAGGCCGTTCTCTTGGGCGGTAGATTTTCCCTCTCTCCAGCATGCATTTGCATTCTTTCTTTGCCGGGTTCCCAAACACATACCTTCCTCGTCTCTTGGCACCCCCGGATTATTCTCGCTCACTAGGGCATCACATCCCTACTCATTCTCCCCGATTTTTTGAACCTCCGGAGTTATCTCTTTCCCTAAGGCATTGCGTCCCTTCCCATGTCATTCCTCCGGAACCTTAGGATTCTCCATCTCATTCCTTACCCCTTTTCCCAGGGCATCGTGTCCCTGCTCATCCCATTCCTCTAGAACCTTCGGATCTTCCCCATTCTATCTCTCATAATTCACCTCCATCACCGAAATTTTCAGATTCCTCACTCTTCCTCGGGCATTGCACCCCTCCATATCTTACCCCTCCGAAACCTCCAGATTCACTATTTCATTCTTCTCCTCTTTTTCTTGGGCATTGTGCCCCTTCCCCTCTTTTCTCTCCTTCACCTCCGGACTTTAACTCCTTCCTCCGATTTGTCTTCTTGCTCCTCCAGGACATCGCATCCTTTGTTCTCTTCTTCCTCTTAACTTATCTTTTTCCATACCTCCACCCGGGGCATCGCGTCCCTCAGTACTTTCTCCCTCTGGAACCTCCGGATGATTCTTGTTCCCATCATGATTCTCCTCCTTTGCCTCCGGAACCTCCGGATCCATCTTTTTCTATCTACCAGTTTCTTCTTCTAATTCCATCTAATCCCAGGTCTGACCTGACTTCTTCCACCTCCACTACTTTGGGCTTCTGCCCGTTCTCCCACTATTTTCAAGGCTTTAGTCCTGACTCCACTTCTTGATTTTCCTCTCCTTCTATAGACCATTCATGTTATCAAGGTCACTACGCCTTAGTGAGGGAGTTCTAGCCCTCACCTCATTTCCTTTTCTCTTTATTCGTCTGAGTCTGGTCTACACACCGCTCCTTCTTGTTAAGCCACTTTCAAACATTGCTATCCTTTCTTATCTGTCATGAGGACACAAATCCCATGCTTATAAGCATCGCCTTCGGCAGCTGCTTCTTCTACAAGGTTACAAGGTAACGTATGTGCATAAGTGTGGATTTTTATGCATTTTCATCACCTTATTCATGCACAATTTTTCAAAATAAAGTGCTTCTTAACGTAATCAAGAGTGGTTGTTCTAGGCCATTATGCTAGGTCTTTTATTAAAGTCAATTTCAAAAGAGTTTTTAGGCTTGCTATGCAGCACTTTGGCTATAAGAACCCTACGTTGGGAGTTCGGCCTTCTCTCCCCGCTCGTTAAGGCAACCCTTAGCTGGGCACCGCACATACTTCACAGCATCCTTAGCCGTCTCCCTTGGTAAAACACCATTGCTATTTGGGCCATGCTCGAGGGCACGAAGTTTTTTTTCTTTTCCTACTCGGCTGAAATATGAGGATAGAGATATTTTGGACAAAACAACCAACCTAAGCACACCCCGACAAGAGGAAGTCTCAAATAGGGGCAGTCTATTATGACCTTATTCTCAAAATTTCAAGCTCAATTGCAATATTTGTCAAGTCTAAAGGACACTAAAAGAAAAATGATGTTCAAATGAAAAATATATATGAAATCAAAAGAAAATTTGATGAATTTGGCATGGCAAGAGGGCAGTACAGTTTCCTCGCGGGACGTTATGAGCCCGGTCATATGCGTACCTAAAAGAGAATTTAAGGTTCGATGATATGACACAAAGCCCCAGCGCAACAGATCGAATCTCCAAGGGTCGAGCTATGGACGGAAGTCAAAACCTGATATATTCTTAACTTATATCAAGCTTATCCCCAATTTTTCTTCTCTTCTCCCTCTAAGACCGAGTGTTTCTTGGGTATGGCCTTGGTAGGGGCACCGTTAACCGAGGGTAGCTGGTTATAGGGTGCCACCCTTAATGCACGCCTTGGTTTGGGCTGTTCTTGGCGAAAGGGGAAGGAACAAGGACCCCTAGCCAGTGGTTTAAACATGCTTTGATACTGCATCAGCAATGTCTAACCTAACATTCTAAAAAAATGAATATTTCCAAAATTTCAAAAAAGGTCAAATATTTTTCAAAATCAAAAAAATTCAAATATCTTCAAAATCCACATAAAAATTTGGATATTTTTTAAAACCCATAAAAATTTACATATTTCAAAACAAAATCTAAAAAAAATAAAATAAAAAATGCATGGTACTTTCTGATGGTGTTTTCTTACAGGGGCCACTTTTTACAAGGACCAAGAACACGGGATGAGTCCACTTTTCATCTACATCATTGTTGATTCTTCCCTATGATCACTATCTTCATGATCTGCCGCTCTAGGCACTTTCGATTATCATCTCTCCCTCTTTCTAAAAGCAATTCATGCCAATCTAATTATCTCTACCGCTCTGGGAACTCTTGATTATCATCTCCCATATCTTTTCATGTTGTTCATATTAGTCTGGATTATCCCTATCGCTCTGGACATCATTTTGATCATTCAACTCCAAGTCTTATAATTGATCAAGTTGTCATCCCATGACAAATGACAAATAATGATGTTTTGCATGTTTCATGTTTCAATGTTATCCTTGGTATGATATTGAATGCTATGCTTCAACCCATGCTATTCATGCTTTCCTACACATGCTTTACCTTCTTATACTATTGACATTTTGAAACATGTTGTGATTTGAATGCCTTGGTACATGCTATGCTTAATGCCTTACTCATTATTTGTTATACTTCATATATCTTGGCGAGTCAATTTTGAGCGCAGGAAGAAGCTTTTGGTCCCACCGTTTGGACATCGTCACTTAGGTCCCACGGTGCATGCATTGCATTCCTAAGTTCCCTCATGCTCATTGCTATCACCATTTTCTCCCTGTATGCATTCCAACTATATGTTATCTACACTATTAGATTATATCAATGACCTTATGACTTTGGTAAATCTGGAATTTGAGTTCCCCTTCATCAAAAATAATGATAATTCCAGAGGAATCTTAGTCGCACGGATAGGCCATTGAGCCATCCAAGACTGGGGATAATGGTTCCCTTTTATGAATTGGTGCGCGGATAAACATGCTTCGGCTTAGTATCAGCTTGCGAAATCAGTTTCTTGACTCAGTCTGGACAACTTAACAATATTATCCTTGATTATCTTCTATTTTAGTTTG
This sequence comes from Amorphophallus konjac, assembly GCA_022559845.1. NCBI lineage: Eukaryota > Viridiplantae > Streptophyta > Magnoliopsida > Alismatales > Araceae > Amorphophallus > Amorphophallus konjac. The sequence continues at coordinate 144,473,118 of CM040120.1, forward strand.
TTTTAATTTTTCCTTTAAATCCAGCATGCATTCATGTAGGACTTTGAATTAACTTTGGAAAAACCATTCTTATAACTCAATTTTGAGAGTCAATTGATCAATAATTTCTAAGATAACAGATATTCAATGCCGAATTGTGACCTCAGTTTGCCTTGCTGCCATTTTGGGCTGCTTCCTTGAAAACTCTTTTGTTTGGATTTTTATCCTCTTATTTCAATTCCTTTTCCTTAGATCCACCTTGGTTGTAGAATGTCCACACTGGCTGATAATCGCTCTCCAATGGTGAAACCTACAGGTTTGTGACCTGGGGTACTTCCACCGCGCTGGAAGTTGATCGTCCTCTTTTATCCCCTTCGTGCCCGTGTGCACACTCCTACTTTATCCAAACAATTGTTGCTTTCATTGAATCTCCCCAAGATTACTTCATCTCGAACTTTTGATTCAATTCTTATCAGGTGATATTGATTACGTGTCTCATCGCACCTTGGCATCTACCTTTTCAGTTCATTCCACTTCGTGTCACTCTCTTGCAAAGCAGACACCAAGGCGGGGCAGCTGTAGACATGCTAAAATTGACATCATTAGGAGCATATCTCCTATCGCATTGCGATGCCCCGATTTGACCCTCAAATTGACTTATTTGAGTGTTTTTCCCCATTTTCTTGAAAAGTCAACATTTCCATATTTTTCCTATTTTTCTGGATTTTTCCTGGGCTTTTCTCCAATTTTTCGGAACTCTTCTGAATTAGCGACAACCCCTTGGTCGCCAATTCTTTTCTGAAAGAATAAGCGCCTCTTTGAATTGTCGCCATTTCTTCTGAGTCGATGCATGAAACCGGGGTTGTCAATCTTTTAAACGTCGCGTCCAATTAACTGGACGCACTCTTATTTTCCCTATTTTTGGCCTGAAATAAATCATTAACGCGTCCGTCTATCTGGAAGGGCACGTTTTACTTGACGCGTCGTGATATCTAGACGCGACTTTGATTATCCATATTAGTTATATTTTTAAACGCGTCTTTAAAACTACGGCCGGCCCTTCGCCGCCAATAACTTTCCATCGTCGCCTTGAAGAATTAACTCCCTTCCAGATAGCCGCTTATTCTTTAATGGGCGTCCATCTTATTGACGTTAATTCCCATTTCATCTTTAAATAATTACCAAAAATTCACTAAATTCATGAACGTGTCTGCTTATCCGGACGCGACTTCCTTTTCCAATTTTTGGTAATTTCTTAATTTCCAAAATATTCAAGAAAGGGCGTCCGTTCACGCAGATGCCTATTCATGAACGCGTCCAGGACCCCAGACGCGTTCCTCCTTGCCTTATTTTGAGCATTTTACTTCGTTCAAAATTCGTATTAATTTCTAATTGGTGACTGGCGCATGGGCGCCATTTCTTTTCTAATTTTAGAAAGTCCTAATCCGTCTTAAAATGCCTCATAATTGGCGACACTTCGATCTGGCACTATTTTAAATGGCGACCACTGAGTGGTCACCCATTCTTCCAGAGTTCTGTACTCCGCAGAAGCTCCTTCTTTCTCTGTTTTGAGCACCCTTTTCACTTGGGAAAGGGTCCTAAGACTTTCCAAGGTTGAAGGGACACTTGGGTAATGTATATCTCCTTCCACATCCAATTAAAACTCGATTCCCTAATTTTCCTTGTATTAAACTCCGAATTTCAGCCCTATAAATAGGACCCCTCTCTCCCTTGTGTAAAAGGTTGCTCAATCAATCTAAGGGGAGGTGCTGCTGGTTTGAAGGCTCAAGGAGAAAGTCTCCCATGCATTAAAGCTACATCCTTGGAGTTCTTCTTCCTCCTTTGAAGATTTGAAGCCCCCCTTTCATGGAGAAAAACCAATAAGCCTATTTTCTCTCTTTATCCTTTTATTTTCATTTGATCGATTCATGTTCATGCATAATATTTTCTTTTATTTGTTTTCATCTCAACATTGAGATACTCCAATTGTGCAACACTTGCACCCTCCCTTTTGATCATATCATCATCTTTTCCTACCATTTGTATAGGGGTTTAAAGGCCAAACACCAACAAGGTGTGTTCTATTCCATGCTTTTCATGTTCATGTTCATATTATGGATTTGATGCTACACAGTTGATCTCTAATCAATATCTTTTCATGTTGGTTTGTTAATTTTGCAAGGGTAATCAAATAAGAAGAACTCTCTTCATCGGCCTGCCGATAGAAAGAGAAGGTGATACTCACAATCTCCCGTAATTCAAGGTATTTATTCGCGATCCCTCCTTTGTTTATTGTTATATTCTTTTGAGGTAACCCCACCAGCGATCACACTCCTTATAGCATCCACGCATGCTCTTTTGCTCTCTATTTCTTCCCCTTTTCCCATTCTTTTCGTTCTATATTATTAATCCTTATTTTCCTTAGTGGATTATTTCCATAATCTACAATGGTGAGAATTCCTCGGCTAGGATCATAGGCTCTAGGCTGAAGGTAGAGGGTCAACCCCAGTAAGATTGATGGAAAGCATCCCGCGGGATGAGTAGTTCGTAAAGCCAACGAGTGTTTATTTGATGACCCGGCTACATGATCAGGCTACGGATGGAAAGGGGTAGACTGCTAATATAAGATTTGCAAGCTCAGCTAGTGTGTCAGCTCGAGTGTTTCAGACTGGATTGGCACAGATCCTTTGATAGCGGGGAGGTTGTTGCATGACTGCTCTGAGTCGGCGTCTCCCCAGGGGACAGATGGCAGGTGGCAGCAGCCGTACGCCGAGTCATCAGCTACCTTTTGTATTGTTGCCTTCTACGGGGGTATCCGGCATGTTATAGCTCTTGCAAAGATAGGCTTACAGGGCTTGCTCCGTATGCTGGTCTCTTGACATGCCTGCCTCAGTAGTTGTGGTTGCGAGGTCTCTTCAGCTCCAAAACTGGTGTCTGGTGGCTTTAAGCTCCTATAGCTATGCGCCCTGCACTGCCTATACGGATTTCATTTGAATAAAAGACTGTAGGGCTTGCCCTCGTTGCATGGTGCTAAACTGTATGGAGTAGCTTCCCAGAGAAAGAGATATCCTAGTCTTCCACTGAATTCAGCAAAATAGGTTCTCTAACCGAGGAGCTTGGAATCTTTAGCAGCCCATCTTGTTGAGCGATTAACATTTGCAACAGGGTATACGGCCCCCGGCGGGACTTTGGTGTATCCCAAATAGATCCATCTCTTTCCTTTCCTTATGCCCCCGGGCCGAGGTGGATAGCAGGAGATTTCACTCTCCTTTTATGCCCCCAGGCTGGGGGTGGATAGCTGAAGAAGAATTGTTCAAAGCATTGCCTTTGCATTACATTGCTTGTTCGCTTCACGAACAGTTGTATAGACAAAGAGTAGCGGGGAGATTCGGCCATTGGCTCCACCATCCTCTCCCTTGTTGGATGCCCCCAAGCGGAGAATAGGGTCTAGCTGTGCCTCGTGGCACCTTAGAGCTTGATTGTAACTGAGCATCTTTTTCATTCTTGTCCCCATGTCAAGTGTGTGGTGGAATAGAATTTCTATTGACCCCAAGAAGAAGTATGCTGTTGTTAGGATAGATGCGATGGATTCAGAGGGGGGTGAATGAATCCCTCTCTAGAATTTTTTGACCAATTTAAAATTTAGATTCAGGACAACTTGATCAGGACTCCCTAAACTGATGCAAGAGTTACTTCAACTAGGCTTATGCATTGAAGCCGTGCCTACCATGCATCTGACGATGAAAAATCACACAATCAAACCACATGGAACACCAAGGATTTTAGGTGGTTCGGTCCTTCAGACCTACGTCCACCCCACACTCAACTGAGTGTGGCTTCACTACTGCCTAATAGCTTGCTGCTGATCCACAGCTTCGGGGATGAATCCCTACAACCACTGAGATTCACAGCTTGCTGTCTAGAGGAATCCTCCTCTGCAGCCGCTGAGGATTACAGCTTAACCTATCCAGAGGAATCCACCTCTGCCTGCTGAAGATTATAGCTTAACCTCCACTGACAAACAGCTTGAACAAAGATGAAAAGGAATACAATAATGATAAAAATCAACAACTAAAAGCTGGAAGTAAAGCTCAGAAAATATAGCTCGCTCTTGGAGCAATGTAGCTTGGATTTGATCCAGAAGCTATAGAACTTCTTCCTCTTTTATTCCACTTCTTATGCTCCTTTTTCTCTCACGCTCTACTCTTCTTCTATCTCTCCTCTTTCTACTTCGATCTCTTTTTCTTCGTTATCTCTTCTCTCTTATCTCCACTGCTATCTCACTCTATCTGCTTGCTTTCTCTCCTTTTTCCTGTTCTTACTCAGATATTCAAAAATCTTCTCTTCTAAATCTCATCATCAGTCCCTTTCTGTTCGCAGAAGAGGAGTCTTATATATCTTCAATCAGGGACCCACGAGCTCACCCACTAGGCGTGTGGAGGGAACATTCCCGCCAAATGATTTCAGCAAGCTTTCAGCCACTTGTCCAATTCTGAGCACTGTAGCTTTCCTCGTGGTAGTCCTTTGTCAGAGACGGTCTGCCTTGGATCACGTGCCCTCAATAAAGATATCGAGCAGTTGACCTGTTAACATGTTGAAGCATACGATAGTCATACAAATATGAATATTGCACAGACCTGCTAAGAAGATGTTTGACAGTCGATAAAGCACACATAGGCAGACTTAGTATGCACAGACTTAATGCATACAATGGCAGGTTCTACACAAGTCATCAGTGTGCACAAAGAAGTATGCACAAACTTATTATGGCTGTATGGCTAGGAGATGCACAGACTTCGTGTGTGCATAAGGCAGACAATGCAACGACCCTATATGCCAAACCTCAAGTTGCACAGATTTTGCATAGCGCAAAGACTAGAGTTGCATCGACTTAGTTGCACGAATGCACAGACTTTGATTTCGCTAGCACAGAATGTGCATAGACTTAATAAGGCAAAGGAAGAGTGTGTACAGACTTGGTCTGTGCAAGGTGCCAGGGATGCAGAGACCCAAAGCGTCATAAGCAAATCATGCATAGACGTTGCATGTGCAAGGAACAAAAAGATGCACTGACCTTAAGTATGGAATGAACATGAACTTCATCGACTTAGCATGAACGAAGAGAAAATATGCACCGATTATGAATGTAAACGACTAAGACATATACCGACGTTATCTGACAGATAACGTGGTATGCACAGACTTAACTAAAAGTTGCACCGACTTTATATACACGAGAGATAGAACACGCACCGACTTTCAATGCACAAACAGAATATGCACGGACTTCTTTTATGCTTGAGGTAACGCTGCACAGACTTTATCAACATATGCATGGACTTCGTATGCGACAGATGCAAGGTGCACAGACCTTGTAAGCTAAATGACGCAATAATGCACAGACTTAATCATATATGCAATGGTGAACTACAGGCATATTTATGCATTTCAATCTTACATGACTCATAGATTATCATTATCAAAACTAGGGTTCCAATAATCTCCCCCTTTTTGATGATGACAACTATACGTCATGTATGATTTATTTGCTAACATTCATAACAAAGATACCATACAAATTAAACCACGCATTCAACACAAGTATGCACTATGTATTAATTACATTTCTGTGTACAGTAAGAGAATACAAAGTAGTGTTTGAGTGAAAAATCTCATTCAGCAGAAAAATCTCATTCTGTCATTCAACCTTTTCTTTACATCAGAAAACTGAAAACTGTCCACCAGTAAGTTGTAAGCTGTAAGCTGTAAGCTTTCATTCACACACTCCACCACAATATTCTCCCCCTTTGTCATTATCAAAAAAATGGGGAACTGGAAGAGATCAGTAACCTCTGTAACTGCCCCTGTCTCTTGGATGTTGTGCACAGCTTGAACCAGGGGGTGAAATGCTATTCATCACAGAGGTGTGAAACTCTCTAATGGAGTTTGACAACTCATCTAGTCTGTGATGCACTTTGCTCCCCAGTCTGTCCACTAAGGAGGAGTTAGAATCTTGTTTTGTGAGAGTTTGTCTAATGTTCTCTGAGAGGTTCTGCAATTGAGACTGGACAACTTTAAACTTGTTAATGATTTCAGGCTGACTGGCTGTAATTTTGTTCAATGTAATCTTTATCTTTTCAAACTCTATCTTCAGATCAAAGGTGTGGTCGAGAATTTGAGCGAGCTTGCTGAATGATGAAAGTTGGGTATTTTGCAACTTGCTCACCATTTCACCAACTCTATTGCTTACTCCCATAAGAGATTCCAAAATCTCTCAAATTGCTGCATCAGATTTTTGTTTGTCTGACATGAACTTAATCCATTGAGCTTTCACAATATTTTCTAGATGTTGCATTCTGGCATTTACTCTGTTCAGGTGAAAGTTTGTGAAAAGAAACTGTGAATTCATCAATTCGTTCTGATTCATTACTATCTCAGTCAAATTAGACAGCATTTGTGCAATGTTAGGTTCAACATTGGTTCCAGGTGAACTAAATGTAGAGGCACTAGAGTCTGGAAATTCAGTGTGGTAAGCAGGTTACTGTTCAGGAGATGGAGGGGGTGGTATACCAAGACTAGTCACACCCCCGAAATGTGGACCATATCCAGGAGCTGGAGCAAAGGACATTCTTGGATACATTCTGTACTAAGGAGCAGGAGAAGTGGAATCAAAGAGGAAGAAGTTCTGTAGCTTCTGGATCAAATCCAAGCTACATTGCTCCAAGAGCGAGCTATATTTTTTGAGCTTTACTTCCAACTTTCAGTTGCTGATTTTTATCATTCTTGTATTCCTTTTCATCTTTGTTCAAGCTGTTTGTCAGCAGAGGTTAAGTTGTAATCCTCAGCGGGCAGTGGTGGATTCCTCTGGACAGGTTAAGCTGTAATCCTCAGCGGTTGTAGAGGACGATTCCTCTGGACAGCAAGCTGTGAAGCTCAGCAGTTGTAGGGATTCGTCCCCGAAGGTGTGGATCAATGGCAAGCTGTTAGGCAGCAGTGAAGCCACACTCAGTAGAGTGTGGGGTGGACGTAGGTCTAAAGGACCGAACCACCTCAAATCCTTGGTGTTCCTTGTGGTTTGATTGTGTGATTTTTCATCGTCAGATGCATGGTAGGCACGGCTTCAATGCATACGCCTAGTTTAAGTAACTCTTGCATTAGTTTAAGGAGTCCTGATCAAGTTGTCCTGAATCTAAATTTTAAATTGGTCAAAAAATTCTAGAGAAGGATTCATCCCCCCCCCCTTTTAATCCATCGCATCTATTCTAACAATTGGTATCAGAGCTGGTAGCGAAGGCGGACCGTATTTCCTTATGGCATTACAGAACCCCGCACTATCGTGTTGTGGGCGGACATGAGGGGCTTCGAACTTGGACCCCATAATCCATGCGGCGGGATGGACTGCCAATGCACCGATGCCCTACGTGGACCCATAATCCACGTGGAACAGCAAATCCCTAAGGGAGACGCTTGAAAATTGAATAATCTCCCCCCAGCGGCACCTGGGGGATTTGAACCCGCGACCTCGCTCTGATACCAGTTTACAGGATCATGCCCCAACCGTTACGCTAAAAGCTCGAGCTAGTAGCGAAGGCGGATCGTATTTTCTTATGGCATTGCAGAACCACACACTATTGTGCTGTGGGCGGACATTAGGGGTTTCGCACATGGACCCCATAATCCATGCGGCGGGATGGGCTACCAACCCACCGATGCCCCACGTGGACCCCATAATCCATGTGGAACAGTAAATCCCTAAGGGAGACACTGAAAAATCCAACAACTGTCGGGTATCTCCCGGGTGAACTGACCTTGTTTGATAGTTGTTTATTCAACTGTCCCCTCTCATGTGGAGTGACTTGTGAGAGGCTAGTGCAGGGTGGGAGTACACCTCCCTCAAAGGGCTGAGCATTCTTCCATGTGTGCTGGAGCATATAGAGTACCGACTAGGTCGTGCTGGGTCTTTTCATTTGGAAGGAGATTCTTCTCTGCATCTTCATCATTTTGCAGTTGGCCCTGATATGAGTCGACTCTATTCTTGAACTGATTGTCTTGAGTGAAGTCGACATTGCATTGAGTAGCAAATCAACATCTTTTCTTTTTATCTTCAAGTTTATTTCTTCTTTTGTCTTCAGCAGTTGCCCTCGGGGTGGAGCACCATTTGCATTTATTCGGCTTCTTGCCGCAGTAGGGGGAGCTCGAGATGCACTTCAGAGGGTGTGCTGTCCCGGTTGATATGACGAGGCCTTGTTAGCCGCCATCTTAAAGACGGGTAATTGGTGAGGGCGAGGTGGGTCTATCCTATATTCTCCTAGCTGTAATTAACCATTTTGGACTAAGTCCTCCATGATGTCTTTAAATGCATAGTAGTCCTCGATGAGATGCCCCCTCTTTTGGTGGTAAGGGAAAAATCGAGGGTCATCTTTTCTTTCGATGTCATTTGGTCTCTTAAGCTCAGGGAGGATGACCTTGTTGTACTCAAGGGCCCACTCGAATAGAATTTGCGCCTTGCTCTGGGGAAAGGAGTATGGTCTTTTCATTCTTGCTCTCAGCAAGGGTGGTTTCTTCTCTGCAGTCTTGGTAGCAGAAGGGCCAGCTGCCTCTTTTGATTTCTCCAGTTGACGCTCGAAGGCTTCAAAGTCAGCAGTGTTTATTACTTCTTGTGCCAGTCGCTCCTTGATTGGCCTATTCCTCTGAATTGGGGTAGCAGAAGCCGGACACTATTTGGCCAGAAAGGCTTCAATTTCAATTGGCACATCTTCTAATTGGTCGAAGGATTTGACTTCGAGGCCAATTACTGTAATGACCCGAGAATCCGATTACCGGGAGAGACCCAATAACCTGAGACTCGAACCGTCGCCCACGAGCCGGGAGGGCTCGGATGGGCTAAAAGGAGTGTGGAGGCACAAAGAAATAGGAAATAAAGTAGGACAATTCAACAATTAACAGAAATAAAGAAACAACTACAGCTACAACAGAGTCCAGTCCAACAGAAAGTACAGTCTAAAGCAGTAAAAACGTACCACATGCCGAGTGAACACTCGGCCCGGTGAGCTGGCAACTGTACTTTCTGTTGGACTGGACTCTGTTGTAGCTGTAGTTGTTTCTTTATTTTTGTTAATTGTTGAATTATCCTACTTTATTTCCTATTTTTTTGTGCCTCCACACTCCTTTAGCCCTTCCGAGCCCTCCCGGCTCGTGGGCGGCGATTCGAGTCTCAGGTTATCGGGTCTCTCCCGGTAATCGGATTCTCCGGTCGTTACAACTGGTATCAGAGCCAGGTTTCGATCCTAGGACCTGTAGGTTATTGGCCCACCACGCTTCCGCTGCGCACTCTGATTCGCGCACACAGCCACAAATTCTCGGGAACACCGCCCAACCAGCACTCGTCCTTTTAGAAAAGCGCCAACACCCTTTCACGACAAGGGAATGGGCACAACTTCTCACAGGTAACCACCTGGCCAAGATAAGGAGCACGTCTCGCATGGACTTTATGGCACACAAGGCCAATCAATCCGAACACGCAATGCAAGATGATGACCCTCAGCCACACACAATCTCTCCAGCCAAAGGAGAAACCAAACGCACTTCCGACCAACGGAAGAACTCCACGCTCGACCTGACCTCGAACCTCGCACACGCTGGGAACAGCACCTTCCAGCACCGAGAAAACCATCACCACGTCAAGTCAGCGCCTCTGACACACTCGACGAGTGTCACGTCGGACCACGATCACAACATCTCTCGATGCACCACCGCTACAATTCCTCGAACTGCAACACACCACGTCAAGAGCTGCAACACGAGCCATAACAACAACTGCCGATGCTCATCCTCGAGTCCTGAAACCCACCGTGGAGCCTTCACATCTCAAGCCAACTCCAGGGTGAACACAACCCATCCACTGACAGAAGCGCAGGAGCAAAGACTTACCGGGACATCTCCGCCAAATCCTGCCTCGAAATCCGTAGAACAATCGGGACTGACACGTCATTTCTGACGCCAGAGAGCACGACAAGAACATCAGGCTTTATGAAACAGCAGCTCACCGAGAAGATATTTCGCTCACCTGAGCACGCTTCTCGATCAAAACACCTCAGGAGCTGGACAAACCTCAAGCTGGAGTGGCCAAACCGACAGCAGCTCCCTCAGAGCACGCTCACGGCCACTTAACCATGACCAATCCTCTCCAGCCACCTGACCATGTTGCAGATTCTTCGAACGCAGCACTGCGAGTTCACGCCTGCCAGCAACCTCTGCCCAACGCAACACAACCAGGGCCACCACCGATGAGGGAGAAGGCACTCGACCTCGATCCTTAGACTCCATGCTGGCACGAAAGCCGCGGATAGCAACCACCTTCATAGCGCTGCACAGCGCACTCAAGCTCTCAAGCGAGAAACTAGGCGAAAATCGAACACAAAACCCTAAGCCAACTACCGACTGTACTGGACATTATAGACTCCGATCACTGCAATATTTCAAATTCCTATGTACGTCCACAACCACCGCTCTGATACCAGCTATAATGACCCGAGAATCCGATTACCGGGAGAGACCCGATAACCCGAGACTCAAACCGCTGCCCACGAGCCGGGAGGGCTCGGAAGGGCTAAAAGGAGTGTGGAGGCACAAAGAAATAGAAAATAAAGCAGGACAATTCAACAATTAACAGAAATAAAGAAACAACTGCAACTACAACAGAGTCCAGTCCAATAGAAAGTACAGTCTAAAGTAGTAAAAACGTATCACATGCCGAGTGAACACTCGGCCCGGCGAGCTGGCAACTGAGAACCTCCGCATCGCGCCCTCGAACCTCGAGGAAGAAGAACCGCCTCACCTGAAAAGCAGGGAATGAGTCTCCAAAATAGAGACTCAGCAGGGATCCCGTGGAACCCCAACCGGAAACAACGGCGGTAGCGGAAAGGAGAGCTACAACTATAGCAGGAACAACGAACCGGTGGCCGGTCAAAACTTGGCACTACAGCTACTCCTACTGTACCAGAAACACACCCCGGACTCACGGTCGGGGGCTACCGAACTACACAAGTACCACTTACCGAAGTAAAAATCCACGGCAACCACGTCGTAGAGGCCTGCCTCCCAGGACACGGCCAACCTGGACACGCTGTCCAAGGTGCAACCCTGACCACCTGGTCACAGGTACCGCACAACAAGACGCAACCTCGGTAAGGCCACTAGCACTAGTCTCACGGCACGAAAACGGACACACGCGCCACGGCGAAACAACCGAAACTTAACGGTCAACACGACCGAAAACACGAAGGTCAAAGTCACGGAAACTGACAGTCCGTCACTCCCGACTCGATAGGAGTACCTCCCACTAGAAGCAAGGCCGAATGAGTCCACTGACGTCTTAGTCCGCACCTCAGGTGTCTCCCTCCGGCCCAGCGGGAACTGAGACACCGTACAAGTAACCACAAACAAGTGACTAGCTGGGGTCACGCCCATCGACGTGGGTCCAATCGCCCCCAACCACGTGTGCACACACAGACCGTCCGTCCCTAGTCTGGCCCTTTGACCGATTTTCCCCTCAGCCGGACTCTGGCTGCTAGACGCGGGGCCCGACGGAAACCTGTCCACAAATCGTCTCTAAGGGTAGCCTCTCCACCACTCCCTAGTGGGACCACACGCGTGTAAGCAGGCTATGACTAGTGGAGGGTCACTGAGAGAGTAGACTCTCAAGGCAACAAAAAATAATGTCTGAATCCGACGAAGTACGGGGACTGTCCCACGTACCAGCACCGTCACACGGTGACCACAATCGGAGAAGAAACGGGACTCACAGTCCACGGGCCGCACGCTCGGCCACGCAGAAACGGGGAAACATGGTTCCCAAGGTAGCTCACAGGCCGCCAAACCAAATCCCACTCAAAGGGGAAGGCGGGAACCCTCTCGCCCCAGGCTGGGCAACTGGACTCGTAGTCCAAGGCCACACGCATGGCCCACGCGGAAAGCACAGAAGCATGATTCCTAAGCCAACGAACAAGCTGCCACGCCGATAACTGGACTCATAGTCCAAGGCCAAACACATGGCCCACTCGGGAATCATCTTCAAGGAAAACTCACGGCATGCGGGGGAGACCCCACCGCACCCCCACCGACACATGGTGACACGGTCTAGCGTAACACGAAAGCCCGACATGCGAGAAGTCACCCGGACTCTCAAACCTATGGGCACGCTAAATGAGGTAGCACAGTCCTCCCGACACCCTCAAAACACGGACACAGAATCCCACGGGTGTCTGGGGCACTCACAAGACTGCAAGTTGACCACTGGGTCACGACCGGGTCGACTAGGGACCGACACAACGCGAAACGATCGCGGAGAACACGAAAACTCATCTCGGCACCACACAGAGCCTGACGGTCTAACCTTGGGCCGTCACAGTCTGTGACAGTCCAAGCCTCGACCGTCACAACCACTCTAACGCACCAGCAAAGGGTCGTCAGACGCTCGGTACAAACCGGTTGTGACGCGCCTACCCTGGTGCGTCACGGTCTCTAACGCGCCAGCTCTAGTGCGTCACAGTCTATGACGCGCCAGCCCTGATGCGTCACAATTACCCTTTGCATGATCACTTTCCTGAGATTACGCTTGCATAGCTGGACGACATCCTTATAACTTGGTGGATGTTTGCATCTCGCACTGAGATTCTTCCAACGTTGAATGTAGTCCGAAGTAGACTCATCATCTTTTTGTTTGATCATATATAACTCCGCTTCGGTGACTTCTCCCTCAACGGGTTTTATCTCAGTTGCTTGTTCCATTGCTGGCTTGTTTGTTGCAGCTACAGCTATTAGACTCTGGCGCGAGCTAGCTGATTGTAGAGGTGGTATCGCATGAGGTGTAGAGGTTGCTCCCAGACGTGCCTGGAGAACTGTAGCACCCTGAAAATTTAAATAGGAGATAAATAAAAATAACCGTAAATACTAATCATGGAATAATTGTAGAGAATACAAATTTTGATAGTAAAAATAGCCAAAATAGATAATGGGCCTCAATAGCGATACAATAAATAACTGAGTAAAGTGTCATACGATCGAACCCGACTCTGATATCCAAGACAAAGGTAAAATTAATAAGGTAGATAAATAAATGAGAGTAATAACAATAATATAGATAAATATATTTGAAAGTTCAACTTAAATCTGAAATTTAGTAATGATTAACAATGGGCTTGAAACTATTTTATTATTAAGATTAGCCTAACAAATAAGCTAAAACCCATTATAATTCAAACAAATTTAATTAGTGGGCCTTAATCAATGTTAAAGAATTAACCCATGTTAATTTGTAAAAAGAAAGACCCAACCCAATAATATTAAACTAAGAGTTATACTAAATGGGCTTTAAAAGAATAATGAGCCTTAATGATAATTATTGGACTTTTAAAAAATTATACAGAAACACATATAACGTGTTATATATATAAATGTATTACCGAGAAGTTTTTCTAATAAGACCCAAAGCTGTTCAAAAGAAAACCCGTAGCTTCTTTAATAAACCTATATGTGTTAGAAAGCCATCAAGTAAATAATGGGTGTTTGATACAAGGAAACCCGTATGAACCCAATTAAGCCTAACTCATTAAGAAGAAACCAAATCAACCCTTTACATATTAACACATGGGCTAATGGGCTTTTACCCACACATACACACAATAAAGCCCATACAGACAAGCCTATATATATACATGTACCCAAACATGAACCAACAAAACCATTTAATCTCAAACCCACAACGACCAACCTCTTTTATACACATCCACGAAGAAAAGGTCAATGGGCCCATACAAGCCAAACCCACGAATGGGCTCAACGTGAGCAGGCCTTTTCGACCCTGATGCCTTCGATGCTTAGGCTTAGGGTTTCACCACGTAGGAAATAGCAAGCGACTACAAAAAATTGTTGGGTTACAGGGTTTACGGAGAAATGCGCGACACCTTTTCCTTGTATGGATATTGAACCCTCCAGAACCTCAGCTCCTTCGTAAAAACTCACCCTCGACGAATAGGCAAGGCCTGTCGACGCTGCTGAACTTAGTCGTCAACGAGAGGAGCTTATCCTACCGAGAGTTTTCTTCCTCTGCTACCTTCCTCCTACTGCAAGCTATACGCGGTGTACGTAAAGAAGATTTTCATGCAGTCTTCTTCTTTCTCTGCTACTTATTCTTCCTCTATCCCGATTAAAGCATCGTCGAGGTAGGTAATCTCCCAAGTAAAAATCACTACTAAATAGCATGATAGATGACAGTGTATGTAGATATTCTCCATGAATTTTTTACTACTTATTTTCTTATTTATTACGTGCATGGTTTTTGTTGGGTCCCGTAGTGCAGGAACACAGTTCTAGAGGGGGGGTGAATAGAACCCTCTACTAAAAATTATCTCCAATTAAAAACTTAAACCTACTCGCACAGCGGAATTAGCAAGATTAACAAGATTGAGGAATTTAAGCTAAACAAGCAGGATAGACTAAATTCACTTAATCTCACCGTGCTCACACGATTGCATAAATAGATTAAACGGAGATGCACACAATCACACAAATCAAACCATGAATTTTTGTCCTGAAAAGCATGATAAAGTACGAGGTTAGATGAGAATCAAAATCCTTGCATCAAGCATCAATTCTATGAACATGTTCACAATAAAATACATCAATGAACCTGTTCAAACATATATTTTGCTTCTCATATCAATCAACAAAAATATATTTGACCAAATGACAAGATTTTAAAATGATAAGCATGAATCTATCATTCAATCAAATATATTGACATGGGAGCTCAAACATTCAAATAGCTTACATGTATCTTTCATAATTTTAATATCAAAATACTTCAATACCCAAATGTTAACAATCATGTCAAATGCAAAGCGTGTAGGAAAGCATGGGAACACATTCATTCAAATGGCATTCTTGTTGACAAAAACTAACATTCATGAAGCATTATTTTCCACAAAAATTTTCTCATCAATACAGAGCCATGAAAACATGAATAACCATTCAAGCACAAGGCCAAGCAAGTTCAGGCAACAAAGTCATTTTGTAATCATCAAAATCACATATACAACAATCTCCCCCATTTTGATGATGATAAAATGTTATGCATTAATGCTCATTAATGCTCTCTCCCCATTTGACATAATCATAAATGGGGATCAACATGGAGAATTCGCGATAGCATCAAGACCAAACCAACCTGCTTTCTCCTCTTATGGCAAAATGAGAACGGACAAGCAAAACATATGATATTCATGAAAGAAGCACAAGGAACAGTCTCTCCCCCTTTGTCATTGACAATGAATGGACAGACAACAGGGTTATTAAGAGAACCATATGCACACTATGTTCAAGAAGATGCAATTCAAAATATGCATGTGTGAATGCACTAAATGCCAAATATGCATGAACTAATTTGCACATGTTTGAAATGCAAGTTTTGGGCAATATGAAGATGCAGAATGCAAGTAAAATGATCAAGTATGATTGACTTCCAAGCAAGTAAATCTATATACATGTAATATAGCTCTCCCATTTTATTTATAATGAGAGGATAGGTGTACGAAAGGTGCAGGTGAGTCAATAAAACTATGGTGCTCATGTGTACACCTAGGAGAGTGTGCAGATAGATAGCAAAAGACATGCACCAATCATGCAGTCAATCAAATTTTCAAAACACATATTAAATCAAATTACTATGTGTATAAGTGAATAACAAGAAAATAGGCTTTAGCCATATGGATATCCAGATTTTCAATTGAACACGCGAGTAATTACACAGACTGCATTTAAATCTAGAGAACAGCGTATTGGAGGCTACGCTCTGCCCCTTTAATTTTTCATCAGAATTTTTTTGAAAAATTTCAAATTGACAATCTGAATTTTTCTTAGAGTGATCAAATTCAAATAATTCCTTTTTACGCGAGGAGACACATGGAGCTCATGCCAGAATCTCCGGTTACTCAGAATACTGAACCATTTCACTTCATTTTGAACAGAGGTACTTTAGTCAACACTTTTCAAAAATGAACCACATCACGTCTCAGGTGACGTGTATCCAGTTTACTCAGTGAGACTAAGTATTACTCTGCCTTTCATTTCATCCAATTTTTTTTCAGTTGAGATAGGCAGCTTTTTCCTCAACTGTCTCGTTATCATAAATACAGCAAGTTTAATTACTTTAGAGTGTTGAAATGAAATTCCTCTATACTTATGAATAACACTCTTTTTCACATTAAAGTGCATGAAGTGTGAGAATTTGATTTAAAATGTATGGAGAAAATTTAACTCAACACAAGATAATGCAGCTCCCCCTATGTGAATGCACTAAACAGGAAATGCTCCCCATGAGTGTTTAACATTAAGCACAATAGTTAAGCCTCAGATGTGACATTATTTATGAAGAGATATGAGGTCTTAGAAGTTTCAAAGAAGGGATTTTAGCATATATTAACATGCAAGCATACAACGGAAACATGCAAATATGCAATGTAGAGTGCATCATGGATGCAGAATTTCAGATTTTATATGAATGTTTCAAATGCACCTAATGCACAAACTCTTATGCGTGCAACCTATAACAACATGAGAATGCAATGCAAGATGCAAATTAAAGGCCCAATGTTATGAAGTTTCAGTTCATGAAGGTTAGCGGTGTTCAAAATGATGCATCTCAAAGTATGCACTATATGAGTGATAAGTATGCAATATATGTAACTATGCACACTATGACTTCCATCTTTCAAATCCCAAGTTTAAGCTCAAAATTAGACGAAGGGGGAATGTATGAACAAGCAATTTTAACAAACTATTCATGCAAGCAGTCATGATTCAAGATATGCAATTATCATGAAATATCTGCATATACCCTATATGCATGAATATGTAATATGCATTTTTTTATTTTGTGTGCCCATAAATCATGGCTTTCAAGCATAAATAAGCCAACGTATACAAGAGACTCAAATTCACAAAGCATGCATGATATGTGAATGATATGCAAAAATGCCAATGCGCTATTTTTATGGAGATTTCAAAAAAAAAATTTGAATACTCAAGTGAGCATGAAATCAGTAAATGCATGAGTTGAGTTTTCAATGAATTTAACACAGAACCATAAGCATTTCATTTCAGGCTTTATCATGAGCAGTTATTTTCCTTACAACCCAAACATTCGACCATGATCATTCAAAATGGTATTACATGAGATAAATTTTCAGATTGAACAAATCAAGCAATTTATCGATCATGTAGAGCAACCACACACACAGTCAACAGGCTTTAAACTAAGCCATGGTCATCATCCAATGTCAATTGTTGCATTAAAGAACAAGCAATTCCACAGTTCAGAAATCTTTACCTTTTTGAAACAAGAGAGTTTTCCAGATTCAATTTGAAAGATATGCAAATTAAAGGTAAATCAATTCCATTCAAAATACATGAATCCTCATAAGTTAAATAAATTGAAATTTTAATATTGGTACAAGGTGGAGTACGTTGATCCTAAGATCACCTCTCACATAGTGATAGCTTCCTGACAGACTTGGTCTATCATTTCACATATCACCGTTTGATATACCAAATATTCATTCAATGAAAACATGTATGGCTTGTGAAGAAATGCAAAATATTATTCCAACAACATAACAAAGCAATATAAGTGAAAACATCAAAATCACCAAGTTTGACTATAAGAAAAAGCAAAGTCGGGATTTTACCAAACGAGTGTGCCTTGTTCTCTTTTATTGGAACCCCTTTCAATTTATTTCCTCAAGGCACACCTACATCAAATCTAACTCATTTGACAAATTTGGGAACCCACGCCTTCTTAGGTCCCTTGAAGTTAGTAGCATTACCACCAACCGAATTCTTCCACACTTTCATTGCTTCAATGTCGTCATTTCTCATGATCTTGCAGTCCTCAATCACATGACCATGATTTCCACAATAAAAATATTGAGGAAAAGTATTTCTAGCAAAAGATGTTCTTTCATGAGCAAAAGTATTTTCAACAGTATTCCATCTTCTATTTTCAAAAGATCTAGGTCTAACAAAATTAAACCTAGCATTCATTCTAGAAGCATGAAAATTATCAGTTTTCAATAACCAACAGTTTTTTATTACATGCCCATATTTACCACAATGAAAGCAACAAGGAGTGGTAGTTCTTCCAAATGATTTTTCATTGTGAGCTTGAGTTTTTTCATAGAACTTTTCCTTGTTAGTTGAAAACCTTTGAGGACAAAGGGCATGTTTGTCATTAAATTTTCTTTGAACATTAGACTTAGCATTCATGGCATGAAGTTCATCTTTTTGCTTCACATAACAATTGTCCATCACATGGCCAAGTTTATGACAATGAGAGCAAGAAACATTCTTTTTTCTATTAAAAGTATTTTGTTCACCTTTCTTCTGCTTTGAAAAATATTTTTTTATTATGTGGTCTAGCTTACCACAATGAAAGTAAGAGACATTTCTTTGTGATTTGAAAGCATTTTTCTCTTTACATGCATTTTCATCATCCATTCTCATGACATTACAATCATCCATTTCATGGCCATGCATGTCACAATAAAAGTATTTAACATTCAATTTCATTTTTTGCCCACCTTGATCTTTTTGGAATCTTTTTTGCATGGTGGGTTTGGTGTGAATATTTTTCTTTTTCTCAAAGTGATTTTCAGAAATTTTTGTTTGTGTAATAGGAGGAGTAGATTTTGAAGTGGCAGGGATGTCAGAAGCATGAACAAAAGAGGTTTTTATTTTTGATTCAAAAAACTTTTTGTTGATTGGAGAATATCCAAGACCCTCTTTTTGAAAGTTGACCTTAACACCTAACATTTTGTCTAAGTTCTCCTTCCCTTTGACAAATTTAGACAATGATGTATTCAAATCAATGATTTCATTTTCAAGGGATGCAATGTGCAACTCATTGCTAGCAATTTCTTGTTCACTGCAAACATTACATTCATTCAACACTTTATTTACAATTTTATAGATTTCAAGTTCTTATTCTAGCATAAGTAGTTTTTCAGATTCAACATTGACATCTACAACTTTCCCTTTTTCAAAAGTTAACAATTTTTCAGACATAGCGTTGTTTAAATGTTTCAGTTTTTCATTTTCAGATTTTAACAACGTATTCTCTTTTTCAAATTTTTCAAGACATTTCAAGCTGCCCTCAAGAAGAGAAATTTCAATTAGCGTGGCACCATTTTTCTTTTTAAGTTCTTCATTTTCATCTAAGATGCCCTTGCTATCAATTTCATTATCAAGAAATTTTTCAAACAATTTCTCATCATCAGATAAAGAAGCAAGCTTGTTCTTAAGGCATTCTTCATTCTTCTTTATTTGATTGAATTCATCATTGAGAGCTTCATTTTCACTCCTTAAACATGCAATTGTATCTTTGTATTTTTTAATGTCTATCATGCATATCTCATTTAATTCCTCATTCTCAGTACGATTTTCACAGAGGGAGTCATGAACATTGTCTTCAACTTCCTTTTTCAATTTTTTGTTTTCTGACTTGATTTTCTTATATCTACTCGACAACTCCTCATAAGCATCAAGTAGTTCTTCAAATGACATTTCGTCTTACTCAGAGTCAGAGTTAGAATTTACCTCATTTGAATTTTCATCTCCATGAGCTATTAAGCATGGATCCATCACTTCTTCATACTTTCGTGCCAACTCGTCCCAAAGGTCTCTTGCCGACCTGCACTAGGGAATTTGTGAAAGTATATTAGATTCAATGACATTCATGAGGAAATTTAATGCTCTAACATTCATTACATTTTTCTTGACATGCATATCATCCCATTTGTTATGTTCAGTAGGAAGCTTGTATGAACCTTCACATATGACCTTCCAAACATTAGGCTCATACAAACCAAGATAAACACACATATCATTTCTCCGAGAAATATAATCATGACCATCAAAAGTAGGAATGCAATTCATAGAGATTTGATCAATAGAAAAATTCATGATTGTAGAATGCACTGGGATCACTCTGTAGATCGTGAGATCTAGGGACAGCAGAGCCTCGCTCTGATACCAATTGTTGGGTCCCGTAGTGCAGGAACACGGTTCTAGAGGAGGGGTGAATAGAACCCTCTACTAAAAATTATGTCCAATTAAAAACTTAAACCTACTCGCATAACGGAATTAGCAAGATTAACAAGATTGAGGAATTTAAGCTAAACAAGCAGGATAAACTAAATTCACTTAATCTCACCGTGCTCACACGATTGCATAAATAGATTAAACGGAGATGCACACAATCACACAAATCAAACCATGAATTTTCCTCCTGAAAAATACGATAAAGTATGAGGTTAGATGAGAATCAAAGTCCTTGCATCAAGCATCAATTCTATGAACATGTTCACAATAAAATACATCAATGAACCTATTCAAACATGTATTTTGCTTCTCATATCAATCAACAAAAATATATTGGACCAAATGACAAGGTTTTGAAATGATAAGCATGAATCTATCATTCAATCAAATATATTGACATGGGAGCTCAAACATTCAAATATCTTACATGTATCTTTCATAATTTTAACATCAAAATACTTCAATACCCAAATGTTAACAATCATGCCAAATGCAAAGCATGTAGGAAAGCATGGGAACACATTCATTCAAATGGCATTCTTGTTAACAAAAACTAACATTCATGAAGCATTATTTTCCACAAAAACTTTCCTATCAATACAGAGCCATAAAAATATGAATAACTATTCAAGCACAAGGCCAAGCAAGTCCAGGCAATAAAGTCATTTTGTAATCATCAAAATCACATACACAACAGTTTTATGTTATCTTGGTTACACGTGAACATAAACATATGAGTTAACAATTTTATAATCACGAAAATCTATGTTAAAAATCTTGGATATGCATACTTTTGAAATCCCTATATTTTCCCTTAATTTGTCATGCCTTCGTACGGTAATATTAACTAGTTAATAATTCCTTTAATCAGAGAGATGATTATTAACATAACACGGTGAACACGGTAGCAGTTATTTAGAGTTCTTAATTTTAATAACTTGTTGGTGGGCGTCGGAGTCTCCTTTGGCCATGAAATTTTATGGGCGTGTTATTAGGGTGGAGACCGAGGTAGTGAGGGTGGTAGCTCCGTTTTTCGATCCTCCTATCTCAAGATCCCCCGTCTCTCAAGTGAAAATTATTTTGAACATCCGGTTAGGTAGAATTTTTCGAGCCCTTCATTTCGGTATATAGAGTGCGCGATTCCGACATGGTTACGTCAAGAAAGGGGTGGTTTAAAGAAGTTGGCATTTTGGTTATTTAAATAGGGTCAACAGCAACCACCGTTCATTCTTATATATATATATACTAGTCAAATGAACGCGCTTCGCGCGTGCTTACTTTGATTTTTTTGTTAAGATTATAATATTATTTTCAATTTTATTTGAAGCAGGCACATTAAAAATATGCACAAGCAATGGCACAACAGACTGGTTGATTGCACCGTGTTCATTTTGAGATAATGTTAAATTTGATCCAGATAATAAACACATAATACATTAAAATTCAAAAGTTTCAATGATCTTCAGAAGAAGGATCTTCAGCCTAGGTTCATGTCTAATGACTTCAGCTTATAATCCAGGCATATGACTGCTTCGTATGTAAGGAGGATTACTAACCAACCCTGCAAGCTTGCCTTTAACATCATATAAAGGTTGAAACCAAGAGCCTTGCCTTATCTCAACCTTATCCTATATACAGTGTAAAAAGGAGAGCCTGGAGTTAAATTCATAACCGAACAAGATGAAACATAGGATAAATGAGTATAAGATAAGTGTAAATCCTTTCTTTCTCAATTAATATCTACAAACTTGGGCAAAATGTTCAAAGACATGGAAAAAAATCACGTAGTACACAACATATTCTTACGTCCGTTGAATTACATTTAATACTACATCACGCATGAAGAAGGGAACCGACATTAAACATGTAATTGCATATATTTTCAAGAAAGCAACAAACAGATCTGTTTGACCTGAGAAACCTGAGAAAGAAAAGGATTACAATTAACAACAAATAAAAGAATGCAGCATCTTTGAACTGGGATGATCTAGACCAGTGTGGGGGAGCTGTTGATAGCATGATAAACATTTATTAGTAATTTTTCTAGAATGTGGCGAAAGATAACTCGTTAACGTAAAAATATTTAGAAGTATAACTTCCGATCAATAAGTTTGACCTGCCAAGAGATCAATTGAAACAGGCTACCCAATAATCGCATACATTCAGCAAAAACCAAGGTAAATCATGTACTGTATAAAATATAAGAGAGAGGGCTAAATAGAACAAGAAAGAAAATAGTAAACTTTTCATGTAGTATTCCAAACTATTTATCAAAGCGGCCCTTGGGAAATTCTTTCCCGAAGCAAGTTGGTGACTTGCAAGTGTTCCCATCATTACGGAAACAACTAACCAGCATCTTCAAATTCCTAGATGATCACCCCCCATTGGGCATAAGAGTTCTTAAGTTATATCTTTCTGTGGATGCCCTTCGGAGTAAAGCCTACTTTACACATTTTTTCCATAAGAAAATAGATAAATATCTGGGGATGCATAAATCCTACCATGGGATGTCTGGCATTGGCCCTTTGACTCAGACATTGCAGTTATAGCCCCTAAGCCTACGACAAGTTTTAACCCAAAAAGGAGGAAAAAAAATGAAAAAAAATAGAATCTATTAGCTACACGAGCAACTTATTTTCTACATCTGATACATACTGTTGGACCAGCAATGAAGGATGTTCCAGAATCAGCTATTGCAGCACAGCTACCAGAGCAGATACCTGAAATCACAAAGTTCCCACATAATCAAGTCATTGCAAAACAAAATAATTTGAACTTAAAGCCATAAAAATAAGATTAAAATATAAAGTAGAAAATTTTCACAGATTACCAGTTGAATGTCCACCAATGAGAACATCTCCCATGTCAAACTGCAACAAGTTACACAGGCCAAATGGACAATGAAAAGAAATACCATATGTCTAGCCATATGTGGAATAGGGTAAGTCCCTGGAGTTTCACCTGCCAATAACCCTTTCGAGTTACAGGTACATATGTGTGATCTCCCTTGTGATGTTTAGGGTCTATCCCACCAAAAACAATTTCACCACCTTCCTCGTCCTCAGCATTTCGGTTAAACCAAAAAGAAAAAACGGGATCTTTGATAAGTCCTTGATCGACCATGTTGTACCTGCAGCATTACGGATGCCAAGTCCAAATTAAATACATCTCCAAGAAAAATCAGATAGGAACTCATAACTGAGATTGAAATAAGCACAATGGTCAGTAAGGTCCAACGATGAAAACATTGAACTATCTGCATGGACTGACGCCATTGACATTTTTTTAGGGTCAATGAACTAAAAGAAGGAAAAAGATTTGTATGTCATAATGAAGTCCAGAATTCCTGAATTTTAGGCTTCGACCAAAGAAATTTAGTAGATCAATATTATAGGAAACCCTATTAAACCAGAGATATGCTTCCAAAAAGCCTCCAATAAAAATCCCCCCTCCTTCCGTCTAAAAGATACAGTAAAAGATTCAAGATTTGTCAAAGTTTGTAACCAGTTGGTTGTCTGGTGCCAAACCTGTACACCATGCTATGAGTACCTAATCATGGTCCCTTTCTACTCTCATTAGGAGCATCTAGAGAAAAACCTAAAAGATGATTCAGCAAGCAAAATGTTCTCCTTGGTTGCAAAATATAAGCTTATGAAACCTGGTAGAAAGCCTCCATTTCTAGTAACTCTTGGAGGGGGTTCAAACAGAAGGAACAGAAGGTAAAGTTTGTACAAGGATACACAATCATTGTAGGGCAGCCACTGGCACCACTGCTCCATAGCCAGAAACTTTAACCATGGTGTACAAGGCCAGCAGAGCTATGTTACAGACATCTTGAACACATCTATCCTAATTCCCAACTGACTACTCCAAAAGTTTGCCAACGAAACATCCAAAATTCCCAATCATCTTTCCAGGCTATAACAACAATGTTAAAACAGCCTAGCAAAGCAGATACTGTAGGTAACATGTCAAGTAACAGAATAAAATGGAAATCAAGTGAAAAGAAGAATACCATAGAGGGACCACATTGCCAACAGAAATCTCTTGAAATCCAAGTCCACATATGACATCAAATTTACCCACCAAAAATGTTACACTTGGTTCCCTGGTGGCCTCAATGAAAACCTGACAGAGCACAGGATAATATTAAACATTCCAAAAGTTTACAAGAAAAGCATGTCAAATGATCCAAGGCATCCATATGGAGCTCCACCCGATTCTTAACAACAAGATCACCAACTTTAACATGGTCTTGGCTAAAGAATCCTGATATTGCACCAGTCCCATAGTGGATTTCAGAAATTCAGAAATTCAACATTTAACACTTTGTGAACAGTATTTCTTTTTATTTGAAAGCATTGTGAATGATATCTCTATGTGAAATTATTTTTTGATCATCAAGAATCCCAAGTTGCATGCGGTGAACCCCAGGAAGGGCAAGATGATGCAATCCATCCCTCACAATTTCGACACCCAGAGCTGCTTCAAATCCACAACCTCCTTTCCCAAAGCAGGCGAGCCTTGAGGCTGCATCTCACCATATGACATGTTATACCAAAGTTACCTCAAGGGACAAAGACCTCCAAGGATACAAGTATATAACCTTTTCCCATAATCATCATAGCAAAAATACTATGTTATCAAAGGCGCATGAGGCACTTACCTACGCGATGAGGCAACGCACCCCTAACTCTCCTCACTTCGGCCCAGCTTGCCTAGGCGAGCTTGCAATGGCCAAAGGCACCTTTGGACCAAGCTCAATTGGGCTGCTCAGCACATTCCTATAAGAAATTTCGGCTAAGGGGGCTCGGTTCTGCTTCAACCCACCAACAAGGGGGGGTGGCCCCCCTTTGATTCCGTCACGACCTGACTACGCAGGTTGATCCGCGATGCAAGATCAGGTCAATGTGAGTTTGATAGGTTCTTAATTTATTTCTCACATCTAAATGGATGAATTTCCTAATTTATTGATTTTATATATGTATTGTGACATATTAAATGATATATATTATATATCTGATTTATTTAATATATTTGGAAAATGTTGCCTCAAAATGCCTAGGCCATCGCCTAGGTGTTTGAGGCTAAGGCAACCCCTTGATCGCCTGGGGCACCTCTCGCCACTGACTACATAGCCAAAATATGGAATAAAAAACAACAATGAACCATGTGCACTCCTCTTCAACACTTAAGCCCCTTCCCCAAACCTGTAGAAACAATATCCAAGGCATTTCAAAGGCCCAGAGATTTCTGATTACCAGCATCCTCGTGATTCATATTCAACACAATTTTCTTGTTGACCTAGCAAGATTGCCAGTCACACTACAGAAAGTCGCATGATAAACCTATGCCTTCCAGAGGATATGTATAAGTTTATTTGAACATGCTCCTTACACAGGATATGCACGCTGTTCACTTTTCACAGTAGCTAAGAAAGAGACAGGTTAGAAGCAAGTAGTCCACTAATATGAAATAAAACTTGATCTGAGAATTAGGAGAAAGAAAGAGCATGACTAAGAGGCAGAATCAAACCATTCTTTTGGTAAGTACTTGACTGGCTTGACTTGTATTTGGAATGGAAGTGGCATGCAACCTGCACCAAGGAGGGAAGAGCACAAGGTAATGTTCAACCAAAGGCCGAAAAAAATGATAAAAAATGAATCCAAGGCACTCTCTCTCATACAGCGACAAGGGCAACAGGCATTCTTTAGATAAATCATAGCACGCTACAGTAGGCACAGATGAGCAGCTTCTCACATCAACCTAAAATACAACGTGCAGATGGTGGAATCTCCTCCATATGCACGCAAGCAAATTCTACAAACCACAAGTACATTGCCACAGGGGAGGGAGGCTGCGCTCACCGAGAAATAGCACTTGGAAGAGGGCACCCAGAGGTTGGAACTGCCAGTATCAAAGATGACGGTGAACTTCTGAGGCGGGGTGCCGATGCCGATCTCCCCATAGTATTGGGCATCCATGTAGTTCTTCAGGGCGATGATGTCGCCGTCCGACCCATCTGCGAGCCCGCTCTGCCCGCCACGGAATCCAAACTTGCGGAGGGAGTCCCTGGTGAGGTCGCGGTCCTTGGCAGCCACCCGGGCCGCGATCCGGCTATTCTCGTCCACCGGCCTCCGCTTCAGGTTAATACTGAAGATGCCATCGGCGGCAGCGGAGGCCGGGAGGACCAGAGGGAGCAGCAGGACGAGCGAAAGCAACCGAAAAGCCGCCGGGGCTCTGAAGCGGGTCCCCATGGCGGGCGACACTGGACGTAGCAGAATCAAAACACTTAGAAATCGAAACCAACGATTCAGCGAGAACGAATTAGAGACTTCCAAATCTCCCCCTTTTTTTTCAACAAAAAAGGAAGAGAGATCAGGAGACCTGGGCGCAGTGCTGCACACCAAAACGAAGGCCAGTCCAGCCAAAATCCCTAGAAATAACAAGTTTTAACGCGACAAAAGCAGGAGGAATGCAAAAGAGAGATCAGAAGACCAAGGTGCAGTGCTGCACACCAAAACGAAGGCCAGTTCAGCCAAAATCCATAGAAACCACAAGTTTTAATTCGACTAAAGCGGGAGGAATACAAAAACCAAGAACAAACGATCGATGAGGGCGTGGCGAAAGAGAGCTTATATAAACATGCAGAGATGGGATCAAACAGGGTCCTTCCCAGGAACCAGAACTATCATCATGCAGAAGCGGAGACGGAAGAGAAGAAGCCCCGGGTAAAAGAGGGAAGAACGAGAAGGACCGCGTAAAAGAGAACCGGTGGAAAAAAACTGCGAACCGACGGGAAAAAACCAAACATCGAACCGGCGGAAAAAAACCGCCCTTCTCTCTTATAGTATATAGTATAGATATATATATATATATAACTTTTAACTATATCTTTAAAAAAATCTATATCTATGATGTAATAATAAATTATAAAATATATATTTTTGGAATCCTTATATTTTTCTCTTAATTATCATATATTTAGTTCTGATAATTTTCTTTTATTTGAAAAATATTATTATTCATCTTGATCAATTTAAAAATTACATATCATGTTTAAATCTTAGAAATTTCATATCTTATGATCAAAGTTGATTAAAATTATAATATATATATATAGTGGTGATCCTTGTAAATTTCCCTTAATTATCATATAATTAGTTCTAAAAATAGTATCCGTCCTTTTAAAGAGATGCTATTTTCTAAATTATTAGATTAAATAGAAATTAAGATATGAATTGACATCTACTTGCATGGACGTGATTTATTCTATTTTTCTCGAGATTTGATCTGTACCTAGGATCATATTGGCACTACGTCTCAGTTCGTAGACGCAGTCCCACGTTTCACGTTGGTTTACCGATACACCCTCAACTCTCGGTGACATACGAGCCATCCGTTGGACATTCCGTTCTTTCGGACTGGCAAGTTAGTCATTGGGATCTCCGTAAGTCTCCTCGTAGTCTTGGATTCCCTCAAGGCAGCCGAGTAGGTTGTACCCTAAAAACCCATTATACAGTTTTACAGTCATGTCCGTCTGAAGAAAACCTGACGATCTGGCCCTTAAATAGTGCTGTTTCTGGCATTTTTGAGAAAATGTTACTTTCTAGAATTTGCGTCCAGTATAGTAGACGCTATTCATGAATAGCGCCCGTGATGTAGGACGCTATTTCTTCATACCTTGAACTTTAATTCTAGAATAAGCGCCCATTGCTATGGACGCTAACTCTAATCTGTGGCTGCCGCAGTGGATGTCAATTTCCCAGGTTTCTCGCATTTTCTCGATTTTGTGTGCCATCTATCTCGAATCTATGTTCAATGAAATCTACCATATTGTTCGTACATGCTTGATCCTTGGAATTCTTGGCCATTAAAGTGGAATTAGTCTAGTCAAATGTCAGGGGCTATGGGTCCCAATTAAATGACATTTAAATGCTAGTGTTATGTGATCCTAATCTGATCCCACGGGCAAGGCAAAGTCCAAACATATACCAGTATTATGATAATCGGGTGCTGACATTCACCAACTCGGTTAATGACATTTAGGGGTAATCATAAAGTCGTGAGAACTCCTAAGTGTGTGACCAAAGTCTATCTAGTGCTAATCCATGAGGGGCAATCATAGCGCCATGAGCACCCTTTAACGTAAGGCCAATCCTTCGTAGTGCTAGTTACATGAAAGCTCTTGTGGTGATGCCGTCATAAAGAGAATATTGTACTAGTGTCATTAACCGCCATCGTGACAATGCTCGTCATAAAGGGAAGATTGTTATTATTTCCTCATTATGAGAAGTACTTGATATTCTGACATGAAAGTTCTTGCTATACTCTCTTGTTATCATTGTCTCTATATTTCATAAATGTATCTAGCATCTTGCTTACTCCTTGTGATCTTAATCATCATTGCTTTATAGTTACAACTCATGCCATTATAATTCTTGTTCTGCTTTACTTCTTGCATAACCTGCATGAACATGATAAATTATTAATCACTTAAATCTAGCTTGGAGCATGAGATATTAAGTCCTACTGAGCGTTCGCTCACCCAGTTTATTCTCAATAATTTTCAGGTAATGACCTTAGCGATGATGAAACCACACAAGATGGGCAAGGGCAAGAGTGAAGAGTGTTTTAGCAACCTAGATGAACATCGTGGTCTTTATTATTATGTTCCTATCAAGTCGAGTTAGAGAGTCCATTGTAACTTTTCATTTATTGAGTTTTTTCTTTTAATGGGTCCAGTTTGTAATAAACTCGTATTTGAAATAAAATTCTATCTTGTTCAATTATATGTGTCAAATTATATTTTGCTCTGATCGACTCGACTATTTAACTGGCACGTTCCGAGCAAACGAACACGTTCCGCTGCTATCAGTTCGGGACATGACAGAAGGTGGTATCAGAGCTTCGGCTTTCAAATCCTTTGGGCATTAAGTCCAAGAGATAGGTTGAGTATCCTTATAAGTCATCCTATAGGAATTCTGTGAGATTTGGGTAGAGCTATGGGCTAATCAATAAAATTTGTCCGTCTATGCTAGATTAATGTTAAGATATGGGTAATCAATAATTTAAAAACTTATTTTGTAGGCTAGAATGGCCGCCGAGAGAACTCAGTGGAGAGAGATGCAACGCATTGTCCATGGATTAACATAAGCCTTGCAACAAGTTGCACAAGGTGGAGCACGGCATGGAGCCGGGGATCTGCATGGGAAGTTCCAAAAGATGAATCCCCCGAAGTTTAGTGGGTCTACCGACCCGGATGAAGCAGAGGATTGGGTACAAGAAATAACGAGGACCTTTAAGGTGATGCAGTGTACCGATGAAGAGAAGGTACTACTAGGGACCTACCAACTAGAAAGGGATGCTCGAGCTTGGTGGGGATCTATGGAAGTAATCTTGCCCAAAGAACAAGTAACATGGGTGAAATTCTTAGGACACTTTAATGAGAAATATTTCTCAGAAAGAATTCGTGAGAAGAAGGCTATGGAATTTGCGGCTTTGAAGCAACATAGTCTGTCAGTCATCGAGTATGAAGCGAAGTTTTCTAGATTGGCCCGATATGTACCACACTTGGTTTGAACGGAGAAAATGAGAGTAAAGAGATTTATGAATGACTTGAAGGTGGAACTTATACCTCAACTAGCTCCACTAGAAATTCAAACATCTACGGAGATGGTTAGAAAAGCTCAACTCTTGGAAGATGCTATGGATATGATGGAAAGAATCAAAGGAAAGGCTGCCAAGAAGGACTTACCAAATGGATCCAAGAACAAGAAAAACGTGAACGACAAGAAGAGATTTAATGGAGGCAACAAATTCTTTGAAAATAAGAAACCCCGGAATAATGATCGATAAATTATTCCGACCAAGGGGAAATGCGAGCATTGCAAGAAGGGAAGGCACAATCCGGACGAGTGTTGGTATAAACTCGGAAAGTACATCCGTTGTGGAAGCAAAGATCACAAGATCGCCCATTGTCCACTCTTAAATGAAGAAACACTGCAGACGCAGAAGGTAACTCTATGACCCTATCTCCTCCAAGATTACATGAATTGAATACGGTGACCTTAGCTAGAATGCATGTTTTGGATAAAGTAATTTTTACCCCACTAATTTTGAAAAGAAAATCAGTTGAATTTGGGGACCAAATTCTTTTAAGTGGGGGAGGGTGTAGCACCCTGAAAATTTAAATAGGAGATAAATAAAAATAACTATAAATACTAATCATGGAATAATTGTAGAGAATAAAAATTTTGATAGTAAAAATAGCCAAAATAGATAATGGGCCTCAATAGAGATACATTAAATAACTGAGTAAAGTGTCATATGATCAAACCCGACTCTGATATCCAAGACAAAGGTAAAATTAATAAGGTAGATAAATAAATGAGAGTAATAACAATAATATAGATAAATATATTTGAAAGTTCAACTTAAATCTGAAATTTAGTAATGATTAACAATGGGCTTGAAACTATTTTATTATTAAGATTAGCCTAATAAATAAACTAAAACCCATTATAATTCAAACAAATTTAATTAGTGGGCCTTAATCAAGGTTTAAGAATTAACCCATGTTAATTTGTAAAAAGAAAGACCTAACTCAATAATATTAAGCTAAGAGTTATACTAAATGGGCTTTAAAAGAATAATGAGCCTTAATGATAATTATTGAACTTTTAAAAGAATATACATAAACACATATAACGTGTTATATATATAACTCTATTACCGAGAAGTTTTTCTAATAAGACCCAAAGCTGTTCAAAAGAAAACCCGTAGCTTCTTTAATAAACCTATATGTGTTAGAAAGCCATCAAGTAAATAATGGGTGTTTGATACAAGGAAACCCGTATGAACCCAATTAAGCCTAACTCATTAAGAAGAAACCTAATCAACCCTTTGCATATTAACACATTGGTTAATGGGCTTTTACCCACACATACACACAATAAAGCCCATACAGACAAGCCTATATATATACATGTACCCAAACATGAACCAACAAAATCATTTAATCTCAAACCCACGACGACCAATCTCTTTTATACACGTCCACGAAGAAAAGGTCAATGGGCCCATACAAGCCAAACCCACGAATGGGCTCAACGTGAGCAGGCCTTTTTGACCCTGATGCCTTTCATGCTTAGGTTTAGGGTTTCACCACGCAGGAAATAGCAAGCGGCTACAAAAAATGGTTGGATTACGGGGTTTACGGAGAAACGCACGACACCTTTTCCTTGTATGGATATCGAACCCAACAGAACCTCAGCTTCTTCATAAAAAGTCACCCTCGACGAACAGGCAAGGCCTGTCGACGTTGCTGCTCTTCGTCGTCAATGAGAGGAGCTTCCCCTGTCGAGAGTTTTCTTCCTTTGCTACCTTCCTCCTACTGCAAGCTATACGCGGTGTATGTAAAGAAGATTTCCTGCAGTCTTCTTCTTTCTCTGCTATTTATTCTTCCTCTATCCAGGTTAAAGCATCGTCGAGGTAGGTAATCTTCCAAGTAAAAATCACCACTAAATAGCATGCTAGATCATAGTGCATGTAGATATTCTCCATGAATTTTTTACTACTTATTTTCTTGTTTATTACGTGCATAGTTTTATGTTATCTTGGTTACACGTGAACATAAACATATAAGTTAACAATTTTATAATCACGAAAATTTATGTTAAAAATCTTGGATATGCATACTTTTGAAATCTCTATATTTTCCCTTAATTTGTCATGCCTTCGTACGGTAATATTAACTAGTTAACAATTCCATTAATCAGAGAGATAATTATTAACGTAACATGGTGAACACGATAGCAGTTATTTAGAGTTCTTATTTTTAATAATCTGTTGGTGGGCGTTGGAGTCTCCTTTAGTCATGAAATTTTATGGGCGTGTTATTAGGGTGGAGACTGAGGTAGTGAGGGTGGTAGCTTCGTTTTTCGATCCTCCTATCTCAAGATCCCCCGTCTCTCAAGTGAAAATTATTTTGAACATCCGATTAGGTAGAGTTTTTCGAGCCCTTCATTTCGGTATATAGAATGCGCGATTCCGACGTGATTACGTCAAGAAACGGGAGGTTTAAAGAAGTTGACATTTTAGTTATTTAAATAACGTCAACAGCAACCACGTTCATTCTTATATATATATATATATATATATAACTTTTAACTATTTCTTTAAAAAAATCTATATCTATGATGTAATAATAAATCATAAAAAAAATATTTTTAGAATCCTTATATTTTCTCTTAATTATTATATATTTTGTTCCGATAATTTTTATTTATTTGAAAAATATTATTATTCATCTTGATCAATTTAAAAATTACATATCATGTTTAAATCTTAGAAATTTCATATCTTGTGATCAAAGTTGATTAAAATTACAATATATATATAGTCGTGATCCTTGTAAATTTCTCTTAATTACCATGTAATTAGTTCTGAAAATAGTATCCGTCCTTTTAAAGAGATGCTATTTTCTAAATTATTAGATTAAATAAAATTAAGATATGAATTGACATCTATTTGTATGGACGTGATTTATTCTATTTTTCTCGAGATTTAATCTGTACCGTGAATCATATTGGCACTACGTCTAAGTTCGTAGACGCAGTCCCACATTTCACGTTGGTTTACTGATACACTCTCAACTCTCGGTGACATACGAGCCCTCCGTTGGACATTCCGTTCCTTCGGACTGACAAGTTAGTCATTGGGACCTCCGTAAGTCTCCTCGTATCTTTGGATTCCCTCAAGGCAGCCGAGCAGATTGTACCCTAAAAACCCATTACAGAGTTTTATAGTCGTGTCCCTCTGAAGAAAACATGACGATCTGGCCCTCAAATAGTGTTGTTTCTGGCATTTTTGAGAAAATGTTACTTTCTGGAATTTACGTTCAGTATAGTGGACACTATTCATGAATAGCGCCCGTGATGTAGGACGCTATTTCTTCGTACCTTGAACCTTAATTCTAGAATAAGCGCCCATTGCTATGGATGCTAACTCTAATCTATGGCTCTCGCAGTGGACGTCAATTTCCCAAGTTTCGAGCATTATCTCGGTTTTATGTGCCATCTATCTCGAATCTCTGTTCTAATGAAATCTACCCTATTATTCGTGCATGCTTGATCATTGGAATTCTTGGCCATTAAAGTGGAATTAGTCTAGTCAAATGTCAGGGGCTATGGGTCCCAATTAAATGACATTTAAATGCTAGTGTTATGGGGTCCTGATCTGATCCCACGGGCGAGGCAAAGTTCAAACATATAGTGGTATTATGATGATCGGGTGATGGCATTCACTAACTCGGTTAATGACATTTATGGGTAATCATAAAGTCGTGAGAACTCCTAAGTGTGTGACCAAAGTCTATCTAGTGCTAATCCATGAGGGGCAATCATAGCGCCGTGAGCACCCCTTAACGTAAGGCCAATCCTTCATAGTGCTAGTTACATGAAAGCTCTTATGATGACGCCGTCATAAAGAGAATATTGTACTAGTGTCATTAACCGCCCTCGTGACAATGCTCGTAATAAAGGGAAGATTGTTATTGTTTCCTCATTATGAGAAGTACTTGATATTCTAACA
Source organism: Amorphophallus konjac (assembly GCA_022559845.1). NCBI lineage: Eukaryota > Viridiplantae > Streptophyta > Magnoliopsida > Alismatales > Araceae > Amorphophallus > Amorphophallus konjac. Next base: position 144,506,844 of record CM040120.1, read on the forward strand.
TGAAAGTTCTTGCTATACTCTCTTGTTATCATTGTCTCTGCATTTCATAAATGTATCTAACTTCTTACTTACTCGTCCTTGTGATCTTAATCATCATTGCTTTATAGTTACAACTCATGCCATTATAATTCTCGTTCTACTTTACTTCTTGCATAACCTGCATGAACATGATAAATTGTTAATCACTTAAAGCTAGCTTGGAGCATGAGATATTAAGTCCTACTGAGCATTCGCTCACCCAGTTTATTCCCAATGATTTTCAGGTAATGACCTTAGCGATGACGAAACCACACAAGATGGGCAAGGGCGAGAGTGAAGAGTTTTTTTTTTTTAATCAAACACCGACCAATCAAAGAAAGCACAGGTCGAGTGCACCCTTCCTCAGAGAGGAAGAATGTTCTCACTCCTCCTGGCCGTTCCCTGTGGTCCTAAATTTTATTGATATGAGATGAACAATGATTACAACAAAGAGGCAGTAGCCTAAAAAGAGCAAAGGGCAAGTAAAAAAGAGCCCGAGTAAAGCAAGGAGGATTAAGCCCAACTAAAGACAATCTACTAGCAGACTAGTAATGACGAAAGGAAGGCAGGCCAGCCTTATCCACTCTTAAAGCACCCTTGGAATGATGTGGTAACTCCTTTGCTTTGGTATAAAGTTGATTAGATGTAATTCCACAAGCATGAGAAGCCAGTGAATCTGCTACTCGGTTTCCTTCTCTGAAAATATGATAGAACTCACTGCCACTTTCATGAAGGAGAGTTAAGGTTTCTTTCCACCATGGGTAAACAGCCCAAATAGGAGGATTACCACTCCTGCATGCATCCACTATCAATGAGCAATCTGAAAATGTTTCCAAGAGTTTAATGCCACTTTGCTTTGCAATATATAATCCATCATGTAATGCCCTGCATTCAGCAATAACACTATTTCCAATACCATAGAAGAAGGCAAATCCTATTATCAGATCTCTAGCACTGTTTCTGATACATCCGCCTCCACCACATCTGCCGGGGTTACCTTTGGATGCCCCATCAACATGAAGTGTATATCCCTGTTTAGCAAATTTGCAGTTGACCATAATGGGGTGTTTGATTTGTACCTGAGACATCAAACCAAAAGAGGCCAAGCATTTGATCTTAGCAGGAGAAAGGGGCCTGTGGAAAACAATTTTATCTAGCACCATCTGGACAGAAGAAATGATTTTTCTTTTAATGGCAGTGATATTAATTGGAGCCCCTTCGAACTTGGAGGCACATCTCTGCTTCCATATTTCCCAAAGCATGAGGAATGTAGAGTACATTCCTGTTACACTAAAAGCTGAAAGCATACTAGTTGCAGATAATAGTTCCCAGCACCTACTAGTAATTTGGTCTGCCAGCCATATTTTATTATTGATAATGGGTAACAGCCAACCCCATAATTCTGAAGCCAGTTCACCATGAATGAAGACATGATTGAGATCTTCATGTTTAGGAAGGGAGCAACAGTTGCATTTAGAAGCCATTTGGAATCCACAATCAATGACCCTGCTATCAACAGGAATTGCTCGGTGAATGAGTTTCCAAATGAATAATACTGCTCTTGGGTTGAATGCAGGGTGCCATAGTTTTGTCCACGCTGACCTCTTCATTCCTTTTGTACGGATTAGATTGTAGGCTGATTTAATAGTGAAATTACCTGTAGGAGAATTCATCCAAAAACAGATGTCAGCCACATTGTTAAGCTGGACATTAGGGATATGTTGACCATTACCAATTAAACCCCAAGCCATATGCTGAGCATTTCTGAGAACATCTCTGACAGAGAAGAAAGGGATTTCACTCCCATTATTTCTGCTTGCAGCCTGGTCTGCATTAAAAAAGGGGCCATTACCAATCCAATTATCCCTTAAGAAATCAGTTATGTCGCCAGACCCAACAAAACACCTGCTGTTATCAATTATAATATCTCTGGCTTTTCTGAAAACTGATTGAGGCATTCCAGTAGGAAAAGGTCTTTTACAGCTGGAAATATGAGATTTAATGAATCTCTGTCTGGCATATAAAGACCATAATGATGAACCATGAAGAATACTCCATAACATTTTCACAGCAAAAGCAGTCTGAACACTTAAGAAATCTCTTATTCCAAGGCCACCCTCTGTACGAGGTTTCTGTATGTAAGACCAGGCAATCCAATGCCTTCGCTTGAAGCCATGAACCCCTTGCCAGAAGAATGCTGCACATTGACTATCCATGAAGCTAATTATCTTTTTCGGAATAAAGCAAGCAGAAGCTAAATAAACTGGCATACTTTTAATAACAGAATTTATAAGCACAGCTCTGCCAGCTTGAGAGAGTAATTTGGATTGCCAACCTTCTAATTTGTTCTGAATCCTTTCTATAAGGAATTTGAAGTCTGAACATAGGTATCTGCCCTTTTTAATTGGAATTCTAAGATATTTGATTTCATCAGTATGATACTTGTATCCAGTAAGTGTCCTAACAGCCTGAATTAACGATAGGGGGGCCTTAGCTGATAAGATAAAACAACTGTTTACAGCATTCACCTTTTGACCCGAGCCACCTTCATAACTATTGATGAACTGCTGGAAAGCCCTTATATTCCTTCTACTGGCATTGAGGAAAATCAGGGTGTCATCTGCATATAGCAGATGAGAGATCTGCATAGTCCTTCTGGGTCCAGCATATCCTTTGATTCTTCCAGATTGAAATAATGCTGATAATCCTCTGCTTAAGACCTCCGAGGCAATAATAAAGAGATAGGGTGCTATGGGGTCTCCTTGTCTAATGCCTCTACTGGATTTAAAGAAGCCTGAAATCATTCCATTGAAGTTTATAGAAAACCAGCAATTGTATAAAAGCATACCAATCAAGGAAGTGAATCTATTGCAGAAACCAAACTTTTTCATCACTGCTAAGATAAAATCCCACTCCATTCTGTCATATGCTTTAGCCATGTCCAGTTTAATTATCATATTATGGCCTCTAACTTTCCTGTTAATGTCCATCATCAATTGTCTAGCCAGGGAAATATTATCCAAAATAAACCGACCTTTCACAAAGGCACCCTGCTCCTTAGAAATTATACTAGGCAGAAGAGGAGCCAATCTATCTGAAATGATCTTGGATATAACTTTGTAGGAGAAATTACAAAGACTGATAGGCCGAAAATCACTGAATGATTTAGGTTCATGAACCTTGGGAATAAGAGTTATTAGAGAAGAGGATATTCCCCTTGGCAAAGGAAAACCTTGGAAAAATACAATGACAGCATCACACAGATCCTGTCCAATAACATCCCATACTGCTGTGAAAAAATCTCCAGAAAATCCATCCGGACCAGGGGAACTGGAGCCTTTAAGAGACCAAACAGCTTGACGGATCTCTGAATGCCTCGGTGGAGCACAAAGGACTGAGTTCTGAGATTCAGTAATAATCTGTGGGATACAATTGAGCAGCTTAGTGTCATGAGAATGATTCTCAGACGAGAAGAGACATTTAAAATAATCCTCTGCATGTTTCCTCAGAATTTCCTGATCAGAGCACCATTCATTGGAATCCCCTACTCTGAGCCTTCTAATAATGTTTCTTCTTCTATTACACTGTGCAACCGCATGGTAGAATGAGGTGTTTCTATCTCCACATTCAATCCAATCAACCCGGGATTTCTGATGCCAAAAAATTTCTTCTCTGGATAAGGCTTGATTAAGCAAAGCATTGGCAGCTTTTAGCCTGTCCTTATTATCATAGGAAGGATCAGAGTCGAAATATCTTTGCTTAGATTCAACTTCAGCTTTGGCATGGCTAACAGCAGAGTTTATGTCCCCAAAAATTTCTTTGTTCCAGGTACGAAGAGATGCCTTGACTGTCTGTAGCTTGATAAAAAATCTAGTCAAAGGATTAGGGTCGTTAGGTTGAGATTGCTGCCAGCTGTCAGATACAATCTGTTTAAAGGAATCATGGGTGCACCACATCTTCTGAAAAATAAATCGACCTGGGTTACTCATCTCTTTTTCCAAATGAAGTAACAAAGGAGCATGGTCCAAAGGACCTCTGGGAAGATTCTTCACAGTCAGCTGTGGAAAAGAGGATAGACAAAGGCTATTCACTAGCACTATGTCAAGTCTAGCCTTTATATTAGCAACTCCAATTCTGTTATTAGTCCAGGTCATTGCATTTCCTATACAACCAATATCAGTCAGGCCAGCAGAGCTAAGGCAATTATTAAAATCAGCCATTGCAGCTAAGGCCGGCATGCTACCCCCTACCTTCTCCGAGGGGCGAAGAACACAATTGAAATCTCCACCTATAAGCCAAGGTATAGTTACAGAAGTAGCAAATGAGGCAATATCACTGAATAGAGATAGTCTTTGGTTAGGGTCACATGAAGCATATACAATGGAGTAATATGTACAGAAGGAACTACCATTCTTCAATCCAAGAGTTAAGTGTTGGGGGGAGGAAGCTATAATTTCCATATTGAAGCTTTCATGCCAAAAAACCCAAATTTTTGGATCTTGGGAGCTACTACAAGCAAAACCCCCAAGCTTAATGTATCTCCCCAGAGGTGGGGCTTTATTCAAACTCACCATAGGTTCTAGAATGGCCACAAGTTCAACCTTATTGGACTGAACAACTTCTTTTAAGCATCTCCTCGTACTAAAATTCCCTACTCCACGAGCATTCCAAATTAAAGAGGATATTATCATTGAGGTTCCCAGGGAAAATCTTCCATGGATCTAGCTTTTGATCTAGTAATAATCCCCTTATCCTGCTGCTTACCAGTAATTTCAATACAATGTGATTGGTCATGTGACAGCATGAAATCATTGTCCTGCCAAGCTTTCTCAGCTACCTGCATGTTGACCAATAATAAGTCATTCGTCTGTAGTTTATTTGAGTCTTCTAATCCAGATGTCAGTTCCACTACACCAGTAGTACCCTTTTCTAACATCTCTATTTCCTCATAGCAAAAAGTAGGCTCACATTTATCACTGCCATTGACATTACCAGTCTCTTCATTGAAAATCACTTTATGATCCTTGCTATTAGGCATAATCGAATCCTGTGGAGCTTCCTCCGGAATATCTGTCTGTTCCAATAGCTCAAATTTGTTGTCAGTTGCCGCATACTGTCGAACAGTTAACAAACCATCCTGCCTAGGCCGAAAGGTCTGTTTTGGATTGTTAGCAGCAGGTTCTTGAGCCGATTGAAACCGGGCCATCCTGCCCTGTTTCTTTCTACATCTACCTCTGAGTGACCCAACTTATGGCAGAATGAGCAGAGCGCTGGAACGCGGTTATAACTTACTTTTTGCCAATAACCAATCCCATCCAAATATATTCAAATCCGTTCATTGCGTGGGGCAGAAAGATCCATTTCTACACAGACTAAAGCCTCCGATGTGTCCGATAGAGCCAAAGATTTTTCATGTAAACGTAGGACAGCACCAAAATTTCCAGCTATCGATCGGAGACAGTCTTCGTGGTACAGATTAGCTGGTAAAGCTGGAAAGCCAATCCAGACAGGAACATTCGGAGGATCTGCATCAAAATTAAAATCAGATGTCCATCGAAAAAATCTGAACAGAAAACCTCTGATATACAGGTTCTTTTGAATTAATAGCTTCATGAAATCCGCTTCACAATCAAGCCGCAGCAGGAGATGTCTTGAATTGAGCTTGCTGATAATAACTTCTGAAGAAATCTTAAGCCTCTGCATCAAGAAACTCTTAATATCGGAAAAAATTGGGCGGCCATAAGCACATTTAGCAACAATAGAGAAGGATAAAAACTGGATCGAAGCTTGGATGTCCTTCTTAGAGAAATACACCGCCGGCTCTCCGCGATCAGTAAATGCAGGCTCCTTGACTGGGATATCTATCTTCGATCGCTGCCTGGAATCCATTAACACCTGCGCGAAGGAACGGCGAGGAGTAGCAGCAGATGAAGATTGAACTTCTTCTGGAATTTTCTGCATGGAAGGAACCCCCACCACTCCGGCCATGGCCGGCGGGGAGGGAAGGAAACAAAACCAAAGAGTATCGGTGATGGAAGGCGAGAGTGAAGAGTGCTTCAGCAACCTAGATGAACCTCGTGGTCTTTATTATTATGTTCCTGTCAAGTCTAGTTAGAGAGTCCATTGTAATGTTTCATTTATTGAGTCTTTTCTTTTAATGGGTCCAGTTTGTAATAAACTCGTATTTGAAATAAAATTCTGTCTTGTTCAATTATATGTGTCAAATTATATTTTGCTCTGATCGACTCGACTGTTTAACTGTCATATTCCGAGCAAACGAACACGTTCTGCTGCTATCGATTCGGGGCGTGACAAGAACTGAGGGGTACACGGGGGCCTCATGGTGTAGCGGCCATGGGAGGGTGTTCCCGTCACAGCCTTGTGTTAACTGGGGCATAGCCGGTTGCAGTGAGGCTTCAAATGATTTAGCGCCACCTTGTGGGGCTTCGGATGAGGGTCTTGCCTGCCCGGGTGTGGCTGGGAGTAAGCCCATCTAAGTCAATCTTTTCCTCAGCATTTCCACTTCGTGTATTTTCTGATAGAGCTCCATCATCAAAGCAGGGTTAGCTTGGTAGGTGCTAGGAGTGTTGTTTCCCGTGCTGATTCCAGGTGGGACTAGCAGCATTTTATTGTTGGCGCGGGACGCATACGGTCCCGTATGAGTAGATGTTCTTGCCCCCATGCCCTCATGTTGAGGAGGGGTATAATAGGATGCTTCTTCAGCAGGTGGTGGAGGATGCCCCCACTCTTCCTGGGGTTGATGGTGAGAGGTAAATGTTGCAGCTTGACTTGCCCTTAACGGTGTGTAACATATCTCATCGTCTTCATCTTTAACAGCTCAGCTCGCACTGGGCAAGGTCGATAGGGTATTGCAGGAGAGGACAACGCCCTTCTTTTTGTTCTTTAGCTTATTCTTCTCTTTTCCTCCTACGGTTGGTGCCTGATGTGTAGCGCAAGCCTCAGTTACCTCATGGGATGATTGCTGGTATAGAGATACAACATTGACTGCTCTCTCCACAGCGGGCAGCTCTTGCGGGAGAGGAGGATCAACCTTGTAGTCGCCCAGCTGTAGCTCCCCTCTCTTGATTAACTTTTCAACAGTGTCTTTAAAGACGTAACAATCTTCAATAGGGTGTCCAACCATCTGGTGATATGGGCAGAAGCGAGGATGGTCTTTCTTTCTAGCATCTTCCGGTCTCTTCGGCTCTGGTAGGGTAACCTTGTTGTATGAGAGAGCCCATTCGAAGAGGATCTGAGTCCTATCGTTGGGGAAAGAGTAAAGCTTTTTCATTTTGACCCGCAAGGACGGGACTTCTTGCTGCTCAGCTGGCTTAGCGGGAGGAGGGTTAGCCACTCCTTTCTCCTTTTCTTTTTGTTGGTCAAACGCTTTGAAGTCAATTGTGTGAGCTTCTTCCTTGGGCGTTGACCATTTTTCAGCAAACTTGCCCTTTTGACTCACAACAGTTGGCAGAGGGGGAGCTGGAGATGAAGGCTTCAATCTCTATGACCACATTATTTAGCCAGTCGAAAGACCAGATTTCAATTCTGATCATCCTGTCGAGGATTTTCCGGCTCAGATTTTGCTTGCATATTTGCACTGCATCCTCTAGATATGGTGGCCGCTTGCATCTCATACTACGATTCCGCCATCTTTTGATGTACTCCAAGGCTGTCTCATCATGTCTTGCCTAGAGGCATATAGCTCGGCTACTGTGACCTCCCTTTTAGCAACATGGAACTGCTCCCGGAACTTTCGTTGCATAGCTACCCAGTCACTTATAGAGCCGACCGGCAGATTGGAATACCACTCGAAAGCTAGGCCCGTCAACGAGGACCCAAAGAATTTTAGCATGTAGGCTTCATTTGTCGCCAGATCGCCCATCACTGTCATATAATAAGCGATATGTTCTTTAGGAGAGCCATGCTTGTTGAACTTTTCAAATTTGGGCAGTTTGTTGATGCCAGGCGGTAACTTCTTTGCAGCATACTGCGGTGGATACGGCACCATGTATACATCATAAGTGCTGAAATCAACGTTTGTCCTCTCGGCCAGCTTCATTTCAATCGTTTGTTCAACCATTGATTTATGCACCATGGTCGGGTCCACCGGTCTCGGATGGAGATGCGTAGGCTACTGCATAGAAGGAGAGGTTAGAGCAACGGCTTGAAGTGCCGGCGGCATCATCGGTGGTATATACTGCATTTGTGGAACGATTGCGCCAGTGGTGGCTGCAGGAAATGTGGCTAAAGAGCGGCCTCACCATAGTCTATTGGTTGAGAAGTAGCTGGGAGTGTTGCATCAACCGGGTTAGGAGCTTCCCGGGATGATTCAGCATGCACGTCCTGTTGCCAGGGAAGAGAGGCTTGTTCATTTCTTTCATTCAACTGCCTTTTCAAGGTTTCAATCTCTTGATGGTAATTTTGCAGCATCATTAAGATGGTTGGATCTAGCGCCGCCATAGTGGGAGTGCTCTCGAATGCCTTATCCGAAAGACCCTCGGACGAGGCCGGCAAAGGATTCTCTTCTTCTTCAGAGGTTAACACATTGACAGTCGAAGTGGTGATAGCTTGCTTTTCTTTGGCTGCTTTGAGCATTTCTCCTGCAGCTTTGCTTCTTCTTGTTACTATCCCGGGCCTCTCGACTAGCTTGGCCAATTCTTCTGGCTCTTCGGGTAGAGCCCCATATCTGCTGGTCACCCCTGCCATGTTGCAAGTGAAGACCTGCATTCTTTTTCTTTGCCCCCAGACTACCCTCTTTGCTTGACCAGGGAAGGTTGACCTTTTAAACATTGATATCCTTTTATTCTCTTCATACTATGGAGAAGCTTCAGAGTACTCAGCTTGCAATCCATCTTCATATTCATTGACATGCATGAGTGATGCCATCCTTCTTCTTTTTTTTTCGATCTTCCTCTTTTTCTTTGGTGCCGACGATGCGTTGTAGTCATTGTCGGCCTAGGGAACCCAAGCCATAGAAGTAATTCCTGACCACCTTGGTCATTCCTTCTTGATTGCACCCTGGAGAGAGGGCAGGGGGTAGCAATACGTTGGTCTTGAGTCGATGGCTTGTAGGAGAGCCGTGACAATTTGGTAGCTCTGTTCGATCTTGTCGAACGTCGAAAAACATTGGTCTGCTTGGCACATGCCCTATGAGCAAGCGGAGGGGCCATTGGCACGACCTCTTCTACCTTTGGTGCAGCTTTATTGCCCCAACTTCTGGGGTCTTTAGCAATTGATGTTAAATCTTGCGAGGTCAAAGCCGGGCCCCGGGTCCTCTTGGGAACCCAAACTTGCTTGAATCTTGGTAGCTTTGACACCAGCTTCTTCCAGACATCCTTATCCATATTGACCTTCCGGCTTGCTAGTGCCTAGAAGGCGTTGTGTGTAGATTCTGCCGAGATGACGTGGTCTGGCAAAACTTCAGCACTACGGCCGTTCAGATATACTCGAACGCCGCCAACCATAATAGACTTCCCAGAAGTCGAGAGTCGGCCTCGGGGAACAGTAACAATTCTTTTTTTCAGATTCCTCTTCTTCCCTCCGGATGCCTTGTCATTGGTAGGGATAGCACAATAGTCTACGTGATGGACAAAGCATGAGATGATACGGCGAGACAGAGCAGCCCTCCATGGGCAGCTCACCTTAGCAGGGGCTATGGCCTTGGCCACAACAGTCTTGTCAGCTTCCTCTTCCTCGATCCTCAGCAGGCCGACGAAGGCGACTCCAAGAAAATTAGGGAACCCCACCACTGGTGGCAGAGTTTCGAAAGCAGTGGGCACCGCTAGGTACCCGTGAAACGTGTGGGCAGCGACCACTTGTGGGCCAAAGGTAAGTGCAGCAAATCCGCAAGCCATTGTTTCCTGTAAAACAGAACGAACAAGCAGTCAATATTTTTAGGGAAGGCCCCGAGGCCTTCTACTTTGGCGAAAAGATGAAGGGAGACCTAAGTCCCACCAGGCGTGCCAGTTTTGTGGGCATGAAAAATCTCTCATTTGATTTATTTTATATATTGATTCATTTTATTAACACGGGACGTGCCAGTCACTGTCTTGACAAAATTTATTGTGTGCTCGTCTGACCAGTCAGACAATAGTGGGTGATCATGTCGATACCTGAAGTCCGTCATACCATAAAGGCCATGGCGTTAATTACATCCTTCCAAAAGAAGAAAAATCTTTGATTAATCGTCAAAGAAGAAGAGCCCTCGGGGCCGAAGAAAATGTATGAAAGTAATGTTTGTTTCATAAAGCAAGATGCAGCACATGCAAGCATGCGATGTAATAAGCTTTATTAGATCGGCTTTCGGTACGTGACAGAGAACTTTTAGGTCGTAAGACCTCCTCATGCTTAGTGATAGCTTCCAGCCAGGCCTAACTCGACTTTCGGCTAGTCACCATTTGATATATTGAAGAACCGGGTAGGTGCGAGTGTTCATGCACGGGTTCATACAAGTGAGTACGGAGCGCATAGTGGTTTATTCTTTCTATTTGAGGATTAAGAGTGGAAGTTGGCTTTGACGTTATTCAATTATTTATTACTTTATCTAATCATTTATTCACATGCTTATTCAACAAACTTAGAAACTTTCGGCACACTTCCCTTGTCACGAAGAGTATCGGGGAGGGTATAGGAGGTTTGTCCACGAAAAGTTGAGATGAACTCCGAAGAGATGGTCATGCCTGGACGGCAATCCCGCACCATATGATGAGCGGGGAGCCTAAGGGCTAGCCCTCTGAGTGATCCCTATCACTTGTAGGGTTGTCGATCCGTGGTTGCCTTTTTATTTTGAGACTGCGCGTGGCATAGCGATGCATGCATACGGGCCCACGAGTATGAACCTAGCATTATTGCGTTTGGGCGGACTCGTATGTTGCTGGGACGCTGTATGCCTAGAATGGCATTTGTTAATGTTTTATTCCCTTTGGTTGGGTATTCGACTCTCATAATTTTGCGTGAGTAGTTGTGATGCCATTTACCACCATGGGGGCGTAAACCGAGTAGGAAATCTGAGAAACACGATACCGAACTAAATCGTAGATTCCTAAAAAAATTTCGGAAGCATCTCCCCCTGCCCCAGAATATGTTGCGGACCCAACAGTGGGCAGTGAAGGTTTTGCTTATTACTCTTGGCCCATTTCAGAACCATGGTGTGCACATGAAAGCTCCAAGGAGAGCCAGCACAACCACAGACCGAGGGACAAAAAAGGCTCAGGGCATTATTCACCTTTGAGGCGATTAATGTTGTATTTCCCCGTCAATATCATTGGAGCTCACACTTCAATGCATGACAAAGCACCGTGATTTAGTGGGATGATTGGAGCTCCTGGGAAGGTGTGGGATAACACAGCCTCTCAGTTTAATTTCGGTAGCATCTCCCTTTGTCTTGGGATATGCTGAGGGGGTATAGAAAACCGTCCACGGAGAGCCGGGACGGAGTCCATAACATGCAGGCATACAAAAGCCCGAGAGCCACCAAGAGTCGAGACACGACGATACGCTATTCGCCATCGAGGTGATCCATTCATTATTCCCCTAATAAGGCCATCGGAGAGCACGCCATAGCAGACGGCAGATACCCGTGACTTGGTGGTGTTGATTTGTTTTCTTCCTTTTTGTTTGTGATGTGATGAATGATAAATATGATGAGCAAATAACAATGATCTCAATCAACCTATGAACATGTGAACCATGAACCTAGGTAATCAGAACAAGCTCTAGCATGGGCAATGCTATCTCAATCGAACTAAACTAAAGAAAAAAAAGAAAAACACACGCCGGAGCGTGGAGCAATGGAATAAATAAAACACACCACGTGGGTGGAACAAGCAAAGGAAATAGGGGATATGAGAGAGAAAATCAATGCCCAATACTAAGGAAAGAAATGTGATCGCCACTAAGGTAATAAAATAAGCCAAAGACCTGAATAATACCTTAGAAATAGGAGGATGATGCACTCGCCCACGGGAGATAGAAACCACTGAAATCTGTAGATCTGCTGAATGTAACAGTCCAGAACCTGTGTGTCACAGGAGCGTGACGGTCGCCTGATGAACCGTTAGAGGAGCCTGACGCGCCTGGTGAAGACCGTCAGAGTGTCTGTAGAACAAGCTCGTGAATTCTTCAAACTCCAAACTTTCCAGCCGACTAGAAAGCTTGGGCCTCATCTAATGAACCCTGTAAACCTGCCAAAGAATGTAGAACACAAGAAAATAATCCCAGATTAGCCTTTCACACAACGTAGCATCAATTTTTGAATGAACTTAATATCATGCAAAAGGAAAGGGGAATACTGGGGAAGTTTGGTTTTTTTAACCCCTCTGGGCGTTTTTAAAACATAGGAAGGATGTTTAGATGAATGAAACAAGTGAAAGAACGTGGAAGAAGGAGTGGGACGATGCTATGATGCAAAGGAGAAGGGGAGAACACAAATATGCCAATGATGAACTAAACACTTGAAAAACAAAGTACTCCCTTGACTGAGATGCAGATGGACGCAGAATATCAATTCTCCTTGGTTGAATGTGGCTCCAGGATGCGGCAGCACTTCGACGCAAACTCCAAATTTCTCCCCCTTAGGCCATGAAGTTAAGGGTTCTATTTATAGACCCTCCAACTCTCCGGTCGAGCAGAGGATAATCCAGCAAGAAAGGAGGATAATTCTTAGCAAACTCTTGAAGATAATACTCCCAAGAGTCCATAGAAATAAACAGAAGGTTCTGAGGATCAGATTTGGAAGAGAAATCACAAGATCAAACTCTCAACTCGACTACGGAGTAGCAGAGAAAAGGCCAGACCAGCCAGGACTCTCTGTTGGATGTAACGGCTGCACGACAGACCGCCACATGAACGTAACACGCCAGGGGAAGACCGTCACAAAACCTTATCTCTTAAAGAAGATAAGATCAATGGGAAGAAGTTCTAAACAGTTGGACTCTGAATGAATGTAACGGCCATGGGATGACGCGTTACAATGATATAACGGTTGCACGACAGACCGTTAGAATCAACGGATAGGCAAAAGGATAAGCATTGGAATATGGCCTTAAGCCGTAGGACTCTTCAAGATGTAACGGCCCAGGGCCAATGCGTTAGAATAACGTAACGCCCCTGGAATAGACCGTTAGAGACAATAAGGATCCAAAAGTGATAAGAGCTTGCTAAGCTTCATCAAATGACAAGCCACAAGGAATCAGACCCAACCAAGAGGTCAAAACCCATGAAATAGACCTCAAACTGATCAAGAAGGTTCAATGAAAGGTGATAACTTGGAGCATCATATAGAATGAATAAGGAGATGACCCAACCTATTGGTCATAAAACGGGTGTCAACAGATGCCCCTCCTTAACGTCCTCTTTGCAGGGGAGCGAACGGAGGTGAGGCGAAAGCGAAATGGAACATGGAGATGAAGCGGAAATGAAGCGGAGCGGACTGAAAAGTGGGCGTTAAGGCAAACGACACCCATTCAACCAACAAGCGACATGACTTTTCTGGAAGCTTCGAACTAATCACAAGGAAATAGCCAACCAATATGATGCAAGTCTGGAGGAACTAACAACTAAGGAAGGAAAACACGGCTAGCCGCCGGAGGCAACGGAAAGGCAAGGAAACAACTGACTAAACTCCAGACAGGAATCTTCAGCTAGCCAGATCAAGCGAGCAGATCGAAGTAAACCTTCCAACTCAGAGTGGAATGACTCTCCTCATCCGAGATCAAGAACACAACTATTCACCATCATTGAGACATCTGGATAGATGAGGAGTTCATGAATGCTCAAAGGATGCGTATGATGCATGCTGGGCTAAAATAAAAGAAATCATCAAAACAAATACAAAGAAAGATAAGATAATAAGATACTCGAGAATAATATTGCTAGATCGGAGAAATCAGGGTCAGGACACCATCTGCAACCACGGCGTGCAAGACAGAACCATCGTCCCCGAACCTTTCTAACCTAACGGCCTATCCAACGATTAAACATGTGCACTTAGATCATCATCATTTTTGTTTAAGGGGAACATCAGATCCCAGAGTACATGAATGACCAGCCGGTTCTCGAGATAATATATCATAGATAACATATAGTAATGCATTAAAGGGACAAGGGATCAAGATACAATACCTGACTTACCTGCTTGACGAACGGTAGAGCGTGATGATATTCATAACTTCATCCACGAATAAAAGATTAGCCAATGATAATTAATATGAGCATAAAACAAGGCATAACCATTTGTACGCATGAGAAGCATCAATAATATGCATCATGGCAGAAAATGCAACCATTCTAGCATCAAATAGACCATTCCATTCATCAAGAAACTTGCAAGCTATAACGGCCTAGAAATGGTGTGTCACACCATGTAACGGTCTAGGACTGGACAGTTAGACATTGGCGGTTCTCATTCTTCAATAAAACATACTCAACTGACCTGACGGTCTAAAGAAGACGCGTCAGAGAATGTAACGGTCTGACGATAGACCGTCACATTTCCTGAGCGTTCAAAAAAAATAAACCGAACGGTCACAAACCATCATTCACACTCTCATTCGCCCTAACACCCCCAAAACCCCAACCGAGAGCCACCATCGAGGACCACCGACGACCACCGATGAGATGGCCGGCGATGAGCCTCAACCGCCGAAGAGGAGGGAGAGAGGAATGAAAAAAAAGGCCATACGACAGTTTAGGGCACGAGTGGACCGCGAGGAGGTCCCACCGGCCGAGGAGCAACGGACGGCGACGAGAGAGCCAAGAGAGGAGGAGGAGGCTCTAACAGTTGAGGAGGACCAAGGGGAAGCACCCCAGGACGAAGGAGAACCCATTGCAATGGAGAAAAAAAGGAAAAGGGGGCAGGACCGAGAGGTAGGCCCCTTCGCCCTAATTTTCAAATTTTAATTTTTATGAGTTTTTATGTGTATGCATGCATGAATGGGGGGTAGAGAATGGGTCTATGAACCCATTAGGATCATATGTAGGCCTTTTGGCCAAAGTGAGAAGCCAACGGAAACAAAAGGGAAAATGCCCTTTAGCAGAGAACGTGACGGTCCTTCCAGCGACCGTCACGAACCTAACGCATCACCACTGGTGCGTTAGAGCCGTGTGACGCCCCACCCCAGGGCCGTCACAACCACCAGAGATCCAAAACGGATTTTTAGGTTTTCAGTTATTCAATTTTTTTTTGTGTGTTTTCATTATATGAATGCTATGCAATGATTCTATGATGCAATTGACTAACTTATTCTCTAAATGAATGTAGGGGAAGAGGCGAACAAGAATCTCATGGCTCCAAATCCGGGCGGTCTACCAGGCACTGCGCGACTACCAAGGAGAGAGGCTTGCAGCGATGGGATTCGCCGAGGTGCTCAGCATCGAGGTGATCAGGATGGACACGCCGCTGCTGTACGCGTTGCACGAGAGATGGGACCCGACCAGCAGGGCGTTCATCTTCCCGTGGGGTCATATGATACCCATGCTGGAAGACATAGCGAGGATCACTGGGCTGAGAGTGCACGGAGCCGCAGTGACGGGCTGGACCTACAGGGACTACCGAGAAATGGCCCAAGAGCTGCTGGGGCTGGATTTAATCAGGCCGGGCCAGACGTCATCTCAGGTCTCACGATCGCGACTGCAGGAGAGCTTAGGACTGAGAGGAGCAGCGATCGCAGTGGGAGAGCTACCTGAGGAGCATATAGACCGAGTGATAGAGCAGGCGCGCCCACATGTGGCGGCAGAGGCGGGACAGGAGGGAGATCGCGTCCTGAGACGGTTCCTGATGCTTTTGTTTGGGAAACTGCTATTCGCGACCCGAGCAGACGTGATCAGCTGCAGATTGCTGCCAATGATAAGAGATTTAGGCAGAGTTGGAAAATATGCATGGGGGGCGGCAGTGCTAGCTTTCCTGTTCGAGTCGCTCAGCACCACGGACCGGCAGACGATGCTGGGCGGCTTCTCGCCTTTCCTACAGGTAAACTTAAATGCTTCCTATTATGCTCATGATTATGCAAATGCAAATGATTATGCAACCGACTAATACTGACTTCTAAATGCAGATCTGGAGCTACATGTTCCTCCCGGGCATCGGGAGAGGCACACTACTCCACCCCGGGCGGATCCCGATCGCCAGACGATGGGTGGTTGCTAGAGACCCGGGGTCGATCACCAGATTGACCCGGGCGATCCAGGACGATTTGGATTCCTTCCCGCACACGACGGTAAGCCTGGAACTCTAAATGCTTTTTAAATGCTTTGAATGTTTATGAATGTTCTATATGATCATGAATATAATGCTGACAAATGGCCTATACGCTGATGAATATGCTGACATGGACTAACATGCTTCCTAGGTGAGATGGACCCCATACCGAGGCGAGAGCTACGAGGGACAGCCATGGGTGGAGGCAGCCCTCTCGTACCGGGGACGAGACATATGGCTTCATTGCATCAATGTCATCGAGCCACTCCACTACCGGCTAATCCTACAGACTCGGGGACTACACCAGCCCGAGGTGACCTTTCCACGCCGTGGTGACGAGCGCCCGGGCAAGTCATCGAAGGGTATTAGCGGCAACGTGGATTGGTGCGCCCGAAAGGTGAAGTATGTCCATGACTGGAACAGGCGGGGCAGAGCGGTAAAGGAGCGGGACGAGAGCGAGGAGGCGTACTTGAAGGCCTTCGCTCGACGGTACGGGGACCAGGTGTACTGAGGTACCCGATGACCGGTATTAAATTCTAAACCCTGAACTCTTTTTACATGAAAAATGCAAAACGCTTAGATGCACTGACTCATATGCTTTCTAAATGCAGCTAGACCCCGAGGGAAGGATAGCCGAGCTCGAAGGGCTACTCCACGCTACCGTCCAGCAGCGGGACGAGTACCGGGCCGCCTTGGAGCTTTTGGTAAAATTCTAAAAAATCTTGGACCTAAATGATTCATGCTTATGATGCAAATGATGCAAATGATGCCAATGATGATTAACTGACCATGACTTCTAAATGCAGCGGGCTGAGGGAGCCCAAAGAGCCAGACCGGATGCCCCGTCATCTTCATCACAGCCTGCTGGGGGCAGAGCAGAGCGGGATGCCGAATTCGCTCGAGTGGTTGCTCGGGCCGAGGAGGCGGAGGCCACCCTCGCAGAGCGGGTAAGAAACCAAATGCTTCTAAATGGTTTTAATTTATGCAAATGCTCAATATCCTGACAATGAAAAATGCAGGTGAGGGAGCTGACCGCAGCGGTAGCCGAGGCGGAACGTGCTCGAGCGGAGGCAGAGCGAGGACGATCGGAGGCAAAGCGACTCCGGACAGAGCTGGCTCAGGCACGAGCCGAGGTGGAGAGACTCCGGACCAGGACAGGGGACTTGGATCACTACTGGACCGAGGCCCGAGAGACACGGCGTCAGATCTTCGAGTTGAAGATCGAGCTGTGGACGATGGAGCGCACGGTGAGGATGATGGGCCGGGGACCGGAGCGGAGCACCTCTCAGAGTGGGGCACGGCGGAGCGTTGCCCCGAGTGGATCGGTAGCATATTTCCTTGCTAGCTCCTCCGGACAGCCGAGGAATGAGAGGGCAGAGAGGGGACAGCAGGAGGAGAGTGCCTCCATATCGCCACCCGCGCGGAGACCTGAGGACGGTGATGACAAAGGCGGCCCGGGAGACAAGCCGGCCGAATGAACTTGTATTTTGTTTTTCTTACTTGTAAATCAATGAAAGTGCAAATGAATGAAAATCTTTTTTGTGTTTTGTTGTTGTTTTTTATGCGATTGAATGGATGTGTGAACGCAGATGAACATGTATATGAATGTGAATGCAGGAAATGGATATGTGAAAATGTGAACGAAAATACAGGAACGAATGTGGATGATGAATGGCAAATGCAAGAACAAATGTGTGAACAAAAATGCATGTGGACATGTGGAAAAGAACGGATGAAATTGTGTAAATGAAATATGTGTGAATGAGATGTAATGTGTGGATGAAATGACTGGACAGGATGAATGAAATGGAAAGTGTGTAAGACCGCCAGGTCTAATCATAGGCAGAACGGAATAGCACAAATACAGCAGCAGACAAAGTGACGGTCTAGATCCAGACCGTCAGACTCCTGTAACGCATCAGATTGAGGCCGTCAGAGATGACAGAGGCCAAACTGCAACATTAAGCAGCAGAAAATGTGACGGCACACTGGGGAGCGTCAGAATGGTGTAACGGTCAAATTCTAGACTGTTAAAGATGACAGAACCCTGCTATATTAAGGCAGCTTGCAGAAAATGTGACGGTCCAGATGTGAGCGTCAGAGCCAAGTAACGGCTGTGATAGGACCGTCAGGAATGATCGAACAAGAAGAAGCCAAGACTGAACGGCAGGAGATGTGACAGCTCAGGGACCATGCGTCACAACAAGTAACGGTCATATCCCAGACCGTTAGGCTTGACAGAACGATATTGGGCCAAAAAGAAACCCACAGGAAATGTGACGGCCCAGAGCTGGGGCGTCAGATCCAAGTGACGGTCCTACGATAGACCGTCAGATAACCAAGTGTACTCCGAGATGGATTATGCCGCGAGAGTCCAAACTTGAAGGATGACTACCCAAATCCCCACTAGAACTCTTCTAAACTCGAGATAAGGCCTTCCAACTCAAATCCTATCACCCCAAAGCCAAAAGCAAGCCTTTAAAACTTGGAAACTTAGCCAAAATTCGTAACTTTGTGAATTATCTGCTACTAGGGCTGAAGAACCTCTCCTAGGGGCAGGAAACACCATGAAGAGAAGCTTCGAGGTGATGGCCATGGAGGAGAAGATCTACACCAGACCCAAGGCTGTGAAAAAAAGAGCGCGGGGAGCTGTAGAGGCTGACATCGATCCCCAAACATCTGAGCTCCAATGCTCAAAGAGTGGTAAGCTTCTATACCTTAACCAAGTTCATCAATTCTCTGTACTTCATCTGTCCTCATGATCTTCTTCTTCTTCCAGCCTCTTCCTAGTCCAAGATGCTATTCCAATCTGAAGTGGGTGGCTCCCATGATCAAGGAACTCCCTTTAGAAGTCTTATAAATCCTTAGGGCATGGCACCTCCAACCTCTATTGGTCTTAGGCAAGAATTTTCAGAAATTATCTTTGGATTGGCCAAGCATTTCAGCTCTCATAGAGTTGTGGCATCCACAAACACATACCTTCATCTTCCCTTCTTTTGAAGCTACAGTCCTATTAGAGGAGGTAGAAACCTACCTAGCCCTTCCTAAGACTAAGGCGGGGGATGAAGACCTAGTTTGCTACACGGTGGAGCCTATTGACCCGTCCTTGATCTTGAGCGATTTCATCCACAATCCGAAGGATGTGAGGACCATGATCAGCCCGCACCACATACATTTGATACCCATGGCACAATGGATAGTCTCTCATTACAAAAACAAGTGGGAGAGATATGAAGCCATAGCCAAGGCGGTGTCGGTTTGCTTATGCGGAGTTTTCCTTTTCACCACTACCGACCACCTCTTAGATACCCAAAATCTTAGCATTATCAGCGGGTTGTGGCGGGGAATGTATATCTCTCAAGCAATCCTCTCATATCTCTATGAAGGTCTAAGCTCCGCTTGCTTAGGAGTACCTCTATTCGGCTCCATGATACTCCTCGGGTGTTGGATGGGAGTGAGAATCAAATTCCAACCCAAGGAAGATATAACTTCTGCTAGCCGGATCTTCGGGAGCCACCGTTTGTTCTTTATTGGAGGTGCATCTGGATTTTCTTCACAGGTTGAATGCAAGAAGGCGGACAAGAAAACATGGGATGAATGGCGCCTCTTCTTCAACACTTTGCCAATAGAGAAATTCACCATGCGACCAAGAATCCTTCGGAGCACCTTGCTTAAAATACCGCGGCGTCAAGGCCTGGACCTCCAGCTAGTGGGAAATACTACCATGGCGATCTACAACCCGCACCGGTGCCATCTTCAGATCGGGCTACCTCGGATCGAAGTTCCTGCATTATCACATTACCCTCCCCTTCTAGCTAGGAAGATGGGGATCGAGGGGGATGAAAGACCAGTTCGGAACGCGCTGACCATGTGGGAGATCAGCAAAGCGCGTCCGTGGCAAGAGGAAGTGAAAGAGAACAACGAAGTACGCCATGGCTACGCGAAGGAGTTAGGGAAGATCCGCCCTCTTGCGGATAGGAAACTGAATGTAATTTGATTTTCTTGAAATGGATGATTGGCAATTGACAATCAGAATTGATGTTGCATTAAGTTCAATTGAATGAGTTTAAATGATATGAAAGGAGAGTGGTTTTAATCGAAATGAGCATGAGTTGCTGCTTGATTCGGCCAAGAACCTGCAAAATAGAGTCTCTGGAGAGTGTAACGGTCCTGCAAAGCGCCGCTACCAGGATGTGACGGTCTGGCGGTAGGCCGTCAGAGGAATGGACTAAGAATTCTGTTCTCTGGAGGGTGTAACGGTCTAACTCCAGACCGTTAGAAAGATGTGACGGCCTGGGTGCAGACCGTCAGAGAGAGACCTGCTGAAAGAATAAAGCCAATGCCTAAAGACAATGCCACGGTCCAGGATGGACCGTTACATGAGCGTGGCGGCCTGATGCTGGCACGTTACAGTCCTGAACCTGCATAGTTGTGAGTTTTCAGCCCTGAGCTTGAACCTGTGTTCTGCACACACTTAGACAAGAGACAATTTAGATCTGTTCTTAGACTCAACCCCTTGCCTTTAAAGCAGGTTAGAGAATGACCATTTCTTGATATTTGGTCAAGGGGTGGAGCCTTATCAAATAGGCGGAAGACATAATAGAAATAATGCGATGCATGCAATGCATATGATGGTGTTTTTTGGAGTTTTGGGAAATATGTGAATTTTCGTGAGATTTTTGGAAATATTTGGGGTTTTGAAATATATGATTTTTGTTTGATTTTTGGCAATACATGATTTTTGTTGGATTTTAGAAATATATGATTTTTATTTGATTTTTAGAATATACGATGATTTTTTTGGATTTTGGAATATATGATGTTTTTGGGTTTTGAAATATATGATTTTTTTTTTAGATTTTGGAAATCAGTGCCCCCCCGACAACGTGGGTCCTTCTTATTATAACGTGAGTTCCCGAGGTTGGTGTGCAACAAGGTGACGACCCCTGGCCAAGACCCAACTTGCATGATGGTGTCTCTACCAGGGCCATACCCAGGGTACTAGTCTTGATCCTAAAAGGAAAATAGAACACAGGGGTAAGCTTAGGCCAGATATAGAAGTTTTTAGGACTTGAGTTCCTCTTCAGACAACCCATTAGAGATTTGGTCTGTTGCGCCGGGGCTTTGTGTCCGTCAACGAACCTTAGTCCACTCTGGGCATGCATGCGACCGGGCTCATTCATCCCGCGGGGAACTGTACTGCCACTCTTGCCGTGCCTAGCTTTCTTTCTCTTTCCGGAGCTTTGGAATCTATGATTGGAAGACTTTTGAGATAATGCTTTTGCTTTTGTCACAAAGATTTCTCCTTTGCCTTCTTCTTTTCTTTTGTGTTTCTTTGCTTGTGGCGTCAGGTCATAACGGACTGCCCCTATTTGAGACCTCCTCTCATCAGGGTGCCTAGATTGGTCATCGCCTCCTTATTCACCTCTTGCCCCTGGATTCAGCCGAGGAAAGAAACGGACAGGGACTTTGACCTTCCCCCAAAGCATGGCAGAGGAGAACGGTGTCTACAAAGTGGAAAACCTGACCAGGGATGTCATGTAGTGTTTGATTGCCGTACTCGAGACTTTTCATGGTGGAAGGGAGGGAACACCTCGCTGTCGGGGTGGCACTGATTAGACTCTAAGGAAAGAAACGCTTAAGATACAACCCATTCCACGCGTGAGAGAGCTCCTCACCTTCTGCGTTCACTAAACGATAAGCATTCCCTAGATAAGCCTCTTTTACAACGAACGACCCTTCCCAGTTAGGTTGCAATTTAGACCTAGGACCTGCAGACCGAATGAATTTGCGTTTCAAAACCATATCACCTTTTTGAAATCTCCGTTCAATCACCTTCTTTTGAAAATAACGCAAAACTCTCTTTTGGTAAACGGATACGTGATCGGCCGCGTTCATCCTCTTCTCATCCAAGAGTTCCAACTGGACGAGCAACGCCTCCCGACGTTCGTCGAGATTAAGTTCCAACGGTGTGCCCATAGAGCTTCCACTAGTTTTTCCGGCCAATCGAAAAATTTATGAGTTTCGCATGTTTTCTTTATGATTTTAAGAAGGGTTTTATTAGTGGCCTCAGCCTGACCATTGCCTTGAGGATAATATGGAGATGAATGATGCAATGTAATATTGAACTTCTTACATAGGTCCTTGAGCTCTTGAGAAACAAACAGGGGTCCGTTGTCGGTGATGCTGCTGCTTGGCACTCCGAACCGCGAGATGATATTCTTCATGATAAAGCGGCACACCGTTGAAGCTTTGATCTCTGCGTACGCCTCAGCCTCGGCCCATTTGGTGAAGTACTCAGTGGCGGTAAGGATAAAGGATTTCTACTTGATCTGAGAATTGGGATCACCGAGTGGGCCGACGACGTCGAAAGCCGACATAGAGAATGGCCAAGGAGCAGAAAGAGGATGGAGAGACGAAGCTGGAGCATGAATTTTATCTACGTGGAGTTGGCATTTAAGACACCTCCGGACATAGAGGGAGCAATCTTCCTCTAGAGTGGGTAAATAGTAGCCCTACCTAAGGATCTTCTTCGCTAGAGCCTGGCCATTGACATGACCTCCACACTCACTAGAATGGGCTGCTTCAGCCACCTTCCAAGCCTCATCATCACCTAAGCATCTCATGAGCGTTCCATTGGTAGCACGCCTGTATAGTTCTCCTGCAACGATGGTATACCTTGAGGCGACTCTCGTTATTGACTTGCGCTGCTCGGCATTTTTCCCTTCTGGGAACGATCCGTCCTTGCAAAACAACTGAATCTCATGATACCAGGGCAATTCTTCTTCCTCCAGAATCTCTTCTAGCTCCATCAAAGATACTTTCTCAAGGTCTTCCTTCTCAGCCCTCGCCTCTACAGCTTTCCTAAGGTTGATGTACCAAGGGTCCTGAAGAGAGGGTGCATCCAATCTCTGAACAACGATGGTCTCAGTATTCCGACTGAGAGGGAAAGATAGAGAGGAAGCAAGTAAAGCTAAAGCGTCAGCCAGAATGTTCTGAGACCTAGGAGTATGGATATAGATCAGCTTACGGAATTGCCTAGCAAGGAGCGTGACCAAATCTTGATAAGGCTTGAGCTTAGGGTCATAAGTGCGGTAAGTGGACAGAACTTGCCGCAAGACGAGCTGAGAGTCTCCTATGATATTCAAATAACGCGTGCCTAGGAGATAGGCATGCTTCAATCCGGCTAGGAGAGCCTCATGCTCAGCGATGTTGTTGGTAGTAGGAAATCGAAGTTGATAAGCAAAGGGAATCGTCACTCCCTCTGGAGTAAGCAGAACAGCGCCGATCCCTCGGCCTTGAGAATTGAGCGCACCATCGAAGTGCAGAGACCAATAGGGATGATGAGAGATAGCAGAGAGATGCTCATCAGGGAAATCGTCCTGAATAGAGTCGGTGTGAGGGATGGGGAGATGGGCAAGATGCTCAGCGATGGCGTACCCTTTGACCGCCTTCTGAACGACAAATGTGATATCGAATTGGGAGAGGAAGCTCTGCCAGCGAGCTAACCTACTAGAAAGGACAAGCTTCTCCAAGAGATAGTGGATCGGGTCCATTCTAGAGATCAACCTAACTGGGTGGACAAGAAAGTAATGTTTAAGCTTCTGAGCTACCCACACTAAGGCGGCACAAGTCTTTTCCATAGCGGTGTATCTGGCCTCAGCCGGGTTGAATAACCGAGAGAGGTAATAAGCAGCCCGCTCTCTTCCTTCATCATCTACTTGTGCTAAGACCGCCCCTAGGGAGTCCTCAATAACCGAGATGCATAGGATTAGGGGTTTCCCAGGGACAGGAGGTTGCAAAACTAGGGGATTGGATAGATATTCCTTTAGGTCCTCATAGGCCTTCTGACAGTCCTGATTCCATTCAAACTTTACCACCGCCTTTAGCAATTCATAAAACGGGCGGCACCTTTGAGAATGTTGGGATATGAATCTTCTGATGAATTGTAATCTACCAATCAGTCCTCGCAGTTCTGTAATGTTCTTCGGCGGGGGCATGTCCATGACGACCTTTGCTTTGTTAGGATCAATCTAGATCCCCTGTTTGCTAACTATAAAGCCTAACAGCTTCCCTGAAGAGACTCTGAATACACACTTCTTCGGATTCATTTTAAGCTTGTACTCCCTGGCTCTTTGCAGCACCTTAGCCAGAATAGAGGGGTGTGTTGGGACGCTAAAGGGTGATCTAGAGGGGGGTGAATAGATCAATCACCCGTAAAAAATTACTGTAGCAGATTCAAATGCGGAATGAAAACTTCTACTAAGCAGATAGTGGGCACAATGCGAATGCCACCCAGACAAGATGAAGAATCGTCCTAAGCATACATCTACTGTGCGAAGATAGAGATATAGAAGCTAGGCAGACCACAAAACAATCACACAGTAGACAAAGGTTTTTAGGTGGTTCGGTCCTTCAGACCTACATCCACCCCACACTCAACCCGAGTGTGGCTTACTGCTGACTCACAGCTTGAACCGCTGGGCCTCACAGCTTGCCTACAACCGCTGGGCCTCATAGCTTGCCGTCCGAGGAATCCTCCTCGCTCCGCTGAGCAACACAGCTTGCTGTCCAGTGGAATCCTCCACTGTAAACCGCTGGGCAATACAGCTTAGCCATCCAAAGGCAGCACCTCTGCAATCCGCTGACTAACAGCTTGAAAGGAAATGTAAAATGGAAAAAAAAAGACAAGATAACAGCATCGGAAAGCTGTAAACGTAAAGCACAATGTGGCTCTTAAAGAGCTGACTGGCCTGGATTTGATCCACGGTCCAGTTAACAGATCTCCCTCGATCTCACTCTCTTTCTTCACTCTCTCTCTTTCTCTTTCTTCTCTGCTGCACTTCTCTTCTTCTTTCGCTAATCTCTCACTCTCTGCTCTTCTCCTCTTCTTCTTCTTCTGCTCTTCTTCTTTTCTGGATCGTGGCTCTCTATATGGACTTTTCTTTTCGCCAACTCGATCTACCTTCATCTGTGGACGAAGACCTCCTTTTATAACAGCAGCTAGTAGGAGGGCAGCACTGGGCGCGTGTGGCTTCCACATTTCCCGCCCAGAACTTTTGGCCACGTGTCAGCTTTCTGTCAGTCCTTCAACCTCGGATCACGTGCCCTCCTTAAGCTTCACGATCAAAGCACCTGTTAAACAGAGTATCGGATAAGTCATCAGTTTAAAGAACAACTCTGTATAAACTTATCAGAAGAACAGCGTTTTAGAAGAAACCTGGACGAGGTTAGAACGAAACAACACGAACTAACAAACGGCAACGACACGGAGACAACACGGAGACACAATAGGGAAAATGACACGAAGTCAGTGAGAACAGCACGAGGACAGAAGAGTGACACGAGGTTCACACAGAAACGACACGAGGTGAAACAAGAACGACACGAAGTGCAGTAGTGACAGAAACACACACTGCACAGAGAACGACACGAAATGGCACAGAAAGCAACACGAAGTGCTGTGATGTCCTGCACGCAATAGAACAAAAAATGACACGAAGACGATGAAACAATACGGAGATGAAACAGTAACCGACACGAGTTGAAAATAACACGAAGTCGAAAATAGAAGTTGACACGGGTTGAAAACAACACGAAGACGAAAGACAAGGAAAACGACACGAAGTCAAAGAAACAACAGTAACCTACACGAAGTGTGGTTACTAAACAGGAACGACACGAGGTCTACAGGGAAACGACTCGAAGTTCATCAGAACTATTCGAGCTGCCTCAGAAACACGACACGAAGTTATGAGAGGGAAAACGACACGAAGTATAACCTCATACAAGTTTTTCTTGTCAAACATGGAAATCAACACGAAGTGTCGTAAGCTCAGACGACACGAAATCTTTTCGTGTTAGTGAGGGGAAACAACATGAAGTGTGACACAAGTGGCACTGAAGGCAACACGAGGTGAGACTTCACGCTGTACAGACTTGGACTTTGTATATGAAGTGCGCTGTACAAACTTTGACGAATTAGAAGGCTGTATAGACTTGGAGACCCAAAGCCATTGTATAGACTTTGATGCCCAAAGGTGATGAGCAGTGAAACAGTGTATATACTTCAAGTAAAGACCAATGTGTAGACTTGAAGAGCATATGACACGGCTGTACAGACTTCACCTAAGACGCTGTACACACTTAGCCTAAGACAATGCATGAACTGACGTTGTATAGACTTTGTCTTAACAATGAATGTGTAGACTTGATCAAGAGTCCAATGTGCAGACTTCATGAGTGTGCAAACTTGTCAACGAAATGCACAATGTATAGACTATGCACATGCATGAAGAGTGTATAGACTAATGAAATGCTTTACCCTGCAGTGTATAGACTTGCTAGTCATCAAACTACATGCAGATAGAAAAGCAACGCACAGATCAGAAATCAAGCACTATATCAGTCATACACATGCATTCTCCACAAAACAAGTTATGTTGCTATCATCAAAACATAATCTCATAAAGCACAATAACATTGCTATCATCAAAATACCATATCAACTGCATTCAAATGCACTCACTGTCTTGCTATCATCAAAACCAAATAGCATTGCTATCATGAAGGCGATATAGCACATGCTTGTGCCTAAGAGGCACAACATTCTCCCCCTTTTTGATGATGACAACACAATGTGACAGTGAGTCACACACAAGACTTTCTCCCCCTTTGACATGATCAAAAAGAGAAAAACAGTAAAAATATGAGTGCAAAGTGCAATATGCATGCAAATTCCTCTAGAACAATCTCTCCCTGAATGTAAGACTCCCCTGAATTATTTCTCCCCCTAAATAAAAGCTCCCCCTTTGAGAAGGAATATGAACAGATAACCAAGGTAGAAAAGGTAGGAGGGTCACTTGATAACAGCTGAATCATAGGTTCAGAAAGTAAGCATGATTATAAACAACTGTTAAAGTATAAGAATCATCAACATATAATTTTCAAAAATTCAGGTTTAACAGTGATAAATCTAGAGTAAAACATCTGACCTCTGAAAAAGAGTTTTAGATTCCATTTATAGCAATGAATCTAGGGCACATAGTATTAATAGATAAGTCTGAAATAATACCCTTTTGTGTCTAAACAAGGAAATTCAAGAGAGGCAACTTGAACATGTATTGAGAAAAACAATTTTCACTCAATGACTTTTGATTTTTCGAAGGGTTACAACAGTTTGATTTCACTTTTTAATTTTCAGAGCCTGAACTAAGTGAATAGACCTGTGGCATTTATGCTGTTGACATTAGGTGTACACCTTGATCAGAGGCAGGTACCCCCAGTTACTAGGCATAAACTACTGGATCTATTTCAGATCAAGACCTACAAGGAATAGTCTTCACTTTTGACATTAAGGGTACACCTTGATCAGAGGCCAGTACCCTCAGTTACTTGGTAAGGACTCCCCCTATGGATTTGACCCTATGAACAGAGATATTCTGAATAACCTCATGACATGTGAAGTTTTCTACTTCTTTGGAGGAGTTCACAGTTTCTCAGTGCAATCAGCCATTGCTCTGTCACTATGTTCAGTTCTTAACATTAATGAACTTATTTACTGCTGCCCTTAATTCTTTTAGAGTGATTATTTGAAAAACAGTACACACTCTTATTCACCTTTTCTAGAGATTTCCAGATCAACACATTAGGCATTACAAAAACTTTTTCTAATCTTACCATGAGACAAAGATTAAGAGCTATAAAAGTTTTCTTTTATCTCAAATTCTGAAGTGCAGACACTTAACTCTCCAATTTATAAAGGTTAAACCTTTAGTTCTTTTCAATTTGTGAGAGAGATTCTTATAAAATAACAATTGAAATAATCACAACTCAACGTACTGAGCCAGAACCAGAACTGCTGTTCAGTGAAAAAGATGGGGAAAGGATAGCAATTGGCAATATGGTTCAATGAGCAACTGATGTCAAAGAATATGAATCATTTGAATGAGAGCACTGAGAAGTGAATAGGATTCAATGAATTGAATAGAACTCTCAGTACCCCCTGACATCATGATGCAAGAGATATGCTATGCAATCAATTCAGCTTTATGCATCCAAGTCATGAGCATTTTTATCCTTTTTCAGATTTTTTTTTTAAAATATGATGCAGTACACTGTTCTTCATGAGGACTAGACCCTTGGTATTTGGCAGAGAACCTGGTCTCAAGGACCATCTCACACATAGTAGGAACCTCCAGGCAGATTTCCCTGCCTTTTAGTAGCTTACCATTTGATATACCAGGGTTATGCAAGTGATATATGCATTGCAAGGCAGTTCTACATGCATTGAACAATTTTCTTGATGCAAATGATAAATGCAAACATTAGACACATACATCAACTATATGTATTAAATGAACCATCCAAACTCAGTGCAATAGATGGCAGAAGAGGAATATCAAATTTATTCAGAATTAAATTTAGTAGCTAAGTCTGGAATGCAGACTGATTAGCTAGACAAGAAGAGAACATCAGAATTTAAACAACCAATTCAACATGGCTTTCTCAATTCAATTCTGAAGTTAAATCACTTACTTGCTTTACCTGACTGATTTATTTTTACCCTTGGTGTTGCATCAGATTGTTGACAAGGCCTCCAATTTCTTTCAGCTCTTAGAATTTTGGCCCTGCCTCTTGTCCTATGCCTGAAGTAGCTATTTCTGTTTCATCAATTTGTTCCCGGCTACCAGGCATACCTGCAAACACACTTAGGGAGCAGGTTTTGGAACCCAAGACAGTTTGGGGCCCAAGACAGAAATAGACAGCTGAGAGTGAAAACATGACAAAAGCTGTTTAGGGATCCACATTTGTGTGAAAGTGGAAGGTTTGGTGGATTTTACAGCTTGAGAGTTATTTTTGTTATATTTCTTTTTGTCAGCACGAACAGGTTTAGTTTTCTTTTCTGATGCTTTAATGGTTGTTGTGTAGTCCTGGCATTCATTTTATTAAAAACGTTTTTGTTTTTCTGCCAGTGCCTTGGCCAAAGAGTGTACGGGAAATTGTGTTCCAAATTGGTCCTAGGCTGACCATAGAACCCTTGATGACTAGGACTCCACGTCCTAAACTGGCTGTCCCATCTCCTAGCTGGCTGAGGTCTATATGGCTGATACCAAGTGGGGAAATTCTGATACCCAGACCTCATATATGCAGGGTTCCACCCAAACCTATTAAGTGGTTGAGGATGAGTGTTATGATAGACTTGGGCTCTAGGGAAATAGGGATGAGCAAATGGGTTCCTAGCTGCACCTGGTCTCCCTGCCACCTTTGACCCTCTAGGTTTCTGAGCTGACTTATATTGGGTCTTTTTCTGAGCAGTTGATGGTAATGGAGACTTAGCAGCCTTGAGCTGGGATTTTGTTGTGCTAGCTGGCTGACCCCTAGCCTCAGACTTATCCTTGGAAGACGAGCATGCAGCTCTAGGCTCTACAACTTTCTGCTTTCCCTTGTCCTTTGCACTGGACACTTTTGATTTAACATTATTGAAGACAAATTTTTCATTGACCATTTTTATGAGTGGTCCTCTATTCTTTTCTCCCACACATGAAATGGTTTT
This sequence comes from Amorphophallus konjac, assembly GCA_022559845.1. Classification (NCBI taxonomy): domain Eukaryota; kingdom Viridiplantae; phylum Streptophyta; class Magnoliopsida; order Alismatales; family Araceae; genus Amorphophallus; species Amorphophallus konjac. The sequence continues at coordinate 144,536,612 of CM040120.1, forward strand.
CAATTCAAAGCTCTTTTTAGCTGAGGGATTAAAACTGAGACCCTCTTTTCTGAAATTGACTTTTGACCCTAGCAAGGCATTAAGATTTTCTGTTCCTTGGGTCATGCTTTCAATGATTTTCTGTTTGTCAGAATTTTTATTTTCTAAATTTTCAACAGTTTTCTTCATTTCATCATTCACTGACAAAACAGCTTCATATTTTTCAGTTGAAATCTTTACTTGATTTTCAAATTTCTGAATTGACAATTTCAGCTCATCAATGACATTTTTCAGCAACTCATTTTCTTTCCTACAATCAATCACAACATGTTTTAATTCATCAAACTCAGAACATGCATTTTTCAATTTTTCATTCTCTGATAGTAAACATGCAACTTTATCAGTAAGTGTTTTATCATTAACCAGAGAATTCATTTTCTTCTTCAAGTGTCTGTTTTCCTTCTTAATATCATTTGCTTTATCTAACAGATCTCCATAAGCATCTTCCCAATCAGAAATAGTATAATGTTCGAAAGGGGATGATACCTGATCAGACTCATCTTCTTCTTCTCTTCCATTCCTGGCCATCAAGCAGATGTCCTTTTCTGATTTCTCACTATCTGAGGAAGTGCTCAGCATGCCTTCTTCCTCATCACTCCATGCACTGACCATGGCCTTTCCCTTTGGCGCTTTCTTCCATGGTCTTCCTTTGATTTTCTGTAACTCTGGACAATCAATCTTCATATGTCCAGTCTTCCTGCAATGATAACAGGCATTATCGTCAGATTTTTCAGCAGGGTTAAATTTATACCTGTTTTGCTTCCTGCTGTGGTATTTTCTGTAGACATTTTTCCCTTCAGTTCTAAGAAATCTTCTGAACTCTCTTGTAATCATAGCTAGTTCATCCTTTTCAAAATCTGATCCAGATTGGCTCCGATCACTGGATGATCCATTGCATCTGGACTGTTTTGAACAGCTATGCTTGGCCTTCAGAGCAATAGGCTTCTTGTATTCGAGCTCTTCAACTTGTAGAAGATTCATCTTGTAGATCTTTTGACTCCTCAATCACAGTTGCTTTGGTATGCCACATCGGAGTCAGTGATCGAAGAATCTTCCTAACAACGTCATGATCGGTATAGCCTTTTCCAAGATTTCTTAGACCATTTGTTATAATGGTCAGACGAGCATACATTTCGGTCACTGTCTCACCGGGCTTCATCCGAAATGTTTCATACTTTGTCACTAGCATATTAGCCCGTGTCTCTCTCACTTGGGACGTTCCCTCATAAATGACCTCAAGAGTATCCCACATCTCCTTCGCTGTCTTGCAGGATGACACTCTATCCAATTCAGTGGGATGGAGTGCACACTGAATGGCGTTGATGGCGCTCCAATTCAGAGTAGATTTCCTGATTTCTTCTCTGGTCCACAATTCCTCATTCTCATGTAGCTCATAGGGACCTTTGCTGATGATCTTCCAGATCTCGTAGTCTTTGGCTCTGAGGAAGACCTACATCCGGTTCTTCCAATATGGGTAGTTGGAACCATCGAAGAATGGTGGCTTCGTAGTGGACTGACCCTCTGCTGTTAGCCCTCTAGCATCCATGGCCGATCCTCTTTAGGATGTTAGTCCTGCACAAAGAGTTAGGCTCTGATACCAATTGTTGGGACGCTAAAGGGTGATCTAGAGGGGGGTGAATAGATCAATCACCCGTAAAAAATTATTGTAGCAGATTCAAATGCGGAATGAAAACTTCTACTAAGCAGATAGTGGGCACAATGCGAATGCCACCCAGACAAGATGAAGAACCGTCCTAAGCATACATCTACTGTGCGAAGATAGAGATATAGAAGCTAGGCAGACCACAAAACAATCACACAGTAGACAAAGGTTTTTAGGTGGTTCGGTTCTTCAGACCTACATCCACCCCACACTCAACCCGAGTGTGGCTTACTGCTGACTCACAGCTTGAACCGCTGGGCCTCACAGCTTGCCTACAACCGCTGGGCCTCACAGCTTGCCGTCCGAGGAATCCTCCTCGCTCCGCTGAGCAACACAGCTTGCTGTCCAGTGGAATCCTCCACTGCAAACCGCTGGGCAATACAGCTTAGCCGTCCAGAGGCAGCACCTCCGCAATCCGCTGACTAACAGCTTGAAAGGAAATGTAAAATGGAAAACAAAAGACAAGATAACAGCATCGGAAAGCTGTAAACGTAAAGCACAATGTGGCTCTTAAAGAGCTGACTGGCCTGGATTTGATCCACGGTCCAGTTAACAGATCTCCCTCGATCTCACTCTCTTTCTTCACTCTCTCTCTTTCTCTTTCTTCTCTGCTGCACTTCTCTTCTTCTTTCGCTAATCTCTCACTCTCTGCTCTTCTCCTCTTCTTCTTCTTCTGCTCTTCTTCTTTTCTGGATCGTGGCTCTCTATATGGACTTTTCTTTTCGCCAACTCGATCTACCTTCATCTGTGGACGAAGACCTCCTTTTATAACAGCAGCTAGTAGGAGGGCAGCATTGGGCGCGTGTGGCTTCCACATTTCCCGCCCAGAACTTTTGGCCACGTGTCAGCTTTATGTCCGTCCTTCAACCTCGGATCACGTGCCCTCCTTAAGCTTCACGATCAAAGCACCTGTTAAACAGAGTATCGGATAAGTCATCAGTTTAAAGAACAACTCTGTATAAACTTATCAGAAGAACAGTGTTTTAGAAGAAACCTGGACGAGGTTAGAACGAAACAACACGAACTAACAAACGGCAACGACAAGGAGACAACACGGAGACACAATAAGGAAAACGACACGAAGTCAGTGAGAACAGCACGAGGACAGAAGAGTGACACGAGGTTCACACAGAAACGACACGAGGTGAAACAAGAACGACACGAAGTGTAGTAGTGACAGAAACACACACTGCACAGAGAACGACACGAAATGGCACAGAAAGCAACACGAAGTGCTGCGATGTCCTGTACGCAATAGAACAAAAAATGACACGAAGACGATGAAACAATACGGAGACGAAACAGTAACCGACACGAGTTGAAAACAACACGAAGTCGAAAACAGAAGTTGACACGGGTTGAAAACAACACGAAGATGAAAGACAAGGAAAACGACACGAAGTCAAAGAAACAACAGTAACCTACACAAAGTGTGGTTTCTAAACAGAAACGACACGAGGTCTACAGGGAAACGACTCGAAGTTTATCAGAACTATTCGAGCTGCCTCAGAAACACGACACGAAGTTATGAGAGGGAAAACGACACGAAGTATAACCTCATACAAGTTTTTCTTGTCAAACATGGAAATCAACACGAAGTGTCGTAAGCTCAGACGACACGAAATCTTTTCATGTTAGTGAGGGGAAACAACACGAAGTGTGACACAAGTGGCACTGAAGGCAACACGAGGTGAGACTTCACGCTGTACAGACTTGGACTTTGTATATGAAGTGCGCTGTACAGACTTTGACGAATCAGAAGGCTGTATAGACTTGGAGACCCAAAGCCATTGTATAGACTTTGATGCCCAAAGGCGATGAGCAGTGAAACAGTGTATATACTTCAAGTAAAGACCAATGTGTAGACTTGAAGAGCATATGACACGGCTGTACAGACTTCGCCTAAGACGCTGTACACACTTAGCCTAAGACAATGCATGAACTGACGTTGTATAGACTTTGTCTTAACAATGAATGTGTAGACTTGATCAAGAGTCCAATGTGCAGACTTCATGAGTGTGCAAACTTGTCAACGAAATGCACAATGTATAGACTATGCACATGCATGAAGAGTGTATAGACTAATGAAATACTTTACCCTGCAGTGTATAGACTTGCTAGTCATCAAACTACATGCAGATAGAAAAGCAACGCACAGATCAGAAATCAAGCACTATATCAGTCATACACATGCATTCTCCACAAAACAAGTTATGTTGCTATCATCAAAACACAATCTCATAAAGCACAATAACATTGCTATCATCAAAATATAATATCAACTGCATTCAAATGCACTCACTGTCTTGCTATCATCAAAACCAAATAGCATTGCTATCATGAAGGCGACATAGCACATGCTTGTGCCTAAGAGGCACAACAGGGTGTTCTTCTTTAGTCCTTGACTTCACCAAAATGTCATCCACGTAAGCTTCCATATAGATATGCATCATGTCGTGGAAAATGGCCATCATCGCCCTCTGATAGGTGGCGCCCGCGTTCTTCAGACCGAACGGCATAACCACGTAATAGTACGTGCCCCAGGGCGTGGTGAAGGAGGTTTTCTCTTGATCTTTCGGAGTGAGACGGACCTGATTATAGCCTGAGTAACCGTCCATGAATGACAAAGCTTCGTACCCGGCGGTGTTATCCACCAGGACGTCGATGTGAGGCAGCGGGAAATCATCTTCAGGATATGCTTTATTAAGATCCCTGAAATCGATGCAGATACGCACTTTTCCATCCTTCTCGATAACAGGGACTATGTTCGCCACCCATTGAGGATATAGAACCACTCTAATGAATCTGGCCTTGTACAACTTGTCGACTTCTTCCTTAATCCTCAAGGCCATGTGGGGGTGAAATCTTCTTGACCGTTGTTTCACAGGTGTTGCCCCTGGTTTAAGCACGAGTCGATGTTCCACTAAGGAGGGGTCAAGACCTGGCATGTCCTCATAAGACCAGACGAAAGAATCACTATACTCCCTCAAAACCTTAATCAAATCTTCTTCTACTTGGGGAGGGAGATTAGCGGCAATAATGATGGGCCTTGGGTCTTCTTCAATCCCTAAATTTACTTCCTTCATAGGTTCATCCACTACCGACGATGGCTCGTCGAATCTCTTTAGTCCTTGCGCATACAAATCGGCAGTGTCATCTACGTTGCTGTCCTCATCATCAATCGGGTCTTTTTCATCAAGAATTTCATAGACACCGAGTCCATCATCGCTCCACACCCCCTCTATTTCCTCTTCATCTTCGATTATGATTGCTGTAGCAACAAATTCTAGACACCTCAAAAGAGCCTGACACCGTTGAGCTAGATCTTGCAAGAACCTATCAGGGATGGATTTTGAAGGACGCGTAAGCGGGCGCAGCTTTGGGGAGGAAGGGTTGGATGAGCTAGAACAAGGCCCTACTTATCTAAACCTAACTGACTCTACTTCCCTAGACTCGACGGACCCTACACCTAACCTGGGGGAAAGAAAATCTAGTGGAAGGGAAGGAGCAGGGGACTCGTGCCCCTAGGAGGAGGATGGAGACAAGGTAGCATAATATTCCACTGAAATCTCGATTTCAAATTTGACGTTTTTTTTTTGGAGATCAGTGGAGACCACACAACAGGATGGAGGAGGCGGGAGTTGCATGGGGAACAATTTGGGGAAGATGCAATCGAAGAATGGATCGGAGGATCGGAACCACATCTCGTGGAGTGGAGTGGTGGAAGAAGGAGGAGTGAATAGATCGATTAGATTAATAGGAGGACAACGCCCACAGGCGCATGGAACAAACAAGATTTCAAACGGATCATTGAGAGATGGATTGATCATGATCGGAGGAGGATGGGATATGAGTTCCCGTTGCTGAAAAGGTGATTGAAGACGGGAAGGAGACCAAGAAAAGACAATCGGCGAGATCTCCTCCTCTCATGGATGCTGAACTGGCTGCTTCTTCGGCCTCCATTGGACGAGCCGAACCTCCTGATGCTTCTGTTGACAGCCCTCTTCATTGAATAATCTTTCAAAGGCCTGACTATAGTTAATCATGTCATCAACCGGCCCTTTTGGTGGCAGAGGGGGACTGGCAACTGGACAAACTGAATCTTTCCTTTCTGGCAGAACTGGCTGTGGGCTTAATGTGCCTGGCTGGAGAGGCCCTCTGACAAAATGCTGACGATAGTCCCAGGTGAGTGGCCCAGAGTCACCCATCATAGATAATGCAGTCTCTCGATAGCCGAGACCTCTCCTGTTCATTTTTCTTCCCTTAGGGATGGGCTTGATCCTTCCATGCAATTGAGCACCGAGGCCTCTCCCCGGTTGGTAGCCTAGCTTCAGTATAATGTCCCAGCCCTTGGAATCTCAGATCTGGGGCTTCATCTTGATATTAACTGTAGTAGTGACGGGCTTGCAAGGTGCATAAGCCCAAGGAAAGTCTAGATCTAGCACAGAGATAACTGACCGGCTGCTTGGCCATAATGTGGGAAGGACCTTTTCTGAAATAGCTTTAACAGATTGGACCGTGGACAAGCTCTTAACTTTGACGACCCTCCCTTGGAAAGGGAATTTAATGCATTGATGCGCAGTGGAGGGTATGGCGCTGAGAGTGTCAATCCATGGGTGACCTAAGATAGCCTTGAACATAGGGTCGATGTCCAGGACATAGAATTCCACAGGCATAGTAAGGGGCCCAAGTTCTGCCTGAATAGTGACCAGCCCGTGACATGCTCTCCTCGAGTTGTCGTATGCAGCTATAGTAGTGGGGGTTGGCCGTAGTAATTCCTCTGAGATATTGCAGGCTCGAAGGGTACTGAGTGGGCATACATTAATAGATGCCCCTGTATCAACTAGTGCTGCGTCAATATTGACTTTATTCAAAGTGATTGAAATGCAGAGCGGCATTTGCCGAGCTTCTGGAGGAGCTAGCTCGGTTTTAGAAAATGTGATCGCCGGCCCTTTAGAAATTGTTGCCAGTGCTATCGGTAAACTGTCAACTGCCATGTCCTCACTGACCATCACCTTTTGTAAGAAATTTCTGAGAGCATCCTGGTGAAGGGTGGATCTCTTGATAAGCTCCAGGACTGATATCTTAGCGGGCACCCTGTCCAGATGATGTGGCAAGTCGTATTGGGTACCCGGCAGAGGTTCGGCTTCCTCTTGCTCGGCAGCCGGCTGGGAAGACTAGGGATTAGAAGTAATAGGATAATTCCTATGGAACAGTCGCCCACTCCGTAGGGCGAGGTTTTATGCTGGCATGGCATCAGAAGACGGCATAATTGGCCCGGTGGTGTGGATGAGTGGAATAGGCGGTGTGGGAGAAAGAATTTGGTGGGAAGTTGTGTTGGTGGAGGTAATAAGCGGCGATGGGCGGATGATGGGTACGGGGTTAGTGGAAGGCGGGGTGGTGATGATGGGCGCTGGTACGGAGGGAGGACAGGCTAGTGGAGGCGTGGTGATGAGTGGAGGGTTGGGTGACGGTGTAATGACGGTAGCGGGGGTAACTGGTGGCGGGTGTGAAAGAATTGTGGGTGATGGCGGAGTTACTGGAGTAGGTGTGAATGGGAGAACAAGTGGTATAGGTAAAATGCTAGAGGGAGCAAGGGGATTGCGGTGATTATGGTGGAAGGCCATTATCTGCGGCGTGGTGCCGTCGTCGTCAAAGGACCACCTGATGTTAGGGGCCGGGGGTTGGACTACGTTTACCTGGGCTGGTGCCGGTGGCTGAGGCTGTGGAGCGAGAGGATGGTTTGGCATCGGGTTTTGGTGGATCCCCAAGTCCTGAACCGGCTGCTGTTGCTGTTGTGGCTACTGCTACGGCTGCGGTGCTTGTTGCTACTGCACTTGCTGCCTCGGCGGCTGCCTTCTCTTCTCCTTAATATCAACAATGGCCTTGTGCATCTCGGCCCAATCAATTCTATGTCCTTCATGAAGGTCATACACTAGGTCCCTGAACTGAAAACATCCTTCAATGGTGTGCCCCGGCTGCTTGTGGAACATGCAGTACTTGGTCTAATCAACGGCAGGGTTCCATTTGGGCCGTTCTGGAGGAAGCTGTATAGCATTGATTGACATGAGAGCCGAGAAGATATCCGTGAGGGTTTTTGGCAAGGGAGGGTACTGTGCCCTTTTAAGAGCCGAGCGCTTGTTATTGATGTTGTTATAGCCATTGGGTGGAGGGACGTTGTGGTATTGTGGAGGTTGTGGTGGTTGCTGTGGTGCGGCGAAGGTATTTTGTGGAATGGCGAAGGCGGGCGGAGGATTTTGTGGAGTGGCTTGGAAGTTTTGAGGAGCGGGGTTCTGCGGAGTGCGAGAATTTTGTGGGAAGCGGAAGGGTGCAGCTTGGAAAGGGAAAGCAACGGCTTGAACTTGCTCGTTCGTCTGGATCCCCACGGTAACAGGCCCTTGAAGCTTCTTATGATACTTGGGCTTTTGGTTTTCAAAGAGCGAGTGTATGGGGGAATCCTTGAACTGAGTTTGGATAAAGCGCGCTCGGCTATATAGTTGATGCATGTTGGCTATATCATTCATGGCTAGAATATTGCGGAAGGTCGGAGTGGCATTAGAAATCAACAATTTGACCTTCTCTTCCTCCGGAATGTGGCCGGGCACTCTAGCGGCCATCTGCCTCCATCGGTCGGCATAGGTAGCAAATTCCTCATATGGTTTCATCTTTTCGGCCACCAGATCCGTGAATGAATATTCCGGGCCGACTCTATCTTGGAATCTCTGAATAAACTTATCTTTCACTGTCTTGAAACTCTCAGCCTCTTCTAATGGCAGAGAATAAAACCATTCCAGCGCAACACCATCTAGCGATCGGTGAAATAGATACGCCATGAGGCGATCGTCGTACTGAAATTGAGCCGACTCGTACAAGAAGTCCCTCACATGAACAAAAGGATTATTGTTCCCATCATATTTTCTATAATTGGGGAGCTCGGACTGTGGAGGGAACCGGATGTTCTGGAAACTCAGGATTGGAACGTCCGCCAAAGATTGAGGGCCAACCCGCTTTTGAAGGAAGTCGAGTTGCTGCTGCATGGCGGCCCACTTATCAAGCAACTCCTGCTCTCGGGAGGGAGCAGGGACAGTAAAGGATGGATTTTGAGGAACGGAAGGGTAAGTAGAAGGAGAAGACGGCCCATAAGAAGGATGGTGGATCGAAGGATGACCCACATTGGATTGGACCTGGGCTGCCCCTTGCTGAGGGCGCATAAAATCATTCGGACCAATAAGAACTTATGGCACAGCTGGGCCTGAGGTATGATGATCCGACGGGAAAGAAGGGACAAAGGTATTGCCTTTATCAAGGAAATGCTGGGCCGAACCAGAAGACTGGCCCATTTCAAGATTGGAGAAGCAGAGGGTCCTAGGTTGGACCGGAGTGAGATTAATAGAAGTGGGTTGGATAGCGGGTCCATCGGCTCTAGGTTGAGCGACGGACGGATTGGAATAACCAAAGACAATCGGAGAAGGCGAGGTATTGGACCCCTGCATAGCCTGATAGACCGCCTGAAGCTGGGCCGGGTCTAATTGAGCCATCATCTGAAGGATAGAATTGGCGGAAGGAAGAGGAGGGTTTTGAGTGGACGGAGCACTCTCCATGGGGATGGAAGATGAGGGAAGAACGGGCCCCTCGCGAGGCTGGAATGAGACAACTCTAGAGGGATCCTCTAGAAGCCCTTGAGGGGAAGACTCCTCTTGGGACCGAGGAAGATCAAAGGAAGCCATGGTAGATTCGAAGAGTGGGTTGAAATAGGATGAGGAGAGGGACTCGCCCCCGGGTGATGATGCTTCTAACGGATGGAGATGACTCCACATGCAACGGACAACCTTAACAAGATGCAAACAAGACAACAAACAACCACACAACGAGCAATCAAACCTAGATTATTTATATCAAAGATGCAAGTGAAAGAGAAATGAAGACACTTCAAGTCAACCAAGTTGCTTAAGATGATGCCACAAGATTTTATAATTTCTCCTTTGGAACTATAGCATATTGATTAAAGATGCGCTCTTGACAATGGGTTCCTAATAGGAGAGGGGTGTAAGGCTTGGTTTAACCCTAAATGTGATCACTCCTTCACTTATGCAATCCTAGACACGAGGTGGAAAGGTACAATCGGCCCGGCGTCCGTGTGGGAATCCACGGCTCGCGGGGACTTATGGAGGTCCCTGGTGTGATTTCCTAGTCGGCCCCAAGGAATATGGAGATGAGAGGTCCGCACACCAAGGTAGGAAAATGCGATCTAATATATGAAAATATGCATGAACCTATGCGCACCGGAGTGCATGCAAATTCTAACCTAGAATCTAGCAAACAAGTATGCACACAATGAATATGAATAAGCAGAATAATAAGGGAGGAGGCCAGATATCACCCAAGTAAGAATATCACAGCAGAAACTGCGGAACTAAGATGCACCTCGGGATGCGTACCTATCTGGAGTATGTAACGGTCTAGGGGACCTGCGTCAGAAGAAGTTGACGATCGAAGACTAGACCGTCAGAAGCAGTGTAACGCAGGGACAGCAGACCGTCAGAGGAGCCAGAGAGCCAGAAACAGCAGGAAATAAAAGGGAAAACTCGAGAAAAACCAAACAAGGAAATGATGGCAGGTTTAACAGAGATCAAAAAGCACGATTGGCACAAGTTGTCCCACCGTGATCACCAAAAAAATATCTGTTGATTTGTTTTCTTCCTTTTTGTTTGTGATGTGATGAATGATAAATATGATGAGCAAATAACAATGATCTCAATCAACCTATGAACATGTGAACCATGAACCTAGGCAATCAGAACAAGCTCTAGCATGGGCAATGCTATCTCAATCGAACTAAACTAAAGAAAGAAAAGAAAAACACACGCCGGAGCGTGGAGTAATGAAATAAATAAAACACACCACGTGGGTGGAACAAGCAAAGGAAATATGGGATATGAGAGAGAAAAGCAATGCCCAATGCTAAGGAAAGAAATGTGATCGCCACTAAGGTAATAAAACAAGCCAAAGACCTGAATAATACCTTAGAAATAGGAGGATGATGCACTCGCCCACGGGAGATAGAAACCACTGAAATCTACAGATCTACAGAATGTAACGGTCCAGAACTTGTGCGTCACAGGAGCGTGACGGTCGCCTGATGAACCGTTAGAGGAGCCTGACGCGCCTGGTGAAGACCGTTAGAGTGTCTGCAGAACAAGCTCGTGAATTCTTCAAACTCCAAACTTTCCAGTCGGCTAGAAAGCTTGGGCCTCGTCTAATGAACCCTGTAAACCTGCCAAAGAACGTAGAACACAAGAAAATAATCCCAGATTAGCCTTTCACACAACGTAGCATCAATTCTCGAATGAACTTAATATCATGCAAAAGGAAAGGGGAATACCGGGGAAGTTTGGTTTTTTTAACCCCTCTGGGCATTTTTAAAACATAAAAAGGATGTTTAGATGAATGAAATAAGTGAAAGAACGTGGAAGAAGGAGTGGGATGATGCTATGATGCAAAGGAGAAGGGGAGAACAAAAATATGCCAATGATGAAATAAACACTTGAAAAACAAAGTACTCCATTGACTGAGATGAAGATGGACGCAGAATATCAATTCTCCTTGGTTGAATGTGGCTCCAGGATGCGGCAGCACTTCGATGCAAACTCCAGATTTCTCCCCCTTAGGCCATGAAGTTAAGGGTTCTATTTATAGACCCTCCAACTCTCCGGTCGAGCAGAGGATAATCTAGCAAGAAAGGAGCATAATTCTTAGCAAACTCTTGAAGATAATACTCCCAAGAGTCCATAGAAACATGTTGTGATCGGTGCGAGCGATTCAGAGGGGGGTGAATGAATCTCCCCTTTAAAATATTATCCGAATAAAAACTTAGAACACTCAGAGATATGAAATTAGAAGCAGATTCAGTTCTACTGAAACTGAAGTACAGTGATGTGTTCAATCAAACAAGAAGCGTGCAATCAATTGGCTCTCTGGACATGGAAAGACAGATCGAGCCTAAGCATTCATCTAGCGGAAGCAAAACAATTAGCATTCAAACCATAGCACGAAAGTTTTTTAGGTGGTTCGGTCCTCTAGACCTACGTCCACCCCACACTCAAACCCGAGTGTGGATTCCGCTGATACACAGCTTAAACCGCTGGGCCTCACAGCTTGCCTACAACCGCTGAGCCTCACAGCTTGCTGTTCGAGGCATCTACCTCACCCGCTGAGCAACACAGCTTGCTGACCAGAGGAATCCGCCTCTGCACCGCTGAGCAATACAGCTTAGCTCTGCTGACTAACAGCTTGAAAGAAAGTTCAAAAGAAAAACAAGAAACTGGAAATCACAGCGACAGAAAGCTGTATACGATGATAGCACAAATGTGGCTCTTAGAGAGCTGACTGGCCTGGATTTGATCCAAGGTCCAGTGGGACTAATCTTCAGGAAAAGCTTCTATCTTCTTCTCCTCAAGCTCTTTCTTCACTCTATCTCTCTTGACCTCTCTCAATCTCATGAGCTCTCTTTCTTTCACTTCTTCTATTCTCTTTGCTACTCTCTTCTCCTTTTTTTTCTTTCTCTTCTCTCCTGATCATTTCTTTTCTTCTCTACTACTCTCTCTTTCTGTTTTTCTTCTCTCTGGATCGTGCAGGCTCTCTTTTCTTTTTGCTCCTCTAAAATATATCCATGATCACCCGTTTCTCTCGAAGGAGAAGCTTCTTTTTATAGCAGCAGCAGGTAGGTGGGCGTGTGTTCTCCACGATTCCCGCCCAATTGATTCTACCACGTGGAAGCATTTCAGCAGGCTTCAATACACGTGTCACGATCCTGGCACTCCCCTTATCCTCGGATCACGTGCCCTCCTTAAGTTCCTCGACCAATAGTCCTGTTAGAACAGACGAGGATGCACTCAGTTAGTTCAGAAATTTGAACTGAGCTTGTATAGACTTGATGCACAAAATGCAGTGTGCATATAGGAAAGTATGTGCAACGATAATGAATGCACGGACATGTCATCCACGAGTGTACAGACTTTGAATGCATGTGATGCATTTTGCATATGGAGAAGTATGCACATCGAAAATGAATGTACAGACATGCCAGCAACGAGTGTGCAGACTCTGCGTGCAATGTACAAACAATATGCAGACATACTATGCCTAGAGTTTAAGCATGAATGCATGATGTACAACCTATGCGTGTGAGTGTATGGACTTAGTGTGCGTGTGACACCAATATACAGACTTTGCATGCATGCGACGATGTATAGACTATGATATAATGATGCATAAACATATCAGCAGAGAATGTGCAGACTTTGTCTTAAAAGATGCACAATTGCATATAGGGAAGTATGCACATTAAAGATGAGATGCTCAGTCATGCTGTCAGCGAATGTACATACTTTGCATATAAATTGAAACAACCGAATGCACTGACTATGCTCATGAATGTATAGACTTAGTGTGCAGACTTAGTGTGTGTGTGAGACAAATCAATGCATAGACCACTGGCTGAACTGACTTGGTCGAATGAGACAATGGAGGCTGTACAGACAGCCACCAAAGAATGTATAGACTTGAGTTGATGCAGTCTAGGCAAACTCTGTACAGACTTTATTCCTTGAACATGCATGAGTCTAGGCATTCACTAACTTATTACCACCATGAAACATATTTATAAAATGCACAAGCCTTGACAATTAACCCTGCACTGACTATGTATGCATAATGAACACGCATCGACATTGAATTGAATCGACTGATGAATGCACTGATGCAGTGTATGCATATGGCAGATAATGCACTGATGCAATGTGCAGAAGAACCAACAAGTGCAGACACATGATGATAAATCATTCATACTCATAGTGCTTGCTGACATCAAAATCACAGGGGGACAACAATCTCCCCCCTTTTGATGATGGCAATACTATGAGTCACTATGAGACACACAGATCCAAACTATTCTCCCCCTTTGACGTCATCAAAAAGAGAAAAGTTTGAGAGAGAAAAATTTAAGCAGTTATGAAATGATTGATAAAACATCTCCCCCTTTGACTTCAACAGAAAGGAAATAGTTTGAGAGTGTAATGAAAGCCATGTATGAGATATGATACCTATTCTCCCCCATAGAACCATGCACAATAAAATATAAGAACTCCCCCTATCAATATGAATGTTTGGCTACTCTCCCAGAACTCCCCTTGAAGTGCAAGAATGAACTCTGGTTATCCAATGAAGCAATCTAAAATCCGCCATCATAAGAACTCCAAAACAAATGTATAGACAGAGTACAGCAGGTGGAAGGTCCACAGACCAGAAGTGATTACATAAAGAAGATGGAAGATTCCAACAGTGTGGAGAGGAGTACATCTCAGGAATCAATCAATTGATAATGTAAATGAAGTTAATGTAGCCAAGGGTAGTAGAAAATAGCAGCAAGCAAGGCACAAGATATCAAACAGCTGAGTTAGCATGATGAATAAGTTGTCAGAGGTGAACCTGATCAAACGAAATAGTATGGCAGGTACCACAGTAATAAGTCCTCACAAGAAAAGACTCTCCTATCATAGGGGGTTATGAATAAACCGACATGACCTAATTGATTTAATCATGATGTATACCAAATTTGTCAATTAAATTCAATACTCATATCTGAAGGTAGGTTTTAATAAGGGTGAACCAATTAATCAAGCAATACTCAAGAACAACCACCTTCCATCTTACTCAAATGAACTCAATGACCACTTTGAGAGATACATAGAATAGTATCAATAATAAACACACTTAGAAACATGTGAGTTGACAGCTTTTGCAGGAAATTTTGTTTCAATCAGCACAATATTCCCTGAGCAATTTAGTTGATCAACACCTTTTTACATGAGGCACAACACGTCTTAGATGAAGTGACCCAGTTACTCAGTGTGATGACTATCATTGCCTCTCAATTTTGAGAACAGAGTTAGCAATAGGAGTGTCTTTTTACATGAGGAGACACCTTGATCATAGGCCGGACTCCCCAGTTACTCAACACAAATATGCCATTGCTCTGTCAGATTTTTAATATATTTTTACCAGATATAACTATGGAACTTCATGACATAGGTTTACTCTACTTCATTGATAGAGAACCTAGTTTCTCAGTTACCAAGTCATTACTCCGAATACAATTTTCTTTTAGTCAACATTTTTCAAGTTAATGTTTAGAAGCAATGCTATCACTATGTATCTCTACCAAAGAAGCCTTGAAGACAAAATTTCAGACTTCAGATGAGTGAGACCCAATTTTTCATGACACATATGGTTAAAGTTTATTAAAACTTAACATTTAGATATTTTCAAATCATTCAAGGGCAAATCTGAGAATACATTAAATTTATATCAATCTGAATCAATGGTCATTCTTAAGCCTGTATGATAGGAATTTCTTTTAACTTTTTCAGACTAATAATGTGGTACACAACTTGAATTTCTTAGACCAGTTCAATCAAAGTAGCTGAACAACTTATTATCGCTAGAGCAAAAAATTGATCAGTCACACCTGTAGACACGCCGTTTTCACGTTTTCCCTAGGTAAATCTCATATTACACCGTAATTCCCTAAAGTGACTTGCGCATTTGATTCATGTGGGTGATTAATCATCTTTGCTTTGATGACTTAACAAGTCCATACATAGCAAGTCTATACGTTGCAACAAGTCTATATATTCAAGTCTGTACGATGCAACAAGTCTATACATATGTTTCGTGACTTTTTTTTCTTCTTTCTTTCTTGTTTATTATTTCGTGTGTCGATCGGTCAATTAGCTAACTGGTAACTAACTGGCTGATTAACGACGCGGGCGTGCCAGTCACGTGGGTGACGATCTTATTATGCGCTCATTCTGACCCGTGTCGAGCAAAAGTGAGGTTCGGTCGGGACCAGCAGTCCGCCACACCGTAAAGGCTATGGCGTTAATTACATCCCCCACGAGGAGGGAACACCTTTGATTAATTACCGAGATAGTGGGCTATCGGAGCCGAATTAAAAAAAAAACTACATGATGACCATGACGAAGGCATGCGGGATATATTTATTTATCATACAAAGGATGCATAGTTCACAGAATTATGGACCCTTGGTACGTGGCGGAGGACGTAGGCCCGAAGACCACCATCGCGCATAGCGGAGATTTCTGGTTGGGCACAACCCGACCTTCTGTCAACGCCATTTGATATACCCGAGGGTCGATGCAGCCATCCACGAGGAACCGTGATATGCGGGGTGTGACGACGATGTTGTAACATAAATTCGGTAGCACGACCCCTTCCTTTGGACTATGCCAAATGGGAATATGGGACATCCATCCACGGAGAGCCGGAATGGAAACCAAAAGAGGATCAGGCGTAGCCCTGGGCCCGAGAAGGATCCACATATGACGGGACAGTGTCCACCATCGCGTCATTTGTTAATATTCCCCTCTAAGGACCGTTCGAGGACATGCGGTGGCAGAACTCCGAGGGTCAGCGGGGTGATAGAAGAAATGTCAGATTCGGTGTAATGTAGGGGTGAAACCCCCCATTAATGTATCTCCCATGGACCTGGGTGAAGAACCATAGTTCCCTCGTGAGACAATGAAGGCTGGCATGAAGGTTGACAGGAGTGGTACATTGAGTTTAGATTAGATTTGGGTTCAATGAAGTTGCTGAGAGATCAGATATTTGGGTGGCAGCTATTGTTGAAATGAAATGGTATGGATTGGAACCAGCGCGAAGGCCAAACGGCGCGACGGGATCCCGGCGCGACGGGAAGCCAAAGGCCTATCGGCGCGATAGGCAACCGGCGTGGCTGGGACGAAGGGGCAGTCGGCGCGGTGGGCTTCTCGGCGCGCCCTTCACCCGGCGCGAGATTGGTGCCGGGAGGGGACGGCGCCAGGAGTCATGTGGCGCCGAGAGCCGTTTCTTTGTTGGTTTTCTCAGGTCTTATGAGGGTTTCTTCATTTAATGGGGACCTCAGGGTGATGGATGAATGGAACAGAGGATCAGGGTGGCTTCCTTCACGAGGGGGTCCAAGGCGATCACCAATTACGAGATGTATTCCCTGTGATGGCAAGATGTCATGAGATGATGTAGCTCAGGCTCTCGCCGTATTGAGGGGTTAGATACGCAATTCCTGATGAAACATCGTGTCGTGTGGTAGAGTAAAGCTCTGGGTAAAATTTGACAGCATCTCCCCATACTTTGGGAGTGTGCCAAGAGAATATTATAGGCTATCTACTCACGAGTGCCGGAGTAGAAACCGAAATGAGTGCCGGGCGTAGCCCGAGATTCAAAGGGTCCAGATCATATGGGACTTCATCCCTTTGTTATAATATCCCTGATGCAGTCAACGGAGAGCCTGCAATGGCAGGGCTCCATGGCTCAATGGGTTGTAGAATGTGGGGGAATTCGGCCCCTTTGATATGGCTCCCGTGAGGATAGAGGAAAGGGTAATACCTCTCCACAGGAAGATAGGGCATTTAAAGCAATGATGGCACGGCCTGATGGCATCGGCGCGAACGTATTAAGATGGCCATCCTTGGCATGGAAGGGATGAAGGTATTGGCGAGAAGAATAATATGGCTTTCGGCGTGAAGGCTTGAAGTTCAACCGGCGCGGCTAGCCCTCGGCGCGAAACGTGCGCCAAGAGGGGCTCACGCCGGGAGGCTTTTTGAAGTGGGGGTTTTAAGGGTTTGTTAAGGAAGAGGCTTTGAGCATTCGAAGCAAGGAGGTTTATTCAGCAACCTGAGTTATTTATTCGGATGATCACAGAGAGGAGGCTTCGAGGGGGAGACGAACTCTCTTCTGGGGCCTCACTAGGAGCAGAGCCATGAACCAGAACTCCTGAAGATATTCCTCTCCATGCCACATACGAGGAGCCATGAGATAGACTATCTCAGGCCCTCGAAATGTGGCTGGGGGTAGTGATAAAGAACGATGGCAAAGAAGCCTCAACAGATAGAAGAAATTAAACATAAGACATTTACAGCTGGCGGTAGCCGTATATAGATTAAAACCTCGGATACAGAGGGAAGCGGAAGAGAACGATCCAGCATATCAGAACTCATCCCATTCTTTTATTAACTACTTCAGCCAAATGGCTCACACATATGCGATTTAAGAGAAAGAAATCTAACCCAAAAGGAAAAGAAATCCGAACTTCATCCCTGCAAACAGGGTTACATTAGCATTCGATGCTACTAGAGCAAAGATGCTCGAAAGCGAAAAACAAAAGAGGAATACTCAGACGGGCGGAGAAGAGAGAGAGAGCAAAGAAGCTGCAGTTGCATGGCCCTCACACCTGGATTCTCTCCTCGAACCCCTCTCTCTTTCTTCAGCTTCTATGAAGGGCACTCGAGCTCCCCCCTTTCTTTTGGTGGCTAAGCACCCTCTTCCTTTCTTCTCGAAGGGCTCTCTCTTTTTTTTCTTCGAAGGATCCTCTTTCCTTCTCCTCTCTTTTTTCTGTTCGAAGGGCCGCCCTCTTATAGAGGCCAGTCCCTCACCCTTTCGGCCTGAGCTTCCCGACGCGCCAGCATCATCTTCCCAGCGTGGCAGACCTCGGCGTGTCCCATTTCACCTTTGGGTTTGGCCCACTTCCCTGTCATTCGGCCCATTCGACCCAGGATTCACTCAGTGGACTCCTTTTGACAGTGGGACTCTTGGCATGTATATATTAAGACTCCATGGGACTGTTTACACCTTGCATTCACAAACATGTGCGAGGCGCTGTACATCCCGCTTCAGGAGTATCAGAGATGTCTGAACATCTGTTTCAGCAAGCAGATGGTTGCCTGAATGTTGGTATAGTTTTATCAGTCTGACTATCTGAATGACAGCAGTACTGGACTGCGACCTAGCCAAAGATGGCTTTAGTCGAACAACATGATAGGGGTAGTGGGTTTCTTCTATTCAGACTCTCAGATCTCCCAGGGATGGTACATGAGCTGTGCCCTCGACTGATCTTCAAAACTGTGAATCTGCTATGGTCTCTTCTGGTATATTTTAGGTGTCAACAAATGCCCCCCACCCGTAGGTGGCGTGAGCGAAGCATGAGTGACACGGGACATGCGGGTGTACATCACGTCACACACTGCGCTTCGTGGTCTCTTCAGGCCTGCTCCTGTGCATTGGCTATTCTTTTGACTCTGAGTCTTCATTCTGCTTGCGTGATTTCCATGCTTTATAAGCAAATTTGGATGAACACCAGCATTTTTGGTTTGATCCGGTGACAGTATCACCCCTGGTGGGATAATTGGCCCCATGGACGCTTTCGGCACTACCTTCTCGGCGCGGTGGTGGCCTCGGCGTGGGAATTCTTGGCTCGGTGGCGCTCTCGGCGCTGTGACGCTCTCGGCACTGTGACGCTCTCGGCGTGCCTTCTGGCATTTTGACTTTCGACGCAGAGGCCATTTTCGCGCGCCTTTTGGCGCGCTCAACCGTCGGCGCGACCCCCATCTCGGCGCGCCTTTTGGCTGGGCCGATATAGGCACCGAGAGGGGGAGAGAGAAGCTCATTTCTCACCGAGCTCTCTCTCTCTTCGACCTCTTCTTTTCCCTTTGCTTCTGCGGTCAGCGTGGGGATCATTCCCTCGACCGTTTTCTTCCTTGGGACTCCGTCCCTCTTCATTGCGGAGTCATCCCCTCCTGGTGGGTGCTCTCCCATTTGACTTCTGGGCATACTCCGAATAAGGGGGGATGCGGTCAAAATTTTCTTCTAAAATTTTCTTTTCTATGTTCTTCTTCATATCATCTTATTATCTCCTTTTCTTGGTTTTGTGCTTGCAGCTCACTGAAAATGGCTTCTTCTTCTAGCCGTGTTGCTTCCGGCACTGCTGATGTTGACTCTTCTCCCCAGGGCAGGGCTTCCGGTCCAGTTGTGACTTGGAGGAATGTCGGACAGCTGGACCGGGGTCTTGGGAGGATCGCCATAATCGACGAGTCCTCTGACTCTGAAACAGATATAGTATCCGCCTCTCGCATTGTGACTGTCGAGGGGGGACTGGACTTCAATCGTGATGACGGCTATCACCCGGACTTCCTGAAGGACCGTCACCTCGCGCCCTTCATTTGCACCTTCAACGTCTCTGGGAAGAGGGACGTCATGCTGGCTCGGATGGTGGAGCGGGCCATGTTACTGGACCGGGACAGCTTGAAAGGTTCTGTGTATCGTGGCGATACTATCTACCTTCCGGGGGAGCGGCATAAGTGGGACGCCGTCTTAGGAGTAACAGAGCTGGAGGCAGAGCAGAAAATGTTAACACGGGCTCCAGAGTTCACACCAGCCAGGTGGGACAACACCGTAGGTCGGGTCAACAGGGAGAAGCCCGGCTACGGTTTCTTTTTGGCACCCATCAAGTGGGGCTACAGAGACGAACCATTTGTGCTGAATTGCTTGGCTGTTCAGTTCAAATTCCAGTTGGCAGCTGGGTGGTTTGCAGACACGAAGGTGACAGATGCGCATCTCTTCCGTGTAGGGGCAGTTGATGCGGGACGGGACCACGGACACAACAAGCTCGCGATCGTCCCTTAACGAGGGAAGCGTCGGACGTGCACGGTTGAGAAACCGGCTGTGAGCTAGGGTGGTCGGCTCTCACTTGTGCCCGGATCGGGTCACGGGACGGTCTCGCACTCTCTTGCAGCAGCAGTGATATGAAAATAAAGCGAGCGAGATATCCCTACACATGCTCTCTAGCAGCGGCATAAATAAGCATATATAGAAATAAGCGAAATGCCAAGCAAAGAGCGAATACGATACCTCCACGCGCTCGGCGTGGGGACGACGGACCCGGCCGATCTCGTACTCCCGGGACAGTTATTATATAAAGATTACAGCAATGATGTAAAGCCCACTCCACGCAGGGAGGTAAAGGGCGACACAATGGAGCCCGGGAGGGCCGATTTCGGGTTGATGGGCGGCTTTCCGCGTAGCTTCGGCAGCACCCGAACTAATGACGGTGGGGCCCACGTGCTGTCCGGAGGGGCCGTGTGGGACCCGGGTCACCGCTGTGGTGGGGGACACTGATGGAAGCGATCCCCGGGCTGGCGGCACGCTGGAACGACGATCGGAGGCCGGGCGGCTCCGGCCGGCGCCCGTCGGGAAAACTTCCCACGGATCTGCAGTTTCAGGTTTTCAGCACGTTGTCCGGCGAGAACGGACGCTGCGGTCAGATCCGATGTCGGATTGACACGAAATTAGCGCCGTTGGAAAGCTGACTCGAAGTACTTCAATGTAGGCCTAGAGATCTAGCCTGGATCTTTGCTGATCTGGACTTATGGAATTTACAACCTCCTGTTGTACAGTAACTGAACACTCAGATCTGCAGAGCTGATCTCTGATAACTGCCGTTGACCGCTAGGAAGACCTTGGATTCAGACTTAGACTTCTTCATGAAAGTTGTAGGATTTTGAGTTGGGAAGATGGAAAAATTGGTTTGGACACGTTTGGATGTGTCTATGAATTTGTATGATTTGTTTACGAAAAGAAGGTCGGATCTGGGATCTGGCTGGAAGTACTGTAGCTCCGGTAGAACATGAATTTTGAAAAATAGGTAAAAGACTCCAAAAACATTAATAAAAATGGTGGTGGTAGGGAACAATGGACAGAAACCCCAGTTAAATTGGGAGGTCAAAATAAATTCAAAAGGGTGGTAGAAGGGGAATAACTCAAAGGTTCTGTCACTGTAGACAGAGACAGATCTGATCTGAGTTTGGGGAATGAACGAAGTGGAAACACTATGAAACGGGGGAATTTAGATCTGAATTTTTTTATGGAAAATGGACTATACGATATAAACTAACCCTCAAAATTTCACGTCGATTGGAACTCATGGCTGGCTTGAGAAATTTTTGAGCTGCACCTCTGTCCAGCAGGACAGAACACCGAAGACGATCCCGTGGCGGCTCGAAGGCGGCACGAACGGCGGCGGCGACGGCACCGATGATCACCGGAGGTGGGGGAAAGGTGATACCACTCTAGAATGGAGGTTTGGGAAGAGAGAAACCAGAGGGAGAGGGCTGGGGGCGCAGCTAGCTTCACAATTTCACAAAAATTTCTGATTTTCATTGAATTTCTCATGAAAAATACAACATTATATAGGATGCCAACCTAATTCAACCTCAACCCTTGGATCAAGGGGTGTGGATTGAAGGGCTGGGATGAGGTATGACCAACCACAAAATACAATATTTAAAGGAAGCCAATTCCTAGTTTTTACAACATGTGGTCAAAGAAAGGAAGGAAAGAAAAAAAAACTAAACAACCTAGCCTAATGGAGCCAAAAGAGGGGGCGCCCCCCTTCATGGGCCAAGGGCATCTCATGGGCCATGAACCATCCACAAGCCCATGCTAGACTTGGACCCTTCCCACTTAGTTGGCCCATGAGGGAGTGTAACCCAATTTGGGCCTTAAGTGCATTAGTGACCCATTAGACACCTAATGACCCAATATGGCATAAGCTCCCTAATGTACTCTACTAATGGCAACCTAGCCATGGACTCTACATTACAAATGGCCCATTGGCTTGATATAAGCCTTACAAGGAGCCCAAATGAAAGAAATTACACAATTACAATCTCATACAAGCCATAACACACAAATACACTTCACCCGTGTATGGAAATCACCTTTGATGCCCCATCAATTCTCCCCGGGTGGGAGGAACTCGACCCCGTCGAGTAGGGGTATGGCTGCTCCGGTACTCCGGTGGATCCGTCACCGTGCCACGTAGCGCGGTTATGCTCCACTCCAAGTGATCGTCACCTGCTCATTCCATATATACTCGATATGCGAACTGCTATGGGCTAAAGGTGGTCACTCCGAAGGGCACTCTCAAAGGAAGGAAACAGCTCGAAGACTCACTAGGAATCACCGCTGAGTCCCTATAGGTGACTGATCCGGGTATTGAAGTAAAACCGATCCCATACTCATCAAGTGAATCGACTCGCTCCACACTCATAAGAGAATGACAACGAGCTTGCACAAGACACATGCAGACTCACCATGCACGGACACACGAATGCAAACCATGCAAACAACCGACTCAAAACACACCACACAAACAAACCACACAAAGAAAGCACACTGACTCATGCACGACTCTAGACTAAGGTGGTAGCATCAAACCCACTAGGTGGCGACATCCTGGGTGGCCGAAGGGTCGCCCAGCTCTTCCCCCATGGCATAGTATTCATCGGCCAGTGCCTCATCGGCCTCGTAATCGACATGCTCAAGCTCGGGAGGTGCGGATCCTCCAACACCTAAGGCTAGGGTGGTGCGAGCGGGACACTCACTAGCAATGTGGCCATACCCGTGACAGTGGAAACACTGTATTCGCGATGGACTACTCTCCCCGATAAGAGGGGCCTTACCCTTATCTTCCCGCCGGGTAGGGGGTGTAGGCAACAATGGGGGAGATGTAGGTGCCTTGGACAAGAGTGGAGGGGGTGCCGGTGCCAGAGGACGGGCTATAGGAGCTGGGGGACGGGCAAAGGGTGCCGGTGGTTGGGGTG
This sequence comes from Amorphophallus konjac, assembly GCA_022559845.1. NCBI lineage: Eukaryota > Viridiplantae > Streptophyta > Magnoliopsida > Alismatales > Araceae > Amorphophallus > Amorphophallus konjac. Next base: position 144,559,823 of record CM040120.1, read on the forward strand.
AAGGTAGATCCCGTGGTGGGGGAGGTCGAGGTCTAGGAGCAAAGTGCTCCTGATGGGCGGGCTCCTGTGGACGCGCCATGGGTCCCCTCGGGTATGAACCTAAGGAGCCACGTGTGTCACTACGGGGAGGAGCGGGGCTCCACCGGGGAATAGACTCGAACTCTTCCTCGAATTGCTCCATCTCGAGAGCAACTTGATAAGCATCCTCCAGCTTGTCCACCTTGCGGCGGAGGAGCTCATACCGTAGGTGTGGGCGTAGACCACGTCGAAACTGAGAGACGGTAAGGGAATCCTCCTCCGTGGCATCACATCGCAAGTAGTATTCATCAAATTCGGCGATGTAATCCGAGACGGACCGGTCTCCTTGGATGAGACTTTGCCACCTCTCTATAAGATGCTGGCGGTAGGAGGTGGGGAGGTACTTCTTCCTAAGCTTCTTCCTCATCTCGGTCCACGTATCAATCGGGGGTTCTTGACGATGAAACAATAGGTTCTCCATGTTCCTCCAATAGGTTTATGCTTGGCCTAAAAGTTTCATCCTGGCGTATTTCACTTTTCGTTGGTCCGACATCTTGAACCACTCAAAATATCAGTCCATACCAGCCTCCCAATCAAGATAGACCTTTGGGTCTAAGGACCCGTCAAAGGTGGGAGGGTCGACCCGAACGGTCCGAATGGCCCGTTCATCCATGTCTTGGTCGTGGGTACGCCGAGTAGGGCGGTGATCATGACCATGTCCCCGTTGCTCATTATCGGACCCGTAGTCATGCACCTCGGGGGCTTCGCGCCTCCTAACAGCTACCCCTTGAACCCTTGGAGTCGCGGGTTGGTGATCCGGCTCCGGTTGACCTTGGGTAGGTGGGATGGGTGTCTGGACGGGTCCTTTCTCTAGTGCGGCAACTCTCCCGGCCAAGCCTTGAACGGACTGGTTCGACCCGGCGGCCCTATCCTCTACGGCTTTCATCCTCTCTTCTAGGCGGGTGCCTAGACCGTTCACTCGGGTACTCACTCCTTCCATCCTATCCATTCGGGTACTTAAATCACCCATTTGCGTGTCTAACACATCTAGACGTGTATGCAATCCTTGCACTTGTCCCATAAGATTTTGGAACATTTCGAGCACAGCTGACGCATCGAGACTAGTGGATCGGGGATCCGCCATAGGTGGGGGTGGGGGTGAGTACTGAGTACCCCTACGAGTGGGCATGCAAACACACCGACTAGATGACGTCGACTAAAGCAAACACACTAATGCGAAATGATGCGCCTAGACTTAAATCAATATCCGGTACGGGGCAGAGGTAATCGACCCGAGGGTCACTCGCGCAAGTGTGCGGCCTTCCCGATAGGCGTAGCCTAACGTTCGGACAACACCTTTTGATATACCGAATTATCGGGATGAAATGCAATTTAAAAACACTCCCTTTTTTTGTTTTAGAAATATGATGATCCTAGACTCGACTTAACCCGACTAATGACTAGACGTAAATGACACTCTTTGTTTTTCTTTTTGACACCCAGACTCAAACTCGCTCTGATACCAAATTGATGCGGGACGGGACCACGGACACAACAAGCTCGCGATCGTCCCTTAACGAGGGAAGCGTCGGACGTGCACGGTTGAGAAACCGGCTGTGAGCTAGGGTGGTCGGCTCTCACTTGTGCCCGGATTGGGTCACGGGACGGTCTCGCACTCTCTCGCAGCAGCAGTGATATGAAAATAAAGCGAGCTAGATATCCCTACACATGCTCTCTAGCAGCGGCATAAACAAGCATATATAGAAATAAGCGAAATGCCAAGCAAGGAGCGAATACGATACCTCCACGCGCTCGGCGTGGGGACGACGGACCCGGCCGATCTCGTACTCCCGGGACAGTTATTATATAAAGATTACAGCAATGATGTAAAGCCCACTCCACGCAGGGAGGTAAAGGGCGACACAATGGAGCCCGGGAGGGCCGATTTCGGGTTGACGGGCGGCTTTCCGCGTAGCTTCGGCAGCACCCGAACTAATGACGGTGGGGCCCACGTGCTGTCCGGAGGGGCCGTGTGGGACCCGGGTCACCGCTGTGGTGGGGGACACTGATGGAAGCGATCCCCGGGCTGGCGGCACGCTGCAACGACGATCGGAGGCTGGGCGGCTCCGGCCGGCGCCCGTCTGGAAAACTTCCCACGGATCTGCAGTTTCTGGTTTTCAGCGCGCTGTCCGGCGAGAACGGACGCTGCGGTCAGATCCGATGTCGGATTGACACGAAATTAGCGCCGTTGGAAAGCTGACTCGAAGTACTTCAATGTAGGCCTAGAGATCTGGCCTAGATCTTCGCTGATCTGGACTTATGGAGTTTACAACCTCCTGTTGTATAGTAACTGAACACTCAGATCTGCAGAGCTGATCTCTGATAACTACCATTGACCGCTAGGAAGACCTTGGATTCAGACTTAGACGACTTCATGAAAGTTGTAGGATGTTGAGTTGGGAAGATGGAAAAATTGGTTTGGACACGTTTGGATGTGTCTATGAATTTTTATGATTTTTTTACTGGAAGAAGGTCGGATCTGGGATCTGGCTGGAAGTACTGTAGCTCCGGTAGAACATGAATTTTGAAAAATAGGTAAAAGACTCCAAAAAAATTATTAAAAATGGTGGTGGTAGGGAACAATGGACAGAAACCCCCGTTAAATTGGGAGGTCAAAAGAAATTCAAAAGGGTGGTAGAATGGGAATAATTCAAAGGTTCTGTCACTGTAGATAGAGACAGATCTGATCTGAGTTTGGGGAATGAACGAAGTGGAAACACTATGAAACGGGGGAATTTAGACCTAAATTATTTTATGGAGAAGGGACTATACGATATAAACCAACCCTCAAAATTTCACATCGATTGGAACTCGTGGCTGGCTTGAGGAATTTTCGAGCTGCACCTCTGTCCAGCAGGACAGAACACCGAAGACGATCCCGTGGCGGCTCGAAGGCGGCACGAACGGCGGCGGCGGCGGCACCGATGATCACCGGAGGTGGGGGAAAGGTGATACCACTCTAGAATGGAGGTTTGGGAAGAGAGAAACCAGAGGGAGAGGGCTGGGGGCGCAGCTAGCTTCACAATTTCACAAAAATTTCTGATTTTCATTGAATTTCTCATGAAAAATACAACATATATAGGATGCCAACCTAATTCAACCTCAACCCTTGGATCTAGGGGTGTGGATTGAAGGGCTAGGATGAGGTATGACCAACCACAAAATACAATATTTAAAGGAAGCCAATTCCTAATTTTTACAACATGTGGTCAAAGAAAGGAAGGAAAGAAAAAAAAACTAAACAACCTAGCCTAATGGAGCCAAAAGAGGGGGCGCCCCCCTTCATGGGCCAAGGGCCTCTCATGGGCCATGAACCATCCACAAGCCCATGCTAGACTTGGACCCTTCCCACTTAGTTGGCCCATGAGGGAGTGTAACCCAATTTGGGCCTTAAGTGCATTAGTGACCCATTAGACACCTAATGACCCAATATGGCATAAGCTCCCTAATGGACTCTACTAATGGCAACCTAGCCATGGACTCTACATTACAAATGGCCCATTGGCTTGATATAAGCCTTACAAGGAGCCCAAATGAAAGAAATTACACAATTACAATCTTATACAAGCCATAACACACAAATACACTTCACCCATGTATGGAAATCGCCTTTGATGCCCCATCAGCAGTAGAATTTACAGAATATGTTCTGAAAGAGTATGCACCGCTGCTGGTCAGGGCCGGGGTGTACCACAGTGTGTATGCATCTCGCTTCAGGTATCCCGTTTCAAAAGGGCTGTGCTGCGGCATGTTCGAAGTATTTTGCCCGCAGTTCAACACTTTCTATACAGTAGAAGGTGAAACCTCTCTGGATCTTTGGAGCCTATCACAGTCATCGGGTCTGCCAATTGACGGAGAGCCCTATGAGGAGGTCTGCATTCATGACTTCATCAAGGACGAAACAGATGGCGAAGGTGAATATTACTTCGGCTATTCGTACCGGTACTTGATGAAGGCATACCGCTCCCTCTGCCTGACGCTGAATAGGGGATCCTCGAAGGGATACCAGCCCTAGGAGAAGAGTAGTAAATTGAGAGTCCGAGCGGGACATTAGATTCAGTATTTCTTCGGCGGCCCTTTGAAGTATAGTGAGTTCCCTCACGTGGCTCCTGTTGCGGGTAAGCCCAGCAGGCCACCTAAGTTCAAGTCAGAGCTGCCTGCTTCTCTTCGGGGGATAAGCCACGGGGGGCTGAATCCGATGGGGGCGGATCCCCTTACCCATTGTACTGCCTACCTTACCTTCTGGCTGTGTACTTTTGCCCTTCGCAGGGGGATGAGACAGTTATTAGGCCGGAGGCAATATACCCGGCTTGTCAGATGGCTTGGGGCATACGGCTTGCAATATGTCCAGCCGCACTGTGCCTGATTTACAAATCCATTGGAGATATTCATAGGCATCGGATCCCCCGCTCTTTTCAAACGGTGGGGCCATTTCATTTCTTTAATGCCTGGGTGTGCAATTTATTTCCAGAGCTAGCTCCCCGGACTTTGCAGACAATGACATTGTATCCCAGAATGCTGGAGTTTGCAAGTGCTGAACCGGGTCCAGTGTCCCAGCAACTCTTCTCCATCCGTGGCCGACTGGCAAGGGTTCCGATGGATTCAGCGGGGACTATCCACTTTTGGAATCTGGCCGCACATTCATCTCCATTAGTGAACCGTCAGCGTGAGTGTAAGCTCGAGGCAGTGGAGACTTTCACGCACTTCATTTCGGGCAACACTGTGACCCGGCCAGTCTTGGAGCCTGAACTCATTGACTGGGCTTTATCAATTCATCCCAGTGTTTTAGTATTCAGAAAGGGGGGCACAGTTTATTTAGAACCCTACTATCCCTTCAGGTTCGGTCAGAATTTCGGCTACGATCAGCATATTCCGCCCTCGGTCGCCTTGTTCCCTTTGGACAGCAGGTCAAAGCATGGATCGACCGTTGTGGCCGAAGGTCGCTCCTGGGGACTATTCTCACCGTCGGGATGCCAACATTTTCAAAGTGCCGATGCCGAACCGAGTTCTCAGGGTCACTCCAGAGTATGTGAAATGGTGGAATGCTCGCACGAGTCGTAATGCCCGAATGACATGTTGGGATGTGGCTGAGCGCACATTTCTAAGCTAGCAGCCTGGGCCCATTTTTGACATTGACGAAGCCCATTTGAAGAGATTATTTTCCCACCACCCGAAGGAGGCAGAGGCATATATAGCAAGCAGAAAAGCCATCAAGGAGGGAGTAACTGAATCACTGATACCCGTGCTTGCTGACATAAGTGAAGATGCTTTCACGCAGAATTTAGAACATCTATGCCAGTTTGGTGGTTCACGCCTGGAGCTTCAGCAGTACCCGTTCCCTATCGAGGAGCCGCTCTCCAAAGCTGTTTCATGGAAGTGCGAGGTGGATCACTTTTGCCCGTGTCGGGCATTTGTTAATAGAGAGGAAAGAACCCCGACATACTATCAACATACGTCTTGGCTGTTCGTCCTGATGAGCATCCATGGACTGACCCTTGAAAGTCCTGTAGCTAGTGTTTTGGACAAGCCTCTATTCGTATCTTTTCATTATGCCGATGTCTGGGGCTTTGACCACCTCGGCTTATATCATTGTATAGCTTCCCACGAGCATGCGGACTTGGCCGACCTGGTTGACAGGTGCAAAAAGATCGGTGACATATGCTGGCTTATTCGGGAGGCTGTTTCCCGAAGTAAGGAGGTGGCTTATCAGTATTGGCCGCTCTCATCTTTTTACAAGGGCCGGGCAGGTAAGTGCTCCTCCGTTGACATGTAGATTAGTTTGTTGCTCAGCTCCTTCATAATGGCATGTGATTCATTTGACAGACCATCCGGATATCAAGCAGCAGTGACTTTATAGAAAAATTATCTCTCAGGGGTAGAAACTGGAATATTTTGAGGTTCCTGCACCAGCGCCGACTACTACTCCACTGCCGCCTGGCAAGAAGACAGCGGCCTCCACGATGAAGATTGCAATAAACCGAGCGAAGAAAGCTCAGAAGACTTCTTCAAAGCGGCCTTCGACTGACGCGGCTAAGAGTCCCCTGCCCGAGGTGCCATCATTCGAGCAGTTTGCTGCTCAGAAAGAGGTCAGCCAGCAAGCAGATGAAGGTGACATCATTATCCCTTTGCGGTTCTAAATAAATGCTCTTTTCACGACATTTTCATTCTTCTGACGTCTTCTTTGTATAACTTCAGCTCCCGGAGTGGTTGACACCACGGGTGTTGAGGAATCCTTCCTGGAAGCAGGAGAGATAGGGTCCCCCGTCACAGCCACAGCAGGGGCGACTGAGATAGCTGGAGCAGCAGGGAAGAGTTTCCTCGCTGTTGAGGAGGATGTCAGACTTCCTTCTCCTACGCCTGTCGACGAGGCTGAGGGTGAGCCGAACAACTATAATTCTTTAGACTCCCTTTTTTATTGAGCTTTCCGTCCTGCCTTATGCACTTGTTTTGTTGTGATGGCAGGAGTGGTCAGCACGGCGGTTAAGGTGCCTGTTGTGGAAGCTCCTTCACAGCCCGCGGGACATAAGATTGTGCTGAAGAAGGGTGCTATCCCATTGCGGTGTGTGCTCACCCGCTCAGCGTCCCGTCAGGCGACGGAGGAGGCGGGCCAACCCGAGATCAGCATAGATATTTCTTCGAGTAGCTCTGCCACCCCTTCTGATGAAGAGATTGACCATCATTCTTCAGAAGGTGATGAACAAGTGTCTTAGCAGACAGCAAAGGGGCAACGGCTCCCTTTACACTGTCAAGCGATGCTTTGATTTTCAGTCCTCCGAGGCTGCCGAGGGCATCATCCGAGGGAGTGTTGTGGGAGGAATTTGCTGGATTGGACGTGGAGGTGGAGATAACCCCTCCTTTTGCTGCTTCATCTGTAGGGTTGGAATCTTCTATTCAGGGGCTTGAAGAGATGGATACTGTCATCATAGTAAATCCTGTCCGCCCCTTTACAGAGCCACATATCCCCCTCTTTTTTTTGCCACCTTGGGGTTTACATGAATTTTCATTCCAGGAACCCGAAGCCACTATTCATTCCCCGGCATCGACTTCTGGTACTGCTGTGGTTTCATCAGAGGCCTCGGATCTGCTACCGCCGGCCACCGCATCTCCTTCAGGGACAATCACCCTACTCCGCCCCGTGTCGGTGAGGATACATGCGGCTACTGGGGGATTACCCTCGGAGCCGAGCCAGTCGGGGGAGAGTCTCGCTCTGGCGTTGACGATAGAATTGAGGGCTGAGGCCGACCGGCAAAGGGGGTCTGCTTTTGTATCGGCGGCCATAATGACAATCGTGCCTGATTCTGCAGCTCCATTTGTGCCGGAGACAGAGTTAGAACCTCCGTCCCTCCTAGGCTCTGTGGAAGAAAGCCCTGACAGGAGTCTAACGGAGCAGGAACATGCTGCCGTGGTATCTGCTTCTTCGGCTTTGGTGGCCATTCCATCTTCCTCTTCCGAGCCGGATACCGGCTTATGGGCTTCTATAGACGGGGAAGTGACTTTCGAGGTGCCTCCGACAGCTTCCCTGGGCATTACCTCATCGGAGGAATTTGTTTGGCAGCATCTAGAGATGTTGCGTCAGGTTGTGGAATCTCAGCCGACACTATCTTACTCCCAGTTGAAGGAGGTAGCTGTGCGACTGACGATCGGACTGCAGGCATTAGGCTGCCCTTTAGACATCTGGGCCCAGCGGGTGCTTTTCCGGCTGAAATTTATGAACCGCCGGGATTTTCTTGAGAAGATGATGGGCGACCGGCTGGCGGCCCTCAAGCTGCAGAAAGCTGACTGTCAGGCGGAGCTGACGTCTCTGACCTCTGATCTTCAGGAGAGCAGGGCTCAAGTTGAGGCTTCCGCAACCCAGGCACATATTCTACGTAGTCGACGGGAAGACCTCCGTGCTGAATTGGCTACCGTAGAGGCTGAGATACCGCGGCTGGAGGCTGCGGAAGTCCAAGGCATTGAGAGAACTTCTTTACTGGAGGGCCGAGTTGCGTCTTTGGAGACTGAGGTGACTCGGGTTCAGGAAGAGGAAATGCAGCTCCATGAACTGGGGGCGGCTCCTCATGTTGGACTTATTGACTTTGCAGATATTTTCAGGTGATCTTAACTGATCCGCCTTTGTAATCTATCCCCTCAGAAGGGCTCCTTTTGTATTCACTTCCCCCTTTTTGTAATGGAATAGAAGTCTCCTTCACTATATATTTTTTTGTGTGTCCACGTTCACACTCACATTTTGTAGTGTCTTGTGGTAATTCTGGCGACCTGCTTGGAAGTACCTTCGTGTCCGTGTTGCAGGAGAGCGTCCACCCTTTCAAAGAAAGGATGGGGGCCTCGCTCCACCGCGGGACGGGGTTCCAGAGGCTGCCAGGTTGGCGCAGACGTAGGTCTTGCTGACAAGAGGCGTCGAAATCGTGGCTACTGGTTGCTTGTGGTAATTCCATTATTGACCCTGATTGGGGGAGATGTTGACCAACCTTGTCGATGGTGACAAGGGTCGAAGGGGTAGATGGCATTGCCGATGGTGACAAAAACCAGAAGGGCAGCGACCGGTCTTGTCGATGATGACAAGGGTCAAAAAGGGTAGATGGTCTTGCCGATGGTGACAAGAACCGGGTAGGGTAGTGACCGGTCTTGCCGATGGTGACAAGGGTCGAAAAGGGTAGACGGTATTGCCGATGGTGACAAAAACTGAAAAGGGTAGCGACCGATCCTGCCGATGGTGACAAGGGTCGAAAAGGGTACACGGTATTGCCGATGGTGACAAAAACCGGAAAGGGTAGCGACCGATCTTGCCGATGGTGACAAGGGTCGAAAGGGGTAGACGGTATTGCCGATAGTGACAAAAACCAAAAAGGGTAGCGACCGATCTTGCCGATGGTGACAAGGGTCGAAAAGGGTAGACGGTCTTGCCGATAGTGACAAAAGCCGAAAAGGGTAGCGACCGATCTTGCCGATGGTGACAAGGGTCGAAAAGGGTAGACGGTATTGCCGATGGTGACAAAAACTGGAAAGGGTAGCGACCGATCTTGCCGATGGTGACAAGGGTCGAAAGGGGTAGACGGTATTGCCGATGGTGACAAAAACCGAAAAGGGTAGCGACCGATCTTGCCGATCGTGACAAGGGTCGAAAAGGGTAGACAATAGATGTATGTAAGTGGAATATCGGATGAAGACTCCGCCTCGACCTTGTAAATGGCCTTCTGGACGGAGGATGGTTCATCACTATTTATCATTCATTTTTTTTATTCACATTACTGACCTAAGCGCCCTTTCGGGTTTTCACCGAGGCCAGCCCCCTCTTGCTTTTGCCCGCGCGCCCTTTCGGGTTTTCACGCGGCGGGGTACCCGATTTTGCCTGCGACGCCCTTTCGGGTTTTCGCCACAGCCGGGTTATAGCCATTTTTGCACTTGTCCTGGTATAGGAGCAAGCCTGGCGGGGTATCTCTATTTTTAACCCCATTTTCCTTTCTTTTTTTTAATTTGTATAGGATACAGAAGAACTGGACCGTGAAAATGTCGACAGACCTTATCGATGATGACAAGGATTGAACCCTGCTTCGGTTCGTTGACACCGGCTAGATGTCGAAGCAAAGGATATGGTCTATTAACAAGGATGTAAGATTCGAGTTAGGGGTAAAGATCGACCGATCTCGCCGATGATGACGAGGGTCAAACACATGTTTATTAACCAACATAGGTTATCGCCGAAACAAAGGTGGGTCTGTTAGCGAGGATAGAAGGTCCGAGTTTAGAGGTGGAGATCGACCGATCTTGCCGACGATGACGAGGGTCGAATGTGGGTTTATTCATCGGCATGGGTTATTACCGAAACAAGGATGGGATTATCAACAGGGACGTAAGGTCCAAGTTGAGGGTAAAGATCGACCGATCTCGCCGATGATGACGAGGGTCGAACGTGGGTTTATTCATCGGCATGGGTTATTGCTGAAACAAGGATGGGATTATCAACAGGGACGTAAGGTCCAAGTTGAGGGTAGAGATCACCCGACCTCACCGATGATGATGAAGGTCGAATGTGGGTTTGTTAAAGGATTTCCGGTGGGTCTTTGATGATTGTCCCTTTCGGAATTCCATTGGGTGGAGAATAGGAGAGGAATTTGGAAATTACCACTTTACTGACTCAAGCGCCCTTTCGGGTTTTCGCCGGAGCCAGCCCCCTCTTGCTTTTGCCCGCGCGCCCTTTCGGGTTTTCACGCGGCGGGGTACCCGATTTTGCCTGCAGCACCCCTTCGGGTCTTCGCCACAGCTGGGTCATAGCCATTTTTGCACTTGTCCTAATATAGGAGCAAGTCTGGCGGGGTATCTCTATTTTTAACCCCATTTTCCTTTCTTTTTTTTTATTTGTATAGGGTGGCAGGTCGAAGTGCGACGTTCGACCCCTGGTTGATAGTAGATGGCTGTCGGCCGGAGCACCAGACCTTGCGCCGAGCAGAACAGTTCATTTGTTAGCAAGGGCTGAATGCTAACGCAAAGGAGTGATCTCTCGCCGATTCGGGCGTAAGGCCTGTAACGGAAACAGCGTGGTGTATTCTTTCGGGAGCTTGGTCAGGGCAGAATGCCACTAACCAAGGAAGGGTAGCTCGGCTAAGGCAAAGTGCCATTAACCGAGGAGAAGGTAGCTCGATTAGGGCGGAATGCCACCGAACCGAGGGGAGGTAGCTTGATTAGGGCGGAATGCCACTAACCAAGGAGAGGGTAGCTTGATTAGGGCGGAATGCCGCTAACCAAGGAGAGGTAGCTCGATTAGGGCGGAATGCCGCTGACCGAGGAGAAAGTAGCTCGATTAGGGCGGAATGCCGCTAGCCGAGGAGAAGGTAGCTCGATTAGGGCGGAATGCCCCTAAACCGAGGGGAAGTAGCTCGATTAGGGCGGAATGCCATTAAACCGAGGGGAAATAGCTCGATTAGGGCAGAATGCCGCTAACCGAGGAGAAAGTAGCTTGATTAGGGCGGAACGACACTAACCCAGGAGAGGTAGCTCGGTTAGGACTTAGTGCCGCTAAACCAAGGGAGAAGTAGCTTGATTATGGCGGAATGCTGCTAACCGAGGAGAAAGTAGCTTGATTAGGGCGGAATGTCGCTAACCGAGGAGAAAGTAGCTTGATTAGGGCGGAATGCCGCTAACCGAGGAGAAGGTAGCTCGATTAGGGTGGAATGCCGCTAACCGAGGAGAAGGTAGCTCGATTAGGGCGGAATGCCGCTAACCGAGGAGAGAGTGGCTTGATTAGGACGGAATGCCGCTAACCGAGGAGAAAGTAGCTTGATTAGGGTGGAACGCCGCTAACCGAGGAGAAGGTAGCTCGATTAGGGCGGAATGCCGCTAACCGAGGAGAAGGTAGCTCGATTAGGGTGGAATGCCGCTAACCGAGGAGAAAGTAGCTTGGTTAGGGCGGAGTGCCACTAAACCAAGAAAAGGTAGCTTGGTTAGGGCGGAATGCCACTAAACCAAGATGAGGGCATTCCGACCGATCACTCGGGGAATGTTGGTTGCGCTACATGATACAACTTTATATGTTTTCCGTTGAGGGGAGAGAACTGGACGACTCCTTTGTGGTCCACCAGGACATAGGCACCCCCTTCATATACTCGGCGGACGATGTATGGCCCGACCCAATTTTCGATCAGCTTCCCTTTGGGGTTGGAGGCCATCACTTCTCTTCTTTTGACCATCACTAGGTCTCCTTTCTTGAATTCTCGACCCTTGACTAGTTTGTCAAAAGCGCGGGCCATGCGAGCTTGGTAGAGTTGGATGTTTTGCTGCGCCCGGAGGCATTTTCCTTTGAGCTCAGCGAGCTCTTCCAATCTCCCCTCTACATTGGTCTGCTCATCACCGACTAGTCCGTGCTGGATGGCAACTCGTAATGAAGGAACTTCAAGTTCAATTGGCACCACAGCTTCTGACCCGTAGACGAGGGAGAAAGGTGAACAGCCGATTGGGGTCTTGTAGACAGTACGATAGGCCCAAAGTGCTTCGTACATCCTTTCTTCCCAATATTTTTTATTAGACTTAACAGTCTTTGCCAGCAGCGTGCACATTGTCTTGTTAAAGGCTTCTGCGAGTCCATTGGCTTGAGGGTTGTAGGGGGACGATGTCCTCCAGTCGATTTTATATTTGTCGGCCAGCCGATAAACCTTCTGGTTTCTAAAGTGACTGCCATTATCAGAGATGATTCGGCTGGGGATCCCGAACCGAAATATTACATTCTGCCGGAAGAATCTTGCAACTAGTTCTCCCGTCACATCTCTTAGTGCTACTGCCTCCGCCCATCTGGAGAAGTAATCTGTAGCTGCTAAGATATATCGGCACCCTGATGAGGATGCTGGTAGCGGCCCTACTATGTCCGTGCCCCACTGAGCAAACGGCCAGCTTGGTAGGGTGGGATGCAGTGGCACTGGAGGTCTCCTTGCCACATTAGCGTGTTCTTGACATTTCTGACAAGCTTTGGCAAATTTGCAGCAATCATCAAATATGGTGGGCCAATAGTAACCCAGTTTCTTTATCTCAATTTTCATCTTCGGGCCAGCCTGGTGTGCCCCAGCTGATCCTGCATGGACCTCCTGCATCACCTGTCCTGCTTCTCCTGAAGATAAGCAACGGAGTAAGACTTTCCTTCGGGCATCTGCCATAATTCGGAACAGGGTCCCGCTTCTCATCTCGTAAGAATCCTTGACCCTTAGGAGCTTCATTCTTTGTTCCCTTTCTTTTGGGAGTTGCTGGTGTTGAAACCAGCGTAGAAGATGCTCTCGCCAGTCGGGCTGCTGAACCTCTTCGACGGCTACCACCTCAATCTCTTGTTCGTCAGTTAGGACCTCTGTTACACTGGGGACCTATCGACGGTTGATCACTGTTATATTCAAGCTTGTGTCTGGCGGGACCGCCAATGAACTGGCCAGCTTAGCGAGGGCGTCTGCCTAAGCATTCCGGCCTCGATTGATGTGCTTGATGCTGATGAAGTAAAATCTTGACATCAGGCGAGTTGCCAACTGGTGGTAGGGGAGGAGCTCTTGCTTTCGCACATCGAACTCTCCCTCCAGCTATTTTATAACTAGCATGGAGTCTCCGAATGCTTCCAGCATCTGAATTCCCATGGACAGAGTAATTTGTAACCCGATTATCAGGGCTTCATATTCTGCTTCATTGTTTGTGCATTGTTTGTTTATGGAGCAGGATGTATGCACCACTTCTCCTTTTGGGGATTTCAGGACTATGCCTGCTCCTGCTCTGACCCTGGCTGACCCGGTGGCAGAGGTGTCAATTCTGGAAGCGCCACCAAAGTATAGTTGCCATAAGGAGGGCTGTACTTGCACGGCTTCTAGGGTTTCATCTTCAGGAAGCTCCGGCTCCAACGGGCAATCCCCGGGCACTGGGTGCTCAGCGAAGAAGTCTGCAATAGCTTGGCCCTTGACGGCCTTGCGCGGCACGTAGGAGATATCAAACTCCATAAGGATTACCGCCCATTTGCCCAGGCGGCCTTTGAGTGCCGGTTGAGACATAATGTACTTCAGGGGATCCTCTTTGGATACCAAGCTGATTTCATGCGACAACATATAGTGTCGGAGCTTTTTAACTGCGAAGACCAGCGCCAGACAGATCTTCTCAATATAAGTATATTTCTCTTCATTTCTGACCAGTCTCCGACTGAGGTAATAGAGGGCTTGTTCTTTCCCTTCTTCATTATTCTGGGCCAGCATTGCCCCCAGAGAATTATGTGTAGCTGCTATATACAGTATCAATGGTCGTCCTTTCACCGGTGCGCCCAACACTGGAGGAGTTTTCATGTAGTCTTTTAGCTTGTCGAAGGCTGCCTGACAATCTTCATCCCAATAAAAGGGACATCTTTCATCATCAACTTGTGAAAAGGTTGGCAGCGCCCTGACAAATTGGAAATGAAACGCCGGATATAAGCCAAGCGGCCCTGTAGTGATCTCAACTCGGAGATGTTCCTTGGCGGAGGTAACTCCTGAATTACCTTGATCTTTGCGGGGACTATCTCGATTCCCCGATATCGGACGATGAAGCCCAAGAATTTACCACTCGACACTCCGAACGCACATTTCATAGGGTTCATTTTTAACTCATACTGCCTCAGCCTCTGAAAAACAATCCGGAGGTCTTGCAGATGATCTTCTTTTCTTCTAGTTTTGACCACCAGGTCATCTATGTAGTGTTGTGTAGTGGACAGCGGATCTAGAGGGGAGGGGTGAATAGATCAGCCCCACTTTTCGCAATGCGGCCCTCTAAACAGCTAGTTAAAATGAATTACAGCGGAATAGAAACTAGCTTCCAAGTATGCTATGATTCACTTAGCAAGATAAGCAAGATATATAATAATTCGATCCTAAGCATGCACCTAGAACGATTCAATCACACAAGCAAACCACGCTAGACAGGATTTTTAAGGTGGTTCGGACTGAATCCTCAGCCCTACGTCCATCCCTCACCAAAACCCGGTGAGGCTTCACTTGTGCCGCGCACAGAACCGTAAATCGGAAACCACCGATTGCCTTCCTACTCACCACCTGGTAGGGACGTCAACCGCAAATTGGAACACCCTCCAATTGCTTTCCTACTAACCACCGGTAGGGATGAATCACACTTTCAATGTTTAACAATAATGAAAATGCAACAAATGTGAAGGAACTAAAACAAGAGATTGAGTTATGAGTGAAAATGAATTGTCCCTTGTATGAAATGTTGATCAGCAACAAGGCTCCTCTTGGCTTCAACTCAATCTTCTTGATTCACCCTTGATTGGATGAATGTTCTTCACGGAGTACTGTTCATGTGAATAGTACCTCTTCCTTCAATTCTTCTCTCTTGATCTTCTCTTTGAACTTCTTTGAATGAATGAAGGAGATGATGAAGCTACCTTGAATCTTGATTGCTTCTTTAGCTTCTAGGAGTTTGAATGCTTGAAATATCACCTTGAATGAACTTGAAAGAACTTGAAAGGATGAAGATGATTTCCCTTGAAGAACTTGAATCAAACCGGCTTCCTTGGATCACTTTGATAGCCTTGCTTTGATGTAATCTTCCTTGAAGATTGCTGGCCTTGATTTGAGCTTGATTCCCCTTTGATTGGATGAAGAACACCTTCACGAACTACTGTTCACGTGAACAGTAGCTCGTCTCCAAGCTCTCTTGCAACCTCCCTTGCAGCCACCCTTGTAACCCCTTGAAGCATTAGGTTTTCCATCCCCTCAAGTGTTGGTTTTACAACCCTTGAATGGTCCATAGATGCCCCCTAGACCAGATCCATAAATCATGGAAGATTAGGTAAGATTTGATTAAACAAATCCATGGAAAGAGGCTAGCCACGAGGTGGATTTCGAGGTCAAACAAAGCTGCATCGGGGCTGGCGGTCGACCGCCAGCTGCCAGACCTGCAGTTGGGCGGTCCCTGGCTGGGGCGGTCGACCGCCCCTGTGCTGGCGGTCGACCGCCAGCTGGGCAGAGCCCGGGTCACCCCGGTTCGGTCCGTTGGCCGCACCAGCTCCGTCGCTTGAGTCCGTTAGCCGCCCGTTCATGTTTGTGGCATCGACCTTGATTGTCTTGAAGTTTTATTACTGAGTCTTCAAGCCAAATTTTATTCCGGGGGCTCCGCCCCCGGAAACCCCCGCAAGGGGCGTTGCCCCCTTGACCCCCGCGACCTGACCGAGAAGTTCTCCGATCCCCGCGACCTGACCGCGCAGGTCGATCCGCGTGCGAGGGCGCAACATTGAGCTTTCATGTGCATTTCTGTCATGAACAAAATATCACATATGTCAGTCATAAGAGCGTGGAAAATAACAATGACTAATAGTGTTAAGCCATTATCAAAACCAAGAATACACAAAACTCATATGACTATAGAATGATGTCGAATGACCCATGTGACCACAGAATGACTCAAATGACCTCAGGGACACAACATTCTCCCCCTTTTTGATGATGGCAACACTGTGAGTCATTATGTGATATGAATGTCTAAAAAGGCACAAGTTATAACCAATGCAATATATGCAGCTCAAGATTCATGATAGTAGCATGTGAATGCAGATATGAATGCAGATATGAATGCTATGCTATGTGACATGTGCAGCTCAAGATCCATGAAGTAAAGCATGTGAATACACATATGACATAAGAATGTGATGAAATTATGCAAACCCCAGCACATACACAAATGCGCACACAAAGGTTCTCTCCCTTGGACTCTCCCTTGTCCTCAATGCACTCCCCCCCCCCCCCCCCCGTTGACAACACTTAAAGCATAGCTCGTAGCTAGCGCTGACGAAGGACTCACACAAAGAATTCTCCCCCTTTGCCAACAGCAAAAAGGAGTGATAAAGGATAAAGTTTGTGAGACCATAGCTGAAAGGAGTGAAGAGCAAGCCATTATATGCAAAACTGAAGCATGCCATAAGCAACAGAGATGGTTCAAAGCTAATGAAATCCGAGATCATCAAAAGAGTTCGAAAAGCAGCTACATCCAAGATTTAATAGAAATGAACCAAAGGTGCATATCATGGCAGTGTTTAACCGTCCTTTGTCTTATATATCCATATTTAATAACCACTAAGGGAAGAACACAAGAACTAGTATTGAGGCTAAACAATCATGACTAAAGCATGGAATTGTATGATTGAAGCAAGAGGTTTCATATTTTGATTTCAAATATCTTTTGAATTTGAAGGCACATGACTCATATTGTACGAGCAATCAAGTCTAGTACACGCCTCCTAGCCGTAAGAATACACGTTGTTTAGACGCCAGTATTCCTAGGTATTTGGCAAGACTGACTGTCATGCTGCAAGATGAACAGAGATAGCAAAGTCACGTCATGACATATCTAAACTCATTTCATTGATGAGAAGATATGTTTCTCAGCAATTATGCCATTGCTCTGCCTAAAGTCCAAAAGTTTTAAGACAGAGATAACAGGGGCACATCATGACATATGCATTTGTCACTTGATTTGATGACATGACATGTTTCTCCGTGCAACAATATCATTGCTCTGTCAGAATGATTTTCAGGAATTCCAGCTCATCAAGATGTTTAGAAACAATACTAAACTCTATAGTATCACCAAGATTGCCATAAAGTCTGGATTTTCAGATTTCAGGATAGTCATGCAAAGCACAATATGCAATTGTTAGTTAAGGTCTATTAAATCCACATAACATAGATGATTTCAAAAGAAATATCAGAACTTCAAGGAAATCATTAAATCTGAACCATTGTCATTGAATGAATAATCATCAAGGCACATAATAGAAAGCTCTTACACCATATATTCGCTAGTCTCATGAGCTCATATTCAGACTGTGAGCCAAGAAATGTAGATTGCGAGAGGTTAAGAGATTCAACAAAACTCCCCCTAAGGATATGCAATGGATGCACGAAGGAGTGATGTTTGTAAGCTCATGTAATGATAACAGTCAAGAGGAGAATGACCTGAAACATGCAGGGGTTGTCATGAATTTGGCAGAAATGATGTGCATGACCCAACACATGGTTGTACACTTATTAAATGCAACAGAATGAATTTGAAGCATATGCATGAATGCTGCACAAGGACAACTCCCCCTTACTATATGGCCTATATGCGACATTGACGCATGGTACTTGGCGGAGGTGAAACCTCACGCATATTGAGTGCTTCATGACAAGCATAACTTGCCCTTCCATACATCAACATTTGATATACCATTGCCATGCGAGAATGATGCTATGTGACACCATATGCAACACAAACCGTATAATGCATTATGAACATGAACTCAATTCATTATTATGCATCTACATGCAATGCGACACCATATGCAAGATGACATATAAACAATGCATGGACAAATGCAACACACAATTAAATGAAATAAGATTATCATATCAAGGTTTGTTGACCTGAGGTCGGCAAAGACCAAGCTCCCTTCTGAGTGTTGAAAACCTGTCATTACACAAGGGTTTGGCAAAGATATCAGCAATCTGATTCAATGTATCAACAAAATGCAGTTCAAAGTTTTTCTTACCGACCTCATCTCTAATGAAGTGATGCCTAATCTCAATATGCTTAGTCCTAGAGTGCTGGACTGGATTTTTGGCAATGTTGATAGCACTAGTGTTATCACACAAAATCGGGACACAACCAAGATCCACCAAGTAGTCTTGGAGTTGGTGTTTAATCCACAACACTTGGGTGTCACAGCTCCCCGCAGCAACATATTCTGCCTCTGCGGTTAAGAGGGCAACCGAGTGTTGTTTCTTGGAGACCCAAGAAACTAAACACCTGCCTAGAAACTGGCAATAGCCACTAGTACTCTTACGATCCAGCTTGCATCCAGCGTAGTCCGCATCAGAATAAGATATAAGAGATAAATCACATGATGACGGATACCACAATCCCAAATCTTGAGTTCCGGCAAGATATCGAAGGATACGTTTGACGGCAGTCAAATGGGATTCTCTAGGACTAGCTTGAAATCTAGCACAAAGGCAAACACTAAATTGGATATCCGGTCGGGATGCAGTCAAGTAAAGCAAAGAACCAATCATACGTCTATAGACCTTTGTATCCACCAATTTACCATTTTCATCCGAATCTAGTGAAGTTGAGGTGCTCATAGGAGTTGCAATGATTTTACTATTTGCCATGTCAAATCTTTTCAACAGCTCCTTAATGTATTTGGCTTGATTTATGAAGCATCCGTCTTCTCCTTGGTTGACCTGCAAACCGAGAAAGAATTGAAGTTCTCCCATTAGGCTCATCTCAAATTCGCTAGTCATGAGGTTAGCAAATTCCTCACACATTTCAGATTTAGTAGAACCAAACACAATATCATCAACATAAATTTGAACAATCAAGATGTTCTTACCTTGCTTCTTGGTGAAGAGTGTTTGATCTACCTTACCTCGTATGTACCCTTTTTCAATGAGGAATGAGCTTAGCCTTTCATACCAAGCTCTTGGTGCTTGCTTAAGTCCATAGAGCGCCCTGTCTAGTTTGTATACAAAATCTGCATTGTTAGAATTCTCAAAGCCAGGGGGCTGCTCAACATAGACTTCTTCTTTGATCAAGCCATTCAAGAAAGCACTTTTGACATCCATTTGATAAAGCTTTATTCTAAGGGAGCATGCAAAGGCAAGTAGAATTCTGATGACTTCGAGTCTAGCAACAGGGGCATAAGATTCATCAAAGTCTACCCCAAACTCTTGATTATACCCTTGAGCCACCAATCTAGCCTTGTTTCTTATTATCTTGCCATCCTCACTTAGTTTGTTCCTAAAAACCCATTTAGTGCCTATTACAGATTGTGATGAAGGTCTAGGAACAAGATGCCAAACTTTGTTTCTTTCAAACTGGTTTAACACATCTTGCATGGGATTTATCCAGTTTTCATCTTTTAAGGCTTCATCAATATTTTTGGGTTCATGCTGCGAGACAAGAGCAAGTTGATCTAATTCTTCCACAATTTTAAAATGTGACCTAGTTCTAGGTGGGTCATTCAAGCTACCAATGACATTCTCCAAGGGATGATCCTTAAGAATTCTAATATTTGTAGAATCGTTACCTTCTCTTGGAGCTTGATCCCTTGCATTGCTTGATTCGGCTAGGTCACCATCTTCTTTTATTTCTTCTTGTGGAGGATCACTCTTGTCCTTTATGCTTAGGAATTCCCCATCTTCATCATTTTTCCTACAAGAGTTATCATTGTTAGAATCATGATATTCATCAAAGGAAACATGGAATGATTCTTCCACAGTTTGATTTTTGATATTGTAAATTCTATAAGCCCTAGATCTATCAGAATATCCAAGGAATATACCTTCATCGCTCTTGGGCTCGAATTTATCTAAATCTCTTTTGTCATTGTTGCGAATGAAGTATTTCGATCCAAACACTTTCATATGTGAGAGAGAGGGCTTTTTACCTTTTAGCAACTCATAAGGAGTCTTTTTGGTGTGTGGCCTTACCATAGAGCGGTTGATAATGTAACATGCCGAGTTTACCGCTTCAGCCCAAAATCTCCTTGGAAGTTGCCGTTCAGTAAGCATGGTTCTTGCCATCTCTACAAGTGTTCGGTTTCTCCTTTCAACTACACCATTTTGCTCCGGAGTTCTTGGTGAAGAGAATCGGTGTGAAATGCCTTCAGCCCTGCAAAGGTTATAGAAGTTAGCATTTTCAAATTCACCACCGTGATCAGATTGAATCTTGGAAAGTTTAAACTCACCATCCTGCTTTATCTTCATGTAGAGTGCCTGAAACTCATCAAAAGCATCATTTTTATGTGTGAGAAAGAAAACCCATGTGAACCTAGAAAAATCATCCACCAAGACATATCCATATTTTCTACCACTTAAGCAAGCAGTTCTGGTTGGGCCAAATAGGTCCATATGAATTAGCTCGAGTGATTTGGATGATGTATTTTCAGATCTTCCCTTGAATGATTTTCTAGTTTGTTTACCTAGGGCACATGCATCACATAATTTATTTTCTTGTTTAAAGGATAGTTCAGGCAAACCTTTTACCATTGAATGCTTCAAGAGTTTATGCAAAACATTGTAGCTAGCATGTCCTAGTCTACGATGCCATAACCAAGCAATTTCTGATTTTGGAGCAGCAAGACAAAGGTTTGAATAAGCAGGATCATCTAAGTCAATCATGTAAACATTGTTGACTGTCACGTCCCGAGCGCGGAAGTATACCCGAGGCGCGACAGTCCTTTATATAGAACCAAAGCGAGCTAATCTAACCGTTCGAGATCCTACCATCGAACCATGAATAGAGTGCGCAATTTAATTCAAAATTCGCTAAAATTCCATAAAATGATAACACCGATGATTACAACTGATCCAAGTCATTCTTTACCATTAGGCTACAAGCCCTTATTACAAAACCAGATGATGACAAATGAACTAAAGGGTTTAAATCTAAGACATAAAACTACATCACTCCGTCTCATCCCCAACTGAGTCCTGATCGATTTCCACATTTCCTGAAAAGGTTAGAAAGCAACTGTATGAGCGAATCGCCCAGTAGGATTTACATCTCAATTTCTAACATACTATAAGTGAATTACACATTCATTTAATGTAAAAGAAAAATATGTATATGCATGCAGACAGGTAGACAACAAGGAATCGACTGGAGTAAAAGTGAGATTATAGATCAATTCCACATAGGAATAGCAATTGATATCAAGCAGTGAATAACTGGAATAATAATCATGATAGCACAATAAACAAGTAAGTTCAAGCAGCAATTAGAATTGGCTATACACATAAATCAATCAATTCATTCAAGTAATTACCCATTCGGGTCACGCAAGTCAAGTAAGTCAAGTAAAGAGAGAGAGAGTGATGGAATGTCTTTAATCTAGAATGTGGTTCGGTGCAATGCGAGACACCGCTAAAAAGAGATCTTCCCTCGGGTTTTGGGCGCGCCTCCCAGGACCAGACCGGGCCCTTATTTGCCAGTATTATTAGACATATTTTTGCGACATTCACTCTTTATAGCCAATATAGAATTCAAGGTGTGACCGGTAGGATTATAAGGTAGATTTGGAATCCAAAGGTACAGATAAAGTAAAACCAATGCTGGGAATTGATATTTGTATGATTAGTTATCCATTCTAACTAGTGCAGATTTACTAAGTTAATGAGTTCCATTACGTCCCCTTTTATTACACTGTTGCTGTCATCCTTTTTCTTGGAGTATATAGGGGTTGATAGAAGGTGGCACCCTGGTTAGGAGTACCCGTTACAAGCTCGATGGTGACAGTGTTCATTTATACACTGTTACAATAAATGAAATACTACTAAAAACATATTAAACCTTGTTAAACGCAGTTATAACATCAGTAATTTAAACATTGGTAAGATGGGTTATATATATATATATATATATATATATATATATATATACATATATATATATATATGCATATACATTCGTCAGATTAAATATGTATGTTGTACATGATTAAATGGTGTACAATATTATGTTAGGTTTTAGACATGTATACCGTGCTTAATTAGCTGTAAACAATAATTAACTTGTGTACAATATCAGTATGTGAACATTAACTAACTCGTGTACAATATCAATATTATGTATGCATTAAACCGGGATTTAACATGCCACTGCCTGCTGATCATTTACAATTTAAGCAGAAATAGGCCATCTAGCAAGCCAAAGGAAGGGCCTTCCAGCAAGCCAAAAGAAGGGCCATCCAGCAAGCCCAAAAGAAGGCCATCCAGCAAGCCCAATGGAAGAGCCATCCAGCAAGCCCAATAGAAGGGTCTTCCAGCAACCCAATAGAAGGGCCAGATGCTGCCTCCTCTTTTAACCACAACCCAACTAAAATTTGTATTAAGGTGTTTTTAAAGGATCGAAAATATTATTAACATTGTTAAAACGCTTCAAATATTAATTGACAGTGCCATTATGCTTCATAAAAATATTAATCACCATAACATACTTAAAGGGTTAATGTTAGAGTGCTAGTGAAAATATTACTAATAAAGCGTTTAAAAGATTTATATTGACAAGATTACTATACTTAATGAGCGTATTATAATGCTGTAATGAACATGTATGATACTGTTAAACCATATTAAACAATGTTAACGACATTAATATACAAATGAAAATATTGTTATATTCTTATTTAAAAAAAATTTTGAAAAAAATTATAAAAATAGTAATTAAATTGCTAACATATTGGTGATCACTTTTGTCTTCTATGATTATTCCTAATAAAATTGTTTACAAGACCAAATCAGTGTTTTAAGCATGACTTAAATCACTATTCACTTCGGAAAACACTATTCACGTATAAATTTTACTATCTTACAAAAAAATGTAGAAAAATAAGAAAATGATACATCAGTATTTATAGAACACTTTTGTCTTCTTGAGTATTTTTAGGAAAAATCTATAATTGGATCTATATACCTTTTTTTTAAGCATGACTTAAATCACTATTCACTTCGGAAAACACTATTCACGTAGAAATTTTACTATCTTACAAAAATGTATAAAAATAAGAAAATGATACATCAGTATTTATAGAACACTTTTGTCTTCTTGAGTATTTTTAGGAAAAATCTATATTTGAATCTATATACTTTTTTTTTAAGCATTTCTATGATATTGACACACTGTTTTAATGCTGTTAACACTTATTTTAACAATATTAATCATATTGTATTTAACATTATTTGCCACCAAAGAAAGGTTTATCTCACTAATGAAGCATATAAAGATGTGTTAACATTTTTCAAGTACTTAAAATAATATGTATTAACACTTTGAAACAAATACATAAACACTTAAACCTTCGCTGTGACCTTGGTCGACCCCTGGTCGACCAGGCCTAATCTTCCCAGAAACTAGTCGACCAGGGGTCGACCAGTACAGATCAGCAAGTTAAGGATTTAGATAGATCAAGTTTAAAACGTTTACACTTACTGTTGTTTAAAAAGTATTGTATTAGTTCAGTTGTTAATATTGTTAATAACAAAATTAACACAAACCTGTACATAGTTAATTTTGTTCAAAACATAAACTGTATACTGCTTGCTTAACAATATCAACACCCCACTTACAGTTCTGCTACCAGCTATTCTATCAGCCATAAAACACAAGATTATTAATAAGATCTATACATTATTAACACATTATCATGATCCTTTCATTAATAACACATACACCCACTTTAAATCAGCATAATAAAGTTTAACTTTTAACCAAAACATGCTGATTAAACTCCTCTCAGGTTTTGCTACAGGTGCTTTTACAAATCACAAATCACTAATTTTAATGCTGACATTAATAAGATATCTGCATAATAAAGTTTAACTTTTAAACAAAACATGCTGATTAAACTCCTCTCAGGTTTTGCTACAGGTGCTTTTATAAACCACAAATCACTAATTTTAATGCTAACACTAATAAGATATGTACGTTATTAACAGGGTATATAAAAATCTTAATGATCCTTACATCAACTGCAACTTTAAATTAACATAATAAAGTTTAAGTTTAAGGTTAAATATTTTAGATGCATGTTAACGGATGGAATTAAGGCTTGGTTATGATCTAATATGAGGATACTACATGATGTATTTTACTCAATTAAGTTTAATACATGCCAATATATGTAGAAAACAACGTATGGAGATGAACAATTTACTAACTATTAATTTAGCTAGGAGATTGAGAACACCTACTTGTTCCTGTTGGTTTTAGACAAAAGAAGAAGAAGAAAACTCTGCAACGAACACAGGAGCCACAGCCCTTCTGCAAACCTCACGATCCAGCCCTTCAACAGCAGGTGGAAGGGAGGTCTAGCCCCTAGGTGGGTATTAAAGGCTACTGGATTTAATTCTACGGGGAACAAAGGGACAATGTCCACCTCAGCCCATGATCTTCTAGGATAGTATTAGGTGCGATGCCATGGGTACACCATCTAGCCATTTCCCTAATTAATTAGGTTTATTTCTAAATTGATTAGGGTTAATTAGTCTAAGATGGATTAGTTAAGGTGAAATGGGCAAAATATTCACATGAGGATATGTGTGGACCGTAGGTTTTGAACACTAGACCTCAAGGTGAAGGATAAGACACTTAACCAACTACTCTAGGAAATCAATTGATAAGTGGATACTCTTTGCATATGATTACTCTATGTTTCTACTTCCACTTAATTAAGTTTTCTATAAAAATTTTATAAGTTATATATGTATATAGTTAAAATAATAATTGTACTAATAATAATAATAACATTATTATTATATTTTTATATGGGGTGCTACACCCTCCCCTACTTAAAAGAATTTGGTCCCCAAATTCCCTTACATGAGGATAAATTTTTACTGTGTAAGGATAACATAGGGTGTATACCATACTTACAATTTAAAATAACTCTGGGTATCTTCTCCTCATAGATTCCTCGGTCTCCCAAGTTACTTCTTGCTCCAAGCATCGATTCCATTGGATTTTCACCATAGGGATCGCCTTGCTCCTTAGAACTCGAACTTCACGGTCTAGAATCCGCACCGGTCCTTGGTCATAAGTAAGATCTTTCCGAATCTCCAATTCAGCATAATTGATGATGTGAGAAGGGTCATGCACATATTTCTTCAGCATCGATATATGAAATACATTATGCACTTCCGAGAGTTGAGGGGGCAAGGCAATACGGTAAGCCACCTCGCCTACTCTCTCCAATATTTCAAATGGACCGATAAACCTTGGTGTAAGCTTGCCCTTAACACCGAATCTTCTGATACTTCGACCGGGAGCTACCTTGAGAAAAACATGGTCTCCAACTTGGAATTCTAGATCTCTCCTTCTGTTATCAGCATATGATTTTTTTCTGGACTGTGCCATCTTCAACCTTTCTCTAATTAGGTAAATCTTCTCCGTGGATTCCCTTACTATGTCGGGACCTAGAAGCTATTTTTCACCAATTTCATTCTAGCATATGGGAGATCGACAACTCCTGCCATATAATGCCTCAAAAGGGGCCATTTGTATACTGGATTGGTAGCTGTTATTATATGCAAATTCTGCCAGGGGTAAGTGGTCTTGCCAGCTTCCGCCGAAGTCTATAATGCTTGCTCTCAACATGTCTTCCACAACTTGGTTTGTTCTTTCTGTCTGTCCATCTGTCTGGGGGTGGAAAGCCGTACTGAAGTTGAGCTTCGTTCCCAGAGAGTGTTGTAGACTCTTCCAAAAATGAGAGGTGAAACGGGGATCTCGGTCTGATACGATCGAGACGGGAATGCCATGCAATCTAACAATCTCCTTCATATATAAGGCAGTCAGTACGTCGACTGACCATCGGCTTTTAATTGGTAAGAAATGGGCCGATTTTGTTAGTCGATCGATAATTACCCAAATACCATCATATCCGCTCCTAGACTTGGGCAATCCCATAATAAAGTCCATGCCAATGTCTTCCCACTTCTATTTTGGGATATCCAGTGGATGTAGCTTTCCAGCAGGCTTCTGATGTTCCGCCTTCACTTGTTGGCATGTGAGGCAACGAGATACAAAATCTGCTACCTCCCTTTTCATGTTCGGCCACCAGAAAGTTCTTTTCAAATCTTGGTACATTTTAGTAGCTCCAGGGTTGATCGTGTACCTCGATCGGTGAGCTTCTTCTAGAATTTTTCTTTTCAATTCCGGACAATCGGGGACGCATGTCCGTTTATGAAATAGCAGTCTTCCATCTGATACCATCTCGAAATCAGGCTTCTCATCCAGCTTACTTTTTATCTCTACTAGCATAGGATCTTCTTCTTGTAGCTTTGTAATTTCAGGTAGTAAGTCGAGATGTAGACTTACATGAGAGAGAATAATACATGTATTCTTCTCGTTTGTGTTGATGTCAAGCTTTGCAAGTTTCTCTAACAGCTTCCATTCTTGTATCATACAGTTGGCCAAAATTACCTTTGGCTTTCGACTGAGGGCATCTGCTACAGAGTTACCCTTACCAGGATGGTATTGTATAATGAAGTCGAAATCCTTGAGATATTCAAGCCAACGCCTTTGCCTCATGTTCAACTCCTTTTGGGAAAATAGATATTTGAGGCTCTTATGATCAGAGTACACAGTGAATTGTTCTCCATAGAGATAGTGTCTCCAGACCTTCAGAGCAAAAACTACTGCGGCCAGTTCCAAGTCATGAACCGGGTAATTCTCCTCATGCTTCTTCAATTGACGTGAAGAATATGCAATAACTTTCCCATTCTGCATTAATACACATCCGAGGCCAATACCAGAAGCATCGGTATATACCTCGTATTTTTCTCCTTCAATTGGCAGTGACAAGACTGGAGCAGTGGTTAAGAGATCCTTAAGGGTTTGGAAACTCTTTTCACAGTCACCATTCCACTCATATGGCACTCCTTTACGGGTTAGCCTGGTTAGAGGTACCGCAATCTTGGAGAAGTCCTTGATGAAACGCCGGTAATAACCAGCTAGACCCATGAAGCTTCGCACCTCTGTTGCATTAGTGGGTTGATCCCAGTTCTTCACAGCTTCAACCTTTGACGGATCAACTGCAATTCCATTCTTTGAAATAATATGACCCAGGAAGGCTACTTCCTCAAGCCAGAACTCGCATTTGCTAAATTTGGCATACAACTTGTTGTCCCTTAATATTTGTAGGGCCTTCCTGAGGTGTTCTTCATGATCTTCTTCAGTCTTAGAGTAGATCAGAATATCATCAATAAAGACCACAATAAATTGGTCTAAATAGGGCCTGAAAATACTGTTCATTAACTGCATAAAGGCTGCATGGGCATTTGTTAGTCCGAAAGGCATAACAGTAAATTCGTAATGCCCATACCTGCTCCGGAATGCAGTTTTATGAATGTCTTCTTCTTTGATCCTCAATTGGTGGTTACCAGAACGAAGATCAATCTTGGAAAAATAAGAGGCTCCAGATAATTGATTAAATAGATCGTCGATCCTCGGCAGCGGGTATTTGTTCTTGATTGTGAGGTGGTTTAGCTGCCGATAGTCGATACATAGCCTCATCGTTCCATCCTTCTTTTTGACAAACAGCACGGGTGCTCCCCAAGGGGAAGTACTCGGCCTGATGAAACCCTTCTTTAGTAAATCCATCAACTGTTCCTTCAGCTCCTTCAATTCAGCAGGAGACATCCTGTAGGGTGCTTTAGAAACAGGGCCAGCACCAGGAATAATGTCGATGGAAAACGACACTTCCCTTTCCGGTGGTAAACTAGGCAATTCTTCTGGGAATACGTCGGGGTAGTCCCGAACCACCCGAATGTCTTCGACTTTTATTTTATCGACTTCCGTGGTAGTCACAAAAGCCAAGAAAGCCATACATCCCCTATTCACCAGTTTACTAGCTCGGAGAGCTGAGATGAGTGGAGATTTATTCCGAGGTCCGCTATAA
The DNA here is from genome assembly GCA_022559845.1 of Amorphophallus konjac. Classification (NCBI taxonomy): domain Eukaryota; kingdom Viridiplantae; phylum Streptophyta; class Magnoliopsida; order Alismatales; family Araceae; genus Amorphophallus; species Amorphophallus konjac. The sequence continues at coordinate 144,587,835 of CM040120.1, forward strand.
ACTAACTCGGGATAATCCACAAAAATTACCTTGCCATGTCGGCAATCTACTGTTGCTTGGTGGATTGATAACCAGTCAGCTCCCAATATGACATCATAATATTCCATGTCAAGGCATATCAAGTCGGCTGGTAGATTATTACCATGTACCTTAACCTCACAATCTGGGTAGTGATGCATGATGTCTGATTTCTTTCCAAGAGGTGTAGAAATGACTAAGTCTAACCGTTCAGGTTCCTTAATAAATGATGCAGTAAACTTCTTGGAAATAAATGAATGAGTTGCTCCAGTGTCAAATAGAACTTTAGCAGGTTTAGAGCAAATAGATAATGTACCTTCCACGATTCCTCCTTCCATAGGTTCTGTCCCTTGCAGTGCTTGCAGTCGGCCTTGCTTCTTGACCGGACGCTTCTCGTCCAGGTTGGAGTGTTCCTTCATCAAAGGGCAATCGGGAATTCGATGCTCTCGACTCCCGCATCGGAGACACGCTCCCAGCTTCCTCCAACAATCCTCGGTCTTATGACCAGTCTTATCACAATATTTGCAAATGTCCTTGGAAGGTCCAGTGATTGCTAAAGCCTTGTTGTTGTTAGAGAAGAAGGGCTTGTTATTTTTCTGAAATTTCTTCTCCTTGGAAGATTCCCCTCCGTTAAAAGATCGCTTCTTACCGAATGACGGTTTGAAGCTTCCCGGACTTGTAACATGTGCCTTCTTGTCCTTCCCTCGGATCATATCTGAGAATTCCGTGGCATCTTCTAGCAATTGAGCGCGCCGCACCATCTCTGAGTAGACCTGGATGTCCATCGATGCTAGCTGGGTGATATATTGGGGTCGTAACCCGTTGAGAAATCTCCTCGCCTTCATCTTTTCCGTACACACCAAATGTGGTGCATAACGGGAAAGTCTTGAAAACTGGGCCTCATATTCGGCCACTTTTCGGGTCCATTGTTTTAACGCGGCAAATTCCGCAGCTTTCCTCTCTTGTACCCGATCCGAGAAATATTTATTGTTGAAGTGCTCAACAAATTCCGCCCAAGTGATATGGTTGTCGGGTAATGTTGCTTCCACGGACTCCCACCAGCATCGAGCGTCCCGCTCCAATTGAAATGTTGCTAGTAAAACTTTTTCATCATCCGCGCACTGCATCACGCCAAAAATCCTTTCGATCTCCTTCAACCAATGCTCTGCGTCATCGGGGTCCACTGATCCCGCGAACCTTGGTGGATTCATGTTGCGGAAATCCCGATGAAGGTCACCAGCTCCGCGGTGAGCACCGCCAGCACCACCTTGTGCCACTTGTTGTAGCGCCTGGGTAAGTCCTTGCACGGTGCGCTGCATCTCGCGCCATTGTGCTCTTTCAGCGGCCATTTCCTACAAAAGAATCAAGGTGTAATGAATATGGAGTTTGAGTTAATGTTAAGGGTCAATTATCGTTATTCCTTTAACCCTTGGCTCTACCCCACTTACTAGGTAGGATTTTAAATAGTAATCAACCAATCCTTAGACCTTTTTCTATCCTTGGACTCAGGTTTTCATTTCTACTAGTTCCCTAGGTTTGAAACCTAAGGCTCTGATACCAAGAAAGATCTGTCACGTCCCGAGCGCGGAAGTATACCCGAGGCGCGACAGTCCTTTATATAGAACCAAAGCGAGCTAATCTAACCGTTCGAGATCCTACCATCGAACCATGAATAGAGTGCGCAATTTAATTCAAAATTCGCTAAAATTCCATAAAATGATAACACCGATGATTACAACTGATCCAAGTCATTCTTTACCATTAGGCTACAAGCCCTTATTACAAAACCAGATGATGACAAATGAACTACAGGGTTTAAATCTAAGACATAAAACTACATCACTCCGTCTCATCCCCAACTGAGTCCTGATCGATTTCCACATTTCCTGAAAAGGTTAGAAAGCAACTGTATGAGCGAATCGCCCAGTAGGATTTACATCTCAATTTCTAACGTACTATAAGTGAATTACACATTCATTTAATGTAAAAGAAAAATATGTATATGCATGCAGACAGGTAGACAACAAGGAATCGACTGGAGTAAAAGTGAGATTATAGATCAATTCCACATAGGAATAGCAATTGATATCAAGCAGTGAATAACTGGAATAATAATCATGATAGCACAATAAACAAGTAAGTTCAAGCAGCAATTAGAATTGGCTATACACATAAATCAATCAATTCATTCAAGTAATTACCCATTCGGGTCACGCAAGTCAAGTAAGTCAAGTAAAGAGAGAGAGAGTGATGGAATATCTTTAATCTAGAATGTGGTTCGGTGCAATGCGAGACACCGCTAGAAAGAGATGTTCCCTCAGGTTTTGGGCGCTCCTCCCAGGACCAGACCGGGCCCTTATTTGCCAGCATTATTAGACATATTTTTGCGACATTCACTCTTTATAGCCAATATAGAATTCAAGGTGTGACCGGTAGGATTATAAGGTAGATTTGGAATCCAAAGGTACAGATAAAGTAAAACCAATGCTGGGAATTGATATTTGTATAATTAGTTATCCATTCTAACTAGTGCAGATTTACTAAGTTAATGAGTTCCATTACGTCCCCTTTTATTACACTGTTGCTGTCATCCTTTTTCTTAGAGTATATAGGGGTTGATAGAAGGTGGCACCCTGGTCAGGAGTACCCGTTACAAGCTCGATGGTGACAGTGTTCATTTATACACTGTTACAATAAATGAAATACTACTAAAAATATATTAAACCTTGTTAAACGCAGTTATAACATCAGTAATTTAAACATTGGTAAGATGGGTTATATATATATATATATATATATATATATATATATATTAATCATGCATATACATTCGTCAGATTAAATATGTATGTTGTACATGATTAAATGGTGTACAATATTATGTTAGGTTTTAGACATGTATACCGTGCTTAATTAGCTGTAAACAATAATTAACTTGTGTACAATATCAGTATGTGAATATTAACTAACTCGTGTACAATATCAATATTATGTATGCATTAAACCGAGATTTAACATGCCACTGCCTGCTGATCATTTACAATTTAAGCAGAAATAGGCCATCTAGCAAGCCAAAGGAAGGGCCTTCCAGCAAGCCAAAAGAAGGGCCATCCAGCAAGCCCAAAAGAAGGCCATCCAGCAAGCCCAATGGAAGAGCCATCCAGCAAGCCCAATAGAAGGGTCTTCCAGCAACCCAATAGAAGGGCCAGATGCTGCCTCCTCTTTTAACCACAACCCAACTAAAATTTGTATTAAGGTGTTTTTAAAGGATCGAAAATATTATTAACATTGTTAAAACGCTTCAAATATTAATTGACAGTGACATTATGCTTCATAAAAATATTAATCACCATAACATACTTAAAGGGTTAATGTTAGAGTGCTAGTGAAAATATTACTAATAAAGCGTTTAAAAGATTTATATTGACAAGATTGCTATACTTAATGAGCGTATTATAATGCTGTAATGAACATGTATGATACTGTTAAACCATATTAAACAATGTTAACGACATTAATATACAAATGAAAATATTGTTATATTCTTATTTAACAAAAATTTTGAAAAAAATTATAAAAATAGTAATTAAATTGCTAACATATTGGTGATCACTTTTGTCTTCTATGATTATTCCTAATAAAATTGTTTACAAGACCAAATCAGTGTTTTAAGCATGACTTAAATCACTATTCACTTCGGAAAACACTATTCACGTATAAATTTTACTATCTTACAAAAAAAATGTAGAAAAATAAGAAAATGATACATCAGTATTTATAGAACCCTTTTGTCTTCTTGAGTATTTTTAGGAAAAATCTATAATTGGATCTATATACCCTTTTTTTAAGCATGACTTAAATCACTATTCACTTCGGAAAACACTATTCACGTAGAAATTTTACTATCTTACAAAAATGTATAAAAATAAGAAAATGATACATCAGTATTTATAGAACACTTTTGTCTTCTTGAGTATTTTTAGGAAAAATCTATATTTGGATCTATATACTTTTTTTTAAGCATTTCTATGATATTGACACACTGTTTTAATGCTGTTAACACTTATTTTAACAATGTTAATCATATTGTATTTAACATTATTTGCCACCAAAGAAAGGTTTATCTCACTAGTGAAGCATATGAAGATGTGTTAACATTTTTCAAGTACTTAAAATAATATGTATTAACACTTTGAAATAAATACATAAACACTTAAACCTTCGCTGTGACCTTGGTCGACCCCTGGTCGACCAGGCCTAATCTTCCCAGAAACTGGTCGACCAGGGGTCGACCAGTACAGATCAGCAAGTTAAGGATTTAGATAGATCAAGTTTAAAACGTTTACACTTACTGTTGTTTAAAAAGTATTGTATTAGTTCAGTTGTTAATATTGTTAATAACAAAATTAACACAACCCTGTACATAGTTAATTTTGTTCAAAACATAAACTGTATACTGCTTGCTTAACAATATCAACACCCCACTTACAGTTCTGCTACCAGCTATTCTATCAGCCATAAAACACAAGATTATTAATAAGATCTATACATTATTAACACATTATCATGATCCTTTCATTAATAACACATACACCCACTTTAAATCAGCATAATAAAGTTTAACTTTTAACCAAAACATGCTGATTAAACTCCTCTCAGGTTTTGCTACAGGTGCTTTTACAAACCACAAATCACTAATTTTAATGCTGACATTAATAAGATATCAGCATAATAAAGTTTAACTTTTAAACAAAACATGCTGATTAAAATCCTCTCAGGTTTTGCTACAGGTGCTTTTATAAATCACAAATCACTAATTTTAATGCTAACATTAATAAGATATGTACGTTATTAACAGGGTATATAAAAATCTTAATGATCCTTACATCAACTGCAACTTTAAATTAACATAATAAAGTTTAAGGTTAAGGTTAAATATTTTAGATGCATGTTAACGGATGGAATTAAGGCTTGGTTATGATCTAATATGAGGATACTACATGATGTATTTTACTCAATTAAGTTTAATACATGCCAATATATGTAGAAAATAACGTATGGAGATGAACAATTTACTAACTATTAATTTAGCTAGGAGATTGAGAACACCTACTTGTTCCTGTTGGTTTTAGACAAAAGAAGAAGAAGAAAACTCTGCAACGAACACAGGAGCCACAGCCCTTCTGCAAACCTCACGATCCAGCCCTTCAACAGCAGGTGGAAGGGAGGTCTAGCCCCTAGGTGGGTATTAAAGGCTACTGGATTTAATTCTACGGGGAACAAAGGGACAATGTCCACCTCAGCCCATGATCTTCCAGCCTGTAGGATAGTATTAGGTGCGATGCCAGGCTGGGTACACCATCTAGCCATTTCCCTAATTAATTATGTTTATTTCTAAATTGATTAGGGTTAATTAGTCTAAGATGGATTAGTTAAGGTGAAATGGGCGATGCCAGGGTACACCATCTAGCCATTTTCCTAATTAATTAGGTTTATTTCTAAATTGATTAGGGTTAATTAGTCTAAGATGGATTAGTTAAGGTGAAATGGGTAAAATATTCGCATGAGGATATGTGTGGACCGTGGGTTTTGAACACTAGATCTCAAGGTGAAGGATAAGACACTTAACCAACTACTCTAGGAAATCAATTGATAAGTGGATACTCTTTGTATATGATTACTCTATGTTTCTACTTCCACTTAATTAAGTTTTCTATAAAATTTTTATAAGTTATATATGTATATAGTTAAAATAATAATTATACTAATAATAATAATAACATTATTATTATATTTTTATATGGGGTGCTACATTGACTCTCTTACCAAAGAATTTTATCTTGTCAGATTTTGGTTCAAGGATTTTACATTCAAGAGAATCAAACAACACTCTGTGACCTTTATCACACAATTGACTTATGCTGAGCAAGTTATATTTCAATCCTTCAGCTAACAACACGTTACAAATGGAGTTGGAGAGGTTCTTACCTACATTACCTGTTCCAATGATTTTTCCCTTGTTGTTCCCTCCAAATGTGACGTGTCCTCCTTCCTTTTCCTCCAAGAGACAAAATTTTGATTTGTCTCCAGTCATGTGTCTTGAACAGTCGCTATCAAGGTACCACCTGTTATGCATGGCTGCAAGACATTCCTGCACAAAGAATTAAGCAATGGGGTTTGGAACCCAGCAAAACTTGGGTCCCACCAACTTCTTCAAGTTTTCAAAACATGATACCATCTCTTTCGGAATCCAAACCTTTCTAGCATTCATGTTTTCTTTGCTTACTGCAGGAATTTTCTTTTCAACTTTGACATTCATTTTTTGTTTGGAGGTTCTTTGTTGAACTTTGTGAAAGTTTGAAAAGGTTTGCTGGTTAAACCATTGAGGCCATTGGCTAGTTTTAGATTGAAAATGATTGTTTTGCCACCTAGGGGATTGGTGCACACAGAAATCACAATTACCCCACAAGTGAGGTGGTGTTGGCCTAAGTGATGGAGCACCCCAGTTATAGTGATACCTAGAAGGCTGAGCAGGTAAAGGCCAAGAATGTGTTGACCTATGCTGCTTGGAAGATTGGCCTTTCTTAGGTTTTTGGGTAGTTTTCTTGGGGGTTTTGGTGATTGCCTCTTCAATCTTTTCTTTCCCTTTCTCCTTTTGTTTTTACTGATTTTGTGTGGGAGTTGTGTTCGAGGTGGAGGCTTCGGAAGATGAAACAAATGTGACAGTTTTGAGCCCAATTGGCCTTTTGTTTGTTGGATCAAAACCTAACCCTTCCTTGTTGAAGTTCATTCTAGTACCTAGCAATGCATCTAGTTTTCTCTTCCATCCACAAACTTTTCTAAAGATTGTTGTTTATCCTTCAACTCTTTTTGTAGGTTTTCAATATTTTGAAGAAGTTGAATGTTGACTTGTTTGACAGCTTCATACTTTTCATTGGTCAATTTACTATCTTTTTCATAGCTTTGCATTTTGAGCTTCATGCTATCAATTTCATTTCTCAAATCCTCATTTTCAGTTTCCAAGTCAGCCATTTCTTTTCTTCCTTCTTCCAAATCCTCAATCATTTTCTTAAGATCTTCAATTTCAGTTTCAAGTAGAGCATTCTTATCATCCTTGTCATGATCATGCACAAAAGAATTGATTTGCTTTTTCAATGATTTATTCTCCTTTTTGTACATGTTATATTTTTCCATCAGTTGTATATATGCTTCCTCCCAATCATCAACAGTATAATCTTCAAATGGAGAAGTTACCTCGGTTTCTTCCTCACGTTTGGCCATAAGGCAAAGATCTCCTCTTTCCTTGTCCGAGGAGCTGGTTTCATCATCACTTTCTTCCTCGTCACTCCAAGTGGACACCATGGCCTTGTTCTTCTTCTTGCCCTTCCATTTGTCAGCCTTTTTGAGTCTGTCAGGACAATCAGTCTTGTAATGCCCTGGTTTATTGCAAGAGTAACAAATGATTTTGTCAGGTTTCTTAAAATTTTCAGAATTAGTTTTGAAACCATTTCTCACCTTAGATCTTCCTCTTAAGAACCTCTTACCTTCCTTTCTCAGAAATTTTCCAAACTTACGTGTAAGCATGGCCACGTCATCCTCATCTCGCTCACTAGTTGAATCCTCACTTTCATCAGAGGAGCTTTGACGGCTAGGTCCTGCTTTAAGAGCTAAAGACTTTTTCTTTGGTGCCTCAACCTCTTTGCTCTTAAGGTTGATCTCATAGGTCATTAGTGACCCAATGAGTTCATCTACCTTTGTAGTGGAGAGATCTCTGGAATCTTCCACCACGGTAGCCTTCGTGTGCCATGTTGGAGTTAATGATCTGAGAATTTTTCTTACAATTTCTTGCTCTGTATATTTCTTTCCCAAATCAGTCAAACTGTTAGTAAGCACAGTTAATCGAGCATACATATCTTGAATTGATTCATCAGGCTTCATGCAGAACATTTCATATTCAGAAACTAAAATGTTGGCTTTTGTTTCTCGTACCTGAGACGTTCCTTCGTAGATTACCTCTAACTTATCCCACATTAGTTTTGCAGATGCGCAGGTAGCCACTCTTGAGAATTCTACTGGATGGAGTGAGCATTGCATGATGTGTTTAGCATTCCAGTTGACAGTGGATTGCCTTATCTGTTCTTTGGTCTACAAGTCCTCATTATCCGTAAGCTCATACGGACCTTTGCTGATCACCCGCCAAAGTTCGTAGTCTTGGGCGCGAATGAACACCTGCATACGATGTTTCCAATAGGGATAATTAGATCCAGTGAAATAAGGAGGCCTATTCACAGCATGTCCTTCGGGTAGAAAACCCTTGGACGCTGATCCACCATTTCCCTCAAGGTCGTTGGACCCCATAATGAGAGATTAGGCTCTGATACCACTTGTTGTGTAGTGGACAGCGGATCTAGAGGGGAGGGGTGAATAGATCAGCCCCACTTTTCGCAATGCGGCCCTCTAAACAGCTAGTTAAAATGAATTACAGCGGAATAGAAACTAGCTTCCAAGTATGCTATGATTCACTTAGCAAGATAAGCAAGATATATAATAATTCGATCCTAAGCATGCACCTAGAACGATTCAATCACACAAGCAAACCACGCTAGATAGGATTTTTAAGGTGGTTCGGACTGAATCCTCAGCCCTACGTCCACCCCTCACCAAAACCCGGTGAGGCTTCACTTGTGCAGCGCACAGAACCGCAAATCGGAAACCACTGATTGCCTTCCTACTCACCACCTGGTAGGGATGTCAACCGCAAATTGGAACACCCTCCAATTGCCTTCCTACTAACCACCGGTAGGGATGAATCACACTTTCAATGTTTAACAATAATGAAAATGAAACAAATGTGAAGGAACTAAAACAAGAGATTGAGTTATGAGTGAAAATGAATTGTCCCTTGTATGAAATGTTGATCAGCAACAAGGCTCCTCTTGGCTTCAACTCAATCTTCTTGATTCACCCTTGATTGGATGAATGTTCTTCACGAAGTACTGTTCACGTGAACAGTACCTCTTCCTTCAATTCTTCTCTCTTGATCTTCTCTTTGAACTTCTTTGAATGAATGAAGGAGATGATGAAGCTACCTTGAATCTTGATTGCTTCTTTAGCTTCTAGGAGTTTGAATGCTTGAAATATCACCTTGAATGAACTTGAAAGAACTTGAAAGATGAAGATGATTTCCCTTGAAGAACTTGAATCAAACCGGCTTCCTTGGATCACTTTGATAGCCTTGCTTTGATGTAATCTTCCTTGAAGATTGCTGGCTTTGATTTGAGCTTGATTTCCCTTTGATTGGATGAAGAACACCTTCACGAACTACTGTTCACGTGAACAGTAGCTCGTCTCCAAGCTCTCTTGCAACCTCCCTTGCAGCCACCCTTGTAACCCCTTGAAGCATTAGGTTTTCCATCCCCTCAAGTGTTGGTTTTATAACCCTTGAATGGTCCATAGATGCCCCCTAGACCAGATCCACAAATCATGGAAGATTAGGTAAGATTTGATTAAACAAATCCATGGAAAGAGGCTAGCCACGAGGTGGATTTCGAGGTCAAATAAGGCTGCATCGGGGCTGGCGGTCGACCTAAGGCTCCTGGCGGTCGACCGCCACTGAAACACATACAACCGGGCGATCCCTGGGAAAACCGGTCGACCGCCACTGGTTGGCGGTCGACCGCCAGCTGCCAGACCTGCAGCTGGGCGGTCCCTGGCTGGGGCGGTCGACTGCCCCTGTGCTGGCGGTCGACCGCCAGCTGGGCAGAGCCCGGGTCACCCCGGTTCGGTCCGTTGGCCGTACCAGCTCCGTCACTTGAGTCCGTTAGCCGCCCGTTCATGTTTGTGGCATCGACCTTGATTGTCTTGAAGTTTTATTACTAAATCTTCAAGTCAAATTTTGTTCCGGGGGCTCCGCCCCCGGAAACCCCCGCAAGGGGCGTTGCCCCCTTGACCCCCGCGACCTGACCGGGAAGTTCTCCGATCCCCGCGACCTGACTACGCAGGTCGATCCGCGTGCGAGGGCGCAACATTGAGCTTTCATGTGCATTTCTGTCATGAACAAAATATCACATATGTCAGTCATAAGAGCGTGGAAAATAACAATGACTAATAGTGTTAAGCCATTATCAAAACCAAGAATACACAAAACTCATATGACTATAGAATGATGTCGAATGACCCATGTGACCACAGAATGACTCAAATGACCTCAGGGACACAACATTCTCCCCCTTTTTGATGATGGCAACACTGTGAGTCATTATGTGATATGAATGTCTAAAAAGGCACAAGTTATAACAAATGCAATATATGCAGCTCAAGATTCATGATAGTAGCATGTGAATGCAGATATGAATGCAGATATGAATGCTATGCTATGTGACATGTGCAGCTCAAGATCTATGAAGTAAAGCATGTGAATACACATATGACATAAGAATGTGATGAAATTATGCAAACCCCAGCACATACACAAATGCGCACACAATGGTTCTCTCCCTTGGACTCTCCCTTGTCCTCAATGCACTCCCCCCCCCGTTGACAACACTTAAAGCATAGCTCGTAGCTAGCGCTGACGAAGGACTCACACAAAGAATTCTCCCCCTTTGCCAACAGCAAAAAGGAGTGATAAAGGATAAAGTTTGTGAGACCATAGTTGAAAGGAGTGAAGAGCAAGCCATTATATGCAAAACTGAAGCATGCCATAAGCAACAGAGATGGTTCAAAGCTAATGAAATCCGAGATCATCAAAAGAGTTCGAAAAGCAGCTACATCCAAGATTTAATAGAAATGAACCAAAGGTGCATATCATGGCAGTGTTTAACCGTCCTTTGTCTTATATATCCATATTTAATAACCACTAAGGGAAGAACACAAGAACTAGTATTGAGGCTAAACAATCATGACTAAAGCATGGAATTGTATGATTGAAGCAAGAGGTTTCATATTTTGATTTCCAATATCTTTTGAATTTGAAGGCACATGACTCATATTGTACGAGTAATCAAGTCTAGTACACGCCTCCTAGCCGTAAGAATACACGTTGTTTAGACGCCAGTATTCCTAGGTATTTGGCAAGACTGACTGTCATGCTGCAAGATGAACAGAGATAGCAAAGTCATGTCATGACATATCCAAACTCATTTCATTGATGAGAAGATATGTTTCTCAGCAATTATGCCATTGCTCTGCCTAGAGTCTAAAAGTTTTAAGACAGAGATAACAGGGGCACATCATGACATATGCATTTGTCACTTGATTTGATGACATGACATGTTTCTCCGTGCAACAATATCATTGCTCTGTCAGAATGATTTTCAGGAATTCCAGCTCATCAAGATGTTTAGAAACAATATTGAACTCTAGAGTATCACCAAGATTGCCATAAAGTCTGGATTTTCAGATTTCAGGATAGTCATGCAAAGCACAATATGCAATCGTTAGTTAAGGTCTATTAAATCCACATAACATAGATGATTTCAAAAGAAATATCAGAACTTCAAGGAAATCATTAAATCTGAACCATTGTCATTGAATGAACAATCATCAAGGCACATAATAGAAAGCTCTTACACCATATATTCGCTAGTCTCATGAGCTCATATTCAGACTGTGAGCCAAGAAATGTAGATTGCGAGAGGTTAAGAGATTCAACAAAACTCCCCCTAAGGATATGCAATGGATGCACGAAGGAGTGATGTTTGTAAGCTCATGTAATGATAACAGTCAAGAGGAGAATGACCTGAAACATGCAGGGGTTGTCATGAATTTGGCAGAAATGATGTGCATGACCCAACACATGGTTGTACACTTATTAAATGCAACAGAATGAATTTGAAGCATATGCATGAATGCTGCACAAGGACAACTCCCCCTTACTATATGGCCTATATGCGACATTGACACATGGTACTTGGCGGAGGTGAAACCTCACGCATATTGAGTGCTTCGTGACAAGCATAACTTGCCCTTCCATACATCAACATTTGATATACCATTGCCATGCGAGAATGATGCTATGTGACACCATATGCAACACAAACCGTATAATGCATTATGAACATGAACTCAATTCATTATTATGCATCTACATGCAATGCGACACCATATGCAAGATGACATATAAACAATGCATGGACAAATGCAACAACACATAATTAAATGAAACAAGATTATCATATCAAGGTTTGTTGGCCTGAGGTCGGCAAAGACCAAGCTCCCTTCTGAGTGTTGAAAACCTGTCATTACACAAGGGTTTGGTAAAGATATCAGCAATCTGATTTAATGTATCAACAAAATACAGTTCAAAGTTTTTCTTACCGACCTCATCTCTAATGAAGTGATGCCTAATCTCAATATGCTTAGTCCTAGAGTGCTAGACTGGATTTTTGGCAAGGTTGATAGCACTAGTGTTATCACATAAAATCGGGACACTACCAAGATCCACCAAGTAGTCTTGGAGTTGGTGTTTAATCCACAACACTTGGGTGCCACAGCTCCCCGCAGCAACATATTCTGCCTCCGCGGTTGAGAGGGCAACCGAGTGTTGTTTCTTGGAGACCCAAGAAACTAAACACCCGCCTAGAAACTGGCAATTGCCACTAGTACTCTTGCGATCCAGCTTGCATCCAGCGTAGTCCGCATCAGAATAAGATATAAGAGATAAATCACATGATGACGGATACCACAATCCCAAATCTTGAGTGCCGGCAAGATATCGAAGGATACGTTTGACGGCAGTCAAATGGGATTCTCTAGGACTAGCTTGAAATCTAGCACAAAGGCAAACACTAAACTGGATATCCGGTCGGGATGCAGTCAAGTAAAGCAAAGAACGAATCATACCTCTATAGACCTTTGCATCCACCAATTTACCATTTTCATCCGAATCTAGTGAAGTTGAGGTGCTCATAGGAGTTGCAATGATTTTACTATTTGCCATGTCAAATCTTTTCAACAGCTCCTTAATGTATTTGGCTTGATTTATGAAGCATCCGTCTTCTCCTTGGTTCACCTGCAAACCGAGAAAGAATTGAAGTTCTCCCATTAGGCTCATCTCAAATTCGCTAGTCATGAAGTTCTTCGATCCCCGCGACCTGACCGCGCAGGTCGATCCGCGTGCGAGGGCGCAACATTGAGCTTTCATGTGCATTTCTGTCATGAACAAAATATCACATATGTCAGTCATAAGAGCGTGGAAAATAACAATGACTAATAGTGTTAAGCCATTATCAAAGCCAAGAATACACAAAACTCATATGACTATAGAATGATGTCGAATGACCCATGTGACCACAGAATGACTCAAATGACCTCAGGGACACAACATGTAGCACTCGACCTTGTGGTAGAGCAATTCATCAAAGATTTTGGTCATTGCGCGCTGATAGGTTGCGCCAGCATTCTTTAGTCCGAACGACATTCTCTTGTAATGATAAATGCCCTTAGGGGTTCGGAAAGCAGTTTGGATTCGGTCATGCTCCGCAATCCAAATCTGATTGTAGCCGGACGATCCATCCATGAATGATAGGGCCTCATGGCCAGTTGTAGCATCAATCATGACTTCGGTTATTGGAACCGGAAAGTCATCCTTGGGGCAGGCTTTATTTAGATCCCGGAAGTCGACACATATCTGGATCTGTCCATTCTTCTTTTTCACGGGGATGATATTTGCCAGCCACGTGGTGTATTGGTTTTCTTCAACAAATCCCACGTCAATGAGCTTGTCGACTTCAGCACAAATTTGGGTGATGAGCTTTGGCCTCATGCGCCGCGGTGGTTGCTTCACCGGCTCGGCCTCGGGGCTGATTGTTAGCTCATGTTGTGAGACAGCGGGGCTTAGACCTGGCATCTCTTTGTAAGTACAAGCGAAGCAATCCCGGTATTCTAGCAGCAGCTGGATGTATAGCTCCCGTTCTTCTGGGGATAGTTGGGCGCTGAGGAAGGTAGGCCTAGGGTCCTTCTCATTTCCCAGGTTGACTTCCATTAGTTCATCGACTGTGGCTTGGCCTCCGTCTTCTATCTCCGGAGGTGCCGGTTGGAGGTCAACGAAGTCTGGAATGCCATCTTGAGGGTCGAGCACTTCGACTTCCTCGTCAGACACCGCCAGAGCTTCCTGAGGTTTCTTGATTTCTTGTGCCAGCGGCTTAGTGGATTGTTCTATTAGCAAATCTATTATCGTCGCAGCTTCCAAGGATGAGAGAGCAGCCTTGGTGTTTGTAGATGAGATTGCAGCCATGACGGGCCGGTAATTGTTTACTGCCAGGCTTGGATAGCATGCTGATTTCGCAGCAGAAGCTGAGGAAGTTTCGCCTTCTGGGACAGTTGTATCTTCCGTAAAAGTGGCTTTTTCTTTTCTGGTAGCTGGCTCCCCTTGATTGGAGTTGACCAAGGCCTCCCTAATTGGCAGAAAGGGTGTTGAAGTTGTCATTAGTATGACCTCTATGGAGGGAGAGACTCCTGCTTCTTGACTGTCTTCGGCTTCGCTGCTGCTAGCCGTATCAAATTCGGCTTGAAGGGCCGCTTCTTCAGGGTGAACCTGCTCCCAGCATCGGCAAGGGGCCGAGGTTTCTACTTCTTGATTTCCGGACTGAGCCAGTTCAAGATATTCGGCTTCCGCCGGATACTCATCAAAGGTTGCTCCTAGAGGGCTATCTTCAGTAGGGTAGAAGGCGGAGATAGTATCCACATCGTACCGCCCACTGTAATAATATTCTTCCAGGGTGAAGCCCAACCCTGGATGTTGAGAGACATGTCTCATTTCCTTATCCAGATTTGCAGGATGCCACATCTTCTGGAAAGCTTCTTTGTGCTTTTGAGACTGATCGGTAGGAATGTGTTGCTTCTGAAACATCTTAGCCATCCGATCAGTTGTAAATGCCAGACCTTGGACAGGAACCCGCGGGTTGCCTAGATCTTCAGGGAGGCTGCAATCTGTATCTTCGCGAGTGGGATGCTCCTCAGCTGTATAGAACAAGCTGTTGGGCCCATCTTCTTGTGTCACCTCTCAGGCTTTGAAAGGTTCGACAGTGGGATCATTGAGGCCGGGGACTGGCTTGATGAGGCCGGTCGGGACTCCGATGCGGTCGTGCTGTCGATTGACCTGCACTTCCTTAGCTTTAGGATATAATGCTGGGGGTGTTACCCTGCCGACGTCTCCAGAAGCTGTGATGTGGGAGACCACCTTCGGCTTGACATATCCGCGTGGCGGTGGTGGATACCAACCGTCACCCGATCTATTCTTCGAGGCCCCTATGGGGGCTTTAGCTTCAGAAACCTTTCGGGGAGGCCCCGTATATAGGTTGGCGTCTGCCAAGTGACATTCAAATACCTCGAACAGGTGGAGATCAGCAAATATCCTCTCCTCCTTCCCTTGGAGGCTGTATTTGATGCATTGGTGGAGCGTGGAGGGCACCACCATATTCTCATGCAGCCATGGGCGGCCGAGCAGTGCTTTGTAAGAGGTGCGAGAGTCAATGACATGAAACTGCACCGTTGTAGTGAAATCTGCCAGGGTCAGTGTGAACTCTGCCACTCCCATTGAAACCTCACATTTTTGGTTGAAGCCAGCAATACACATATCCCTGACTTTCTCGAAATGCACGTTAAAGTGGTGCCTCTCGTATATTCTGTAAGGTAGAATGTTGACTGCTGCACCGGGATCAACCAGTATTCTGTTTAGCTCCCTTCCATTCAGGTGCCCTTTCATGTATAGCGGCCTGTTGTGGCTGGCAGTAGGTAGTAGCATGTCTTCTGGAGAGAAGGTCATACTGGCTTCTGGTATAGTCTCAGCTATGCCGGCTTCAAAATGAGCAGGCGTCTGCAAAGCAGTGATGATTGCCTGTCGAGTTTCTTCACTCAAGGAGAGAATTTCCCAGATCGTTAATCGAGCGGGGAGCTTCTTGAGTAGCTTCATTATTCGGCTCCCAGCCCGGACATTGGAGAGCTTCATCTCTTCAGCCCATCTGGGCTTGGGGAAGTTCTGATTTGCGGGTCCAGACGGACCTGCTTCATCTTCCTCGGACCCGGCACCCTCTTGACTGGCACCGGCTGTCGGGTCTTCTTTATTAGTTGCCGTAGGGCAAGCTTCATCTGCATTCGCATCCTCAGTAGATTGCGCTGGCTGCGGGTGAATGGCCCCGGGTGTAGGGTTAGCATCTTGGCAGGGCTGCTTCCCTTTTGACATCTTCATAAATTCAAGGAATGAAGGGACTGCCTTGCCCCCACTTTTGTTGTATAGGCCCGACGGAGGAGGGATTTGGACTCCCTTAAACTCCAGTGGAGGTGTCTTGTAGGGTTGTTCCCCTCTGAACATGATGTTGTGATTGGGTGGTGGCTGACGCCCCCATTTTCGGCCCGACCGAGTGGCATGCGCAGCAGTTGCGGCCTCGGCTTTGCCTCCCCCAGCATGGGGTGTGAAGCAAATTTCTTCTTCTTCCTCTTCTCTGGGTAGGTCGAAGAGTGCTGACAGGGTATTGCAGGAGACAACCTGTGCTTTATTGGCCCCAGCGGCCTTTCTTTTCTTCTTCTTTTGCTTTCTCTTCTTTTTGGTTTCTACGGGTGCCTGCCCCCAGAATAGGCTGCCCTCTTCAGGGGGTGCTGTTTCGGCTTCCTCCACCTATTTGAGTGAGAGTTGTTCTAGTTCTTGCCATGGGACGTGGTCCCGTACTAGCAAAGGTTTCAATTCGGGCTGCACATATTCATCCAGCCCTTCAATCAGGTGCTGTAGTCGAAGGACCCCAGAATTGGTTTCCTTGATTGTTGGCAGCGGAGTTTGTCTCCTCCTGTTAGGTGTATGTATTCTGACAGCTGTAGGTGGAGTGACCCACACGGGTGCTACCACTGGCAGAGCAGGCCGGGGTGTAATGCCACGAATATCTGCCCCCTCTTTTGGGCAGGGTGCCCTCTTCTTCTTGTGCTTCACAGGGATCTGCTGCCACCCCTGTTGTTCTTTCACGGGCTCTAGGAAATAGACTTCGTAGGTGCTCCGTGTGCTTGCTTCAGAGATCTCCTTGGGCAATGCCTGGTAGAGGGAGATCATGTTGACTGCTGCTCTCCTGAAAGGAGCTTCATGTGGCTGAGGAGGGTCTACTTTGTACTCTCCCAGCTCTATTTCATTCTTCTTTATCATTCCTTCGATGACGTCTTTGAAAACATAACAGTCTTCGATTAGATGTCCCAACATCTGGTGGTAGGGGCAGAATCTTGGACTGTCTTTTCTTTTCAGGTCTTCCGGTCTCCTTGGTTCAGGTAGAGTGACCATGCTGTATTCTGTTACCCAGTCGAACAGGACTCGGGTCTTGTCTTTTGGGAAGGAATAGGCTTTCTTCATTTTGTCCCTCAGCGAAGGACATTCTTTATCATCTAGAGCTTTTACAGGTTGCGGGGGAGCTGCCTTCTTGCCTTTCTCCTTCTGCTGTTCAAACGCCTTGATATCAAGCGCATTCGCTTCTTTAGGTGTGGGGCGCCGTTCCGCAGCCTTGCCTTTCTGGGCTGTGCTGGTAGCTGATGCCGGGACAGGCTTGGCTAGGAAAGCCTCCACTTCGGCCACCACATTATTCAGCCGATCGAACGACCGTATTTCCATTCCAATCATCTTCTCCATGACTTCCCTCCTGAGGTTTTGTTTGCATATTTGTACCGCGTCCTCCTGATGCGGGGGCCGCTTGCATCTCATTCCGAGGTTCCTCCACCTCTTGATGTAATCAAGGGCTGTCTCATCTGCCCTTTATTTTGTTGAGTAGAGTTCGGCCACTGTGACCTCCCTCTCTGTGACATGAAATCTTTCTCTGAACTTTCTCTGCATATCCGACCAGTCACTGATTGATCCGGCCGAGAGGCTAGAGTACCATTCAAATGCGAGCCCTGTCAGCGAGGACCCGAAGAATTTCAGCAAATATGACTCGTCGGTGGCCAGATCACCCATAACGGTCATATAATATGCAATATGCTCTTTAGGGGACCCTTTCCCGTTGAATTTGTCAAACTTAGGCGGCTTGTTGACCCCCGGGGGAAGTCGTTTAGCCGCATGGTGTTGCAGGTAGGGTACCCGATAGGCATCAAATGCGACGTAGTCACCTTCACTTTTCTCTGTGAGCTTCAGCTCGATCATCCTCTCCACCATCATCCGGTTCACGACCGTGGGGTCAACCGGTTCTGGATAGAAATGCGCTGGCTGCAGGTATGGGGTGACCAGGGTGGTCGCCTGTGGAGGACGCAGCAGCGGGGGTGTCGAGTGCACCTGAGGGAGCACCGGAGGTAGCAGCGGCTGAAGTTGTGGCGGCCACTGTTATGCTGTCGCCATGCTTGGCTCTGACGGCTGGGACAGTGTATAGAGTAGTGGAGGGTCGTCATGACGAGCCGCTCCCTGAGATGACTCACCCTGGACTTCGGGTGGTTTAGAAGCTGATGAGTGTTCAGTTTTTTCCATCAACTGCTTCTTCAGAGAGTCTATCTCCCGTTGATATTTTTGTAGCAGCATCAGAACTGATGGGTCTATAGTGGTGGGGATACCCTCTGTTGTCTCCCCGGACGTACCCTCAGGCAGGATGTCGAGGAAGACGTCGTCTTCTTCTTCTGCCGTCACCACATTAGCGGTCAAGACGGGGGCCTTGTCATCCCAGTGGGGATAGACCTGGGGCTGTTTCCCTCTAACCATCATCAGAAGCTCTTTTGCCGCTTCTATTCTGCGGGTAGTTGGCCCCGGCCGTGCGACCAATTGAGCCAATTCTTGGGGATCTTCAGGAAGCTCCCCATATCGGCTGGATATGCCAGCCATGTTGCAGGTAAAAACCTGCATCCTTCTCCTTTGTTGATAGACCCTCCTTCTGGCTTGCTGCGGAAAGGTCAGCCTCTCGAACACAGAAACTCTTCTTCTTTCTTCCCCCTCGGGGAAGGCTTCATCGGCTTCGACCTCAAAACCGTCATTATATCCATTGTCGTCGACGGACGACACCATCATTCTATCTTCCATATTTCCTTCTTCTGTCGCTGATGGGCAGTAACCTTCCTCAATGGTGACTATCTGCATCAGTCGTTGTTGTCCGAGTGAGGGATTGCCTGAGCCTCGGAAATAATTTCTGACCAAGCAGGTCATCTCTTCTTGACCCCGCTCTTGATATAGGACGGGGGGTGATTGTCGACCTCCGACAGGAGGGCTATAGGCCAGCCGAGCTCTGTCGGCTGGCAGTTGGAATCTTCGTCCCACAGTAGGGACATTGGCTTGACGGGCCGCAGCCCGAAAACTTCTGTGGCGCGGAGGATCCGCAACTACCTCTTCTTCCTCCTTCGGGGGCAGGCCCCTTTCTCTTCTCACTTCCGCCTCGTCGTTCACAAGACGGCGGTGGATAGGTGTTAGCTGGTAGGCAGGTCGGGTTCGCTTGGGAACCCACACTTGTTTGAACTTCTTCGGCCTGGGTGCCGGGCTTCCTTGGCCATAGTGGCCGGTTTCTTCTATTTCTGCCCTCCTTCCAGCGAGAGCTTGATAGGCATTGTGAATAGGAATGTTGGGGATGACTCGGTCCGGGGTCACCCGTGCAGTGCGTCCGTCGAGGAAGACGCGCATGCCTCCAACTAGCATAGATTTCCCGGACTGAGATAGGGTTCCGGTGATTACAGTTCTTGCGGGCCTGGCGACGCTGACGTCCTCCAGGGTGTTTGTTGATGACATTGGGGTGGGTCCCACGTATGACATGGTGCACCAGACAGCTAGCAGCCGGGGCCGGAG
The DNA here is from genome assembly GCA_022559845.1 of Amorphophallus konjac. Taxonomy (NCBI): domain Eukaryota; kingdom Viridiplantae; phylum Streptophyta; class Magnoliopsida; order Alismatales; family Araceae; genus Amorphophallus; species Amorphophallus konjac. The sequence continues at coordinate 144,607,576 of CM040120.1, forward strand.
TCTCGGACGAGTCTTTGCAGCAGGGAACCTTCAGAGGCTCCGCTTTCTCCACAGCTTCCTTGGCAGGCACTGGGGCTTCGACCTCCAGGATATCGACGAAGGCCAACCCCAAAAAGTTGGGGAAGCCTACAGCAGGAGGGAAGCTGCCGAATTCCATGGGTACCGCCAGATACCCTTGCGTGTGTCCAGCGACTATCGAAAGATCGAAGTCGACGCAGGTTATCCCGTTGATCGTCATTGGTTTGCCTGCAATGTCGAACAAGGCAATAATCAGTAGCCTTTGAGAGGGCTTCGAAGCCCGAATATCTCGGCAAAGAGATGAAAGGTGACACTGGTCCCACCGGGCGTGCCAGACTTGTTTCGTGACTTTTTTTTCTTTTTTCTTTCTTGTTTATTATTTCGTGTGTCGATCGGTCAATTAGCTAACTGGTAACTAACTGGCTGATTAACGACGCGCGCGTGCCAGTCACGTGGGTGACGATCTTATTATGCGCTCATTCTGACCCGTGTCGAGCAAAAGTGAGGTTCGGTCGGGACCAGCAGTCCGCCACACCGTAAAGGCTATGGCGTTAAATACATCCCCCACGAGGAGGGAACACCTTTGATTAATTGCCGAGATAGTGGGCTATCGGAGCCGAATTAAAAAAAAACTACATGATGACCATGACGAAGGCATGCGGGATACATTTATTTATCATACAAAGGATGCATAGTTCACAGAATTATGGACCCTTGGTACGTGGCGGAGGACGTAGGCTCGAAGACCACCATCGTGCATAGCGGAGATTTCTGGTTGGGCACAACCCGACCGTCTGTCAACGCCATTTGATATACCCGAGGGTCGATGCAGCCATGCACGAGGAACCGTGATATGCGGGGTTTGGCAGCACGTCCCCTTCCTTTGGACTATGCCAAATGGGAATATGGGACATCCATCCACGGAGAGCTGGAATGGAACCCAAAAGAGGATCGGGCGTAGCCCTGGGCCCGAGAAGGATCCACATATGACGGGACAGTGTCCACCATCACGTCATTTGTTAATATTCCCCTCTAAGGACCGTTGGAGGACATGCGGTGGCAGAACTCCGAGGGTCAGCGGGGTGACAGAAGAAATGTCAGATTCGGTGTAATGTAGGGGTGAAACCCCCCATTAATGTATCTCCCATGGACCTGGGTGAAGAACCATAGTTCCCTCGTGAGACAATGAAGGCTGGCATGAAGGTTGACAGGAGTGGTACATTGAGTTTAGATTAGATTTGGGTTCAATGAAGTTGCTGAGACATCAGATATTTGGGTGGCAGCTATTGTTGAAATGAAATGGTATGGATTGGAGCCGGCGCGAAGGCCAAACGGCGTGACGGGATCTCGGAGCAACGGGAAGCCAAAGGGCTATCGGCGCGATAGGCAACCGGCGTGGCTGGGACGAAGGGGCAGTCGGCGCGGTGGGCTTCTCGGCGAGCCCTTCACCCGGCGCGAGATTGGCGCAGGGAGGGGACGGCGCCGGGAGTCATGTGGCGCCGGGAGCCGTTTCTTTGTTGGTTTTCTCAGGTCTTATGAGGGTTTCTTCATTTAATGGGGACCTCAGGGTGATAGATGAATGGAAACAGAGGATCAAGGTGGCTTCCTTCATGAGGGGGTCCAAGGAGATCACCAATTACGAGATGTATTCCCTGTGATGGCAAGATGTCATGAGATGATGTAGCTCAGGCTCTCGCCGTATTGAGGGGTTAGATACGCAATTCCTGATGAAACATCGTGTCGTGTGGTAGAGTAAAGCTCTGGGTAAAATTTGACAGCATCTCCCATTACTTTGGGAGTGTGTCAAGAGAATATTATAGGCTATCTACTCACGAGTGCCGGAGTAGAAACCGAAATGAGTGCCGGGCGTAGCCCGAGATTTAAAGGGTCCAGATCATATGGGACTTCATCCCTTTGTTATAATATCCCCGATGCAGTCAACGGAGAGCCTGCAATGGCAGGGCTCCGTGGCTCAATGGGTTGTAGAATGTGGGGGAATTCGGCCCCTTTGATATGGCTCCCGTGAGGACAGAGGAAAGGGTAATGCCTCTCCACAGGAAGATAGGGCATTTAAAGCAATGATGGCACGGCCTGATGGCATCGGCGTGAACATATTAAGATGGCCATCCTTGGCATAGAAGTGATGAAGGTATTGGCGAGAAGAATAATATGGCTTTCGGCATGAAGGCTTGAAGTTCAACCGGCGCGGCTAGCCCTCGGCGCGAAACGTGCGCCGAGAGGGGCTCACGCCGGGAGGCTTTTTGAAGTGGGGGTTTTAAGGGTTTGTTAAGGCAGAGGCTTTGAGCATTCGAAGCGAGGAGGTTTATTCAGCAACCTGAGTTATTTATTCGGATGATCGCAGAGAGGAGGCTTCAAGGGGGAGATGAACTTTCTTCTAGGGCCTCACTAGGAGCAGAGCCACGAACCAGAACTCCTGAAGATATTCCTCTCCATTCCACATACGGGGAGCCATGAGATAGACTGTCTCAGGCCCTCGAAATGTGGCTGGGGGTAGTGATAAAGAACGATGGCAAAGAAGCCTCAACAGATAGAAGAAATTAAACATAAGACATTTGCAGCTGGCGGTAGCCGTATATAGATTAAAACCTCGGATACAGAGGGAAGCGGAAGAGAACGATCCAGCATATCAGAACTCATCCCATTCTTTTATTAACTACTTCAGCCAAATGGCTCACACATATGCGATTTAAGAGAAAGAAATCTAACCCAGAAGGAAAAGAATCCGAACTTCATCCCTGCAAACAGGGTTACATTAGCATTCAATGCTACTAGAGCAAAGATGCTCGAAAGCGAAAAACAAAAGAGGAATACTCAGACGGACGGAGAAGAGAGAGAGAGCAAAGAAGCTGCAGTTGCACGGCCCTCACACCTGGATTCTCTCCTCGAACCCCTCTCTCTTTCTTCAGCTTCTATGAAGGGCGCTCGAGCTCCCCCCATTCTTTTGGTGGCTAAGCACCCTCTTCCTTTCTTCTCGAAGGGCTCTCCCTATTTTTTCTTCGAAGGATCCTCTTCCCTTCTCCTCTCTTCCTCCTCTCTTTTTTTTGTTCGAAGGGCCACCCTCTTATAGAGGCCAGTCCCTCACCCTTTCGGCCTGAGCTTCCCGGCGCGCCAGCATCATCTTCCCAGTGTGGCGGACCTCGATGCGTCCCATTTCACCTTTGGGTTTGGCCCACTTCCCTGTCATTCGGCCCATTCGACCCAGGATCCACTCAGTGGACTCCTTTTGACAGTGGGACTCTTGGCATGTATATATTAAGACTCCATGGGACTGTTTACACCTTGCATTCACAAACATGTGCGAGGCGCTGTACATCCCGCTTCAGGAGTATCAGAGATGTCTGAACATCTATTTCAGCAGGCAGATGGTTGCCTTAATGTTGGTATAGTTTTATCAGTCTGACTATCTGAATGACAGCAGTACTGGACAACGACCTAGCCAAAGACGGCTTTAGTCGAACAACATGATAGGGGTAGTGGGTTTCTTCTATTCAGACTCTCAGATCTCCCAGGGATGGTACATGAGCTGTGCCCTCGATTGATCTTCAAAACTGTGAATCTGCTATGGTCTCTTCTAGTATATTTTAGGTGTCAACAACATAGCAAGTCTGTACAATCTCCAAAGTCTATACAATCCCTAAATCCATGCATCTCCAAAGTCTATACATTCCTCCAAGTCTATACATTCCTCCAAGTCTATACATTCATTTCCAAGGTCTATACATTCATCTCCAAAGTCTATACATTCCTCCAAGTCTATACAATCCCTAAATCCATTCATTCCAAGTCTATACATTCACTCCAAGTCTATACATTCATCTCCAAAGTCTATACATTCCTCCAAGTTTATACATTCATCTCCAAAGTCTATACATTAATCTCCAAAGTCTATATATTCCTCCAAGTTTATACATTCATCTCCAAAGTCTATACTTAATCTCCCATCCCTCCAAGTCTATACATTCATCTCCAAAGTCTATACATTCATTCCAAGTCTACACATTCCTTCCAAGTCTATACATTCCTCCCAAGTTTGTACACTCCATGTCTACACATTCCCCCCAAGTCTATACATTCCCACAGTGTCTACACGTCACCAAGTCTACACATCTGGCAAGTCTTACATTCTTCAAAGTCTATACAATCCCTAAATCCATGCATCTCCAAAGTCTATACATTCCTCCAAGTCTATACATTCCTCCAAGGTCTATACATTCATCTCCAAAGTCTATACATTCCTCCAAGTCTATACATTCCCACCAAGTCTATACATTCTCCAAAGTCTATACAATCCCTAAATCCATTCACTCCAAGTCTATACATTCATCTCCAAAGTCTATACATTCCTCCAAGTCTATACATTCATCTCCAAAGTCTATACATTCACTCCAAGTCTATACATTCATCTCCAAAGTCTATACATTCCTCCAAGTCTATACATTCATCTCCACATTCACTCAAAGTCTATACATTGGCATTCTCAAAGTCTATACATTGGCTTCACAAAGTCTGTACGTCCTCAAAGTCTATACATTGGCTTCCTCAAAGTCTATACATTGGCTTCACAAAGTCTCTACATCCTCAAAGACTATACATTGGCTTCCTCAAAGTCTATACATTCCTATCTTTACCTACGTTACATCCTCAAAGTCTATACATTGGCTTCCTCAGAGTCTATACATTGGCTTCACAAAGTCTGTACATCCTCAAAGTCTATACATTGGCTTCCTCAAAGTCTATACATTGGCTTCACCAAGTCTGTACATCCTCTCAAAGTCTATACATTGGCTTCCTCAAAGTCTATACGTTCCTATCTTTACCTACGTTACAAAGTCTGTACATTCCTCAAAGTCTATACATTGGCTTCACAAAGTCTGTACATCCTCTCAAAGTCTATGCATTGGCTTCCTCAAAGTCTATACGTTCCTATCTTTACCTACGTTACAAAGCTCAAAGTCTATACATTAGCTTCACAAAGTCTGTACATCCTCTCAAAGTCTATACATTGGTTTCCTCCTAATCATCCTCACGTCTCTTTCTCTATTGACTACCTCTCAAAGTCTATACATTGTGTCTATACATTGACTACGTTACATCCTCATGTATCTTTCTCTCTCTCTATTTTCTTCCCTCTCTCTCTCTCACGTAACCCCCTTCTCACTGTTCCCACCCTCTCCACCACGGCACATACAGACACACACTGCACACACCCCTCTCCACCAAGGCACAACACACATGACACGCTTCTCTGCCAACCCTATCTCATCCCTCGGATCCTCCTTGGCCAACCCCACTCACGTTTCTCTGGCTCTTTCTCCCTCTTTCTCTATTTTCTCTCCCTTCTCTCTCCACCCTCTCCACGGCCATCTCACTGCCTGAACCCTACGCCAACACCACGAGCCCCCTTTGCATGCACACATCGCCGGGAAGTCGCTCACCCTTGTCAACACCCTCTTCCCATCCTCTCTTCTTCTAACAGCCTCCTCGGCTTGCACCATTCCCACCTCGCCGCTACCACCGGTCGCCTCCACCGCGCCTACGTCCTCGCCGCGGCAACCCCCCTCGCAGCTCTGCCCTCACCAACCACTGCACCAACCTCGTCATCATCGGCCACCCTCGTGAAGCCACGCTCGCTGCCGGAGCGCCCCACCGTCCACCTCGGCTACCACCTCCACCTCGTTGTCCACCACCTCCGACCGCCGCTGCACCTCCACGCCACCTCCGCCTGCGCCGACCACCGCGAAGACGGCCACGGCAGCAGCCAGCAGCACCGCCGTCACTCCGGCCATCATCCTCCGTCGACCGGACGCCCTCAACATCGCCACCGGCTAACTCCTCCACCGGACGCACCCCTCTCCGTGTTGTCCGCCTGCGAGCCGCCCCGCCGCCTCCGGCCACTCCGCCACCGACACTGCCGCTCGCCGCCGGTGACCTCCCTGCACCCCTGTCGTGAGCTCCCCTCGCAGCCACCACCGCTGCCGCCCCCGCGTCCCTCTCCTCCGTCGACCTTCAACGGCCACCCCGCGACCTGCACCGCTACCGTCGTGAGCCTGTTGCCGTCAACCCCTCACCGCTGGCGAACCCTCCATCACCCTCGTCCCCTCTGTCTCCACCGCGGCGAACCCCCCGTCGCCCCCCCCCCCTCTTCTGTTGTCACTCTCTCTCTCACCCTCTTCTCTCTTTCTCTCCCACTCGATCCCCTCTCTCTCTCTCTTCCCTCCAGCCGCGTCGATCTCTCTCTCTCTCTCTCTTTCTCTGTTCCTCTCTCTCATCATATTTTTTATTTTTTTAATCTCTCTCTCATCTCTCCCCCGTCTCTCTTCTCTCTCCCTGTTTATCTTTCCTCCTCCCCCCTCTCTCCCGTTTCTCTCTCGATCCCTCTCTCCCTCCCTTTTTTTATTTTTTTTATCTCCTCACTTTCCCTCCCACTTTCTCTCTTCATCTCTCTCACTTTCCCTCCCCATCTCTCTACATCCCTCTCTTCCCCCCTTACCCAATCTCTCTCTCCTCTCTCTCGATCCCCCTCTCACTTTTCTTTTTTTTTATTCACCTCCCCCTCTCTGCTCTCTCCCTTTCTCACTCTCTCTCTCCTCTCGCCCCCTCTCTCTTTCGATCCCTCTATCTCTATCTCTCTCTTTTATTCTTTTTATTATTACTTCTCATCTCTCTCCATCTCCCTTTCTCTCTGCCTCTCTCTGTCGCACCCCCTGCCACCTTTCTTTCTTTCTTCTCTCTCTCCTCTCCATCACGTGCTCTCCCTATCTCTCTTCTTTTCCCATATATACGTATACCTTACTTCTTATATATCTTATATATATATATGCATTAGATTTGTAACTGATATATATGCATTAGATTTGTAACTGAAGTATAAAAAAAATCTAAAAAAAAAGCAGAGGGGAGAGCTTTCTCCTCTCTCCACTGTATGGCCATTTGCATATACATATATATATATATATAACTATATAAATATATGTATATAAATATATGTTTATATAAATATATACACATACGTATATATATATCTATATCTATATAGATATATTTATATGTGTGTATGTATATTTTTATATAAATATATATGTGTGTGCATATATTGATATAGATATACGGATATTTATGTATATATTCTTGTATGAATAATATTCTTGTTTGCAGATTATATGCGTGAATATTCTGTTTATTCATATTAGTTTCTCATTTAAAACGTGCAGAGAGAAAGGGGAAGTCTTCAGCTCGGTTAGCACTCCTCGTGTCCTTGCACACGAGGGAAGTGTCCCCCCACCGTTCACCGGGGCTGTGCCCGCTCGGAGCCCTCCCGGGCTTCTAAATAAGCTCTTCTCACCCCTTGTTATTTTTGGCATTTTTTAGTCTGTTATTCAGTTATTATTGTCTTATCTCATGAGTTGTTGCTATATCATGGTTCTGATGTAATTTTTGTGTTTATTTGTTTTGCAGGGTAACCAACTCAAAAGCCCTCTTCTTCGGCCAGCCGAACGAAGAGGAAGAAGGAGCCCATATCATCCCGCGTCAAAGGCAAAAGTGATCAACTAGTTTGGGGCCCTCGGTCCCTGGCGATCACACCACCAAACGCTTGCTTGTAGTAATTTTTATTTTATATCTATAATACCCGGGGATAGCTAAATCCCGCACAGGTCTGTTTGTACTATAATCGGTCACGGTGAGTCATTTCCCCGTGGTCATTTACTTTCAGCACTTCCTTTCAGCACTTTGTTATATTATTGTTAAAACCCCGCAGGATCAATGTCCTGCGGCGGTCTGTTTACTCTCTGTTATATTTTTGCTATTATAACTGTGTGAGGAGTGATATGCCGTTCCAAATTCTGAGTCTACGTGTGTTTTTGTGTCTGCCAATTTCTACTACGTAGAGTCCCAGGATACGAACTCGGTATATAGAAAACTACTCTCGGAATAGTAGGTCACGCCTACCGGGAAGGGGTTCAGTTTGCGTGAGAGGGTCTTCGGATCCCTATCTCTACCAAGTACCAGAGTTCGATAAGTCTAGGTTCTCCGCGTTCCCCTACAGAGTGCTGCATTTAGGTCGTACTCTCCACCTTTTTTTCCATATCACCCCCCCTTTACGTTGTCATTTCATCATTTCATTTTTTCCTTTCACTAAGAGAGGGAGAAACCCCATCGCTCTCTCTCAGTCCACCACGTGACACGTTCACATCTCTGGCGATCACGGTGGGACTTTCTCTTTGCTTTTTTGGTTACCCTTGAACTCTCGGCACCCACGTGTGCCTCCCTCTTTTCGGCACCCACGTGTGCCTCCCTTCTTTCGGCACCCGCGTGTGCCCATCCCTATTGCGCCCACATACGCTACATCACTCCCCTCGTGCACCTCGTGCACTCCCTCCGGTCCTTTGTGGTTACTTGAGAGGTTGACGTTGTCTCATGCACCTCGTGCACTCCTCCTCCATTTGGCACCCACGTGTGCTCCCCTCTACTTGGCACCCACGTGTGTCCCCTTTCTTATTGCGCCCGCGTGCGCTACGTCATCCCCCTCGTGCACCACGTGCAGCCCTTTAGTCCCCTCTTTTGTGATTTCTTGTCTGTGTCGACTCGAAAAAAAGAACGGTTATATCCTCCTCTATCTGTTTATTATTGTTATATTCTTGTTATATCACTGCTATACATCTGTTATATTTGTGTGCTTATCTCTGCTCCATCTGTGTGTTACATATCTTTTATCCAGCACCGCATTTCATGCATTTACCCCCTTTTCTTTCTTTTTTTTACTTTTTATAAGGATTAACCTCTCGGTGAAGGAAGGACTCTCCATAGGGAATTCGTCTCGACGGACTAGGATCTCCTCCATCGGGACCTCCGTAAGTCCCCGACATCGAAGGATTCCCTCTTCGTTCACTGGGCAGGTTGTACCACTGAAGTACCCCGAAGTTAGTTACCTATCCGTGGTAAGACGAGAGTCCCTAGTTCACACAGTGGTAAAACAAAGGTGTAACTAGGACTTTTGCAATTTTTGTGTGAATTTTTACATTTGTTAAAAAAAAGATAAAAAAAAAGAGTTAAAATAAAAACAAAAAAAAGAAGGGACGTAAAGCATTCACTTGTCTGCTAATCTCTGTTAATTGTTTGTTGGTGTTTGCTATTATGCTCTAAAAAGATTGTTATGGATGGCTGCATATAATCACAATGTTTTCAAGGCCGACGCCTATGAGTCCCAAATGCGTGACCCAGTTCACGACTCCTATGGAGTCTATAACTCAGATCGGGGCTACCAGTGTGAGCCACACGTCCAGCCCATGGACGGTCCATCATATGAGTCCTCTTATGGAGTACAGGCCACTATCGGGGGAGCTTCCTCCTCCATTAGTGCTCCCCATGCCTTAGATGTCCTAGCTCCTCACATCGACTCCCTTACTCCTCAACAACTTGAAGCCATCCAGGCTATCATTAAGAGGGGTTCTACTTCTACCTCTCCCCTAGGTCATCCATGCGCTATAGGTGGTCCTCGTGCTACTCCTTTTGAGGACCACATGTGCCAACCACCTCCCTCATTTCAGCATCTCTCATGGCCCCAAAATCTGGCCGTCCCTCTTACCCCGGTTCGACCGGGTCATTCCATTGGCAAACCTTACTCCCTTTCTCCTTCACGGCCTTCATGTCAAGCCGCCCCTCCAGAGTCTCAAAGTCGACTCTCAACTTCACAAGTCACACCTCTCCAACAAGCTATCATTGATAAAATTGATCAAATGGAGGAACAATTAAAAAGGATCGCGAGTCCGCGACCTCTTCCTACTCCTCCTCAAGCCAATCCCCTTCGCGCTTTCATGAATAATATTACCAAAATGGAGAAGGATTGGAAAAAGAGAAGAGATGAGTACGGCATCTGGGATATGAGTGAGCAAGATAGCCTTCCAAGTCGTTACAATCAAGTGGACACCGTCTATCTACCACTCATTCATCACACTAATCTATACGGCTCTCCGCCTCCACATCCACATTCACTCATTCATCACACTAATCCATACGGCTCTCCGTCTCCACATCCACATTCATATTCACAAAATCCTTCATGTCAATATACACCATCTCCACTCATCAACACGCCTCCACCATGGCGTCCATTTGAACTTGATGATCATAAAGAATTGGAAGTGGCACATGATGAAATTTATGAAGATTTTGAATATACAACTACTCCGAGTTTTCTTCGCTTCCCTCTTCCACTGCCCCCACAAGAACCCCCTGCTCAGGATGAAGCCATTAGCCCTACCCCTACTTATGAGATATCATGGTGCTACGATGATGGGTCAATACTTCAACAACCCGCGTCAATGCATCATGAATCACCTCCTACACTAAACCCTTCGTGTACTACCAAAACTCGAAGCTTCCTACACACCAAGTCTTCTATTGTTACCCCTTTAATTGCACAATTAACCCCCGCACCATTGGCTTCCACTGAGCATTCCATTAACCCTTGTTCCCAACAAAGTAATCCTTCATCGCCTTCACCTAAAACCTCCACAGAGCCTTCTATTAACCCTTGTCCCCAACCAAGTAATCCTCCATTGTCTCCACCTACAATCTCCACTAGCCTTGTAACTCCAAATCCAACCATTCATGTTCCTCCACTCAACCTCATACCCAAACCCGTGATTAGTCCAGAGCAGGGCCCATCCATTTTTGCACCCGAGCTAACCTTGTCTCCTAGCGAGCACAAGGAGAAGCTCGCCGTGTTTCAACCCTCACTTACTCTTTCCACAACCTTTTCCATCGAACCTCTATTACTGTGGACGCACTAAAATTTGCTTGTTCAAGTGGTTCATCTATTAAGTGCGTGGGTGTGCCAGTCATCGAAGTGACAATTTATTCGGGCCCCGAAGAGCCCATGGTGCGCTCGATCTGACTTTGTCAGATGATTGTGTAGTTCGTGTCGGGACCAAAACCCGTCGCGCCATAAAGGTCACGGCGTCATTTACATCCCCCATAAGAGGGAACACCCTTGATTAATCGCCAGGATTCAGGGCCTCATGGCCAACAAATTAATTACACGAAAGGTCTATTAGGAAGCATCGAAACCCCCGTATGAGGGTAAGAAGAAAACATTCGTGATCATGTCGGTCGTGTACTGACCATTTAATGTTCGGACGAATGTCCGGCTCGAGAAAATCACGATTGTCGCGGGAAAACCGGAACGCATGTATGCCGAGGTACGGAAAATTTATTGTTCGGAAGAGCGGAAAACGTTCAGCTGAGCCTCGGTTGGAGCGATCAAAAACCAGTAAATCTGTTGGCCCGGTGCAAGAGCAAGCTGCGACCATACTGCGGTGGGCCCCCCGCGGTAGAAACAAGACTTGCATGAGCGTCATTAATATTTCCGGTGCCAAGGGGCAACGAGGGAATATCCCTTGAATCGGCTGAAAAGCCCTGTGTCTAGGGAATCGGACGTTCGAAACGTGTCGGTCATTCGGGAGACCGTTTAATATTCAGACGGGTGTCCGGCTTGAGAGTATCATAATCGTCGCAGGAGAACCTGGAACATATGTATGCTGTGATATGGCAAATACATTATTCCGAGACACTGAAAACATTCGGTTAAATCTCAATTAGTGTAGTAGGAAACTAGCAAATTTATTGGCCCGGTGCGAGATCGAGTCGGGACCATACCGGGGGCGCCTCCCGCAGTCCAAACGGGGCTTGCGTGGGCATCATTAATGTTCCCGGTACCGGAGGGCAACGGGGAAGAGTCCCGGGACTAGATTCCAAAACCAAAATATGTTCGAAGGAAGCGAGCTATAGGCCGAGGGTGTGGGTCAGACAATGACCATAATCGGGACGGACCCGAGGTCCAAGCACAGCCCACAAAGGCCTTATTGATATTCCCGTATATAGGGTCCAGGGATGACAGGAGCCATCTCGTTCTATTCAGATTTCTGTCGGTCACTTGCGGACCACTTGATATTCGGACAAGGGTCCATATTGAAGGTGCGACGTGGATAGGAACAACCCCGTACAAGTGTATGCCGAGTTTACGGCAATTTCAATGAAAGGGCGGGAACGAATCCCGATAGGGTGAATCCGATCTGACGAGCTATCGGCCTAGAGCAATGCTTGGTCATGACCACGTCGGGGTAGGAGCCGTCGGCCATGTTGGTTGCTCACGGGTCTTTTCATGTTCAGACACAGGTCCGTGATAGAAACGTGGCGAAAACCGAGGCGAACCCGTTCAAATGTTTGTCGAACGTGCGGCAATTTTAGTAGTGGCTCGGAGGGGATCCGGCCTGAGGAACGAGTCCGGTCTGATTGGAATGTCGGCCCAAGACTAGGTCGGGGCCTGGCCAAGTCGGGATAATTCCTAAGACTCAGGCCCAACCTGGAAGGGCGGCATTGTTGTTCCTTCAGCATCGGGTCACGGGAGAGACGGGGCTGCAACATAGATTTTACCATTTTCTTTATTTGGGCTTTAAATTATGTGCATATATATTTTATTGCTTATTTCCCTTTTATGTATTTATTCTAGATGATTTCTCCTTTTTGTTTATTATTATTACTATTATATTTTCCTTTCCTTTTTTACTATTATTATTATTATTTCACATTTTTTTGTTTATTTCTCATATATATATATTCAGGTTTATTTATTTATCATAATTTTTATTAATTTATTATCATTATTATCATTATCATTATCATGACATTTATATATGTTTATATATATTTATTTTGGAAGGAAAAGTGGGCCGTTGGGGGCAAAAAGGGGTGTACCGGCGAAGGCAGGGAGAGCGTGTCGGAGAGGGGCTGGGAGAGTGTGCCGGTGAAGGGGCAGGCTGGCGTGCCGCTGAAGGGCTGCTGAAGGCGTGCCGCTGAGGGCCAAATGAAGCGTGCCGGCGAAGAGCTGCTGAAGGTGTGCCGCTGAGGGCCAAATGAAGCGTGCCGGCGAAGGCCGCTGAAGGTGTATCAGCGAGGGGCTTAGCCAGGACGCACGGCTGGAAGCTAGGGAGGCTGGGCGAAAGGATGAAGACTAAGGGTTAGCCAGGTGGGCTGGGGATTGAAGAAAGGGGGAAGGCCAAGGAGGGCGTCAGTGGCAGGATGTTCAAGGGAAGAAGAGGGAGGCCTCTCCCTCTAGGTAAACGGCTGAGGTTGGAGGCCAGGAAGGAGGGCATCGAGCTCACGAAGCCCCGAGAGAACAGAAGGATAAACTCCTTGGGCCGAAGACTAAGCATAAGGCCATGGATCGTGCGGGGAAACGATACCGACATGGAGACTCCAAGACACCGGAGAAGGAGAGAAAGTGAACAACATACCATGCACACTGGCACAAACCAACGGAAGCAACAAGAAACCCAAGAAGGGTGATTTTTATTCACGAAGAGGAACGACCACGGCCAGCCACATACATTGCGAAGCACATTCGTGTTGACACTACGGACAGGGGAGGGGAGGAGATCATGAAAATAAAAAAAAAATAAGGAAATGGGGGGAGTGTTGGGGCCGAACAAGGGTGACTACTCCCTGCTCTTCCCCACTTCCCCGTTACATGAAGCCTCTCTCTCTCTCTCTTTCTTTTCTTTGCCTGGTGGTTGTCGAAAGACTCCACGCCGGAACCCTCACCCTTCTCTTCTCTCTTCTCCTTCTTCTCGTAGGTGACTTTTTCTGTTCGTCTCTTCTCCTCCTACCTCTTCTCCCCGTCTATCTGTCCCTCTCCTCTTCGCCGGAATGAGAGGGGATTTATACTCTCAACAGCGGGAGCCCTCGAGCACGGCAGTCGGAGGCGGGAAGCGGCTAGTCATGATGGGGTTTGACTTCTCCCATCCTGGACGTCAGGGGAGTAGCCTGCGTGGCCCAACCTCTGGTTGACACCTCGGACAGCTCACTGCACGCCAAGGATACGTAGGGCATGGGTGTCATGTCATTCGGGCGTCGAAATGCCTTCACGTTGTGCCGCTGGCGGGCTCAATAAGTGTGCCGCAGGAGGGCCAAAAAGGCGTGCCGCTGAAGCCCCAAAGGGGCGTGCCGCTGAAGCCCCAAATGGGCGTGCCGCTGAAGGCCAGAAATAGTGTGCCGTTGAAGGCCTGAAATAGTGTGCCGTTGAAGACTTGAAATAGTGTGCCATTGAAGGCTTGAAATAGTGTGCCGTTGAAGGTTTGAAATAGTGTGCCGTTGAAGGCTTGCAGGGTGTGCCGTTGAAAGGGCACAAGGGCGTGCCGCTGAAGGCCCAGGGGTGTACCGCTGAAGGGCCAAAAGGCTGTGCCGCTGAAGGCCCAGGGGTGTACCGCTGGAGGGCCAAGGGTTGTGCCGCTGAAGGCCCAAGGGGTGTACCGCTGAAGGGCCAAAAGGCTGTGCCGCTGAAGGGTTAAAATGGGCAGTTCTGAGCCCATTGTGAGCACGAGTTGTGGCCCATTTAATTTTCTTCGAGGCCCATGGATTATGGGGGCTCTTGGTGGTTGATTTCTCTTCACTATCGTGACTCCGGAGACGGCTTCACGGCCATGTGCATATTTGGGGAGTCCGGATGACCAGTCCCTCCGGGGCTTCTTCACTCGGTGCCGTTGTTAATGCTGTACTGAGCTGGATATCTGTGCGTGTAATTTTTGGTGTCCACAAATGCCCCCCACCCACGGGTAGCGCAGGCTAAGGATGAGCCGGGCGGTGCCCGCCGGTGTACCTGTTTCTTTTCTCTTCATCGGCACCGACGGGGTGTCGGGAGCTGACGTAGCATGCTTGTCTCTTCTCCTATTCATCAGTGCCGACAGGGCGTCGGGAGCCGCCGTAGCGTGTTGGTCTCTTCTTCATTTTTGCATCAGTGCCGACAGGGCGTCGGGCGCTGACATGGTATGCTGGTCTCTTTGTCTCTTCGTCAGTGCCGACGGGGTGTCGGGAGCTGTCATGTTTTGTTGATCTCTTTGTCTCTTTGCCAGTGTCGACAGGGTGTCAGGAGCTGACCTGGTTTGTTGATCTCTTTGTCTCTTCGTCAGTGCCGACAAGGTGCCGGGAGCTGACCTGGTTTGTTGGTCTCTTTGTATCTTCGTCAGTGCCGACAGGTTGTCGGGAGCTGACCTGGTTTGTTGGTCTCTTTGTCTCTTCGTCAGTGCCGACAGAGTGCCGGGAGCTGACTTGGCTTGTTGGTCACTTTATCTCTTCGTCAGTGCCGACAGGGTGTCGGGAGCTGACCTGGTTTGTTGGTCTCTTTGTCTCTTCGTCAGTGTCGACAGGGTGCCGGGAGCTGACCTGGTTTGTTGGTCTCTTTGTCTCTTCGTCAGTGCCGACAGGGTGCCAGGAGCTGACCTGGTTTGTTGGTCTCTTTGTCTCTTCATCAGTGCCGACGGGGTGTCGGGAGCCGACCTGGTTTGTTGATCTCTTTGTCTCTTCGTCAGTGCCGACAAGGTGCCGGGAGCTGACCTGGTTTGTTGGTCTATTTGTCTCTTCGTCAATGCCGACAGGGTGTCGGGAGCTGACCTGGTTTGTTGGTCTCTTTGTCTCTTCGTCAGTGCTGACAATGTGCCGGGAGCTGACCTGGTTTGTTGGTCTCTTTGTCTCTTCGTCATTGCCGACAGGGTGCCGGGAGCTGACCTGGTTTGTTGGTATTTTCGTCTCTTTTCTCTTTTTCCCTTTTTTTTTGAACCACATTACCGGTACAAGCGCCCTTTCGGGTTTTCGCCGACACCGGCCCCCTCTTGCTTTTGCCCACGTGCCCTCTCGGGTTTTCGCATGGCGGGGTACCCGATTTTGCCTGCAGCGCCCCTTCGGGTTTTCGCCACAGCTGGGTTGTTGCCATTTTTGCCCTTGTCCCTGAGTAGGGGCAAGTCCGGCGGGGCACCTCTATTTTAAGCCCCTTTCTCTTATTTATTTTATATATATATATATATATATATTTGACAAGTGGGTGATATGTAATGGTTGACTAGGGCCCGAGGCCTTGCGCCGAAAGGCACGGCTCACTCGTTGGCAAGAAGATAATGCCAACGCAACGGGAGAATTCCTGCCGATTCAGACGTAAGGTCTGTAATGGCAATATCGTGTGAGAGCGGGTGGCTAGGGCACGAAGCCTTGCGCCAGAAAGGGACTTATTCGTTGGCAAGGGACTAATGCTAGAGCAAGGATAGAGATTCTGCCAATTTGGACATAGGGCCCGCGATGACGATTTGCATGAGAGAAGGTGGCTAGGGCACGAGGCCTTGCACCGAAAGATAATGTTCATTCGTTGGCAAGAAGATAATGCCAACGCAACGGGGGATTTTCTGTCGATTCTGACGTAAGGTCCGTAACGACGATATCGTGTGAGAGCGGGTGGCTAGGGCATGAAGCCTTGCACCAGAAAGGGACTTATTCGTTGACAAGGGACTAATGCCAGCGCAAGGATAGAGACATCTTTGCCCGTGCGGATGCCCGTCGATACGTAGGGGTGTGCGGACGGGAGACATATGTATACATACATACATATATATATATATATATATATATCATTATTATTATTGTTTTCTCTTCTTTCTCTCTCTCTTTTTCCCTTCTTCTTTTTTTTTATTTTCTTCCCTCTCTTTTTTCTTCTTTTCTTTTTTTTTCGTCGAAATCCCCCCCCCCCTCTCTTCCTTTTTGCTTTCTTTTTTTTTTAATCCATTCTCTTCCTCTTTTACTGTCTTTCCTCTTTTTTTCCCCTTTTTTTCTCTTTTTTTGCTCGCCGTATAAAGGGGGCGGGGGTGGCGTGCCGCTTAAGGGCTGGCTAGAGCGTGCCACCGGGACGCTTGAAGGGCACACTGGGAGAGAGCACAGGAGGGTGTGCCGCGTAAGGCACTCCGAAGGTGTGCGGGCGCCTGGGAGCGTGCCGCTGAGGGGGCGTGAGGCTGTGCCACTGAAGGGCACTGGGAGTGTGCCCCGAAGGGCGTACCGCTGGAGGCTTCACAATAGGTGTGCCGCTGAGGGCACTTAGTAGTGTGCCACTGAAGGGCTTGCAGGCTACTGCGCCGTTGGAGCACTTCAAGAGTGTTTCCTTTTCTTCTTTCCTTATTTTCACCTTCTCTTCTCTTTTCTCCTCTTCTATATTCCCCTGCACGTAAACATGGGGTGAGAAATTATTTAGTGTCCCCAAATCAGGAAAGCGGGCTGCGAAAGCTGAAATTTGGGGAGTAGGCTGCCAGAGCCAAAACTGGGAAGGTAGACTGCGAGAGCCGAAGGGAAGCAAGCTAGAAGAGCCAAAGTCCGGAAGCGGGCCGCATAGGCCAAATTGGGGGAGCAGCTTATGAAAGTCAAGGATATTGGGAAGCGGGCTGCAAGAGCCGAACTTATGGGAAGTGGGCCGTGAAGGCCGAATTCCGGGAAGCAGGCTACGAGAGCCAGAATTGGGAAAGCGGGCCATGGGGGCCGAGGTAAGCAGGCTACAATAGCTAAAGTTGTTGGGAAGCGGGCTGCAAGAGCCAAAATTATAGGAAGCAGGCCTTGAAGGCCGAATTTCGGGAAGTAGGCCGTGAAGGCCAGAATTGGGAAAGCGGGTCATGGGGGCCGAGGTAAGCAGGCTACAATAGCTAAAGTTGTTGGGAAGCGGGCTACAAGAGCCAAAATTATGGGAAGCGGGCCGTGAAGGCCAGAATCGGGAAAGCGGGCCATGGGGGCCGAGGTAAGCAGGCTACAAGAGCTAAAGTTGTTGGGAAGCGGGCTGCAAGAGCCGAAATTATGGCGTAAGATGTGGAAGCCCAAATCGGGGAAGCGGATTACAGAAGCAGGAGTTGGGAGATTAACGAGCCGCGAGGGCAAGAGGTAGGCCATGAGGGGGCCAAGATTGGGCTCTACGAGCCAGAGCTGGGAAAATTTGCTGCGATGGCCGAAATTGATTTTACTGTATACACACATTATTTTTTTTATTTATTATTATTTTCCTTTGTTATTATTTTTTATTCAAGCATGCAGGCATTCATTAGCAGACATAACATAAATATACGTATGTGATAGCTCCCTCTATAGGGGATGGGATAGGGACATCGCCCATAATTCACAGACACGGTGCGGGTCATGAGGCACAATTGAGGGGTGGTGCACCCGTCAAGAGGATATCGCACGTCTTGCATGCATAGCCTTAATTCACGTATTTCACCCGAGGTAATTCTCTGTGGCGTGGCGGTATAAATGTGTGAACAAAGAGCCCTAACCACAGGGATATGCAGGTTTTCCTGGTGACACTCGAGGATCACTCTAGCGCCTACACATTAGTTCCAGGCTTTCGACTTTCGGTAGCTTCACACAGCCCCCATCTGTTTATTTTGGTAGCGGATTTCACCGTTCGGCGCGAGTCTCCTCATGTGTCTCAATGGGGATTCCCGGCTACTAAGATTCGTCCTTATTGTGATTCGCTTCACCATTTCGCGCGAGTCTCCTCATTTGTTTCAGTGGAGATTCCCGGCTACTCGGCTCCGCGTTTCTCTCTCTTTTCTTTTCTCTTTTTTTTATTTTTTTATTTTTTGTTTTTTTTACAGTGGGGGTAGGCAGCTTTTTCCTCATGATTACCTTTCACGCGAGTGTAGGAATTCAAGCATCCGTAGAGTGCTAAGAAGAAATTCGGGCAATCCCTATAGTTAAAAGCTATTGAACACGCTACGTGCTAAGTGTGGGAGCGTTGCCTCAGGTTTATTTTGTGAGTTGGGCTTAGCGATTCAGCCATGACTCTTCCCCTTGACGTGTGCACCCGCCATAATAGGGTTCCCTTCGAGCGCGTGCCCTGACGCCCGTGCATCCGGAATCGGGCGATATTATTTAGTAAGGAAACATAGTCCTAGAAAATTCGAAGGAGGTGTATTATTCTATATTAAGCAACCATGCAAACAGGGCAATCAAGCATTCTCTTCTTTCTTCTTTTTTGTTTTGTTGTTGTTGTTTTTTTTTGTTTGTTTGTTTTTCTGTGTTTTTTTTTGTTTGTTGTTTTTTTTTGTGGCATAAGAAAATATTGTTGTTACGTATAAGTGTAGTGGTAGTAGAGGTATTAGGAAAGCAGACCGTGAACGGCTGAAAGGGTATTGGGGAGGCGGGCTACAGAACCCAAGGGACATTAGGGGAGTGGGCCATAAGGGCCGAAATTAGGAAGCGGGCTGCAGGAGCCGAAGTTATGGGAAGCGCGGTAGGACAGATGGATTAACCCTGACAGTGGGCCCGGGCCGAAATGGCCCTGCAGAGGGGGGTTGGGTAGCGGGATGTGAGAGTCGAAGAGATGGGTCTCTTTTGTTCTCTGGCTGGGGAAGGGTCCAGACCAAAGTGAAAGGTTTATTCTATTGTCCTCTGGCCGGGGAAGGATCCGAACCAAAGTGAGAGGTCTATTATTTTTTTTTTAACTGGGAAGCTGTCGGCTGAGGTGCCAATGATGAAGTAGCTGTCGGCTAGGAGCCGATGATTATATAGCTGTCGACTCGCAGGCCGATGAAGGGGTAGCCATCGGCCAAGAGCCGACGATGAGGTAGCTGTCGGCTAAGAGCCGATGATGAGGCAGCTGTCGGCTCAAAGGCCGATAATGAGGTAGCTGTCGGCTAAGAGCAGATGATGAGGTCTCAATGGCCGATAATTAAGTAGCTGTCGACCCGAAGGCCGATGAAGGGGTAGTTGTCGGCTTGAAGCCCCGATGGCTGAAAGTTGGTCAGTTTAGCGTCTCGCCGGCGGAAGGTCTAGTCGGTTTAACGCCCCGTCGGTGGAAGGCTTAGTCGGTTTAACGCCTCGTCGGCAGAGGGTTTAGTCGGTTTAACGCCCCGTCGGTGGAAGGTTTAGTCGGTTTAACGCCCCGTCGGCGGAAGGTCTAGTCGGTTTAACGTCCCGTCGGTGGAAGGTCTAGTCGGTTTAACGCCCCGTCGGCGGAAGGTCTAGTCGGTTTAACGCCCCGTCGGCGGAAGGTCTAGTCAGTTTAAAGCCCCGATGGCTGAGTATCTGTCGGCTTGAAGCCCCGATGGCTGAATATCTGTCAGCTTGAAGCCCCGATGGCTGAATATCTGTCGGCTTGAAGCCCCGATGGCTGAATATTCTTTTTTGGTTTAACGCCCCGTCGGCGGAATATTTTTCGGTTTAACGCCCCGTCGGCGGAAGGTCTAGTCGGTTTAAAGCCCGGATGGCTGAGTATCTGTCGGCTTGAAGCCCCGATGGCTGAATATCTGTCAGCTTGAAGCCCCGATGGCTGAATATCTGTCAGCTTGAAGCCTGGATGGCTGAATATTTTTTTTTGGTTTAACGCCCCGTCGGCGGAATATTTTCCGGTTTAACGCCCCGTTGGCGGAATATCTATCGGCTTGAAGCCCCGATGGCTGAATATTTTTTTGGTTTAACACCCCGATGGCTGTTCTTTCTCTTCTTCTCTTCTTCTTTTATGGACATGCAGGTGCAAAGACCGCGTCTGCCTCGTGACTCTCTTTTTTTTCTTCTCTTCTTCTTTTGTAGAGAGGCAGGTGCAGAGACCATGTTCGCCCCGTGATTGTTCTTTCTCTTCTTCTCTTCTTCTTTTATGGAGAGGCAGGTGCAAAGACCATGTTCGCCCCGTGATTGTTCTTTCTCTTCTTCTCTTCTTCTTTTATGGAGAGGCGGGTGCAAAGACCACTTCTGCCCGTGATTGTTCTTTCTCTTCTTCTCTTCTTCTTTTATGGAGAGGCGGGTGCAAAGACCACTTCTGCCTCGTGACTCTCTTTTTTTCTTCTCTTCTTCTTTTGTAGAGAGGCAGGTGCAGAGACCATGTTCTCCCCGTGATTGTTCTTTCTCTTCTTCTCTTCTTCTTTTATGGAGAGGCAGGTGCAAGGACCATGTTCGCCCCATGATTGTTCTTTCTCTTCTTCTCTTCTTCTTTTATGGAGAGGCGGGTGCAGAGACCGTGTTCGCCCCGTGACTCTCTTTTTTTTCTTCTCTTCTTCTTTTGTAGAGAGGCAGGTGCAGAGACCATGTTCATCCCGTGATTGTTCTTTCTCTTCTTCTCTTCTTCTTTTATGGAGAGGCGGGTGCAGAGACCGTGTTCGCCCCGTGATTGTTCTTTCTCTTCTTCTCTTCTTTCATGGAGAGGCGGGTGCACAGAGTCTGCCACGTGACTCTCTTTTTTTTTCTTCTCTTCTTCTTTTGTAGAGAGGCAGGTGCACAGACCATGTTCACCTCGTGACTCTTTCTCTCTTTTTTTGTAGAGAGGCAAGTGCAGAGACCGTGTTCGCCTCATGTGCATTCTTTCTTTCCTTCTCTTCTTTTGTGTGATGAGACGAGCTCGAAGACCACGTCTGCCTCATGTGTCTTCTTTTGGTTCTGCTCTTCTTCTTTTATGTGAAGAGGCGAGTCCAGGGACCATGTCTGCCTCATGTGTCTCTTCTTCCTTTTCTTCTCTTCTTTTGCGTGATGAGGTGGGCTCGAAGACCACGTCTGCCTCATGTGTCTTTTCTTCCTTTTCTTCTTTTCTTTTGTGTGATGAGGCGGGCTCGAAGACCACGTCTGCCTTATGTGTCTTTTCTTCCTTTTCTTCTTTTCTTTTGTGTGATGAGGCGGGCTCGAAGACCACGTCTGCCTCATGTGTATTCTTTCTTTTCTTCTCATCTTTTGTGTGACGAGGCGGGCTCGAAGACCACGTCTGCCTCATGTGTCTTCTTTTGGTTCTGCTCTTCTTCTTTTATGTGAAGAGGCAGGTTCAAGGACCATGTCTGCCTCGTGCGTGTCTTTTTCTTTACTCTGCTCTTTTTTTCTCTTAATGTGCCCCAGGTTGGGGCGTAGCTTCATTTGGTGTGCATCCCCCCTGAGGGGGGTGTGTTTTACCTCTTCGCTTCTGTGCCCCCAGGCGGGGTGTATTTTTTTGGCTTCTATGTCCCCAGACCAGGGTGTGTTTTTTTTTAATGCCCCCGAGGCAGGGTGTAGCTCTCTTCAAATGCCACAATGGTGGGGTATACTCTTCACGGCTTCTATGCCCCCAGGTGGGGTATGTCTCTTCTTCAAATACCCCTGAGCCAGGGTGGACTTCTCTTCATATGCCCCTGAGCCGGGGCGTGTTCTTGATAGCCTCTAGGCTCTCGAGGCAAGGTATGTTTCTTCTTCATATGCCCCTGGTACGGGGCGTAGCTCTCTTCAAATGCCCCCGGGACGGGGGTGTATCTTTTGCTTCTTATGCCCCCCAGAGTGGAGTGTGTCTTTTGCTTCTTACGCCCCCCTGAGGCAGGGGTGTATCTTTTTACGACTTCTGTGCCCCCATGGTGGGTATGTTGTTTCTTCAAATGCCGCTTGGGCGGAGTATATCTTTCTTCTCATGCTCCCGGATAGGGATGTATGTCTCTTTGTTTCTGTGCCCCGGGTCGGCGTAGATGCTTCTGCTTCTTATGCGCCAAGGGCGGAGTGTATTTTTGTGCCCCGAGGCTGGGGTAGGTGCTTCTGCTTCTTATGTGCCAAGGGCGGAGTGTGTCTCTTTCTGTGCCCCTAGGCTGGGGCACATTCTTCATGTTTCTTATACCCTTTTCGTATGGCGTATTCTCTTGCTTCTTATGTCCTTGGATCGGGGCGTATGTTTCTTCTTCTGACGCCCCTAGGTCGGGGTATATTCTTTCTTCATGTGCTCCCAGGTCGGGATGTATGTCTCTTTGCTTCTTTACGCCCCCGGGTGGAGGTGTACTCTGTCTCTTTGCTTCCGCGTCCCCCAGGCGGGGTATGTTTCTTCTTCCAATGCCCCTGAGCTGGCCCATATTCTTTATGGCTTCTATGCCCCCGGGCGGGGTATATTTCTTCTTCAAATATCCCTAAGACGGGATGTATTCTTCTCTTTCTTATGCTCCTGAGGCGGGATGTATCTTCTTCAAATACCCCTAAGTCGGGGCGTGTTCTTTATGGCTTCCATGCCCCCTAGCGGGGTATGTTTCTTCTTCAAATACCCCTAGGCCGGGGTGGACTTCTCTTCATATGCCCCTGAGTCGGGGCATGCTCTTTTATAGCTTCTAGGCCCTCGAGGCGAGGTATGCTTCTTCTTCAAATACCCCTAGGCTGGGGCGTATTCTTTATGGCTTCTATGTCCCCTGGTGGGGTATGCTTCTTCTTCAAATACCCCTAGGCCGGGGTGAATTCTTTTCTTCTTCCCAGACACACCGGGGGGAATGTTTGCTTCTTATGCTCCCAAGGTGGGGTGTATTGCTGCTTTTGATGCCCCCAAGGTGGGGCGTATTGCTGCTTCTGATGCCCCAGAGCGAGGTATCCCCTTTTTTTTATATATGCCCCCGGCACGGGGTGTATTCCGCTTCTAGTGCCCCCAGAGTGGAGTGTATTGCCACTTTTGATGCGGGGTGTGGTTCTTACTTTTTATGCACCCGAGGCGGGGTGAATTCTTCTTCTTTGTTTACGTGCCCCCATATCGGGGTGTATTCCTCTCTTCATATGCTTCCCTAAGCCGGGGGATGTTATTTGTTCTGCTTCAGATGTCCCCCCCCCGGGGGGGGGGGGGGGGGGTGCATGTTGCTTCATGGACTCCGAGCCTGGGGTATGCTCCTTCAAAGGTCCCTAAGCCGGAGTGAATTCTCTTTTCTTCTCATGCTCCCAAGGCAGGATGTAGCTTCTTCAAGTACCCCTAAACCAGAGCATATTCTTTATGGCTTCTATGTCCTCTGGCGGGGCATGCTTCTTCTTCAAATACCCCTAGGCCGGGGTGGACTTCTCTTCATATGCCCCTGAGTTGGGGCGTGTTCTTTATAGCTTCTAGGCCCTCGAGGCGAGGTATGCTTCTTCTTCAAATACCCCCGAGACGGGAGTGTGTTTCTTGGCTTCATATGCCCCGGATGTGGGGTACATCTTTTGTTTCTTATGCTCCCGAGCCTGGATGTAGCTTCTTGGCCTCATATGCTGCCGAGGCGAGGGGTATGTTGCTTTACATGCCCCCGGGGGGAATGCATTTTGCCTCCGTTGCCCCGTGGCAGGGTATATCTCTTGGCTTCTTACGCCCCCCAAGGTGGGGTGTGTTTTCTTCTTGTGCCCCCGGGGTGGGGTATATCTTTCGCTTCTTATGCCCCCCCCCCTTGAGGCAGGGTGAAGTCTTTGCTTCAAATGCCCCTAAATCGGGGTATAGTTTTGTCTCATATGCCCCTGGAGCAGGGGTGTATTTCTCTTCATGTGCCCCTGGGAATGGGGTGTATCTTTGTTGCTTGTTGTGCCCCCAGAGGGAGGTGCCTTTCTCTTCATGTGCGCCGGGCACCGGGTGTATCTTTTGCTTTTTTTTATATGCCCCCGAGGGGGGATTCTTCTTCTTCTGCCCCGACAGGCTGGGGAATGTCTGCTTCTTGTGCCCCCAAAGTGGGGTAGATTCTCGACGGCTCCTGTGCCCCCGTTGGTGGGGTGTATGCTTCTTCTTCGGATTCCCCTAAGGTGGGGTGTATTCTGTGTTGCTTCATGGACCCCCGAGTCGGGGTGGATTCTCTTCATGTGCCCCCATGGCGGGGTGTACTCTCTTTATGTGTCCCCAGGAGTGGGGTGTGGTTTGCTTCCTGTGCACCCAAGCAGGGTGTATCGCTGCTTACAATGTCCCCCGAGACGGGGTATCCTTCTTCTTCAAATACCCCTAAGCCAGGGCGTATTCTTTATGGCTTCTATGCCCCCATAGCGGGGTGTGTTTCTTCTTCAAATACCCCTAAGATGGGGTGGATTCTTTTCTTCTTATACTCCTAAGACATGATGTAGCTTCTTCAAATGCCCCTAAACTAGGGCGTGTTCTTATGCTTTTTGTGCCCCTCACAACGAGGTGCATTCATCTCCATATGCCCCTAGCATGGGGTGTGCTTTTGTTTCTTATGTCCCTAGGCCGGGGTACGTTTCTTCTTCATATGCCCCTAAGCCAGGGTGAGTTTCTCTTTTTATGTGTCCCCAGGCCGGGGTGAATTCTCTTCTTCTTATGCTCCCATGGCGGGGTATATCTTTTGCTTCATGTACCCCCATATCGGGGTGTATTTCCCCTTCAAATGCCCCTAAGCCGGGGTGCAGCTCTATTTCTTCTTACGTCCCCAGGTCGGGGCGGATTCTTCTTCAAATGCCCCGAAGCCGGGTGTAGCTTTTGCTTTGTGTGCCCCTCAGTCGGGGCGGATTCTCTTCATGTGCCCCTGGGAATGGGGTGTGTTTCTTTTTTGTCTCCTATGCCCCCGTAGCAGGGTATATAGCTTCTTCTCATCCCCCATGGCGGGGTATGTGCATGCTCTCTTCGGGAGTGGTGGCCGTGCTTGACCTCATTGCTATAAAGCATTCCCCACAGCGGGCAATCATTCACCAAGCTACAATTATGGCTCGCTGGGTCTTTTAACAACCACTCGGGGGCCGTTTTGTGCCGGATGGAGGCAGCAGGAAGGAGGAACGAGCGGGGTCATTACACCGCGGACTAGGGACCTCCTAGAGTTGGGCGGGATGCCAGGTTTCTTCTTGCTCTTTCAGTCGGCAATGCTGGCCAAATTTTCTTCCTTTCTTCTTTATTTCTCCCTTTTTTTTGTATGATTGACCAGGGTGGAGGTGTAGGAGAGCGCTCACCCCCTCAGGGAGGGGATGAGTGGTTAGCTCCACCGCATCAACCCCACAGTGGTAATCTTCGTTCAGCACGGGTCTCGACGGACGTGGCCGTACAACCCTCTCCTGCCAATTCTTTCTCTTCTTTTTTTGCTTCTTTCTTTTCTCTTTTTCTTCTTTTCTTCTTTTCTTCTTCTCTTCTCTTCTTCTTTTCTTCTTTTCCTCTTTTCTTCTTTTCTTCTCTTTCTTCTTGAGAAAAAAAAGGGGGGGTTTGATTTCCCCTCCCTTCTCTTTCTCTTCTCTTTTTTTTTATAACAGCCCCCATGATTCCTGGAAGCTGCATATGCTTCGAAGCAGCGTCCTCGAGGCCACGAAGGTAGCTGCACCGAGTCTGGCTTTTCTCCCCATACGACTGGCGAAGACAGCACCTGCCATTCATCAATGCAGGCAAACATCGTTAATTAAGAGGCCACGAGGCCCCAAATCCCGGCGAAGAGATGAAGGGTGGTTTAGGTCCCACCGGGCGTGCCAGACTTGTGGACGCACTAAAATTCGCTTGTTCAGGTGGTTCGTCTATTAAGTGCGTGGGCGTGCCAGTCACCGAATTGACAATTTATTCGGGCCCCGAAGAGCCCATGGTGCGCTCGATCTGACTTCGTCAGACGATTGTGTAGTTCGTGTCGGGACCAAAACCCGTCGCGCCATAAAGGTCACGGCGTCATTTACATCCCCCATACGAGGGAACACCCTTGATTAATCGCCAGGATTCAGGGCCTCATGGCCAAGAAAATAATTGCACGAAAGGTCTATTAGGAAGCATCGAAACCCCCGTATGAGGGTAAGAAGAAAACATTCGCGATCATGTCGGTCGTGTACTGACCATTTAATGTTCGGACGAATGTCCGGCTCGAGAAAATCACAATTGTCGCGGGAAAACCGGAACGCATGTATGCCGAGGTACGGCAAATTTATTGTTCGGAAGAGCGGAAAACGTTCAGCTGAGCCTCGGTTGGAGCGATCAAAAACTAGTAAATCTGTTGGCCCGGTGCAAGAGCAAGCTGCGACCATACTGTGGTGGGCCCCCCGCGGTAGAAACAAGACTTGCATGAGCGTCATTAATATTTCCGGTGCCAAGGGGCAACGAGGGAATATCCCTTGAATCGGCAGAAAAGTCCTGTGTCTAGGGAATTGGACGTTCGAAACGTGTCGGTCATTCGGGAGACCGTTTAATATTCAGACGGGTAGCTGGCTTGAGAGTATCATAATCGTCGCAGGAGGACCTGGAACATATGTATGCTGTGATACGGCAAATACATTATTCCGAGACACAGAAAACATTCGGTTAAATCTCGATTAGTGTAGTAGGAAACTAGCGAATTTATTGGCCCGGTGCGAGATCGAGTCGGGACCATACCGGGGGTGCCTCCTGCGGTCCAAACGGGACTTGCGTGGGCATCATTAATGTTCCCTGTGCCGGAGGGCAACGGGGAAGAGTCCCGGGACTAGATTCCACAACCAAATCATGTTCGAAGGAAGCGAGCTATAGGCCGAGGGTGTGGGTCAGACAATGACCATAATCGGGACGGACCCGAGGTCCAAGCACAACCCACGAAGGCCTTATTGATATTCCCGTATATTGGGTCCAGTGATGACAGGAGCCATCTCGTTCTATTCAGATTTCTGTCGGTCACTTGCGGACCACTTGATATTCGGACAAGAGTCCATATTGAAGGTGCGACGTGGATAGGAACAACCCCGTACAAGTGTATGCCGAGTTTACGGCAATTTTAATGAAAGGGCAGGAACGAATCCCGATAGGGTGAATCCGATCTGACGAGCTATCGGCCCAGAGCAATGTTGGGTCATGACCACGTCGGGGTAGGAGCCGTCCGCCATGTTGGATGCTCACGGGTCTTTTCATGTTCAGACACAGGTCCGTGATAGAAACGCGGCGAAAACCGAGGCGAACCCGTTCAAATGTTTGCAGAACGTGCGGCAATTTTAGTAGTGGCTCGGAGGGGATCCGGCCTGAGGAACGAGTCCGGTCTGATTGGAATGTCGGCCCAAGACTAGGTCGGGGCCTGGCCAATTCAGGATAATTCCCAAGACTCATGCCCAACCTGGAAGGGCTGCATTGTTGTTCCTTCAGCATCGGGTCACGGGAGAGACGGGACTGCAACATAGATTTTACCATTTTCTTTATCTGGGCTTTAAATTATGTGCATATATATTTTATTGCTTATTTCGCTTTTATGTATTTATTCTGGATGATTTCTCCATTTTGTTTATTATTATTACTATTATATTTTCCCTTTCCTTTTTTTACTATTATTATTATTATTTCACATTTTTTTGTTTATTTCTCATATATATATATATATTCAGGTTTATTTATTTATCATAATTTTTATTAATTTATTATCATTATTATCATTATCATTATCATGACATATTTATATATGTTTATATATATTTATTTTGGAAGGAAAAGTGGGCCGTTGGGGGCAAAAAGGGGTGTACCGGCGAAGGCAGGGAGAGCGTGCCGGAGAGGGGCTGGGAGAGTGTGCCGGTGAAGGGGCAGGCTAGCGTGCCGCTGAAGGGCTGCTGAAGGCATGCCCCTGATGGCCAAATGAAGCGTGTCGGTGAAGAGCTGCTGAAGGTGTGCCGCTGAGGGCCAAATGAAGCGTGCCGGCCAAGGCCGCTGAAGGTGTATGAGTGAGGGGCTTAGCCAGGACGCACGGCTGGAAGCTAGGGAGGCTGGGCGAAAGGATGAAGACTAAGGGTTAGCCAGGTGGGTTGGGGATTGAAGAAAGGGGGAAGGCCAAGGAGGGCGTCAGTGGCAGGATGATCAAGGGAAGAAGAGGGAGGCCTCTCCCTCTAGGTAAACGGCTGAGGTTGGAGGCCAGGAAGGAGGGCATCGAGCTCACGAAGCCCCGAGAGAATAGAAGGATAAACTCCCTTGGGCCGAAGACTAAGCGTAAGGCCATGGATCGTGCGGGGGAACGATACCGACATGGGGACTCCAAGACACCGGAGAAGGAGAGAAAGTGAACAACATACCATGCACACTGGCACAATCCAACGGAAGCAACAAGAAACCCAAGAAGGGTGATTTTTATTCACGAAGAGGAACGACCCCGGACAGCCACATACATTGCAAAGCACATTCGTGTTGACACTACGGACAGGGGAGGGGAGGAGATAATGAAAATAAAAAAAAGAAGGAAATGGGGGGAGTGTTGGGGCCGAACAAGGGTGACTACTCCCTGCTCTTCCCCACTTCCCCGTTACATGAAGTCTCTCTCTCTCTTTCTTTCTTTTCTTTGCCTGGTGGTTGTCGGAAGACTCCCCGCCGGAACCCTCGCCCTTCTCTTCTCTCTTCTCCTTCTTCTCGTAGGTGGCTTTTTCTATTCGTCTCTTCTCCTCCTACCTCGTCTCCCCGTCTGTTTGTCCCTCTCCTCTTCGTCGGAATGGGAGGGGATTTATACTCTCAGCAGCGGGAGCCCTCGAGCACGGCAGTCAGAGGCGGGAAGCGGCTAGTCATGATGGGGTTTGACTTCCCCCGTCCTGGACGTCAGGGGAGTAGCCTACGTGGCCCAACCTCTGGTTGACACCTCGGACAGCTCACTGCGCGCCAAGGATACGTAGGGCATGGGCCTCTTGTCGTTCGGGCGTCGAAACGCCTTCACGCTGTGCCGCTGGCGGGCTCAATAAGTGTGCCGCAGGAGGGCCAAAAAGGCGTGCCGCTGAAGCCCCAAATGGGCGTGCCGCTGAAGCCAGAAATAGTGTGCCGTTGAAGGCCTGAAATAGTGTGCCGTTCAAGGCCTGAAATAGTGTGCCGTTGAAGGCCTGAAATAGTGTGCCGTTGAAGGCTTGAAATAGTGTGCCGTTGAAGGCTTGAAATAGTGTGCTGTTGAAGGCTTGCAGGGTGTTCCGTTGAAAGGGCACAAGGGCGTGCCGCTGAAGGCCCAGGGGTGTACCGCTGAGGGGCCAAAAGGCTGTGCCGCTGAAGGCCCAGGGGTGTACCGCTGGAGGGCCAAGGGCTATGCCGCTGAAGGCCCAAGGGGTGTACCGCTGAAGGGCCAAAAGGCTGTGCCGCTGAAGGGCTAAAATGGGTAGTTCTGAGTCCGTTGTGAGCACGAGTTGTGGCCCATTTAATTTTCTTCGAGGCCCATGGATTGTGGGGGCTCTTGGTGGTTGATTTCTCTTCACTATTGTGACTCCGGAGACGGCTTCACGGCAGTGTGCATATTTGGGGAGTCCGGATGACCAGTCCCTCCGGGGCTTCTTCACTCGGTGCCATTGTTAATGCTGGGCTGAGCTGGATATCTGTGCGTGCAATTTGTGGTGTCCACAATTACCCGCTGAGCCTGTTGTCTCCATCTCGCCTCCATCACTTAAGGCCTCCACCATCCCTATAACTTCAAACCCAACCCCTCTTACTCCTCCATTTGACTCCTCACCCAAATCCGTGGCTAATCCTGAGCAGGGCCCATCTATTTTTGCACCCGAGCCAACCTCGTCTGCTCCCAAGCAGGAGGAGAAACTCGTCGTGTTTCAATCTTCGCCTACCCTTTTTACAACCCCTTCCATTGAACCTCCATTACCCGTTGATCATGTTGTCTCCGACTCATCTCCTTCCATCACCTCTCGGAGTGGGTGTACTATTACAAATACACGTGCCAAAGATGATGATCAAGAATCTGACAAGAAGAATTCGGTTACGGCTATGCTGTTCAAAATTCAAGATTTCATATGCCGAATACCAATTCGAGTTCTTGTACCGGTCACCTTTGAGAAGGCCGAATCTCCATCTGCACCAATGTCCATCAAAAAGGACGCTCAGGAATTGGTGCTAAGTAAATCAAGGGCCAAAACAATAACGATCACGTTACTCATTGGCCAACATGCTTTCAAGGCCCTTATTACCTCTTGTTCGGTCATAGTCCAAATGGCCAATCAAAAGAAGGGGATCTCCTCATGCATAGTGATGACACATTCTACTGCCGAGGAGATGATGAATTCTATGCTCAGGGGTGGGTCAGGCCGCTCCTTGTTGGAAGCTTTTGACGTTTTGTCTACTCCTTACCAAGCATATTCACACATGATATTCCAACGCCCTTGAGCAGTGCATCAAATAAGAAGCTCCTTATGCTGAAGGTCAAACTCTCAATGATAGATACCATCCATTTATCAAGGGAGTTATTTCTAAAGGAGCCATTCCATGTCAAGATCTCTACTGCACAAGCGGAACTCTCAAATTTTTGTTATCATTATTTGCCAAGGGAGTTACCGTTCGCTTCCGAACATCCAAGGGATCTTATTAAGAGTCCATCAAATGAGAGCCCATGGGCCCTGACTGCACCAATCGAGCCAGTTGGTCAGAGAAGGACCAGGCCGTCTTTTGAAGCACATAATTAGAGAGAGTGGCCTACGAAGCCAAGAGGTAAAGAAATTGTATTGAAGGTTGAGAGGCCACACTATGAGAGAGTATCCACCAGCAAGAAGGGAAAGCATAAAGTGGAGCTTAAGGGTGATAAATCCCCTGTGGAGGAGCCATCCTGTAGCCCATCTACTTCATATCACATACCATCACTGCTTGTAATGTTATTCTGCTTCTTTTTATGGGCGATCCATTGGCTGAGGGGACGTTTTTCATCATCAAGATCTACGCAATCAAGCTCCTCCTCTGTTCTAGGGTCTTTGGACCCTCACATTCATCCCCCTCTGGAGCCTCCGGATCCTTAACTTCCACCTTGTCCGGAATCTCCGGACCCCTATATTCATCCCCGTCCGGAACCTCCGGACCTCGCTCTGTTTAGTTCCTTGTCTTTATCCTACCCTTACATCCCACCTCATCCGGAGCCTCCGGACCCCTATATTCATCCCCGTCCGGAACCTCAGGACCCCTCCATGTTTAATTCCTTATCTTTATCCGTCTCTCATCTCCCTTCGGAACCTCCGGATTTCTCATATCATTCTCCATCTCTCTCAGGGCATCGCACCCTTCCTTTTCATATCCCTCCGGAACCTCCGGATTTCTCATCTTGTTATCCATCCCTCCTAGGGCATCGTGCCCTTCCTTCTCATATCCGTCCGAAGTCTCCGGACCTTTCCTTCTTCCGATTTATCCTTTTGTTCTTCCAAGTCATTGTGTCCTTCATTCTTTTCTTCCCTTTGAATTACCTTTTTGCATACCTTTTCCTAGGGCATCGCATCCCTCATCATTTTCCTCCCCCGGAACCTCCGGATCCATTCTCCTCTAATTCTCTTCCTTTACATCCGGACCCCCCAGATCCGCCTCTCTCAATTCATCAGTTTCTAATTCCTCTCGATCTTGATCCCGAGTATGACTCGATTCATGTCATATTAATTGTCTCGGGCATTTGCCCATTCTCATACTACTTTCGAGGCTTTAGTCCACACCTTTTTCTTTGATTCCTTTCTTATCTTGTAAATTCTTCTAGACATCTTCTGTCCAATCCTTTTTTTATCACCATTCCTTTACAATAAATTACAGCAGAAGACAGGAAAGCCATAAGGAGAGTTGCACAGAGGTACACACTTGTTGGGGGATTGCTATACAAAAGAAGCCTCACTGGTGTTCTTCTAAGGTGTCTTAATGATGATGAGTCCTGGAAGTGTGTAGAGGAAGCACACTCTGGTGTATGCGGTGGCCATGTGAATAGCCAAATGCTTGCCAAGAAAATCCTTCGGCAAGGCTTTTACTGGCCCACCATGGAAGAGGATTGTACAGTCTATGTCCGCAGGTGTGTCAAGTGTCAACTTCACGCCGATAAAATTCATTCCCTATCTTCTTCACTTCATCCAGTATCTTCCCCATGGCCTTTCTCCATGTGGGCTTTCGATGTCATTGGTCCTCTTGGTAATCCTAACTCCCTCACTAAACAAAAATCATTCATCCTTACTGCAACGGAGTACTTCACCAAATGGGCCGAAGCCAAAGCTTACGTGGAGGTTAAAGCATCAACAGTCTACAAGTTCATCATGAAGAACATCATCGCCAGGTTCTGCATTCCAAGCACAATCATCACCGACAATGGGCCGCAATTTATTTCTTAGAACCTTCAGGACCTCTGTAAAAGGTATAAAATTGTATTGCATCATTCATCACCTTATTATCCACAAGGTAATGGCCAAGCAGAGGCCACTAATAAAACATTGATTAAAATCATAAAAAAGACATGTGAGTCAAACAAGTTCTCTGATTGGCCAGAGAAGCTCATTGAAGCTCTATGGGCCTATCGCACTTCAATCCGTACCCCCACTGGGCAAACTCTGTTCGCCCTTACTTACAGGATGGAGGCGGTAGTTCCGTACGAGATCTTAGTTCCCTCTCTGAGAGTACAATTGGACAAGGACCTTCCCCTCGATGAACGTCGCGATTCTCTCCTTGCCCAGTTGGAACTCTTAGACGAGAAGCGCTTGGCCGCAACCGAGCATGCTCGGGTATACCAAAATAGACTTGCACATTTTTGTCAAAAGAAGGTCATTGAAAGAAAATTTCAAGTTGGAGAGATGGTAGTGAAAAGAATCTTTGTAAAACCTGGCGGCCCACGCTCTAAACGCCAACCCAATTGGGAAGGACCATACGTGGTTCAGGCTGTGCATCATGGCAACGCCTATAGGCTAGTCAATGCTGAGGGGATCGAGTTATCCCACCCATGGAATAGGCTTTATCTTAAGAAGTACTACCCTTAGATAGGTGTGTATGATGTCAAAAACAAAACAAAAAAATGAATGAAAACAAAAACAACAAAAAAATACCAGAAAATAATGAAAACAACAAAAATATGTATATATACAACAACAAAAGAAAAAAAAATAGAAAAAATGAAAAGAAGAAAAAAATAGAAAATTTCAAAATGCCAATGCCTGGAGATTACCATGTAGTTAAGTCATTGCATTCAACCTCCATGTGGGGATAGGGCCTATTAAGACTTGGTAGGTTCCGGGTTTTGGTTTGCCAGAACTGTGGAGATCCCTGTCCGACTAGTTCGGCATATGCCCCCCTCAAAAGAAGGCAACATGCATGTACACATGTGTTCTATAAAAGATCGGTAGCATCGCTCATGGTGAGGCCTCACCCAGAAGGTCTCCAGAAGGTTTAAATCTTTATTCTCTCTCTCTTCGACCGAATGAGACAGCCGGCGCCCTTAAAACGCTGAGCATGGGAAACACGAACACAACCCCTAGGGTAAGAGTAGGGCCCAATTCCTCGAGCATGGGTCAGAGCACGAGAAGAGGGCAGTGTCCCCGCAGGCATCCAAGAGGGATTCCATAATGTCAAAATACTGTCCCTCGCAAAAATCTGTCAAGAAAAATCAGAAAAGAAGAACAAAATCAAAATCAAGTGAAAAGCCTGGTCGTAACCGTGCCTGATCCCACAAATGAAATCCCTTTGACTGAAAGTCAAATTCTATACAAAAGGGGTCATGAGATGTAAATACTCGAGATTTGGTCTGAAATTGCCCGAAAGGGGAAGTTAAGTGCGCCCCTACTGGCTCGCCGGGTTAACGGTTTTGCCGGTCCTCTCAGGCAGTTTGCCTCCAATATTCTTCCTTCTTCCCCTGAAGATGAAGGCTCAATGGAGTTCCCGAAGGGTGAAGCTTGCCAAAGCTTGTAACCTCATCTCAATAGAAACATATGGTTGTCCATTTTTGAAAAGCAAAAGCCGTTGTCGTGAAGGAGTCTCCGTGTTTCTGGCCGGTTAAGACCCTTACCTACCATCTTGATGTATTCTTAGCCTGACCTCGGGCTTAGACCAATGCAAGCGCGTCACCTACCAGTGCGACGGCGTCTGATTCCGGGTCAGCGTCGCGCGGTTGGTCGTTTGGGTTCCAAGGTATTCCATTACATATCATCTAGAGTTGTGAGGAAATAGACCCGGGTCGGGCAAATCATTTACCTTGAACACTTTTTGGGTGAATCCATGTGGTCGGAAGCAAATGGGAGCCTAAGCATGGCATGATGGTATTGTCATCAGGATAAGTCTTAGCCGGCGGGATTATCATTCGAGGAGTCTAGAGGCCCAAATCAACCTTGATGTACACTTAGGATGCCTAGGAGGTTAGTAAGAAACCCCTATTCTCATGCAAGTCAGATGTTATATCGAGTGGTCATCATGCATTAGCAAAAACAAAAAAAAAACATTAAACAAACCAAAAATAAACAAAAAAACAACAAATCCAAAAACCCAAAAAAAAGAGGAAAAAAATGTATATGCACAAAAAAATGGAAATGTAAAAGACCAAAAAAAATAAGCAAACATCAAAATACAAAAAAAAAATGAATACACCTACAAAAATAAAAATCACATCTTTGCATGATCGCATTTGTATGCAGCATTCATTTTAAATTCTCGTTTGCATCCGTGTGCTTGTCTGTCGCATTCATCATCATCTTTTATCATTGCCTTTGTTAATAAGGGCTTGCCCCTTGACTCGTTATCAAGGACAGTTCAAAATCTCGTTTGCTTATTGAGCAAGGGGCAAGTCAGAACAGAAATACTAACTTGTTTGCTTAGATGTGTGCAGGGATTTGAGTAACTAAGAAAGAAGCAGAGAATCAAGCACAAAATATTTTATTCCACTCCCAACTGAAAATAAACAACAACCAAAAGAGTCTACATTAGGTTCCACCCTCTTTCTCCATATTACTTGTCCTGCCACTCTCCGGGCCAGACGCTCTTGAGGGTGCTACCCAACCATGAAAAGCGGTACTTCTACCGCTCTGTGCTCCTCTTCCCATCTCCACACCCCGGCGCCTATCTGCGGGGGCAGTAAGGAAGCTACTAACACGAAAGCCACGCTCTCGTGCTCTCCGGTAGCGTTCCTCGCCATCCTTCAGCCATTGCTCGGCAAGGCCGAGACTGGTCCTCAATTCAAATAATTGGGCCTCCAGGGCCCTCTTCTCCTCTTTCTCGGCTAATCTTTTGTCCTTCTCTCGTTCCCTATCCTTTTCTCTTTCGGCACGTTCTCTCTCTCTATCTTCCCTCTCCAGCTGAAGGGTGATCCTCAGCTCCACAGCGTCCCTAGAAAAGTCGTCACCTGTATGACGCTGTAGTTCCTCTTCCAGCTCAGCTATTTTAGCTTCCTTCTGGGTGGCATGCGCAAGTGCCTCCTGTGTTTCTTTCTCCTGCCATACACCTCATCTCAGGCATATGCCAATGCTTGAAAGAGGGATATTAAATGGTGAGACCCTCACCTGTGTAGAAAGCATCCCTTCTGTCTCTGCGGCCCGTTGTGTGGCATGAGCAAGCTGCTCGTGGAGTAGATCCAACTCTGAAGTAGGAATCCATAGACTGGAAGAAACGCCGTCTGCCCCCATTGTCGATGAAACTGCATCGAGCTGGGCGCGCTACGACACATATGAGGTGACATTAAGTGGTTAGCGCCATAAATTTCAAGTCATATCAGGAGCATGTACATATACACTTACTGATGAACCGAGAGCCGCTCGGGTGTCATTCAACTCTTGCTCCGTGTCCGCCAAACGAGCTCGTAAGTTCGTTATTATGGTGTCACGGGCATCCTACAGTTATGGCTCTTGAGTTCACAAAAAATAAAAAAAAATGGAAATTGTAAAAGGCAAAAAAAATGGTGTTTTTACTTTACCTCCATAAGCCCTCCAAGCTGGAGCCTCTCCGCATACATTGCCCTGTAGAGCCGTAGGTAATCTTCACTGTCTTGCGCTTGTGATTCCACAAGCGTGCCACCCCGTTGCTAGTCTTCATACTGTTTGGGGAAGCGCACCCTCCAATCAACGCAGGTTACCGGCCCACACGTCTTCTTCCCGACGCTGGGTGATGTGGTCATATCCACCCATTCCTGGGCAAGCCCTAGGGTCCTCATGGCTAATCGTAGCCTTAGTGGCTCAATTTCGTTCAAACAATGGAACCAGAGGTCCCGTCCGAATCGGGCACGGCTTCCAATTACCCATGGCTGGTCGACATCGACCATGTTTAAGTAGGGTCTCCAGTTCACCTATGTTGGGTTGTACATATCTTCTTAGTTACCCGAAAATACAAAACAATGGTAAAAAAATGAACAAAACAAAAAAAATAGAAAAAAAGTATCCTACCATCGTTGCAGGGAACTCTTGTAGCTCCCGTCTCAATACCATCAGTTGGTAGGATAATGGTGCTGTACTCATGATGTGTTGCCACCGCCTAGCCAACGGGATCGTCACTGGCCGCCAGTGTCGAGCTCTCCCCATTGGAATGTAATAGTAGCTCCATAGCTACACCATCATGTGTCATTGGCATCAACAAATACAAAAAAAAAAAGCATAAAACGAAAACCACAAAAAAATAATCTTTTACCTGGATGAAGAGCGTAAACCCATTTATTGTCACCTCTCGGCCTGTCCTTTGCGACAGACCTGTGAATAGATGCACTGTATGGCAGCTCCTCAGACGTACTGTCCTACCGTCTCCAAGTCCACGAGCAGCTCCAGGAAGCGGCAGTGTATGTTGTCTCCCTTGGAGCCCAGCAGCAACTTGCCCAACAGGAAGAGGAGGAACCTCCTCAGGTCCATATTGGTCCTCTCCCAGTTGATAGCATCCACGCAGTATACGGCACGGGCACCTCTTTCTGCCCTTTCCATGAATTCCTCCAGGGACTCGTCATCCCGTGGACGAATGTCAGTAAGCCCTAACACCTCCATGATCGATGCCTTAGCTACTGACCTGTTCTTCCGACCGTCAAGGTCCAGCCCCAACAACTTCTGGGCACCTTCTCGGTAGTCCGCGTAGGTGACGCCAGTCACCGCTTCCCCATCTACCTTCAGGCCTGTGATGCGGACCATGTCTTCCAGGCTGGGCACCATGTGCCCCCACGGCATCAGGAATGCTCAGCTCACTGGGTCCCATCTTTCATGTAGTGCTTGGATCAGGGCAAGGTCGAGCTTAATTGGCTCGATTCGGAGGAAGGCCCCGAACCCCATTATGTCTAGCCTCGCCTTCTGGAAGGCCGACAGACCTCGATATGCTGCTACCACCAGCTCCCACGAGATGTGTGACCTCATCAGGCTCTGCACACCCATAAGAAGTGAGAAAGTGGAGTTTGGTACGGAAGAAAGGAAAAGAAAACATGAAAGAAAGGAACTAAGGGATCCACGTACAAGCTGTGATCGGGTCCTCTCACTCAGTTGTCCTTCGACTTCTGAGAGTCCTCTGGAACTGCTACCAGATCTGCTCCTCTTCGAAGAGCGGGAAGACTCACCTTCCGCTCTGAAGCTAGATTCACCCTCCATCCTGATAAATGAGCAACACTCACTACCTCCCCTCCTTACAAACTTGCACTCCTCAAATCTGCTCTCACGACTTCGGTGCTTCCAAGTCGAGCGAAAGGGGAGGTATTTATAGGATTGGAATGGACGTGATCTGGGCCTATCCCTATCATGCTTAGCAGTGGCCCTCGTGACAAGTCATCCTCCCTTTACTCCCGTATGCCACTCTATCATCTGGAGTGATCGATCCGGAGGCGTGATTTGTTGACCCGTCCTCCCTATTCGGTCCGAAGATTCCCCGTGTTCATTGTCCCGTTGCGACTATCTCTTACATAAAGGAGGAAGTAGGGGACATTTATGCGGGAAAACAGGATCAGTGACCGACATTGTTGAAATTGGTGGTAGATCCTTTGGCCACGGTACCCTCGCGTGCCACTTCGCCATGCGGAGTAAATGGAGCGCCGCCACTCCTATTCGGTCCAAAGATTCCCCGTGTCCCTTGTCCTTTTGCGACTACTTTTAGCGCAAACAAGGAAACGAGGGACATTCAAGTGGGAAAAGAGCACCACGGGCCGATATTGTTGAAGTCTGATGGCAGATTCCCTTTGAAAATCATGGCTATGGTGAGTCACCACTCCGTGTTTTAAGGAGACATCTCGTCGAGTATGTCATGTGGGAACCCACGTGGTAGAGAAGAGGCGTAGGGAAAAAGGAACATATCCAGGGCAAACAAGCAGTGTTCAAACCAAGTCATTCCACTAACATATCTATATAAGGGTTTGTGCCCGCCATGAGGAGAGAGTGGGTGTGCAAGCCACTCACTAATCCTCGTCACCCTTCTGGTTGCTTCTCTTCTCTCTCCGAAAACGGAAGTCCTTCGGAGGCTTTCTAGAGCTTTGTGACGCAGCAATCGCCTTGTCGCGCCACACATTCCCACCTGCTCTTTGGCAGTGCTCCTCGCCGTTCTCCAGCTTCTCTTGCGACCCCGATGGCCGCGAAGCTCTTGAATCCAAAGCTGTTGGCTGAGCCCCCCTTTGCTTTGCCGATGGAGATGCTACCAACTCCATGAGCTCTTCTATGGTGAGCTTCAACTCCCCTCCAATCTGCAGAGCAAGTGACGTGTTTGGACGCTCTTTCTGTAACACCCCGTATAAAAAAATGAAAAAAAACAATTATTATTAATAATATTTTCCAAATAAAAAAAATTTATATTAGATAAACCCTATGGGAAGCTTAAGTAAGAAGTTGGAACACGGATCTATCATATGTAAATGTTATTTACTTAACAAGTGGTTTCCTAGTGTAGTTGGTTAAGTGACTTGCTTTTAAACCCAATGACCAGGGTTCAAATCCTAGCATCCACCATTTTATATGTTTTGTGCCAAATAATTATATGCTATAGGCTACTTGCACCGACACAGGGCCATAAGGCCCTATAATTTAGCTTACATGGCCACAAACAAACCTGCGTTGGCATATGTCCTCTTCTCAGACATGAATAGCCCGTTTGAGCTGGCATCGCACTGAGATGTGAATTATGTAGCATCTTATCCCCTCGTGACTATCCCAAAACACTATAATACTCCCTATATCGAGACTCCCTTCATTCTTCCAAAGGGTTGCTGCTGCTGCAGAGAAGGGGGAGCCTCCGACGTTGCAGAAGAAAGCTGTCATTATACCTGAGGTAGGTGTTCTCAATTTTTAACTAAACTAGTAGCTAATCTAGGCAGTTAGTCTTAGGCTCATCTCCATGCGATTTTTCATATTTATACAGCATGTGTTAGCCTCGTAGTTAACATGCAATAGCTGAAATCTGGAACACCTAGATAATTAACATGTATTAGCGTTATTAACTAATCTATTAACAGCATATAGCATGTTAAATGTCGACACTTCCATGACACCCACTTACATATATATATATATATATATATATATATGACAGCAAGTGTTGACAGTTCCATGACACATGTGTCGACACTTCCATATTTATGTAATAGCATGTACATACGTGAACACATAAGTAATTCATGTGTCGACACAGGTGTCGACACCGGTGTTGACACCGGTGTTGACACAGGTGTCGACACACAAGACTTACATGAACATATAAACTTCATGTGTCGACACCGGTGTTGACACCGGTGTTGACACAGGTGTCGACACATGATACTTACGTGAACATATAAGCACATGTGTCGACACAGGTGTCGACACCGGTGTTGACACCGGTGTTGACACAGGTGTCGACACATAATATATGTGAACTGATTACCCGCAGAGAATCTCATGTGTCGACACATGTGTCGACACCGGTGTCGACACAGGTGTCGACACACAAAACATTGTAATACGAACTGTACAACAGAGACCAAAAATGAATAGTAAGTGTCGACACTAGTGTCGACACATGCAGTGAACTCAATGAAAAACACCGTAAAGCCTATTAATAAGTGAAATAAAGTATGAACAATTTATGAACCTCCATTATACCTCTATTAACAGTATATATATATAACACCTGCATATGCAAGTGTGCATATATACACCCGACACCTTAAATAAATATATATATATATATATATATACTCCCATTAATTGTATATACAAAGCACCTTCATTATATATGTATATAAATTCATATATATACTTCCATTTAATTGTATATACAAAACACCTTCATTATATATTGTTAGACAAGAATATATATATATTTGTAGAATGAAATTATTTTTTTTTTGAAAAAAAATCTAATTTTCACCACATTAGTTTATACATACTAAAAATTATCTCCACCATGTTAAAACTATTTCCAGCATTTTAAAAGTGACTTTCAATATGATAGAATTATTTTATACATACTGAGATATAAAAATTATTTTCAGTATGTTAAAATCTATTTAAAGCTATTTTTGTGCATATAAAACTTACTTTCCTATTAAATAAAGTAGGAAATTGATGCATGAAAATTACTTCCAGCATGATAACATTTCTTCCAGTATGGTAAAATTATTCCAGCATGTTATAATTATTTTTGGCATGTTATAGTTATTTTCAGTGTATTAAAACTATTTTTCAGCATGATAATTCTATTTTCCTATCAAATAATTAGCAAATAAATGTAGAAAAAATAAATTTTTGCATGATAAAATTATGTTGTTATCAAAAAATTTCTGTAATCAGCATGGCAACCTTATCTTATCATACTATCAGTAAGTTATTAATTTTAGCATGTTAATAATTAATTTTAGCATGTTAATAATTAATTTTCAGCATGTAAAAAAATTAAATCCAGCATGAAAAATTTATTTTTATCACCTTACCAGTAAAATAACATATGAAACTCATTCTCAACATGTTAATATCATTTTTAGCAAGTTAGAACTATATTCAACATAAAAACTTATTTTCATAATTAATTTCTGATTATTATAATAAATCACCATTTTGGCTAACTCATATATGTATATCGGACAGAAGATATACATACCTATAACCTTCATTATATTGGACAGAATTCTATAATCGGATATATATATACATATACATATTGGATAAAAATAATATATATATAACTAATATCGACATTTGTCAACACCAGCAAGTTAGTCTCAAACTCCTATTGTCATTAGCATGTATCGAACGTTACGGGTTTTACTCCTAGTTCGTCCCTACATAACGATACGCCTTGGATTCTATTCTATAATCCACCTTATATACATCCTACCGGGTCAATCCTTGAAATTCCATATTGGCTATAAATGAGAGTGGATGTCGACAAACACGACCAATGCTATGCATATAGGGCCCGGTCTGGTCCTGGGAGGAGCACCCGAAGGTACTTGTGCCCATGGGAGTTTATTGACCACGGTGTTTGGCATTACACCGGAGTACTTGCTTGCTAGACTTTAGGCATTCCACTCATTCTCGTGATATTACTTGATTGATTGACTTGAGACCCGCGGAAGGGTAAAAGTGTTTATTTGACTGCATTGATAAATAGCCAATTCCAGTTATACATGTTTGAAACTACTTTGCTTACTATTGCTAGCTTGATTAACATGTTGCTATTCCAGTTATTACTTCTCAGTTATCACTGGCTTGATATCATTTGCTATCACTTGCTACTGCTGCTTGAAATTGTACAATCTATATACTCTCACTTTCTACTCCTGTCGATTTTACGATTCTTTGATATCTATCTGTCTGCATGCATACTTTACCTACATTAAATAAATGGGTAATTCACTTAAAGCATGTTAGAACTTGAGATGTAAATCCTACTGAGCGATTCGCTCATCTAGTTATTTTCTAACCTTTTCAGGTAGTGCGAATATCAGCCAGAACTCGGAAGGGAATGAGTTTGAGTGATGAGTGTAGAAATGGAGTTATCATGTTGTCTTGTTAATTGTGGAGTAGTAATTATGTCATTTGTATCCAGTTATGTCAGATGTCAGTTGTATTAGTCTAATTTATTAGAACTGTAATAAGGGCTTGAAGCCTAGTAGTCGGACTCGAGAAATGTGTGTAATTGTCTTTTGGTCAGTGGTAACAACTGTCATCTCAAATT
Source organism: Amorphophallus konjac (assembly GCA_022559845.1). Taxonomy (NCBI): domain Eukaryota; kingdom Viridiplantae; phylum Streptophyta; class Magnoliopsida; order Alismatales; family Araceae; genus Amorphophallus; species Amorphophallus konjac. Next base: position 144,649,862 of record CM040120.1, read on the forward strand.
ATTTGTATTAATTTCAAGTTAAATCTTAGTTATCTGCGCACTCTATTAACTATCAAAATGAAGAATTCCATTGAATAGTTAGCTCGCTTTGGTTCTATATAAAACTGTCGCGCCACGGGTAAGCTTCCGTGCTCGGGACGTGATAGCTTTCTTGGTATCAGAGCCTAGGATTAAGAATTTTCCTAGGTAAAACACGTGTTTAGTCTAACTAGAAATGTCTATCTAGGTAAACCCTAGAAAGTTCTAATTAGGAGATAAATTTAGAAATGTCTTCTTAGGCAAACCTAGAAACTTCTATATAAAAAAAAATTCTTATTATAGGATAGAAAACTTCTAGGAAAAATATATATATATATAATCTGGGAAAATATATATATGTTATTTTTGGAAATGTCTAAGGATAGAATTGGTTAGATCCTACCTCGTGAGATGGGTAGAGCCATGGGTTAAGTTATAATAATAAATGTCCCCCTTAACCTTAAAGCTCAATATCATTTATCTTAAAATTCTTTTGTAGGAAATGGCCGCCGAGAGGGCACAATGGCGCGAGATGCAGCGCACCGTGCAAGGGCTTACTGAGGCGCTACAGCAGGTGGCACAAGGCGGTGCTCGCGGAGCTCACCGTGGAGCCGGTGACCTTCACCGGGATTTCCGTAACATGAACCCACCCAAGTTTGCGGGTTCGGTGGACCCCGATGATGCCGAACATTGGCTAAAGGAGACCGAGAGGATCTTCTGTGTAATGCAATGCACGGACGAAGAAAAGGTCTTATTGGCTACATTCCAATTGGAACGGGATGCGCGAAGCTGGTGGGAGTCCGTGGAAGCCACACTGCCCGACGGTTATGTCACGTGGACGGAATTCGTCGAGCACTTCAACGGCAAATATTTCTCAGACCGGGTGCAAGAGAAGAAGGCCGCGGAATTTGCCGCACTGAAGCAATGGACCCAGAGGGTGGCCGAATATGAGGCCCAGTTCTCGAGACTTTCCCGTTATGCACCACACTTGGTGTGTACGGAGAAGATGAAGGCGAGGAGATTTCTCAACGGGCTACGGCCCCAATATATTACTCAGCTTGCACCGATGGACGTCCAAGTCTACTCGGAAATGGTTCATCGTGCTCAACTGCTGGAGGACGCCACCGAATTTTCTAAAAAGATTCGGGGCAAGGACAAGAAGGAGCATGTTACAAGTCCGGGAAGCGTCAAACCACCCTTTAACAAGAAGCGAACTTTTAATGGAGGCGAGTCTTCCAAGGAGAAGAGGTTCCAGAAAAATCACAAGCCATTCCTCGCTATCAGCAACAAGCCCTTCCCCGACATTACGGCTTCTAAGGATATTTGCAAATTTTGTGATAAAGCGGGTCATAAGACTGAAGAGTGCTGGAGGAAACTAGGAGCGTGTCTCCGATGTGGTAGTCGGGAGCACCGAATTCCCGACTGTCCGTTGATGAAGGAGCAAGCCAACAAGGACGAGAAGCGTCCAGTTAAAAAGTAAGGCCGTCTGTAAGCTCTTCAAGGGACGGAATATGTGGAAGGAGGAATCGTGGAAGGTACATTGACTGTTTGCTCTAAACCTGCTAGAGTTTTATTTGATACTGGAGCAACTCATTCATTTGTTTCCAAGAAGTTTACTGCTTCATTTTCCAAAGAACCTGAATGGATAGATTTAATGATATCTACACCTCTTGGAAACAAATCGGATATCATGCATCACTACCCAAGTTGTGAGGTGATGGTTCAAGATAATAATCTACCTGTCGACCTGATATGCCTTGACATGGAATGTTATGATGTCATATTGGGAGCCGACTGGTTATCCACCTATCAAGCAACGGTAGATTGTCGGCATGGCAAAATAGCTTTTGAGGATTATCCCGAGCTAGTTTTTAACAAATCTCGAAATAAAACCCTGCTTATCTCAGCTCTCCGAGCTAGTAAACTGGTGAAGAAAGGATGTATGGCTTTTCTGGCTTTTGTAACTACCACAGGTGTTGAGAAGATGAAAATTGAAGACATCCGAGTGATTCAGGACTTCTCCGACGTTTTTCCAGACGAATTGCCTAGTTTACCCCCGGAGAGGGAAGTGTCATTCACAATTGATATTGTTCCGGGTGCCGGTCCTGTTTCTAAAGCACCCTACAGGATGTCTCCTGCGGAACTGAAAGAGCTGAAGGAACAGTTGATGGATTTATTGAAGAAAGGGTTTATTAGGCCGAGTACTTCCCCATGGGGAGCACCCGTGCTATTTGTTAAAAAGAAGGATGGCACATTAAGATTATGCATTGATTATCGGCAGTTAAACAATCTTACAATCAAAAATAAGTACCCACTGCCGAGAATTGATGAGCTGTTCGACCAATTATCAGGAGCAAAGTATTTCTCCAAAATAGATCTTCGGTCTGGTTATCATCAATTGAGGATCAAGGAGGAGGATATTTACAAAACTGCATTTCGAAGTAGGTACGGGCATTACGAATTTACTGTTATGCCTTTCGGACTAACAAATGCGCCTGCAGCTTTCATGCAGTTAATGAACAGCATTTATCGGCCTTATTTAGACCATTTTATTGTGGTCTTCATTGATGATATATTGATCTACTCAAAGACTGAAAAAGATCATGAGGAACATCTCAAGAAGGCATTACAAGTATTGCGGGACAATAAGTTATATGCAAAATTCAGCAAATGCCAGTTCTGGCTGGAGGAAGTGTCCTTCTTGGGACATGTTATCTCCAAGAATGGAATTTCTGTTGATCCTGCAAAGGTCGAAGCCGTGCAAAACTGGGGACGACCGACGAATGCAACGGAGATTCGTAGCTTCTTGGGCTTAGCTGGTTATTACCGGCGTTTCATCAAGGACTTCTCCAAGATTGCTATTCCTCTTACCAAATTGACTCGCAAGGAAGTGCCTTATGAGTGGAATGAAGACTGTGAAAAGAGTTTCTTAACTTTGAAGGATCTATTAACCACTACACCGGTCTTATCTCTTCCGATTGAAGGGGAGAAATATGAGATATATACTGATGCATCTGGTATCGGCCTCGAATGTGTATTGATGCAGAATGGGAGAGTTATTGCATGCTCGTCTCGGCAATTGAAGAAACATGAAGAGAATTATCCTGTGCATGATCTGGAGCTAGCCGCTGTAGTATTGGCTTTGAAGATCTGGAGGCACTATCTCTATGGAGAACAATTTACAGTCTACTCTGATCATAAAAGCCTCAAATATTTATTCTCTCAGAAGGAGCTGAACATGCGGCAACGGCGTTGGCTCGAGTATCTCAAGGATTTTGACTTTACTATATAATACCATCCCGGTAAAGGAAATTCTGTGGCAGATGCCCTTAGTCGGAAGCCGAGGGTCCTAGTAGCCAACTGTATGGTTCAGGAATGGAAATTGCTAGAAAAATTTTCTGAACTCGACATCAACATGGGTGAGAATGATGGGTGTATCACTTTATCCCACTTAAGTGTACATCCGGATTTGCTAACTGAAATCAAGAGATTGCAAGAAGAAGACCCGATGTTGGTGGAAATCAGAGAAAAGCTGGATGAGAAACCGACTTCAAGTTGGCACCCGATGGCAGAATCTTATTCCATGAAAGGACATGTGTGCCCGATAGTCTTGAGCTGAAGAAGGAGATTCTGGAAGAAGCTCATCGATCGAGATACACGATACACCCGGGAGCCACTAAAATGTACCAAGATATAAAAAGGACCTTTTGGTGGCCCAACATGAAAAGGGAAATAGCGGATTTCGTGTCTCGATGTTTAACTTGCCAGCAGGTGAAGGCCGAACATCAGAAGCCCGCAGGGAGACTGCATCCACTGGATATTCCCAAGTGGAAATGGGAGGATATCGGCATGGATTTCATCTTGGGTTTGCCCAAGTCTAGGGGCGGATACGATGGCATATGGGTAATCATCGATCGCCTTACTAAATCGGCTCATTTCTTGCCTATTAAGAGTCAGTGGTCGGTTGATATTCTTGCCGCTGTGTATATTAAGGAAGTCACTAGACTCCATGGAATTCCTGTGTCTATAGTATCTGACCGAGACCCTCGCTTTACATCTCACTTCTGGAAGGGTCTACAACGCTCTCTAGGAACGAAGCTTAATTTCAGTTCTGCTTTTCATCCCCAGACAGATGGTCAGACGGAAAGGACTAATCAGGTTGTTGAAGACATGTTGCGAGCATGCATTATAGATTTCGGCGGGAGTTGGCATGACCACTTACCACTAGCCAAATTTGCCTATAATAACAGCTACCAAGCCAGTATTCAAATGGCACCTTTCGAGGCACTCTATGGTAGAAGCTGTAGATCTCCGGTATGCTGGGAGGAGGTCGGTGAAAGACAACTCCTAGGTCCTGATATGGTGAGAGATTCTACTGAGAAGATTCTCCTTATCAGAGAAAGACTCAAGGTAGCTCAGTACAGGAAAAAATCTTATGCTTATAACAGAAGGAGAGATTTGGAGTTTCAAGTGGGTGATCATGTATTTCTCAAAGTATCTCCCGGCCGAAGTATTAGAAGATTCGGTGTTAAGGGCAAGCTTACACCAAGGTTTATTGGTCCATTTGAGGTATTGGAGAGAGTGGGTGAGGTGGCTTACCGTATTGCCTTACCCCCTCAACTCTCGGAAGTGCACAACGTATTTCATATATCTATGCTGAAGAAATATGTGCACGACCCTTCTCACGTCATCAACCATACTGAATTGGTGATTCAAAGGGACCTCACTTATGAACAAAGGCCGATGCGGATCCTCGACCGAGAAGTCCGAGTTCTAAGAAGCAAGACGATCCCTATGGTAAAAATCCAATGGAATCGATGCTCGGAGCAAGAAGCTACTTGGGAGACCGAGGAATCTATGAAAAGAAGATACCCAGAACTATTTTAGACTGTGAGTATCCTATACCCTCTATAATATTCGCATGCAGTTGAATTTGGGGACCAAATTCTTTTAAGTAGGGGAGAGTGTAACACCCCGTATAAAAAAATGAAATAAAATAATTATTATTAATAATATTTTCCAAATAAAAAAAAATTATATTAGATAAACCCTATGGAAGCTTAAGTAAGAAGTTGGAACACGGATCTATCATATGTAAATGTTATTTACTTAACAAGTGGTTTCCTAGTGTAGTTGGTTAAGTGATTTGCTTTTAAACCCAATGACCAGGGTTCAAATCCTAGCATCCACCATTTTATATGTTTTGTGCCAAATAATTATATGCTATAGGCTACTTGCACCGACACATGGCCACAAGGCCCTATAATTTAGCTTACATGCACAGGGCCACAAGGCCCTATAATTTAGCTTACATGACCATAAACAAACCTGCGTTGCAGAAGAAAGCTGCCATTATACCTGAGGTAGGTGTTCTCAATTTTTAACTAAACTAGTAGCTAATCTAGGCAGTTAGTCTTAGGCTCATCTCCATGCGATTTTTCATATTTATACAGTATGTGTTAGCCTCGTAGTTAACATGCAATAGCTGAAATCTGGAACACCTAGATAATTAACATGTATTAGCGTTATTAACTAATCTATTAACAACATATAGCATGTTAAATGTCGACACTTCCATGACACCCACTTACATATATATATATATATATATATATATGACAGCAAGTGTTGACAGTTCCATGACACATGTGTCGACACTTCCATATTTATGTAATAGCATGTACATACGTGAACACATAAGTAATTCATGTGTCGACACAGGTGTCGACACCGGTGTTGACACCGGTGTTGACACAGGTGTCGACACACAAGACTTACATGAACATATAAACTTCATGTGTCGACACCGGTGTTGACACAGGTGTCGACACATAATACTTACGTGAACATATAAGCACATGTGTCGACACAGGTGTCGACACCGGTGTTGACACCAGTGTTGACACAGGTGTCGACACATAATATATATGAACTGATTACCCGCAGAGAATCTCATGTGTCAACACATGTGTCGACACCGGTGTCGACACATAAAACATTGTAATACGAACTGTACAACAGAGACCAAAAATGAATAGTAAGTGTCGACACTTGTGTCGACACATGCAGTGAACTCAATGAAAAACACCGTAAAGCCTATTAATAAGTGAAATAAAGTATGAACAATTTATGAACCACCATTATACCTCTATTAACAGTATATATATATAACACCTGCATATGCAAGTGTGCATATATACACCTGACACCTTAAATATATATATATATATATATACTCCCATTAATTGTATATACAAAGCACCTTCATTATATATGTATATAAATTCATATATATACTTCCATTTAATTGTATATACAAAACACCTTCATTATATATTGTTAGACAAGAATATATATATATTTGTAGAATGAAATTATTTTTTTTTTGAAAAAAAAATCTAATTTTCACCACATTAGTTTATACATACTAAAAATTATCTCCACCATGTTAAAACTATTTCCAGCATTTTAAAAGTGACTTCCAATATGATAGAATTATTTTATACATACTGAGATATAAAAATTATTTTCAGCATGTTAAAATCTATTTAAAGCTATTTTTGTGCATATAAAACTTACTTTCCTATTAAATAAAGTAGGAAATTGATGCATGAAAATTACTTCCAGCATGATAACATTTCTTCCAGTATGGTAAAATTATTCCAGCAAGTTATAATTATTTTTGGCATGTTATAGTTATTTTCAGTGTATTAAAACTATTTTTCAGCATGATAATTCTATTTTCCTATCAAATAATTAGCAAATAAATGTAGAAAAAATAAATGTTTGCATGATAAAATTATGTTGTTATCAAAAAATTTCTGTAATCAGCATGGCAACCTTATCTTATCATACTATCAGTAAGTTAATTAATTTTAGCATGTTAATAATTAATTTTCAGCATGTAAAAAAATTAAATCCAGCATGAAAAATTTATTTTTATCACCTTACCAGTAAAATAACATATGAAACTCATTCTCAACATGTTAATATCATTTTTAGCAAGTTAGAACTATATTCAACATAAAAACTTATTTTCATAATTAATTTCTGATTATTATAATAAATCACCATTTTGGCTAACTCATATATGTATATCGGACAGAAGATATACATACCTATAACCTCCATTATATTGGACAGAATTCTATAATCGGATATATATATACATATACATATTGGATAAAAATAATATATATATAACTAATATCGACATTTGTCAACACCAGCAAGTTAGTCTCAAACTCCTATTGTCATTAGCATGTATCGAACGTTACGGGTTTTACTCCTAGTTCGTCCCTACATAACGATACGCCTTGGATTCTATTCTATAATCCACCTTATATACATCCTACCGGGTCAATCCTTGAAATTCCATATTGGCTATAAATGAGAGTGGATGTCGACAAACACGACCAATGCTGTGCATATAGGGCCTGGTCTGGTCCTGGGAGGAGCACCCGAAGGTACTTGTGCCCATGGGAGTTTATTGACCACGGTGTTTGGCATTACACCGGAGTACTTGCTTGCTAGACTTTAGGCATTCCACTCATTCTCGTGATATTACTTGATTGATTGACTTGAGACCCGCGGAAGGGTAAAAGTGTTTATTTGACTGCATTGATAAATAGCCAATTCCAGTTATACATGTTTGAAACTACTTTGCTTACTATTGCTAGCTTGATTAACATGTTGCTATTCCAGTTATTACTTCTCAGTTATCACTGGCTTGATATCATTTGCTATCACTTGCTACTGTTGCTTGAAATTGTACAATCTATATACTCTCACTTTCTACTCCTGTCGATTTTACGATTCTTTGATATCTATCTGTCTGTATGCATACTTTACCTACATTAAATAAATGGGTAATTCACTTAAAGCATGTTAGAACTTGAGATGTAAATCCTACTGAGCGATTCGCTCATCTAGTTGTTTTCTAACCTTTTCAGGTAGTGCGAATATCAGCCAGAACTCGAAAGGGAATGAGTTTGAGTGATGAGTGTAGAAATGGAGTTATCATGTTGTCTTGTTAATTGTGGAGTAGTAATTATGTCATTTGTATCCAGTTATTTCAGATGTCAGTTGTATTAGTCTAATTTATTAGAACTGTAATAAGGGCTTGAAGCCTAGTAGTCGACTCGAGAAATGTGTGTAATTGTCTTTTGGTCAGTGGTAACAACTGTCATCTCGGATTATTTGTATTAATTTCAAGTTAAATCTTAGTTATCTGCGCACTCTATTAACTATCAAAATGAAGAATTCCATTGAATAGCTAGCTCGCTTTGGTTCTATATAAAACTGTCGCACCACGGGTAAGCTTCCGCGCTCGGGACGTGACACTTTCTCTCAGAGCTCCATCTCCTGGGCCTCCTGTGCTGCTCCGTCTTTGCCTTTCTCTCCATTGTCTCTTGCTTTACTTCTCTTTTCGCCATCCGGAGAGAAACCTTCAGCTCCAGGATGTCTCGAGGAAATTCCTCAACGACGTGTCGTCGTCACTCCTCCTCCAGCTCCGTTGTCCAGGCATCATGCTCTGATTGAGCGACATGCTCCTTCTTTGCTCAGACCACAGGAGCTAGCAAGTCCTGGATTTCCACCGCCTTTCAGATCCAATCATCCCACAAGGTCAGGATAAGTGGGTGAACTGTGTAGTCAAAATCCAAACCAAATCATGCCCACCTGAACTGCGAGCTCATGCTCGGCCCCTTTGGCACAAGCCACTGTGCCGCAAAGTTGCTTCTGGAAGCACATGACCTCCGAAAGAGGAGCTTAGGAACCAGAAAAGGCTCAGTCAGCCATCCTTTGCCACATGCTGGGCACCCTGAAAAGAGAAGAACAAATGCCGTGTAATGACTCAACATTAGGAATCCAAAATCAAAAAAAAAAAGAAAAGGGATAAAACAAACAAAAACAAATAAGTTGCCACATGTGCCTTGCCAGATAAACTCTGCTTTCTATGTTTCCCCTGCTTGTGTGAATTGTTATGATTGATATTTTGTACATCTGAGTGTTTATTTCTTGTGAAATATTTCTGTTTACTGATGGATGCAGGCTATAAAAGAAAAAAAAAGATGAAAACAAAAAGCAAAAAAAAAAAGAAAAAGAAAAAAAGAAAAAAAAAAGATGAAAGAAAACAAAAAGAAGAGAACGGATCATCACCATCCCACTGTAAATCATTTCCGCAGTGTTGTATCACATTTACACTATTAGAATTTATCAAGGGCCATATGGCTTGAATGAATTTGGAGTTTGAGTTCAAACTCTGATAACTCCAGGAGAGTTCGAAGCATACGGATAGGCCGTTAGGATGTGACAGCTTGGGGACGACGGTTCCGTCCGGTGTGTCGGTACGTGGATAAACGGGCCCCGGCTCAGTATCAGCTCATCGGATCGCTATCCTGACCCAGTCTTCACAACTTAACAATATTATCCTTGGTTATCTTCTATTTTCTTTTTTTATATATATTTTTCTTTTAAACCCAGCATGCATTCATGTAGGACTTTGAGTTCATTGTGGAAAATCACTCACTTACTTTGATTGTGTGAGCCACTGTGCTTAATTGCTTAAATATGGGATATTCCATTCCGAGTCGAGTACTGAGTTTCCCCGAGGATGTCTTGGGTTATTTTTCTGGATGAAACCATTGTTTGGATTTATCTCCAATTCATTTCTTCAATTTCCCTCGGACCCACCTTGGCTGTAGCACGTCCACAATGGCTGGTAACCGCTCTCCAATGGTGAAACCTGTAGGTTTACGACCCAGGTACTTCCACACTGTGAAGTTGGTCCCCTTTTAGTTGTCTACGCCCTAGCGCACATTTTGTCATTCCTTGTGAGTTTATCATCCAAACAATGGTTGATTTCGGAGAGTCTTCTTCAAGGTTACTTCGGTGAAACTCGGAAAAGATTCCCATCAGGAGAATGATGAAGGCATGTCTCATCACACCTTGGCATCTACTTTTCACTTCACTCCATTTCACTCCATGCATTTCATTCCATTCCATTACATGTCCTGTCCTTACAAAGCAGATGCCAAGGCGGGGCAGCTGTAGACACGCCGTTTTCACGTTTTCCCTGGGTAAATCTCATATTACACCGTAATGCCCTAAAGTGACTTGCGCATTTGATTCATGTGGGTGATTAATCATCTTTACTTTGATGACTTAACAAGTCCATACATAGCAAGTCTATACGTTGCAACAAGTCTATACATTCAAGTCTGTACGTTGCAACAAGTCTATACATATCAAGTTTGTACATTCTCCAAAGTCTATACAATCCATAAATCAATGCATCTCCAAAGTCTATACATTCCTCCAAGTCTATACATTCCTCCAAGTCTATACATTCATCTCCAAGGTCTATACATTCATCTCCAAAGTCTATACATTCCTCCAAGTCTATACAATCCCTAAATCCATTCATTCCAAGTCTATACATTCACTCCAAGTCTATACATTCATCTCCAAAGTCTATACATTCCTCCAAGTTTATACATTCATCTTCAAAGTCTATACATTAATCTCCAAAGTCTATACATCCCTCCAAGTCTATACATTCATCTCCAAAGTCTATACATTCATTCCAAGTCTACACATTCCTTCCAAGTCTATACATTCCTACTAAGTCTGTACACTCCATGTCTACACATTCCCCCCAAGTCTATACATTCCCACCAAGTCTACACGTCACCAAGTCTACACATCCAGCAAGTCTTACATTCTCTAAAGTCTATACAATCCCTAAATCCATGCATCTCCAAAGTCTATACATTCCTCCAAGTCTATACATTCATCTCCAAGGTCTATACATTCATCTCCAAAGTCTATACATTCCTCCAAGTCTATACATTCCCACCAAGTCTATACATTCTCCAAAGTCTATACAATCCCTAAATTCATTCACTCCAAGTCTATACATTCATCTCCAAAGTCTATACATTCCTCCAAGTCTATACATTCATCTCCAAAGTCTATACATTCACTCCAAGTCTATACATTCATCTCCAAAGTCTATACATTCCTCCAAGTCTATACATTCATCTCCACATTCACTCAAAGTCTATACATTGGCATCCTCAAAGTCTATACATTGGCTTCACAAAGTCTGTACGTCCTCAAAGTCTATACATTGGGTTCCTCAAAGTCTATACATTGGCTTCACAAAGTCTGTACATCCTCAAAGACTATACATTGGCTTCCTCAAAGTCTATACATTCTTATCTTTACCTATGTTACATCCTCAAAGTCCATACATTGACTTCCTCAGAGTCTATTCATTGGATTCACAAAGTCTGTACATCCTCAAAGTCTATACATTGGCTTTCTCAAAGTCTATACATTGGCTTCACCAAGTCTGTACATCCTCTCAAAGTCTATACATTGGCTTCCTCAAAGTCTATACATTCCTATCTTTACCTATGTTACAAAGTCTGTACATTCCTCAAAGTCTATACATTGGCTTCACAAAGTCTGTACATCCTCTCAAAGTCTATGCATTGGCTTCCTCAAAGTCTATACGTTCCTATCTTTACCTACGTTACAAAGCTCAAACTCTATACATTGGCTTCACAAAGTCTGTACATCCTCTCAAAGTCTATACATTGGTTTCCTCCTAATCATCCTCACGTCTCTTTCTCTATTGACTACCTCTCAAAGTCTATACATTGTGTCTATACATTGACTACGTTACATCCTCACGTATCTTTCTCTCTCTCTATTTTCTTCCCTCTCTCTCTCTCACGTAACCCCCTTCTCACTGTTCCCACCCTCTCCACCACGGCACATACAGACACACACTACACACACCCCTCTCCACCAAAGCACAACACACACGACACGCTTCTCTGCCAACCCCATCTCCTCCCTCGGATCCTCCTTGGCCAACCCCACTAACGTTTCTCTGGCTCTTTCTCCCTCTTTCTCTATTTTCTCTCCCTTCTCTCTCCACCCTCTCCACGGCCATCTCACTGCCTGCACCCTACGCCAACACCACGAGCCCCCCTTGCATGCACACATCGCCGGGAAGTCGCTCACCCTTGTCAACACCCTCTTCCCATCCTCTCTTCTTCTAACAGCCTCCTCGGCTTGCACCATTCCCACCTCGCAGCTACCACCGGTCGCCTCCACCGCGCCTACGTCCTCGCCGCGGCAACCCCCCTCGCAGCTCCGCCCTCACCAACCGCTGCACCAACCTCGTCGTCATCGGCCACCCTCGTGAAGCCACGCTCGCTGCCGGAGCGCCCCGCCGTCCACCTCGGCTACCACCTCCACCTCGCTGTCCACCGCCTCGACCGCCGTTGCACCTCCAAGCCACCTCCGCCTGCGTCGACTGCCGCGAAGACGGCCACGGCAGTAGCCAGCAGCACCGCCGTCACTCCGGCCATCATCCTCCGTCGACCGGACGCCCTCAACGTCGCCACCGGCTAACTCCTCCACCGGACGCACCCCTCTCCGTGTTGTCCGCCTGTGAGCTGCCCCGCCGCCTCCGACCACTCTGCCACCGACGCTGCCGCTCACCACCGGCGACCTCCCTGCACCCCTGCCGCGAGCTCCCCTCGCAGCCACCACCGCTGCTGCCCCCGCGTCCCTCTCCTCCGTCAACCTTCACCGGCCACCCCGTGACCTGCACTGCTGCCGCCGTGAGCCTGTTGCCGTCAACCCCTCACCGCCGGCGAACCCTCCGTCGCCCTCGTCCCCTCTGTCTCCACCGCGGCGAGCCCCCTGTCGCCCCCCCTCTCTTCCGTTTTCACTCTCTCTCTCACCCTCTTCTCTCTTTCTCTCCCACTCGATCCCCTCTCTCTCTTCCCTACAGCCGCGTCGATCTCTCTCTCTCTGTTTCTCTCTCTCATCATATTTTTTATTTTTTTAATCTCTCTCTCATCTCTCCCCCGTCTCTCTTCTCTCTCCCTGTTTATCTTTCCTCCTCCCCCCTCTCTCCCGTTTCTCTCTCGATCCCTCTCTCCCTCCCTTTTTTTTATTTTTTTTATCTCCTCACTTTCCCTCCCTCTTTCTCTCTTCATCTCTCTCACTTTCCCTCCCCATCTCTCTGCATCCCTCTCTTCCCCCCTTACCCGATCTCTCTCTCCTCTCTCTCGATCCCCCTCTCACTTTTCTTTTTTTTTATTCACCTCCCCCTCTCTGCTCTCTCCCTTTCTCACTCTCTCTCTCTCCTCTCGCCCCCTCTCTCTTTCGATCCCTCTATCTCTATCTCTCTCTTTTATTCTTTTTATTATTACTTCTCATCTCTCTCCATCTCCCTTTCTCTCTGCCTCTCTCTGTCGCACCCCCTGCCACCTTTCTTTCTTTCTTCTCTCTCTCCTCTCCATCACGTGCTCTCCCTATCTCTCTTCTTTTCCCATATATACGTATACCTTACTTCTTATATATCTTATATATATATATGCATTAGATTTGTAACTGATATATATGCATTAGATTTGTAACTGAAGTATAAAACAAAATCTAAAAAAAAAAGCAGAGGGGAGAGCTTTCTCCTCTCTCCACTGTATGGCCATTTGCATATATATATATATATATATAGCTATATAAATATATGTTTATATATATCTATATTTATATAGATATATTTATATGTGTGTATGTATATTTTTATATAAATATATATGTGTGTGCATATATTGATATAGATATACGGATATTTATGTATATATTATTGTATGAATAATATTCTTGTTTGCAGATTATACGCGTGAATATTCTCTTTATTCATATTAGTTTCTCATTTAAAACGTGCAGAAAGACAGGGGAAGTCTTCGGCTCGGTTAGCACTCCTCGTGTCCTTGCACACGAGGGAAGTGTCCCCCCACCGTTCACCGGGGCTGTGCCCGCTCGGAGCCCTCCCGGGCTTCTAAATAAGCTCTTCTCACCCCTTGTTATTTTTGGCATTTTTTAGTCTGTTATTCAGTTATTATTGTCTTATCTCATGAGTTGTTGCTATATCATTGTTCTGATGTAATTTTTATGTTTGTTTGTTTTGCAGGGTAACCAACTCAAAAGCCCTCTTCTTCGGCCAGCCGAACGAAGAGGAAGAAGGAGCCCATATCATCCCACGTCGAAGGCAAAAGCGATCAACCAGTTTGGGGCCCTCGGTCCCTGGCGATCACACCACCAAACGCGTGCTTGTAGTAATTTTTATTTTATGTCTATAATACCCGCGGATAGCTAAATCCCGCACGGGTCTGTTTGTACTATAATCGGTCGCAGTGAGTCATTTCACCGTGGTCATTTACTTTCAACACTTCCTTTCTGCACTTTGTTATATTATTGTTAAAACCCTGCAGGATCAATGTCCTGCGGCGGTCTGTTTACTCTGTTATATTTTTGCTATTATAACTGTGTGAGGAGTGATATGCCGTTCCAAATTCTGAGTCTACGTGTGTTTTTATGTCCGCCAATTTCTACTACGTAGAGTCCCAAGATACGAACTCGGTATATAGAAAATTGCTCTCGAAATGGTAGGTCACGCCTACCGGGAAGGGGTTCAGTTTGCGTGAGAGGGTCTTCGGATCCCTATCTCTGCCACGTACCAGAGTTCGATAAGTCTAGGTTCTCCGCGTTCCCCTACAGAGTGCTGCATTTAGGTCATACTCTCCACCTTTTTTTTCCATATCACCCCCCTTTTACGCTCGCGTTTTTCATCTCATTTTTTTCTTTCTTTCACTCAGAGAGGGAGAAACGCCATCTCTCTCTCAGTCCACCACGTGACGTGTTCACAACACCAGCTAAGGAGAATGTGAGGGATGATGGTAAGCTGGCAGTGCAACAAATAGCAAGGGAAGAGTATCAAAGTTGTGCTGGATAAAATTCTGTAGCTGAGTCTGGAATTCAGACAGATCAGCTTGTCTAGAGGAGAATAGCAGAAAATTCAGGTTATCCACTAGAGAGCAGTAGAGCGATTCAAATAACTAAACAGGAGGGATTTAGGAAGTGAGGAACAAATGAATCTGACAGATCTCCCCCTGTCTAGATGCAGTGAAGTTAATCATGAGCATCAAAAAAATTAAGCATAACCAGTCAAGCTCCCCCTGACTAAGTGCATGAAATACAGTGAAAGTGTAGCACATTGTCTTAAAATTTATGTTTAATAGAAAATCATGCAGTTCAATCGGAGGGAAAGACTGCCAAAAGCATCAGGTTCATTTCAAATTTTTAGAGGATTTCAATTAAGCATGAATCAAATCAACATGAAATTCAATTCTTTCATACTCACAAATTCAGATGATGAAATTTAAACAGAGTGTTCAGAGCTGACCTGATGCGTAGGATCCTGGGATTTTCTTTTTGAGTGCCTTGGCTTATTAACCCCCTTTATTCATCAGCATCCAAGGCACACCTGTAAAGAATTGATCATTTTGATCCAATAGGAACCCAAGTAGCCTTGGGTCCTGTACTAGCGCTAGCAGGTGTTCTGAACAGTCGCTTAGCAATGCTATCATCAAAATCCATCTGATAACAATTGGTCATGAAGTGACCCAATTTGCCACAATATCTACATGAAGCATCAGAATTTTTGGTCCTATGATGCATATCAACAATAGCATGAGACCTATGTGCATAAGCATGAACAGTTCTGTTGTATGCATGAACAATTTGTTTCTTATTACCTGATGACCAACATTCAGTATACTTGTGACCTACCTTGCCACCGTTAAAGCATGAAAGACTCACATGTCTTTTGGCAGAAAATTTGAAGAATTTATTATTGCCATGGCCTCTTCGGACATGCCAACAGTCCTTGACTGCCACTACCAGAAAAAGCGGGATTTCATACGGATATTTCAGATGGATATTTTTCCATCTTAAAATCCGTATGTATTTGTGACGAATTAGTTTCCGTTACAAATTCCGTTGTTATTAAAGACATACTATATTCCCTCTGAATATCCGTCTATAATTAGAGACGGAATATATTCCGTCTTTATATCCGTCGTGATTTGGGACAGATATTCAGACGGAAATAATTCGTCTGAAATCCGTTACAAATATTTATTACCTCTAGTGAAATTTTCCCCCTTCTTCCCCCCTTCCCCCGCGACGGATCGAACTTTCCCCCTTCTTCCCCCCTTCCCCCGCGATCTCCGTCTCACTCCCACTCTCCCTCTCGCTCTCTTTCCACTATCTCCTTGCCGAGGAGAGGTCCACCGGTGCCGTAGTCGCCGTCGCGGCTAGAGCCGCCGTCGCCATCGAAGCCTTCCTTGTCGTCATCATCGCCGCCAGAGCCGCCCTCGCAGTCGCCGTCGAAGCCTTCCTCGTCATCGTCGTCCCCGCAGAGCCGCCCTCACCGTTGCCGTCGAAGCCGTCCTCGTCGTTGCCGTCAAACCCGTCCTCGTCGTCACCGTCGGTGGCGCGTTGTCGCCATCCTCTCCGGTCTGGTAAGTCCCCTCCCTCACCCTCTCTCTGTAAAACTCTCCCTACCTGCCGCGCCTCCTCCATTGCCATTGCTGCATTTGTTGTTCCTTTTTTTTTAAAGCTTGGGGATCATCAGGGAGGGCGGGGGTTCTAGCCGATCTGAGAGGGGGAGGTTGGTCTGGGAGGGGGAGGGCTTCCAACAACTATTTTGGGGGAGGAGGGTCAGGCTCGGAGGGGGCCGGGGGTGCTCTGGCAGAGGGCGGTTCAGGCATGCAGGGGGATCCAGCAGGGAGTCCTGGGTGGGGGCTACGGGTTAGGAGGGTTGGGGGTTCCAATGGGGGGTCCGGAGGAGGGTTCCGGTGGGTGAGGGGCTGTCTGGGACTGGGGATTTCAGGGAGGGGGTCTCTGACGTGGGGTCCGGGGTGGGGGCCACTGGCTGGCAGGGTGGGGGGTTCCAGTGGGGGGGGAGTCTGGGGGAGGAGGGTTCGATTGCGGCAGGTCTGATGGGGGGTTGCTCTGCGAGTGGGGTGGTTCAGAGAGGGGGGATCCGGCAGGGGGTCTCGGGTGGGGGCTCATCTCTGGGAGGGTGGGGGGTCCGGGGGAGGAGAGTTCAGGTTGGTCCAGGGGGGCTACTCTGGGAGTGGGAGGTTCAGGGAGAGGTGCTACAAGGGGTCCGCGGTGGGGACTGCTGGCTGGGAGGGTGTGGGGCCGCGAGCTCGCCTGAATATTGCTAGAGGGAGAAAGGGGGTAGGGAGGGGTTGGGAGGACTGTTGGTCGAAGGGTGGGGGTGGGGGTGCAAGATCACGCGAGCCACTCCGGCGGGTGGGGGGGGGTTAGTGGGAAGAGACTGGAGAGGGGGGGTCCAGTAAGATGACATTGGCAGCCATCATGAGGGGGATCAATATGAATGCATGGTTTATGCAGAGCCCAAGTGGCAGCTGACAGCTTGCTATGCAAGAGAAGGTGAGTGGTTGACTCAATCTGAGCATTTGGACATCATAAGTATTTAGAACACAAAGATATTCCACTCTGCTGGACTCTTCTATCAGTGGGTAAAATTCTATGGATGAGCTTCCACAGGAATAGAGAAACTTTGGGGGGAATGAAGGTAGACCAAATGAGAGAGTATGGAAAGGATTGATCAGCTACAGTCAAGTGCTTCCTCCATGAGCTGATAGTAAAATCTCTTGTTGCAGTGAGAGACCATACCCTTGTATCATTGGGCAAAGGATCTTTGTTGATATAAAATGTGGCTGCCCGAGCAATGTTTTGTGGAAGAACATGCCGAATAACATTCCAATTTGGATTGAGAGTATTACTCAAATCTTGAATGGTGATATTTTTGTCCTCGATGAGCCTCCATTGACTGGGTAAAATAAGGTCACTGAGGGGTTTATCACCAAGCCATGTATCTTTCCAGAATGAAAATAGCCTAGGGGCTTTGAAGAATCTGTTGTGTTTTAGAATTTGGTCCTTAGCAGCTAGCCAATCCATTCTCGGAGCATGTATCTTAAGGATTTAAGTTTAAGACAAAAAGTAGTGATAGCAGATGAAGCAATAGGGATGGTTCTCCAATATTGATCAACAACCTTAAGAAAAAGCTCATGGCTAGTCCACATTTGCTGAAAGTAAAATTTACTCTTAAATTTGTTGGGAAACATCAATTTAATAAGTAGAGGCGCGTGATCTGAGGCCTCTCTAGATAAGTGTTGCACCGTGATTGGGTACAAATTCAGCTAATTAGTATAAATGAGAACCCTATCTAATGTAGCCCAAATCCCCTTCTTGCCTTGTTGATTATTGTGCCATGTATACTTAGAACCCACATAACCAGCATCATATAACATTATTGTGCCATGCTCCAAAGATTCCAAACTGAATGCACGAATTGCAACCATAAAGGTAGGTTTAGTTCTGAAAATGGGAAAACTGGGAACTCAAGTTCAGACAGTGTAAACGTCATCTCACGTGCATGAATTCAAGAATTTCATTCTACATGCCTGAGTTCAAGCATACTTTGCCATGAATAAGCCCAAAGGGGTTTCGTTCTGCATACAAGAAATTAGAAATGCAAACTTAGTGCATGAACTTAGAGGTCCCATTGGCGTATGGCTAAGTTCGGAGAAGGTTCCCATATACATAAATATAGAAATTTGTTTCTGAATGCATCTACTTGTAAATAAAGGAATAATTTTAAAAAAAAAATTAGTGCGCCCACAACAATAGTCGACTTATAGCAATAGGTAAATACTCAAAAAATTCTGCTTGTGATTTCCGTCGGAATATCCGTCTGCATTTCAGACGGATTATGTCGATCAGAATATCCGTCTGAAATTCCAACGTTATTTACAACGAACAATATATCGTCTGCATTTAGTCTTAAATACAGACGACATATCATAGATGGTCAGAATTACCGTATGAAATTTGTAACGGAAGAATTTCTGTCTCAAATCCGTGGGAAAAAATTTCTTTTCCCTAATACACGCACGACCCTCTCACCGTGCCTTTGCGTCCGGGAGACCGTCACCCACCCTAGCTAGCTCCCGCGTCCGGGAGGCCAACAGGGAGGGGGTCGCTGGGGGGTGGGAGGTGCACTGGGTGGGGGGGAGGGGCTAGCAATAGGGGGATTTCGGTGGGTGGGGGGGAGGGGGAGGAGCAGCAAGAGGTGGTCGCTGGGGGGAGGGGGGTGCGGTGGGTGGTGGGGAGGGGAGAGGGGGAGGTGCCAGCAGGAGGGGGGCTCCGGTGGGGGGGAGGGGCCAGTAGGAGGTCTGGGAGGGGGTCATGACTCGCGACGAGTAGAACACTACAACAATATCATGACCCTATCTAACCCTTGTGAGGTATATGCTTACTCACCATCCCGGGTAAACGAAGTGTCACTAACAGTGCAAAAAAAGCCAGACAGGAAGTAGCACACAAAAGTGTAATCAGCGGGATTTAGATTAGAGATAGCGGCGATCAAAGACCAAGATGATCTAGCAAGGTCACTAGAAAGGAACAAATGGTCCTTTGTTTCAGCATGGGGCATTCGATAGTAGAGACACATAGAGCATATGCAAACACCGCACCTGATCTGATTATCAGTTGGCACCGCCGAATGGTAGACCCTCCATAAGAAGAGAGAAGTATTTGATGGAATAAAGGAATCCCATATCTTCAAGGAAAAAGAACACATGGATGCTGAACCAAGAGTCCTATGAAAGGAGGCAACAGAAAATAAACCGATGCTATTGGGGCACCAAAATCTCTGATCCGGCCAGTCATTAATTAATATGGAGAACACATTTGTAAACGAAACCTGTTATGTCTACAATTCTTCTGATAACAACAAGAGAAGCTTTATGGGAAACTATAAAGCTGCTTTTATTGCTGTTAACTTTCTGATCAGGAGAATCCTCATAGTCTTTTATGAAAGCCAACAGACATCTGACGTTCTTGGATGAACCATTAGAAAACACCAATGTGTCATCGGCATACAGTAAGTGAGATATTTGCATACTACCACGAGACACATGAAAGTGTTAAACCTTCCCACTGCTAAAAAGGCTGGTAATGCCTGTGCCTAAAGCTTCTTCAGTAATGATAAACAAAGCTGGGGCCAAGGGGTCACCCTATCGGACACCCCTTGTGGATTTAAAATAAGCAGTTGTCCTTCAGCAGAGACTCCTTATCACACCAATCTCCATTGTCAGTTTTGATTTTGTCAATGGTCATTCTAGCTCTCCTTTGTTTCACTTGAAGATGATAGAACTTTGTGTTTCGGTACTTGGGAGAGCAACGAAGACCTGGAAATCAGTCATGGAATTGATATAGCCCATAGTGCCCCCCTTCTTCTCCTCGGGAGATAAAACAAGATTAAAGTCACCCCCCTTCTTCTGGTCAACTAGATATCCTAGGAATCAAACACTTTGTAAATTACTTAGGAGACTTTATACATCCTGACTTTGACATATTTGTCTAAGTTGCACACACAAGATTAGATTGTTATTTTTTAGTCATAATTAGACATCATCCAAATACTGAACACAACACATTGGTCTAGTTCTAAACAGCCCCCCTCCCCCTCCCCTGGGGCTTGTTCTTTATAAGAGAACCCACCCACCCAATTGAACCTTGTCTTATGATGATAAGAAGATATAGAGAAATGGAATGACCACATATCTTAAGTAGTACATATATACAAAGATGTGGATAAATGCAAAGAAATCAGAATTCTCTATAGCAATAGGTAAATACCCAAAAATTTCATTTTGTGCTTTAAAATTATGTGGAATTTAATTGCATGTAAATATATTTTTAAATCTGATTGTAATAGAAATTTGATGTTAATTTGACTAGAAATGTAGATTGTTTAGCTTCGTTGTTCTTCATTTGAAAAATTTTGTAATTTGGGTGTTATTTAATTTGATATGTGCATAATGATTATTGCGTTGTTATTTAATTTTATGTTATATAAATGCATGGGGTATTCCCTGTGAGTTGAGGTGCGTGGGTGCGACCTAACATTACACGCACCTCAGGAGAGCGCGTTAAAACCGTGTCAATGTGCCTTCCCGTTCAAGACTTTGGGATTGATGTGTATGTTCTCATTTGTTTATGAGAATGTATATATCTACCTCAAAGTCTTGAATTGTCCCGTTTGGACAGTCTGTGAATGTTTGATCGCACTTAGGCAGTCATTTACTATATATGTTTGTATGGTTTGTTGAGAATTTCGGTTGCGTCTCCTCACTCTTCTCTGATATACCATTATTGATTTTGAGTGTTTTCTTAACCACTTACTTGTAAGTGTTTAAGAAAATTTCAAAATCAATAAATATATTTGGTATATCGGAGAAGTGTGGGGAGATGATGCCGAAATTTTTAGCAAATCGTGCAGCACATATAGTAAGTGATTGTGCGATCAAACCTTCATGGATGGGTTAAAAAGTGATAATCTAATCAATATTCCTCTTCCAACTGCAAATGGTCTATGATGAACGATGTGAGGAAAGGGTCGGGTGTAATATTATGAGTAATGATTTGAAAGTTAGGATGTGTATTGTCATTTATTGGGTGCAGGCAAAATGTCGACAGATCGTTCATGGATGTATCGTAGAATAGTTGACCGGGTGGTGTCAGATGACTTTAAGCTTGGGGTTGAGAGTTTCATTCAATTTACATTGGGGAATCCAAATGCAGCAATAGATCGCGACGGTCACATTCGATGCCCTTGTTCAAGTTGTAGAAACTTGAGGTGGTGTCAACATGATCATTTGTACACGAAAGGGTTCGTGGATGGTTATACGAATTGGACGTGTCATGGTGAGCAATTCTTGAGGTATGAGCCCGACAATATTGCAGGCACAAGTGGGTACGTGGATATGGTTGTAGATGCTGCTGGTCCTAGTTTTAATATTCACGATGAAGCGCCGAATAAGACAGCCGGAAGATTTTATGAACTACTTAGGGATGCTGATGAGCCGCTGTGGGATGGTTGTGAAAATCACACTCGATTGTCTGCAGTGTCACAGTTGTTGAACTTGAAATCTGAATTTCACATCAGTGAGACTTGTTTTGACCGTCTCCTCCTCTTGATCAAGAGTATGTTGCCTCGAGACGAGAAGTTGCCAGAAACTTTTTACCGTGCAAAAAAGATGGTCAATGACTTAGGACTTGGATATGTGAAAATAGATGCATGTTCGAATCATTGTATGTTATATTACAAAGATGATGCAGATAAGATATCATGTTCCATTTGTGGCCATGACAGATTCAAACCTAAGGGGGGGGTCAATTCAAAGGTAAAAGATGTACCTTACAAGGCGTTGCGATACTTCCCTCTTGTGCCTAGGCTGCAGCGACTGTATATGTCCTCAAAGACGGCTCGGCATATGACATGGCACACCGAAAGAGTACGTCGTGCCGATGATATAATCAGTTATCCTGCCGATGGTGAAGCTTGGACTCACTTTAGTCGTACTCATCTTGCCTTTTCAAGGGAGTCACGTAATGTTCGATTGGGTTTATGCACAGATGGCTTTAATCCATTCGGTGGTTCAGTGGCAGCTTATTCTTGTTGGCCAGTGTTCATGACACCGTACAACCTTCCGCCGCACATGTGCATGAAGCGAGAAAATCTGTTTTTGTCCCTAGTAATTCCTGGTCCAAAAAGTCCCGGAAAAAATTTGGACATATATCTCAGGCCGTTGATTGATGAGCTCAAATTTGTATGGACTGATGGAGTTGTTACTTATGATGCATATAGGAAGAAAAATTTTATTATGAAGGCTGCACTGATGTGGACAATAAGTGACTTCCCTGCATATGGAATGCTATCTGGTTGGAGCACACATGGGAGGCTAGCATGTCCTTACTGTATGGAAGATACCAAATCATTTGTATTGAAACATGGGGGGAAAAGTTGCTGGTTTGATTGCCATCGGCGGTTGCTACCTAGTGACCATCCTTTTCGAAGGCAAAAAGACTCGTTTAAAAAAAATACTGTTGAAATGGATGAAGCTGACTTGCAACGGGTGTCGGGTCTACATATGGCGTCACGGGTGCACAATTTACCAGATGTAGTTCAATTGTCTGGTAGCACACAGCAACTCCCTAATTTTGGAAAGGATCACAACTGGGTCAAGAAAAGTATTTTTTGGGAATTACCTTATTGGTCAACTCTTCTTGTACGACACAATCTGGATGTCATGCATACCGAGAATAATTTTTTTGATAATGTGTTCAATACGATCATGAATGTTAAAGGGAAAACAAAGGACAACGCCAAAGCACGTATGGATTTAAAGATGCTTTGTAGACGTCCAGAACTGGAACTACAAAGTGTCAATGGCAAAACTGTGCAGCCTAAAGCAACTTATGTGCTTCATGATACACAGATCAAGGAAGTATGCCAGTGGTTGAAACAGCTGAGATTCCCAGATGGATATGCATCCAACATAGCCCGTTGTGTGAATGTTAATGAGGGAAAAATATATGGTATGAAAAGTCACGACTGTCATGTGTTCATGGAGAGGTTACTGCCCATTGCATTTCGTGATTTGTTGCCAAAGCAGATATGGGGAGCACTAGCTGAGATGAGTCAATTTTTCAAGATTTTATGTGCATCTGAACTCAGACTTCGGGATGTACAAACTATCGAACAAGAAGTTGTCACAACCATTTGCAAGCTAGAGAAGATATTTCCTCCGGCATTCTTTGATTCGATGGAGCACCTGGTCGTTCATTTGCCATATGAGGCTATCGTCGGAGGTCCAGTACAATTTCGATGGATGTATCCATTTGAGAGGTATGTGACAATTTTTGTTAACTTATAAGTTGTCCATAGCCGCTACATATTGTTGCCATCTGACTTGTTGTTGTAGGTGCATGCATGAATTAAAAATGAAAGTTCGCAACAAGGCACAGGTGGAGGGTTCGATTGCTGAGGCATACATTCTTGAAGAAATTTCGAACTTCTGTTCTATGTACTTTGAGCCAGAGATTCAAACTCGTCATACTCGACCTCCATGTAATGATGATGGGAGAGTGGATGAATCGTCCGATCGGCTCTCCATATTTAAACATCCTGGACGTGCGTTCGGACGTTGCTTGACTCGCACGCTCGAAGATAGAGAGTTGCACGCCGCTGAGATATATATTCTTTTGAATTGCCTCGAGATTGAACCTTATGTTGAGTAAGATCTTAATTCACATTTCCAGCAACTCCATAAGTCTATACATCCTCAAAGTCTATACAATATTGACTTCACAAAGTCTATACATTGGCTTCCTCAAAGTCTATACATTGGCTTCCTCAAAGTCTATACATCCTCAAAGTCTATACATTGGCTTCCTCAAAGTCTATACATTCACTTCCTCAATGTCTATACATTGGCTTCCTCAAAGTCTATACATTCACTTCCTCAAAGTCTATACATTGGCTTCCTCAAAGTCTATACAACATTGACTTCACAAAGTCTATACATTGGCTTCCTCAAAGTCTATACATTCACTTCCTCAAAGTCTATACATTGGCTTCCTCAAAGTCTATACAACATTGACTTCACAAAGTCTATACATTGGCTTCCTCAAAGTCTATACATCCTCAATGTCTATACATTGGCTTCCTCAAAGTCTATACATTCACTTCCTCAAAGTCTATACATTGGCTTCCTCAAAGTCTATACAACATTGACTTCACAAAGTCTATACATTGGCTTCCTCAAAGTCTATACATCCTCAAAGTCTATACATTGACTTCCTCAAAGTCTATACATTCACTTCCTCAAAGTCTATACATTGGCTTCCTCAAAGTCTATACAACATTGACTTCACAAAGTCTATACATTGGCTTCCTCAAAGTCTATACATCCTCAAAGTCTATACATTGGCTTCCTCAAAGTCTATACATTGACTTCCTCAAAGTCTATACATTGGCTTCCTCAAAGTCTATACAACATTGACTTCACAAAGTCTATACATTGGCTTTATCAAATTTTTTTAATCATTTTTTTTACGGGGTGCCACATTTATATTGCAGACAATTTGATTCAGAATTAGCTGAAAAATGTCCAAATATCCAGGATGTGGAGATTGAAAAAGAACGCGAGAAGTTTTTTTCCAAATGACTAAGAAATCGAGTTAGTGTGAACTCTGAATATATATGTTTGTATTTACGTATGTTGAGGTAATTGTTATTATTTTAACTACTCTAATTTGAATATAGGTTGAACAAGGTCTCATTACTGATCAAAGAGTACAACAGATAAGTTATGGCCCCTCGAACCAGACACGTGCCTATCCGGGATATATTGTGAATGGATGCAAATTTCATACAAGGGATTATGGGCGAAATAAGTCTACGATGAACAGCGGCGTATGTGTGAAGGGAAGTTTATACAATGAAATGGAATTGGACTACTATGGTATTCTTGAAGAAGTCTTAGAACTTCAGTATTTGGGACAAGACAATCATGTATACATATTTAAGTGTCAATGGTTTGATCCTAATTCTGTTCTACATGACACAAATTATGAGATTGTCAATGTCAAGCATAGGTTTAAACTTAAGACCTATGAACCGTTCATTTTAGCCGCACAAGCCCAGCAAGTGTACTATTCAAGCTATCCATCATCCAAGAATAGAGATTGGTGGGCAGTTTGCAGGGTTAATTCAAAACTCTTTCCCACTTATGAGTTAACTATGAGTGGAGATGTCTCAGAGGTTGCTCGTGCTGAATATTATCAATCAGACGAAGTTGGCGTTGTCGGTTCCTCTAGGTTTAATATAGACGAATCTGATGAGCCACTGTCATTACGTACGCAAGATGGAGTGGAAGAAGTCGATCCGACGGAGCTAAATGTTGATGTTAGAGGGGAGGAAGAATCAGATGAAGACGAAGATTTTGAATCTCATGAGACTACTATGGATGACGAAGATGATGAAGTTGAGCTAGATATATCAACATGAGGGAGGCATGTTTTGATAATTTAGTAAGAAGATTCTTACTTTTAAGCATAATTTTAAATAACATTTGTCTAGCCTTATATAATTGTGGATTAATATGTATTAATTATTTTGTTATTAATAAGGAAATGGTGCGAGGAGGTCGTACTAGGGGTGGGAGGAGATCTAGCAGTGAGAGGGGCACTACTACCTCCTCGCTACCATCTTCTTCAGACACAGGTATATTTGATCAATAAGTTAGCTATATAAATATTTTAATTATTTACAAACTTAAAAGAATTTATTTATAGGTGCAAGTGTCGGCTCACCACCACTTGTACATACGCCACCACCTCCCGCTACAGGTATGTATATTTTAATTTAAATTCTTGAAAATTTGTTCTACTTATGAAAATAAGTTCTTGCAGGTCTCAGTGGCCTCCCACCTGTTGTGCATACGCCACTCCCACCACCTCCCGCTGCAGGTATGTATATTTTAATTATATGTTCGTAATATTTGTATCACTCCACATGACAATAAATTCTTGCAGGTCTCAGTGGCAAAAAGACTCGAGGATCATGTATGTATATTTTAATTTAAATTCTTCAATATTTGTTCTACTTATGACAATAAATTCTTACAGGTCTCAGTGGCCTCCCACCTGTTGTGCATAGGCCACCCCCACCACCTCCCGCTGCAGGTATGTATATTTTAATTATATGTTCGCATTATATGTATCACTCCACATGATAATAAATTCTTGCAGGTCACAGTGCCCTCCCACCTGTTGTGCATACGCCACCCCCACCACCTCCCGCTGCAGGTATGTATATTTTAATTATATGTTCGCAGTATATGTATCACTCCACATGACAATAAATTCTTGCAGGTCTCAGTGCCCTCCCACCTGTTGTGCATACGCCACCCCCACCACCTCCCGCTGCAGGTATGTATATTTTAATTATATGTTCGCATTATATGTATCACTCCACATGACAATAAATTTTTGCAGGTCTCAGTGCCCTCCCACCTGTTGTGCATACGTCACCCCCACCACCTCCCGCTGCGGGTATGTATATTTTAATTATATGTTCGCAGTATATGTATCACTCCACATGACAATAAATTCTTGCAGGTCTCAGTGGCCTCCCACCTGTTGTGCATACGCCACCCCCACCACCTCCCGCTGCAGGTATGTATATTTTAATTATATGTTCCCAGTATATGTATCACTCCACATGACAATAAATTCTTGCAGGTCTCAGTGGCCTCCCACCTGTTGTGCATACGCCACCCCCACCACCTCCCGCTGCAGGTATGTATATTTTAATTATATATTCGCAGTATATGTATCACTCCACATGACAATAAATTCTTGTAGGTCTCAGTGCCCTCCCACCTGTTGTGCATACGCCACCCCCACCACCTCCCGCTGCAGGTATGTATATTTTAATTATATGTTCGCAGTATATGTATCACTCTACATGACAATAAATTCTTGTAGGTCTCAGTGCCCTCCCACCACCTCCCACTTGTACAGGGCCCACCCCCACCAGTCAGCCCCTTGACGATGTCGGCAGTTGTCACGAGGGAGGCACGACCCATGATAGACGTCGCCCGTGTTGGGTATCCGGGTAAATCTATAAGGTTATATTACATTAATTAGCCCTCAACTGTCTAATATGAATATTTTGACATTTGCAATTGCAGTATGAAATTTGAACCCCACAGCGCTGTCCATCATTCCACCGAACTCATGTTGGCACATGTGCCCGGGGCAGCTTCCACTTTCAGAGATTTTTCGATGTCCGTCCGCGATTCATTGTACAACATGTTCTTAGTAAGTAATTACGTCATTTAATTCAAGTATTTCCCAAAGTCAATTTACAACTTTATACTAAGTGTGAAAAGTAATTGATTTACAGCGGTCTTTTCAATTCACATGTGGACATGACGCGGCGAGATGTCGTCGTGCCTGGGAGTCTACTATGCTCTCAAGTTACAAGAGGAGAATACATGAGGCCCGAGCACACGCTAAAAAATTGAGTGGGGGGAGTGAAGACCGACAATTGTGGAAGGCGCATCGCCCTCTATGGATGAGGCAGGAGGATTGGGAGATATCTTGTGACCATTTTACCGACCCCAAGTGGATAGAAAAGTCCGAAAAAGCCAAAGCAAACAGGACGTCAAAACCAGGTTCAAATTTGTATACGAGTGGGTCCATCTCTTATGCGGCTCATAAACAAAAATTGGTAAGTAATATACCAATTTATCTTCTTACAATTTATCCCAATATTTGACTTTTTTTTACTATGAATTATATAACAGGCTGTGGAGCTTAATCGACCTCCGTCGTTTCTCGAGGTGTTCGACAGAACACACAAAAAGAAGGGGACTAATGATTTTGTGAGTGACACAGCTAAGTCAGCAGCGGTAAGTTTATCTACATATGTAACTTGTACCGTTCATTTAAATCGGCATGTAATTCATATGAAATTGACTAGTTATTTTATTCAATTTATAGGAAACATATAGCAAAGCAGTGACAGAGAAGTACGGGGAGGGAGACACGCAGCAGTCGGAGTTCGATCCGGTGGAGTGGGTGGCAGCAGCTGGCGTACCGAAGAAAGGCCGACTATATGGTTTTGGGGAGAGCCTAGACGCAAGCGCGGTGACATCAGCGTGTGCGAGTTCTAGCTATACTTCTTCCAGTGGCAGTGCCTTCACTATACCTTCCGTTGCCCCCAGCGCTTCTGCCAGCGACATGATGGACATGGTCCGACCGTAGATTTCTGATATGCAGCGGCAGCAGCAGCATTTCCAGCAAGAGATCTCTAGCCAAGTGTCAGTATTCTTGCAGGCAATTAGTGGCCTCCTCTCCCAGAGCGGAATGGTCCCTCAGAAATCAACCACCACCACACCACAGCCCGCACAGGTGAGTGTTTACGATGTTTTTATTTTGATGGAATTACTCAATTATGTTCATTATTAATTTTAAAACTCATTTACTTCAGAAGAATTGAGAAAATCCGGGGGCCGGGGGTCTAAAACATGAAATACCGGCCGGATGGCCATGCCGATCATTCCAACACGACCGGGGAGATGAAAGTGACTTGTCAGAACTGACGGAATCCAAATCGGATGCCCGGTTTGAGCTCGGCGCTCAAACTTCATTTCTAAAATACACTTGGTTCAAATGAACTGCCAGGTCGGGGCCGGGGGTCTAAAACTTGAAATACCGGCCGGATGGCCGTGCCGATCGTTCCAACACGACCGGGGAGATGAAAGTGACTTGGCAGAACTGACGGAATCCAAATCGGATGCCCGGTTTGAGCTCGGCGCTCAAAGTTCATTTCTAAAATACACTTGGTTCAAATGAACTGCCAGGTCGGGGCCGGCGGTCTAAAACTTGAAATACCGGCCGGATGCCCATGCCGATCATTCCAACATGACAGGGGAGATGAAAGTGACTTGTCAGAACTGACGGAATCGAAATCGGATGCCCGGTTTGAGCTCGGCGCTCAAACTTCATTTCTAAAATACACTTGGTTCAAATGAACTGTCAGTTCGGGGCCGGGGGTCTAAAACTTGAAATACCGGCCGGATGCCCGTGCCGATCATTCCAACACGACCGGGGAGATGAAAGTGACTTGTCAGAACTGACAGAATCCAAATCGGATGCCCGGTTTGAGCTCGGCGCTCAAACTTCATTTCTAAAATACACTTGGTTCAAATGAACTGCCAGGTCGGGGCCGGGGGTCTAAAACTTGAAATACCAGCCGGATGCCCATGCCGATCATTCCAACACGACCGGGCAGATGAAAGTGACTTGGCAGAACTGACGGAATCCAAATCGGATGCCCGGTTTGAGCTCGGCGCTCAAACTTCATTTCTAAAACTGACGGAATTCAAATGAACTGCCAGGTCGGGGCCGGGGGTCTAAAACTTGAAATACCGGCCGGATGCCCATGCCGATCATTCCAACACGACCGGGGAGATGAAAGTGACTTGTCAGAACTGACGGAATCCAAATCGGATGCCCGGTTTGAGCTCGGTGCTCAAACTTCATTTCTAAAATACACTTGGTTCAAATGAACTGCCAGGTCGGGGCCGGGGGTCTAAAACTTGAAATACCGGTCAGATGCCCGTGCCGATCGTTCCAACACGACCGGGGAGATGAAAGTGACTTTTCAGAACTGACGGAATCCAAATCGGATGCCCGGTTTGAGCTCGGCGCTCAAAGTTCATTTCTAAAATACACTTGGTTCAAATGAACTGCCAGGTCGGGGCCGGGGGTCTAAAACTTGAAATACCGGCCGGATGCCCATGCCGATCGTTCCAACACGACCGGGGAGATGAAAGTGACTTGTCAGAACTGACGGAATCCAAATCGGATGCCCGGTTTGAGCTCGGCGCTCAAACTTCATTTCTAAAATACACTTGGTTCAAATGAACTGCCAGGTCGGGGCCGGGGGTCTAAAACATGAAATACCGGCCGGATGCCCGTGCCGATCGTTCCAACACGACCGGGGAGATGAAAGTGACTTGTCAGAACTGAGGAATCCAAATCGGATGCCCGGTTTGAGCTCGGCGCTCAAAGTTCATTTCTAAAATGCACTTGGTTCAAATGAACTGCCAGGTCGGGGCCGGCGGTCTAAAACTTGAAATACCGGCCGGATGCCCGTGCCGATCATTCCAACACGACCGGGGAGATGAAAGTGACTTGTCAGAACTGACGGAATCCAAATCGGATGACCGGTTTGAGCTCGGCGCTCAAACTTCATTTCTAAAATACACTTGATTCAAATGAACTGCCAGGTCGGGGCCGGGGGTCTAAAACTTGAAATACCGGCCGGATGCCCATGACGATCGTTCCAACACGACCGGGGAGATGAAAGTGACTTGTCAGAACTGACGGAATCCAAATCGGATGTCCGATTTGAGCTCGGCGCTCAAACTTCATTTCTAAAATACACTTGGTTCAAATGAACTGCCAGGTCGGGGCCGGGGGTCTAAAACTTGAAATACCGGCCGGATGCCCGTGCCGATCGTTCCAACACGACCGGGGAGATGAAAGTGACTTGTCAGAACTGACGGAATCCAAATCGGATGCCCGGTTTAAGCTCGACGCTCAAACTTCATTTCTAAAATACACTTGGTTCAAATGAACTGCCAGGTCGGGGCCGGGGGTCTAAAACTTGAAATACCGGCCGGATGCCCGTGCCGATCGTTCCAACACGACCGGGGAGATGAAAGTGACTTGTCAGAACTGACGGAATCCAAATCGGATGCCCGGTTTGAGCTCGGCGCTCAAAGTTCATTTCTAAAATACACTTGGTTCAAATGAACTGCCAGGTCGGGGCCGGGGGTCTAAAACTTGAAATACCGGCCGGATGGCCGTGCCGATCGTTCCAACACGACCGGGGAGATGAAAGTGACTTGGCAGAACTGACGGAATATCCAAATCGGATGCCCGGTTTGAGCTCGGCGCTCAAACTTCATTTCTAAAATACACTTGGTTCAAATGAACTGCCAGGTCGGGGCCGGCGGTCTAAAACTTGAAATACAGGCCGGATGCCCGTGCCGATCATTCCAACATGACCGGGGAGATGAAAGTGACTTGTCAGAACTGACGGAATCCAAATCGGATGCCCGGTTTGAGCTCGGCGCTCAAACTTCATTTCTAAAATACACTTGGTTCAAATGAACTGTCAGTTCGGGGCCGGGGGTCCAGGTCGGGGCCGGCGGTCTAAAACTTGAAATACCGGCCGGATGCCCATGCCGATCATTGCAACATGATCGGGGAGATGAAAGTGACTTGTCAGAACTGACGGAATCGAAATCGGATGCCCGGTTTGAGCTCGGCGCTCAAACTTCATTTCTAAAATACACTTGGTTCAAATGAACTGTCAGTTCGGGGCCGGGGGTCTAAAACTTGAAATACCGGCCGGATGCCCGTGCCGATCGTTCCAACACGACCGGGGAGATGAAAGTGACTTGTCAGAACTGACGGAATCCAAATCGGATGCCCGGTTTGAGCTCGGCGCTCAAACTTCATTTCTAAAATACACTTGGTTCAAATGAACTGCCAGGTCGGGGCCGGGGGTCTAAAACTTGAAATACCGGCCGGATGCCCATGCCGATCATTCCAACACGACCGGGCAGATGAAAGTGACTTGGCAGAACTGACGGAATCCAAATCGGATGCCCGGTTTGAGCTCGGCGCTCAAACTTCATTTCTAAAACTGACGGAATTCAAATGAACTGCCAGGTCGGGGCCGGGGGTCTAAAACTTGAAATACCGGCCGGATGCCCATGCCGATCATTCCAACACGACCGGGGAGATGAAAGTGACTTGTCAGAACTGACGGAATCCAAATCGGATGCCCGGTTTGAGCTCGGTGCTCAAACTTCATTTCTAAAATACACTTGGTTCAAATGAACTGCCAGGTCGGGGCCGGGGGTCTAAAACTTGAAATACCGGTCAGATGCCCGTGCCGATCGTTCCAACACGACCGGGGAGATGAAAGTGACTTTTCAGAACTGACGGAATCCAAATCGGATGCCCGGTTTGAGCTCGGCGCTCAAAGTTCATTTCTAAAATACACTTGGTTCAAATGAACTGCCAGGTCGGGGCCGGGGGTCTAAAACTTGAAATACCGGCCGGATGCCCATGCCGATCGTTCCAACACGACCGGGGAGATGAAAGTGACTTGTCAGAACTGACGGAATCCAAATCGGATGCCCGGTTTGAGCTCGGCGCTCAAACTTCATTTCTAAAATACACTTGGTTCAAATGAACTGCCAGGTCGGGGCCGGGGGTCTAAAACATGAAATACCGGCCGGATGCCCGTGCCGATCGTTCCAACACGACCGGGGAGATGAAAGTGACTTGTCAGAACTGAGGAATCCAAATCGGATGCCCGGTTTGAGCTCGGCGCTCAAAGTTCATTTCTAAAATGCACTTGGTTCAAATGAACTGCCAGGTCGGGGCCGGCGGTCTAAAACTTGAAATACCGGCCGGATGCCCGTGCCGATCATTCCAACACGACCGGGGAGATGAAAGTGACTTGTCAGAACTGACGGAATCCAAATCGGATGACCGGTTTGAGCTCGGCGCTCAAACTTCATTTCTAAAATACACTTGATTCAAATGAACTGCCAGGTCGGGGCCGGGGGTCTAAAACTTGAAATACCGGCCGGATGCCCATGACGATCGTTCCAACACGACCGGGGAGATGAAAGTGACTTGTCAGAACTGACGGAATCCAAATCGGATGTCCGATTTGAGCTCGGCGCTCAAACTTCATTTCTAAAATACACTTGGTTCAAATGAACTGCCAGGTCGGGGCCGGGGGTCTAAAACTTGAAATACCGGCCGGATGCCCGTGCCGATCGTTCCAACACGACCGGGGAGATGAAAGTGACTTGTCAGAACTGACGGAATCCAAATCGGATGCCCGGTTTAAGCTCGACGCTCAAACTTCATTTCTAAAATACACTTGGTTCAAATGAACTGCCAGGTCGGGGCCGGGGGTCTAAAACTTGAAATACCGGCCGGATGCCCGTGCCGATCGTTCCAACACGACCGGGGAGATGAAAGTGACTTGTCAGAACTGACGGAATCCAAATCGGATGCCCGGTTTGAGCTCGGCGCTCAAAGTTCATTTCTAAAATACACTTGGTTCAAATGAACTGCCAGGTCGGGGCCGGGGGTCTAAAACTTGAAATACCGGCCGGATGGCCGTGCCGATCGTTCCAACACGACCGGGGAGATGAAAGTGACTTGGCAGAACTGACGGAATCCAAATCGGATGCCCGGTTTGAGCTCGGCGCTCAAACTTCATTTCTAAAATACACTTGGTTCAAATGAACTGCCAGGTCGGGGCCGGCGGTCTAAAACTTGAAATACAGGCCGGATGCCCGTGCCGATCATTCCAACATGACCGGGGAGATGAAAGTGACTTGTCAGAACTGACGGAATCCAAATCGGATGCCCGGTTTGAGCTCGGCGCTCAAACTTCATTTCTAAAATACACTTGGTTCAAATGAACTGTCAGTTCGGGGCCGGGGGTCTAAAACTTGTAATACCGGCCGGATGCCCGTTCCGATCATTCCAACACGACCGGGGAGATGAAAGTGACTTGTCAGAACTGACGGAATCCAAATCGGATGCCCGGTTTGAGCTTGGCGCTCAAACTTCATTTCTAAAATACACTTGGTTCAAATGAACTGCCAGGTCGGGGCCGGGGGTCTAAAACTTGAAATAACGGCCGGATGCCCGTGCCGATCGTTCCAACACGACCGGGGAGATGAAAGTGACTTGTCAGAACTGACGGAATCCAAATCGGATGCCCGGTTTGAGCTCGGCGCTCAAAGTTCATTTCTAAAATACATTTGGTTCAAATGAACTGCCAGGTCGGGGCCGGGGGTCTAAAACTTGAAATATCGACCGGATGCCCGTGCCGATCGTTCCAACATGACCGGGGAGATGAAAGTGACTTGTCAGAACTAACGGAATCCAAATCGGATGCCCGGTTTGAGCTCGGCGCTCAAACTTCATTTCAAAAATACACTTGGTTCAAATGAACTGCCAGGTCGGGGCCGGGGGTCTAAAACTTGAAATACCGGCCGGATGCCCGTGTCGATCGTTCCAACACGACCGGGGAGATGAAAGTGACTTGTCAGAACTGACGGAATCCAAATCGGATGCCAGGTTTGAGCTCGGCGCTCAAACTTTATTTCTAAAATACACTTGGTTCAAATGAACTGCCAGGTCGGGGCCGGGGGTCTAAAACTTGAAATACCGGTCGGATGCCCGTGCCGATCGTTCCAACACGACCGGGGAGATGAAAGTGACTTGTCAGAACTGACGGAATCAAAATTCATTTCTAAAATACACTTAGTTTAAATACTGTTTCAGGCTAGTGGTTGATTTAAAAAATATGCAGTTATCAATTTGATATGTTTGCTTTCAATTTATGCTAATTTCTTCGCACTAATTTTTTTATCTATGAATGAATGTTATTATTTTTTTAATATAGGGGGATCCTTCTGCGGGCGGCGACAGAGGAGATGAGCAGGGCGGTGAGGATACGGACGATGAGGATATGGACGATGTACCGGATATTTCTTGATATTCAGACGGATCAGCAGGGTTAATGTCTTTTTTTTGTGGTATTTATTTGATCAGAATTTTATTTTTCGGTGGTGTTTATTTGATTAGCAGGTTCCCAATATTTTTTTTTCAACATGTAGAATTTCTTGATGTTTATTTATGATTAAACAGGTTTTGTAAAATAATTTAAGATTTTTTTTAAAAAAAACGTAGATTTCAGACGGATTTTCAGACGGGATGGACCGTCTATTATCCGTCGTAAAATCAGTTTGAAATATAGACGGATTTCAAACCACATTTCAGACAGGAAATGAGTTGAATTTCAGACGGTTATTATATCCGTCGTAATATCCGTTTGAAATAGCGACGGATTTCGGACGACTTTTCATACGGTACATGATTTCAGACTAAGAGTTGGGCTTCATTTTAAGACGGTAACTATATTCCGTCGTAATAGCCGTCTGAAATTTCAGACGGATTTTCACACGGAAAATATGTCCGTCGTAAATTTCAGACTGATAATTTCAAATTTCAGATGGAAATTACTCGTATGAAAGTCAGACGGAATTTGTGACTGATTAAATTCTGTCTTCGTTTCAGACGGAATTTTCGACGGAAACATAAACTGTCACAAATTTGTGACTAAAAATTTCAGACGGTCGGTTTCAGTCTTAAATATGTCGCAAATCCGTCACAAACGTGGTTTGTGACGGATTTTCAGACGGATTTCAGACGGATACGGGCCGTCTGAAATCTCGCTTTTTCTGGTAGTGTGCATGGCCATACTTCCCACACTCGAAGCATCTTAGATGCTTACCTTTTGAGTCACTGTAACCCCCTGAAGACCCAAACCAGCACTCAATAGCTTTATGACCACGTTTGTTACAATTATAACAAATGATATGTTGGTTTGAGGCAGACGTATTCCTTTCGGGGTCACGATGGTGATTTGTAAAAGATTTATCATGCATCATATCATCATTTTTCATTATACTGCAGTCATCCATACAATGACCATGCCTACCAAAGTAATGACATGACACTTGTGGTTTCCTGGCGACATGATTACTAACAGATTGACTGGATGCATGCGAATGAGTACATGAGGCATGAGCAGTGTGCATTGACCCATTAAATTCAGCCGAGCTAACAGATTTCATGACACAAGTAGGGACATTTTTAACCCCATCTTTCTTTCCATTCTTGTTCAATTGTTTATCTTTCTTCACAACTTTTGCTCGTTTTTCAATTTTCTGAGCCTTAAATTGAAAGACAGATGATGAAGAAGATTTCATATTTTTATTTTGCTTTGGGGACTGACTAGTGGCCCCAGCTGCCTCAGAACTTTGCGCAAACGTAGTGTACAGCTGGTTTCTTACC
Organism: Amorphophallus konjac; assembly: GCA_022559845.1. Classification (NCBI taxonomy): domain Eukaryota; kingdom Viridiplantae; phylum Streptophyta; class Magnoliopsida; order Alismatales; family Araceae; genus Amorphophallus; species Amorphophallus konjac. Next base: position 144,686,180 of record CM040120.1, read on the forward strand.
CTTTCCTTAATATCAGAACTACAGCTTATCCCCTTCTTTGAGTTCTTATCCTCATTTTTTATGACATCTTTCATTTTCTTCTTGTTTTCAACAGACTGGGATGTTAATTTTTCTAGATCCTGAATCTTATTTTCTAAATGTGATATTTGAAGTTCATAACTGGCTATCTCCTGTTCACTACAATTGACACGTTCACTTAGAATTTTGTTTGCAATTTTATACTTCTCAATTTCTTGTTCCAAGTTGCTCAAAATTTTTGACTCTTCATCACAGACAGTTTTTCCCTTTTTTATTGCAAGAAGTTTTTCAGATAAGTTGGTGTTTAACCACTTCAATTTTTCAACTTCAGCTTTCAGTTCAGTGTTTTCCTCCTCAAATTTTTGTGCTTGAACTTCCTTACTAACAGATCTTTCCTTTTCGACAGTCAGAAGCCTTTGTGAGATAACTGTGTTTAAGACCATGAGCTTCTTGTTTTATTCTCTCAGTTCTTTGTTTTCTTCAGTCAACTTTTTGACTTCTTCATTACAATTTTCTCTTCCAGACATCAGCTCCAGTTTTTCAATTAGTTCCTCTTCTCTTTCTTCCACTTTAATTTTCTCAGCAAGCAGATTTCTGTGATCCTCTTTAAACAAGGCAATTTGTTTGTTCAGCCATTCATTCTCACTATAAAGATCTTCATTGCGTTCTTTTAAAACCTCGCACTTACTGCAGCTTGTTTTAAGAGAGGAATCATGCACACCTTCCTTGTTGACATTATTTAATTTAGCTTCAAGATTTTCATTCTTTCTTTAAATTTCTACATTCTCAGCTTTCAATTTCTTCAGATCAAACTTAATCCTTTCCAACTCTTCCAGATTTATCAAATGTTCATTAGTTTTCAGTTTCAGCTGACTTTCTAATTCGGAGATTTTATTGATACCTTCTTGGTTTTCCTTTTTCAACAGGCACATTTGCTTCATATTCAAGTGAGACTCAGATAGACATTCATCATATAATTCATTAATCTTCAAGCACTTTTCACATGATGAATTAGAGTCATTTTGACAAGTTTTCTTTTTCATCTTCTTATACTGTTTTCTTAAGCGATCATAAGACTCTAGCAATTCATTGTATGCAGCAATCCAATCATCCAAGGAGTAATCTTCAAATAATTTTACCTGATCATCGTCCTGTTCTTCATCTTGATTGCTACTTTGTTCAGTCCCTTGAGCCATCATGCATTGATCATCATCTCTGCCATAGGCAGTCTTTAATCTATCCAGAATCTCCTTTCCAGAGACACACCTATGAACAAAGGGAAATTTATCAGTGTTGACCGCTCCTCTTAAAATGTTAAGAACTGTGATATTATCACGGTTCTTTGATCCGTCCTTACTTGACCACTTGGTCTGATTGTGAGGTAGCTCATATGGGCCTCTTGATACTAGAATCCACAGACTGGGATCAATGGAGTCTAAGTGTACCCGGAGGCCGCCTAACCAGTTACTGAAATTAAACCCATCGTAGACGGTAGGATGATCCATTGATGCAGATCGATAATGAAATTCAAAACTAATGCACAGGGTAGTGAAGTACTGAACACGGGATAGTAGAAGCAATAATGCACCGAAAATAATAGGATCCTCTACAGATCGTTGGATCTGAATGCACAGAGACCCGCTTTGATACCAATTATTATGATCGGTGCGAGCAATTCAGAGGGGGGGCGAATGAATCTCCCCTTTAAAATATTATCCGAATAAAAACTTAGAACACTCAGAGATATGAAATTAGAAGCAGATTCAGTTCTACTGAAACTGAAGTACAGTGATGTGTTCAATCAAACAAGAAGCGTGCAATCAATTGGCTCTCTAGACATAGAAAGACAGATCGAGCCTAAGCATTCATCTAGCGGAATCCTCCTCTGCACCGCTGAGCAAATACAGCTTAGCTCTGCTGACTAACAGCTTGAAAGAAAGTTCAAAAGAAAAATAAGAAACTGGAAATCACAGCGACAGAAAGCTGTATACGATGATAGCACAAATGTGGCTCTTAGAGAGCTGACTGGCCTGGATTTGATCCAAGGTCCAGTGGGAATAATCTTCAGGAAAAGCTTCTATCTTCTTCTCCTCAAGCTCTTTCTTCACTCTCTCTCTCTCGACCTCTATTGATCTCACGAGCTCTCTTTCTTTCACTTCTTCTCTTCTCTTTGCTACTCTCTTCTCCTTTTTTTTTCTTTCTCTTTTCTTCTCTGCTACTCTCTCTTTCTGTTTTTCTTCTCTCTGGATCGTGCAGGCTCTCTTTTCTTTTTGCTCCTCTAAAATATATCCACGATCACCCGTTTCTCTCGAAGGAGAAGCTTCTTTTTATAGCAATAGTAGGTAGGTGGGCGTGTGTTCTCCACGATTCCCGCCCAATTGATTCTACCACGTGGAAGCATTTCAGCAGGCTTCAATACACGTGTCACGATCCTGGCACTTCCCTTATCCTCGGATCACGTGCCCTCCTTAAGTTCCTCGACCAATAGTCCTGTTAGAACAGACGAGGATGCACTGAGTTAGTTCAGAAATTTGAACTGAGCTTGTATAGACTTGATGCACAAAATGCAGTGTGCATATAGGAAAGTATGTGCAACGATAATGAATGCACGGACATGTCATCCACGAGTGTACAGACTTTGAATGCATGTGTTGCATTTTACATATGGAGAAGTATGCACATCGAAAATGAATGTACAGACATGCCAGCAACGAGTGTGCAGACTCTGCGTGCAATGTACAAACAATGTGCAGACTTACTATGCCTAGAGTTTAAGCATGAATGCATGATGTACAACCTATGCGTGTGAGTGTATGGACTTAGTGTGCGTGCGACACCAATATATAGACTTTGCATGCATGCGACGATGTATAGACTATGATATAATGATGCACAAACATATCAGCAGAGAATGTGCAGACTTTGTCTTAAAAGATGCACAATTGCATATAGGGAAGTATGCACATTAAAGATGAGATTCTCAGTCATGCTGTCAGCGAATGTACATACTTTGCATATAAATTGAAACAACCGAATACACTGACTATGCTCATGAATGTATAGACTTAGTGTGCAGACTTAGTGTATGTGTGAGACAAATCAATGCATAGACCACTGGCTGAACTGACTTGGTCGAATGAGACAATGGAGGTTGTACAGACAGCCACCAAAGAATGTATAGACTTGAGTTGATGCAGTCTAGGCAAACTCTATACAGACTTTATTTCTTTAACATGCATGAGTCTAGGCATTCACCAACTTATTACCACCATGAAACATATTTATAAAATGCACAAGCCTAGACAATTAACTCTGCACTGACTATGTATGCATAATGAACACACATCGACATTGAATTGAATCGACTGATGAATGCACTGATGCAGTGTATGCATATGGCAGATAATGCACTGATGCAATGTGCAGAAGAACCAACAAGTGCAGACACATGATGATAAATCATTCATACTCATAATGCTTGCTGACATCAAAATGACAGGGGCACAACAAAACAAACAGAAGGTTTTGAGGATCAAATTTGGAAGAGAAATCACAAGATCAAACTCTCAACTCGACCACGGAGTAGCAGAGAAAAGACCAGACCAGCCATGACTCTCTGTTGGATGTAACGGCTGCACGACAGACCGCCACATGAACGTAACACGCCAGGGGAAGACCGTCACAAAACCTTATCTCTTAAGAAGATAAGATCAACGGGAAGAAGTTCTAAATAGTTGGACTCTGAATGAATGTAACGGCCATGGGATGACGAGTTACAATGATATAACGGTTGCACGACAGACCGTTAGAATCAACGGATATGCAAAAGGATAAGCATTGGAATAAGGCCTTAAGCCGTAGGACTCTTCAAGATGTAACGGGACAGGGCCAATGCGATAGAATAACGTAACGCCCATGGAATAGACCGTTAGAGACAATAAGGATCCAAAAGTGATAAGAGCTTGCTAAGCTTCATCAAATGACAAGCCACAAGGGCCAACCAAGAGGTCAAAACCCATGAAATAGACCTCGAACTGATCAAGAAGGTTCAATGAAAGGTGATAACTCGGAGCATCATATAGAAAGAATAAGGAGATGACCCAACCTATTGGTCATAAAACGGGTGTCAACAGGTGGGGTAGTTGAAAAGTACGATGCGTTATTATAAAATACCCTCTTGAATTAATTTCGGCATCATCTCCCCTTATCTCGGGATATGCCAAGGGATGTATAGGATACTCGTCCACAGAGAGCCGAGACGGGGTCTGTAACGAACGGGCATATCAGAGCCCGAGAGCCGAGAGGGCCGGGGGATGAGGCACTATTCGCCATAAGGCGGTTTATTCATTATTTCCCTGACGAAGTCAGCGGAGAGCACACCATAGTAGATGGTGGATCCCCTTGACTCAATGGGATAGTCAAAAAGTATGATACAATATTATAACCCCCTGAGTTAATTTTGGTAGCATCTCCCCTTATCTCGGGATGTGCCAAGGGACGTATAGGAAACCCATCCACAGAGAGTCGAGACGAGATCCGTAACAAATGAGCATGTCAGAGCCCGAGAGCCAAAAGGGCCGAGAAGGAGCGGAACATTGTTCGCCAGTATAGCGGTTTATTCACTTTTCCCCTAATGAAGTCATCGGAAAGCACGCCATAGTAGATGGCGGATCCCCGTGACTCAATGGGGTTATCGGAAAATCCAGAAAGTAAAACATAATGTGGGAGTAAAAACCCCATTGTTGTGGCTCCTACGGATCGCCTGAGATCAAGGTTAGCCTCTGGCAGTTAAAAACAAGGGGCAAAGACTTGTAATCCAGCGACAGGTGTCACGAAGTTAGTTGGGTGAGTTGGGTCGGCGGCCAGGTAAGGCCATACGGCGGCCAGGTGAACTTGGGGGAAAAGGTGCATATATATGCATAAGTTTGATAGCAAATGAGCTAACAGTCGGGTGGGCACCATGCACCCACGCATGCTTATACGATGGAATATATATGGTGGGGTATATGCTAGAGAGTGAACTAACGGTTGGGCTGAGGAAAAGGGATCCGGCGGCTGATGGATAGGTTTCATGCATGCACATTTTATTCATATGTATAATGGAGAGGACGTGGGTTTGAGGCTGGTGGTTGGGTGGTTAATGAATGCAAATACGTGTATCATATGTGTAATGAAATGAGTGGGCAATGCATACGTTATTCAATTTAAATACCCATGCTATGCTCAAGTGTGATTTTACATTTGCATGTGCTTCGAACACTCGCGTACGCACGTGTCTGAGTGAGACGGCAGCTGATATATTGGATTATTTAGTGGCTAATTAGCACATGCATGCACAGGTTTCATACACACATTTACTTAATTCACCTACCCATATGTGTTTGAGTTAACGGCATATACAAGGTGGGGCAAGCGGGCCCGGCGGCTGGGCATATTGCATGAACCTAACGGCTTATTTATATGACTATATATATGTAGACGTGGGAACTGACAATCGATCTGGCGGCTGGGTGACTTCGGTGGTAACGGGACGCTACTCGACGGCCAGGGGTGATGAGCGCAATCCGGCGGCCATGCGAAGTGAGACGGAGGCTAGCGCGGGATGTGGCGGCAAGGGGGATGCCACTCGGCGGCCAAATAGGAGCGGGATGTGAGAGGGACACGGCGGCTCGAGCACTGTGGCTACAGTGCGTTGTGAGAGCAAGACAACGGCTAGCACTGTCTGTGGCTACAGTGCTTTAGCCGCCGTGTTAAGAGCTTTTGCACCGGAAAGGCCAGAGAAAGAGGAAATTTCAAGGATTTATAATCGGGGAAGGGGTCTGGCTGCTTTGGGGAACATGGCGCGAAAGACAGAGGGCAAGAAGGTAAGAGAAGAGACTCGGATTCGAGTTACAGGTGCCAGGAATTCCATGGAACCGCAGACAGAGCCCATGAGTTGTAGAAAGGGCAAAACGAAGAGAGGGGGAACGATCGATCACGAGTAACTTTGTTTTACCCCTTGTGATCGTACAGAAGTTGCATCTAGGGAAGGTAGATGAACCTCTTGTCTTCAAACGGAGCGTTGAGCCATGGAACGATGCATATAATCAAGGTAATCCATGATTGGCGGAAGGGGAAAGTAATCTGGAAACAGGGGATCAGAACCCGACATGTAACACCGCATTAGCAAGGGTGCTAATCTTTATATCTCCCAGAAGCAGGGCCAACTGAGAGTATACTATGATCGGTAGATCCCTGATGCTTGTTGGGGAAAATTGCTCAGATCAAAACCAAGGGAATAGCAATATGCGATCGACATGCAAATGAACATAATATAGAAATACGCAACCCCATACGATGGATGATAGATGGAGAGGGGAGTGAACACGAAGAACAAAGAAAATCATGTGGACTGTGATTTATTCATTACTCTCAACAGAGACAAAGGTTACATCGGAATTGAAGGAATGATCAAAGGATCATATACATTACACAGAGAAATACATGGGGATAGTGGGGAAGGGGAAACTGTGGCCCGCCAAGGGGACTAACAAACGGAGACCCACCTCCTTCTTCGAAGTATTCCGCTCGATCTCTCCCCTCCGCTCTCTGGCTCCTTCTGCTCTCCATTGCCAGGTGGCCCTTCTCTCCAGACGGCTTTTTTCTTCTTTCGCTCCCCGTTCCCTTCTGACTGACTTGTTCTCCGGAGAGCCTCCCTTTCTAGCGCTCGAAGCTAGGTTTTTATAGAGGAGAGGAGACCCCCTTCGACACAGCGGCCAGGGGGCGCGCCGTTCTGTTGGCCGTCGGATCCATATTCAGCCGCCGGATCGATGCATGTGTTGGCCCATCTCAGCCCATTTAGCTCCTTCTAAGCCCGTTTGTATATTGCTTTGGCCTATTTACGTTCCTTTGACCATTTTTGTGTCTTTTCTCTTCCTCTTCGTTCCTGAAAAATAGACAACAACATAAATAAGATATTTAGACAGAAATAAGGTACTTCAACGTGATTATTATTATTATACTACTATTATTTTATTATTTATTTGTTATTATTTTTCGTGTGTCAACACCTACTTCAAAGCATTCGGATCAAAATGCTATGTGCATAATAATGACAAATCTAATTTGGATAAATTTGATGCCAATAGTGATATTGGAATATTTCTAGGGTACTCTGAAATATCAAGAGCAAATATGGTGTTTAATGTGAAACATCGTATAGTGGAAGAAACTCCACATGTTGTATTTGCTGATATAAATGATGAATCTGACAAGGACATTGCTGACAGGGAAAAGAAGGAAGAAAATGGAGGATTTCTGGAATCTAAAAAAGATCAGGGAGATGGCGGCCAACAATAGTCCACTGAGCAAGAGATAGGTCGATCGACCGAAGTCCATGCTCACTCAATACTGCCCGATGAGTCCTCTACCAATTTGCACACCTTAAAAGATCATCCTGTGCAAAACATTATGGGGAACTTGCATGACCCTCCTAGGACCAGGTCATTTCATACAGATGTGCATAATGAAGACCTCGTTGCATTAGTTTCTCAATTTGAACCGAAATGCATGAAAGATGTCTTGCAAGATGAAAATTGGGTTAATACCATGCATGAAGAACTTAGTCAATTTGAAAGAAACCAAGTTTAGAATCTGGTTCTCAGACCCACCGACCAGAATGTTATTGGGACAAGATGGGTTTTCAAGAACAAGCTAAATGAAAATGGGGAAATCATTAGAAACAAGGCTAGGTTGGTAGCCAAGGGGTATAACTAAGAAATTGGTATTGACTTTGAAGAATCATATGCTCCCGTTGCAAGATTAGAAGCCATCAGATTTTTATTAGCATTTGCATGCTCCCTACGCATTAAACTACAACAAATGGATGTCAAGAGTGCTTTTCTGAATGGCCTAATAAACGAGGAGGTATTTGTAGAACAACCTCCTGGTTTTGAAAAAATTGATTTGCCTAACCATGTTTACAAATTGAATAAGGCACTGTATGGGCTAAAGCAGGCTCCACAGGCTTGGTATGACAGACTCGGTGCACATCTGACCGGGGAAGGCTACATCAGAGGTAAAATTGACCAAACAGTCTTTACAAGGGAAATGAATGGACACATCATTGTGGTACAGGTATATGTAGATGATATAATGTTTGGTTCAACTAATTCTGACTTATGCAAGCAGTTTGCTGATCTTATGACAAAGGAATTCGAGATGAGCCTCATGGGGGAACTCCAATTCTTTCTTGGACTACAGATCACACAGACAATGGAAGGATTCTTCATAAATCAGTCCAAATATACATTGGAGGTTTTGAAAAGATTTGGGATGAAGGATGTCAAACACATATCCACACCCATGGGAACCAATGCATCTCTAGATGCAGATGAGAATGGTAAATCTGTAAATCTTAAAATATACCGAGATATGATCAGGTCACTTTTATATCTCACTGCTTCTAGACCTGATATTCAGTTTAGTGTGTGCATGTGTGCTCATTTTCAAGCCAATCCTAAAGAATCTCATTTGATTACTGTAAAAAGAATCTTAAGATATATTGCTAGCACTCATGACTTTGGGTTATGGTATCATGCATCATGCTATTTTGATTTGATTTCATATACTGATGCTGATTATGCGGGGTGTAAACTTGATCGAAAAAGTACTAGTGGCTATTGCCAATACTTGGGTGGGTGCCTAGCCTCTTGGGCTTCCAAGAAGCAACACTTGGTGGCTCTATCTACTGCTGAAGCAGAATATGTAGTAGCAGGTAGTTGGGGGACCCAAGTGTTGTAGATAAAGTACCAACTCCAGGACTACGGAATAGATCTTGGATGCACACCCATATTGTGTAATAACACAAGTGCCATCAATTTAGCTAAGAACTCCATCCAACATTCCCGCACGAAACACATTGAAATAAGGCATCATTTCCTTCGAGATGAGGTAAGCAAAAAGAATTTTGAATTCCAATTCTATGAAACTAAAAAGCAAATTGTAGATATTTTTACAAAACCTCTAAGCAATGAAAGATTTTCAACCATGAGGAGAGAAATGGGTCTGCGTAGACCTCCCACTTGATTTCACTTGCATGTTTTAACTCATCTAAGTCCAATGGGTCACTGGTTGCTACTGTCAGGGGGAGTCCATCATGCATGTTTGCTTGATTGCATTGTTCATAGTTCATAGGTTGTTTCCTTTCACTGCATGACCCAATGGTATATGAAATAATGATGTGTGAAAAGGCAGGCACAGTCTGTCTGGGAGCACTCACTATGCGTGAGAAGATACTCCGCCAAGTACCAAGGGTCCTCATACTGCATTTTAGTGTCCATGGTTTGAGGGGTAGTATGTCTCTTTCATTTGTCAACTCTTCACTCCCTTGTGGATTGTGTTCAAGGGAAGATTCCCTTCTAAGACTACATTTTATTGACCGGCTATTCTGAAAGCAATCTCATACATCTTCTTTTATCATGGTTGTGTACATGAATTGAGGTTTAAACTCAACAACTTCCGGAAGTCTGAAAACTAGCAACTTGGAAAATGGACTCCACATGCTTACTTCTGTTGAAGCTTTTCATGTTATAAGTTCTAATGTTCCAAGGTATGCTTATGCATTTTCATTGACAATTTTGGTTGATGTATGATAGCATGAAAACGCACGTCGTTGATACACCCGCTACCAAATTTAAATATTCGGCCCATAAATTAAATAGATTAGTTAAGTGGTGAGACCTAGTCGAATCCACAGAGAAGTTTAGATTTTAGAGTTGAAAACCTTGAGTTTTTAAGATTGACATCGGTGAGAGTTTGAGTTGAAAGCTTAAGATTGAAGTTTAGAAATTAAATTTAGTTGAACTAAATGAAGGACACTTGAAAACCAATGCTCGAAGAATTAATGAAATAGGTGGAAGAAAGACAATAAAAATACAACACTTATTAGACTTAGAAGATTAAGATAAATAGAAGATTAAGATAAAGAGAAGAGTAGAAGAAATAAACCATAAGAACAATGTCAATTCCACTAAATTAAAAAAACAAATTATAAAGTGTTCCAAACAGCAGAAGTAAAGATTTCCTCAACAAGAGAACAAAACCGTAAAAAGAACTTAAAAATAAACACAATTCCAAAACGTCAAAATAACTTCGTCAAGAACTCAAAAAAAACTATAAATGCACTTCCACACAACCCAAAACCCAACACTCAGAAATAACTCGAATGAACTCTTAAGAGAACTGGCTCCCAAAACTCTCCCAAACTAAAAACAGAACTCAAACGTACTCTCCACCCCTGCCCAAAAATTAACAACCCCCTATCTCTGCCACCTTAAGCCCCTTTTATAGGTCCAAATTTACCCATTAGACATGTTACTTTCCCCTTCTGACCCAAAAATTAAGACCTCCTTCGGTGCAACCACTTTTGTTTGCTCATTTAATCAAGCATTGAAGCTGCCATGTGAAACCCATGCCAACCACCGTCTTCATCTCTCTCTCCTTCTCCTCTTTATCAGCCATCCGTCGCATGAAGGGGAGCTCGCATGGGCCTTCGGCCATGTGAGGAGGCAGCCAGCCGCGAGACACGGGGGCGTGTGGGCGATAGCCGGTTGTACGAACAAATGCGCTGGCGTGGAGGGCCCGCCGTGAGGGAGGGTGAAGCCCACATTGATGCCGCGTTCGTTACCTGGGAAGGCTTGGTGTGAAGGGGCCTTTGCCAAGGCCATGTTGAAGACGCTCTGCCCGCTTTGTTCGCGTGGGACACAATGCGAGGGTGTTGCGGCTGCATTTCTATGTTGGAGACCAAGGAGAGAGCACATGCGTGGTTTGAAGCCGCCAAGGGCCCCACCATGTGCATGAGCTTGTGGTGCGTGTGTGCAAACAGGTATGGGAGAGGTGAGAACGGAGAGGGAGGTGGGGTGGCATTGACACGATGATGGTGTTAGAGAGAGAAGGAACGGTGGGAGGGTAGAGAGAGAAAGAATGGTGTGGTCTGCATGATCGTGGGCTCCCCAGTGGTGAGGTGCAGGTGAGTGTGTGAGTGTGAGGGGGAGAGCGACCGTGTGGGACATGGGGGTGAAGAGAGAGGAGGTGAGGGCGATGGTGAGAGGTGAGGTTATGTGGAGGTGGGAGAGGGGTTGACGTGGGTTAGAGAGAGAGGGAGAGGTGCATTGAGGTGAGTGTGTGCATGTGAGTGCATGGAGGAGGGTGAGTGCTTGGTGAGTATGAAGGGGAGAGGTGGAGGGTACGTGCACGGGAATGGGGGAGTAAGGTTATGTGTGGGATGCGGTGAGGAGGTGCAGGTGCATGCATGAGATGGGGAGGGTGAAGTGCTTGCGATGAGGGTGCTCGGTGGGGCGGGTGTACATGCATGGCTAGCGACTGTGGCTCGGTGGTCTGGTGGGTAGTTCTTAGGGAGAGAGGAGGGAGGCGCAACGAATCGAGAGAGAGGGGGATAGCTGGCGGGAGAAAGGAGAGAGGGAGGTGCTGTGGAGAGAGAGAAGTGAAGAGAGGAGAGGGCATGCAAAAGATGGTGAGAGGAGAGGGTACGCAATGAGAGACAAGGCGTGGAGGGTGGTGAAGGTGAGACGCCGCGTGTAAGGGATAGAGAGAGGGAGACGGGGAGATATTCGGCAGAGGTGGCGTGGTGAGAGGTTCGGTGGGGAAAGAGGGTAAGCGCGACTGAGGGAACAAGGGCTCTGCAGTGGTCGCAGACGGTGGTCGCGGCATCTGCGGAGATATGGTGCAGGCGACGGTGGTGCAGACTGGAAGAGGAGAGGCCGCCCACGTGAAGAGGCCCATGGCGCTCGAGCGGCTTCTCCGCTCCGGCCGTCCTTGCCATGGACGAAGGTGATGCACTGTTCATAAAATGAAGACTTTACAATATTATTAATCATGCAATAATTATCCTTCATAACTACATCTCAAGTCCCACTAATTATGTTTTGTGTAAAAATTTAATTAATTCTAGAAAAATCTCAATTTTGTGTGGAACTGAGATTAAAATATAAAATTTGTATAATTAATTACATTAAAGCGTAGGAATGATGAGTGTGATAGGAATAAGTATAGACCAATGAACGCTTATCATACCCCCCAACTTACTCATTACTAGTCCCTTAGCAATGCAAATAATTTTAAAGTTTAGGACTAACACGAGTTTAAAATATCCAAGCCTCATTTCTAGATCATCTTTCACAGAATTGACTTAGGAGTAAGATTTTCGGATCATGTAAGCATATTAGCCTGAAATGAGATATTAATGGACATAACTGAGAATACACCCAAACTTCAATAGCACTCGTGCTTGTGAAAGCTAAATCCACAGTCAGACAATTGCATCCTTCATATTGCTATTCTAGATAGGTGTCATTCAATTCTACAGTTTCTAGTTTGGAACATTGAGCATGGTAGCTTTCTATGCCTTATTTAATCTTTTTTTTTCAAACACATGGTGCTACACATCACTTCACCGTTTAATGCGAACCTCATCTCTTACCTTAGGAGAAGAAGGCCCGGTTACTAAGATCCATGGCATTTTCCATGGTTTATATATATATATATATATATATATATATATTTCATGGTGTGATTTTCACACTTGATTTGGCAAGTAGCTTTTTTTTAAAAAAAATTATTTCTTTACTATAAAATGTAAACTATCAGACACCACACTTAAATAACGGAAGGCTTGTCTAGCTTGCTTCATTAATGTGCAAGTGATTTTTTTTTGTTTTAGTGCTAATGGACTTTTATAAGATTCTAAGTCAGTTTTCTAAAACAATCTCTATCAACCCTCTCCATAGCCTCTTCCATTCCGGATTCCCTTTGGTGAGAGCATGAATCAAGAAAACTTAGTTGGATTTTTCTTTTTTTGCTTATATATATATATATATATATATATATGTCGTATAAGAATGCATCATGATTTCCCTTACCCCCAACTTAAATGACATTGTCCGCATGAATAGCATAGAATAATAGATTAACTGAACAATATAAACATGATGTTTTTGAGAAAGAACGGGGCGACCTGATAGAGTGAACTTCGGTGGACATGCTACCGTGAATAGAAGGCGCTGCTTGGCTTTTGAAGGCTGGGCAGAGGTGTAAGCCATCATTTCTCTATCCCCCTAACTTACCATTTATTCACACTTGCAAAATAAAAGCAAAACCACAATAAAAACTTGGGTTACCTCCCAAGAAGCGCTAAGTTTAGCATCTTCAGCCAGACACAATACAGCTCATAGTGAGTTTGTTAAGTTTACATCATCAATATTTATGCCAACTGAAACTCCCTCGATATAAGGTTTGAGTCTTTGGCCATTTACTTTAAAAACATTCCTACTCTTAGGATCAAGAATTTCAACTGTACCGTGGGGGGATACTGAGTGTACTATGAAAGGACCATCCCACCCAGATCGAAGCTTTCCAGGAAAAAGTTTGAGCCTGGAGTTGAACAACCAAACTCTTTGGTTAAGCTCAAAAGTTTTTCGAGAGATGTGTTTGTCATGAAAAGCTTTCATTTTGGCCTTGTAAATCCTAGAATTTTCATAAGATTCTCTCCGTAACTCATCTAGCTCATTCAATTGTAATGTTTGATCTTTTCTTGCTTGGGCCAAGTCCAAATTGAATTGCTTTACATCCCAGTATGCTTTGTGTTCCAATTCCACCATAAGGTGACATGCTTTCCCATAGATCAACCTAAAGGGTGACATCCTAATAGGGGTCTTGTAGTTTGTCTTATAAGCCCATAGAGCATCATCCAATCTCTTTGACCAATCTTTCCTATCTAGCCTGACTGTTTTCTGCAGAATTTCTTGATCTCTCTATTAGAGACTTCCACTTGCCCACTTGTTTGAGGATGGTAAGGCGTGGCTACCTTGTGGTTGATCTCATATTTTCTAAGCAAGATTTTAAACTGAAAGTTGGTGAAATGACTACCCCTGTCACTGATTATTGCTCTCGGGAACCCAAACCTTGAAAAGATATTTTTCGGGATGAACCTTGTAACCAATTTACGATCATTGGTTCTGGTAGCCACTGCCTCAATCCATTTGGGGACATAATCAACAGCCACAAGTATGTACTCATGTCCAAAGGATGGTTGGAATGGACCCATGAAATCAATCCCCCTAACATCAAAGATTTCAACCACAAGGATGGGATTTAATGGCATCATGTCTCTTTTTAAAATGCATGGTTTGACATTTGGGACAAGATTGACTGAATGTGTGGGCATCCTTGAAGAGAGTGTGCCAGTAGAAAACACTTTGTAAGATTTTTGCAGCAGTTTTCTTCCCAGAAAAATGTCCCCCGCATGAAAGAGTTTGAAAAAAGGTGAGAATGTTTTCATGTTCATTTTATGGGATGTGCCTCCTTATGACATTATCAACACAGATTCGGAAAACTTCCAGGTCCTCCCAAAAGTAATATTTTATATGAGCTAGAAATTGATCTTTCTCTTATTTGGACCATCCATCAGGGATTAATCCTATAGCCAAATAGTTAACAATATCAGCAAACCATGGAGGTTTTATCTATGAAATGGCCTGGAGTTGTTCATCAGGGAAGGATTCTTGAACAAGTTCACTTTCTTGCACTAGGATCCTCGATAGGTGATATGCTACAATATTTTCAGACCCCTTTTTCTCCCGAATCTCAATGTCAAATTCTTGCAAGAGTAGGATCCACCCGATTAAATGTGGTTTGGCCTCTTTTTTGGATAGTAGGTATCTCAGAGCGGAATGGTCAGAATAGATGATGACTTTGGATCCTAAAAGGTAGGATCGAAACTTCTCTAGTGCAAAGACTATAGCCAACAATTCTTTCTCAGTTGTGGTATAGTTCTTTTAGGCCTCAACCAGGGTTCGACTAGTATAGTAAATCACAACTGGGCTTTTATTTACCCTTTGGCCCAGTACAACCCCCATGGCATAGTTAGAAGCATCACACATGATTTTAAAAGGTAATGACAAATCTGGGGGTTGTAGGATTGGAGCTTGAGTCACCGCCTTTTTCAAAAAGTTATAGGCTTGAAGACATGAATCATGAAAGTGGAAAGGTGTATCCTTGGCCAACAAGGTGCACGAAGGATGAGAGATCTTTGAAAAGTCCTTAATGAATAGTCGGTAGAAACCAACGTGGCCCAAGAAGGATCAAATTTGTTTGACCGATGTTGTGGTAGGCAAATGAGAAATCAAATCAATTTTGGCTTTATCTACCTCAATTCCTCTCTCAGAAATAACATGTCCTAACACGATTCCTTCCTTTACCATAAAAAAGCTCTTTTCCCAACTCAAAACTAGATTTGTCTCTATACACCTCTTCAGAATTCTTTTCAAATTTTTTAAACATTTCTCAAATGAATCCCCAAAAATAGAGAAATCATCCATAAAAATTTCAAGAAAATCACCCACCATGTCAGAAAAGATAGCCATCATACACTTTTGAAAAGTGACTGGTGCATTACACAACCTGAAAGGCATTCTTCTAAAAATAAATGTACCATATGGACATGTGAAGATGGTCTTTTCTTGATCTTCTGAACAAATGACCACTTGATTGTATCCTGAATAACCGTCCAAAAAGTAAAAGTACTTTTGTCTAACAAGTTTCTCCAGGATTTAGTCAATGAAAGGTAAAGGAAAGTGATCTTTTTTGGTGACTGCATGTAATTTTCTGTAATCTATACACACCCTCCATTCTGTAGTCAATTGGGTAGGCAACGACTCACCTTGTTCATTTTGGATGATTGTGAGTCCTGACTTCTTGGGAACGACTTGCGTAGGGCTCACCCAACTGCTATCAGAGATGGGGTAAATGATTCCAACATCTTACCATTTGACCACCTCCTTCTTCACCACTTCTCTCGTGTTGGGATTTAGTCTTCTTTGCAATTCTCTAACTGGCTTCGCATTTTACTCAGAGTAGATGTGATGCATGCAAATTGAGGGGCTAATGCCTTTGAGTTCGGCCACAGTCCACCCAATGGCAGCTTTGTGAGCTTTGAGGACATCATGTAGTTGGGCCTCTTGTGTGGGAGACAAATCAGAAGCAATTATCATGGGTAGAGTCATCTTGGGTCCTAGAAATACATACTTCAAAGACTTAGGCAAAGGTTTGAGTTCTAACTGTGTTGGGGCCTGGATTGAAGGTAACACAGGTTCAATGTTGAGATTTGGAAGAGGTTCAACTTTGGTGAGCCACAATGCCATGTTTCTTGAATCAATCATATGGACATCTTCAGTGGATTCATTATCATCAAGTGCATCTAAATTAGAGCGTTCATCTAGGACTAAGGGAGGACAAATTTCAACTAGGTCCTCAATAAAATCAATTGTGTAACAATGCTCCTCATTCCCCATGTGTTTAGAGGCCTTGAAGACATTGAGAGTGATTTTCTGATCTCCAAAAGAGATATCCATAAGTCTCAACTTACAATTGATATTAGCATTGGCAGTGGCCAGGAAAGGTTGACCAATATGATGGGGCTTTGAGCCAGATCATGACTAGGTTCCATGTCAAGGATTAAAAAGTCTACAGGAAAGTAGCAAGTGTCTATGCTGACAAGGACATCCTCTACCAGTCCCCTAGGTGTTCTAACAGATTTATCTACCAATTGGAGAATCACCGAGGTTGGTCTAAGCTCTCCTATCCCAAACTTTTGATCAACAGACATTGGCAGTAAGTTCACACTAGCCCCTAAGTCCAGTAGGGCTTTTTCGAAGGTGATGCCCCCTATGACACAAGAGATGAGTGGTGTACCAGGATCATTCATTTTCTGTGGGAGTTGGTTCAACAAGACAGCACTGGCATCCTCGGACAGTAGAATTTTTCTAGTCGCTGTCCTAGGCTCACTCTTTTGTGTGCATAGATCTTTGAGGAATTTAGCATAAGCAGGCACATGTTGGATGGCATCTAAAAGTGGGATGTTGATGTGGACTTGCTTGAATAGCTCCATCATTTGTTCATTACGGGCCTGAGCCTGTTGTTCCTTTTTCTTCTTTCTTGTTCCTAGGGCTGATGGAAAAGGGATTTTGGGCTGATAAATCTCAGGGGTATCCTCAACTTGAGCTTTCCCTTTGTCCTTATTATTCCCCTCATGATCCACTATAGTGGTGGAAGTAGGCATGGGCTCCTTATCCTTATGGTCTGAAATCTTGGGTTGGCTTGAGCTGGCTTCACCCCTTCCCTCTTCGTATGGGTCTTCAAGAAACTTACCACTTCTTAATGTAGTGATAGCTTTGGCATTCTCAATGTGAGGGTTCTTGGGTGGCACTTGCAAGGTTGGTTGTGGATCAAAGCCAGGAGGGTGGTTCCTAGGATTTACTTTGGGTTGGCTAGGCAATTGGCCTGGTTCTCTCCTCATATTGGCCTCAGCCATCTGGTCAACCTGGGCCTCCATCCTAGCAACAGCTTGTTGAAGTTGTGTAGTAAGGGATTGTTATTGAGCCAAAAGAAGTTGTTGGGCTTGTTGTAAAAGCCTCTCATTATTTTGCGTGGATGGCTGAGATTGAGATGATTGGCCATAAGTGGGTGGGACAAATTGTTGATGCGGTTGTGTAGGTAGTGGGTGTGCAGGTTGACCTCTGTTAAAAGCCTGGTTTTGGATGTTGGTTTGATATTGGGCCTTATTTTGAAAATTGTGGGCTTGAGAGTTTTGGGCTTGAGCCTGTTGGGACTTCCAAGAGAAGTTGGGATGGTTCCTCCAACCTGGGTTATAGGTGTCACTATAGGGATTGTTGTTAGGTCTTTGATATGAATTGGCTTGTGCCCTAGTCTCCATAAAGGTTTAGATTTTAGAGCAATTTTCTACTAGGTGATCCGAACCATTATATAACACACACATAGAAGGCTCAACATTTTTAGCAGTTTCATAAGTTTTCCCAATTTTTGGCATTTATAAGGCCTCCAGTCTTTTGGCCAATGCTACCGTTTTGGCCTCCATATCAACTTCTTTGTCCACTTGGAACCAACCTCCCCATGTGACTGCCTTCCTAGGTTCCCTAACAGTTTCCCAATGTTGTGATTTTTCAGCAATTTCATCTAAAAATGCCCAAGCTTCTTCCGCTTGCTTATTGGTGAACTCCCGATTACACATGGACTCTACCATAGTCCTAGTGTTGAAATCCAATCCTTCATACAGAATTTGGACTAATCGCTATTGTTCAAATCCATGGTGAGGGCATTGCAGTAAGAGATCATTGAATCTCTCCATGTATCTCCATAGGGTTTCACCATCAAGATGGATAAAGCTATTGAGTATTTGTCTAATGGTGGCAGTCCTGTGGTTTGGCTAAAATTTTCTCAAAAATTCAGTGGATAGGTCATCCCATGTTGTAATTGACCGAGGCCGTAATAAGTACAACCAATTCTTGGCTTTATCCGTTAAAGAAAATGGGACCAATCTTAGCTTAAGAGACTCATCACTTAGGTGAGTGAATCTCATTGTACTGTAAATCTCCTCAAAGTCTCTCACACGATGATATGGGTTCTTAGCTTCATCCCCTCTAAAGACAGGCAACATTTGGATAATTCTTGATTTAAGCTCAAAATGCCCATTATTTTCATGTAACTGGATGCAAGAGGGTTGGCTAGCCCTCGAAGGATACATGTAATCTTTCAATGTTCTAGGATGGGCGACAATTCCTTCTTCTTGGGCCTCCATCTCCACAGACTCAACCCTAATATTTCTAAGGCTGTGATGTAGGGTTATCTCAATCTCACTATCAAGCTAAGTTAGGTTAGGATGGATAGATCTCCTACCATGCATACATTCGGGCTTCTTAAATCAAGGTTAGATTGAATTATGCCCAAAATATAGCCCCCCCCCCACTTTTCTTTGACTGTTTTTTTTATGAAGACAAAAATAAGTTATCAACCAATTAACCTATGACACCTACGTGTGACCTAGATCTAAAAGTTGGGTTTCACAAAGCGATATAGATACAACTTAAGTCCACTCTTAAATTTGTCAACTGGCCAGGTAAGAGGTGGGGAAGTGGGAGGATCCCCTTACTTTCGCAAGGACCTAATTAAATAACCATTTTCTCGCTTATGACGTTTGCCGTGGACCTCTTGCCTTAGACACCAATTTCTAAAAAGATTGTAAACTTAAGCTACACCTAATCTCAGTGTGATCCTAGGGCCAATGTCTACAGATTTTTATTTGGCTAGAGACGATGCAAAAGATGCAAATAAGTTTGTGATTTATGGGCTAAGGGAGGGTGATGAAATCTCCACCTTATATTATTATGGGAGATGCCCTTAAGATATTTTATTATGACGTGCAACAAACAATCTTCAAACAAGGGTTTTTATGCAAGCATGGAAAATGCATGATCATGTTTTTGTTTTCAGAAGAACAATTAGAGATCTTACCTTGTCTCCCACAATCTTCAACAACAAGAAATTAGAAAATAATGGAAACAACTAAAAAAATACAATCCTAAATGATGCATGCCCTAAAACATGGTGTGTGGTTTCTAATCTTAGAATGTATTATTTATGTGGGTTCAAGTGCCTTTTTTTATTTTTGTTAATTAATGAACATATCTAACCAACAAGATTGTATTATTTTTTTTTGGAATTTTCTAACTATGGAAGTTAATAATATGATGAAAGAAACTAGATCAAGAGAGAGAAAATTAGGATACTTAGTTGCTAGCAATCCCTCATACTTTTTTTCAGTATGAGAGGCAAAGGGAGAGAAGATTTACCTCAACATATTTTTTCTAGATTTTTTTAGGTTTGATTTTCTTTTTTTTCTGCAAAACAAAACAAAAAATGTTAATGTCAATTTATGTACAAAAATAGAAAACAATCAACTTAAAAGCATAAACTTTCCCGACAACGGCGCCAAAAACGGATAGCGTGAAAATGTACGTCGTTGATATGCCCGATACCGAGTTTAAATAATCGACCCACAAATTAAATAGAATAGTTAAGTGGTGAGACCTAGTCGAATCCACAGAGAAGTTTAGATTTTAGAGTTGAAAATCTTGAGTTTTTAAGATTGACATCGATGAGAGTTTGAGTTGAAAGATTAAGATTCAAGTTCAGAAATTAAATTTAATTGAACTAAATGAAGGACACTTGAAAACCAATGCTTGAAGAATTAATGAAACAGGTGGAAGAAAGATAATAAAAATACAACACTTATCAGACTTAGAAGATTAGGATAAATAGGGGATTAAGATAAAGAGAAGAGTAGAAGAAATAAACCATAATAACAATATCAATTCCACTAAATTAAAAAAAACTTATAAAGTGTTCCAAGCAATAGAAGTAAAGATCTCCTCAACAAGAGAACAAAACCGTAAAAAGAACTTAAAAATAAACACACTTCCAAAACGTCAAAATAACTTCGACAAGAAATCAAAAAACAACTATAAATGCACTTCCTCACAACCCAAAACCCAACACTCAGAAATAACCCAAATGAATCCTGAAGAGAACTGGCTCCCAAAACTCTCCCAAACTAAAAATAGAACTCAAACGTACTCTCCACTCCTACCCAAAAATTAACAACCCCCCATATAATGCCCTACATTTTCTTATATAATTTATTTAATTATTTAAAAATGTTATACATCTAAATGTTTGAATGTTTATTTAGTATGTTTTAATAAGTCATAAACAAAATTATAAGAGGTTGATGAGCTGAAAAAAAATTTGAAAGGGCTTAAAATAAAAAAAAAATGAAAAAAAAGGATGCATAAATAAATAAAAAAAAATGAAGGTCAAAATCAAAAAAAAAAATATAAAAAAAAAATGTGCTATATAAAAAAAAAAGGAAAAAAATGCAGGTTAGTCAAAGGAAGTTAGCTGGATGTTAGGTGGAGTTTGAATGTCAAAAAGTTAAGTAAATAATATTAATATAATTGGTTAAATCCTAACCATTGATTTAAATGGAGGGTTAGGATGGTTTAAGCCCAAATGCCTATAAATAGAGGGGCTAGGGGCTTCATTTGCATCCTTTAGAAGCTGGGTACGTGAAGGGTTGAAGCTGAAGGTTTGAAGGTCATTAAGAAAAGGGTTAAGCATTTTTTTAAGGTAAGGGATTAATACTTATTCCCCTAGATTAGCATGTATTAGTATATTTAGATTGATTTATGATATGTAATCAGCATCTATATAGGTGTTTAGCTTCATAGATCGTGGTTTATTAATCTGTAATTTTATTTGGGTTGGATTAGCATTTAATCATTAAGTTAAACCATGAGATTAAGGGGATAATTAAGTGATTAATATGTTAAAATTATCAACGGTGTATGAAAAATTGATAGAACTTTCAGAATCATGATACCTGATGATATAAACGTTCTGCACAAATTTTCATGTCTAATTAAATTTATTTTCATGTTTATAGATTTTTTTTGGTATTCTCTTAAATGTGTTTAAATTACACAAAATACCAAAGGAGTATATTAAATCACAATAAATTGTGGGAAGGTATCTTACTATGAGTTTCACTTGTAGAAAAATTTTCATACTTTCTGGAGCATGTTATTCATTTTTTTACGAATTTTCATACATGTTAAAATGTATAAATAATTGTATAGAAATTATAGAAATTAGAAATCGTGTTCACAAAGGTCTGAAAATTTTACAGTATGATCCTGATATCTAGTATGATGAATTCTGATGATAGCAACAATTATGGATACCTTAAAGAAATATTAGATACTTTTGATATTTTAATAGAAGCGTAAAATTTTGATAAAAATTTAAATAATTCATGAAAAATATTAAAACTTTACCAGAAGACTCAAATACTTGTTAGAACTAATTGATGAAAATTTCATCTCATTATGATAACAGAATCACCACTGGTATAATTATCAATGTTTAAACAATTAATTAGAAAATTTAGATAAATATAAATATTCTGTGAAAAATCATAGAAAATCACAGAAGTGATGTTGTGACATCTGTAAATTAAGGTTTAGTATAGTTTGATCATTTTAGGCATTCTGTATAATTTTCTCTAATTAAAGTTATTATTGTAAATTATTATACATTTTATAAACTGATATAAAAATTTATGAAATTTACATACTGAATGAAAAATAATGAAAATTTCTACATATGATATCTAAGATTGAAACAACATTCTGTAAATTTTTGGAAGTTACCTGATCACTTTGGATATATTTAATTGAGTTATTATTCATGATACCTTTTTCTCACTTATTATGAAAAATAGTAACATAGTGTGAAAAATATTAATACAGCATGTAAAATAATGAAAATTTTTAAGAAAAATAATTCTGTTATGAATGATAGTTTGACAAATTATTGTAAATTTTAAAGTGATTTAGATATATTTAGTTAATTTTTCATATATTGTATAATTCAAATAATTATGTAAAAATTAGTATTCCTGCATGAACAATTTAGAAGCTTTTTCTATGAAGTATTACAGACAAGTTTAAGTTCCTGTAAAAGTTTCATGATCTTATGAATTTATTAGCTAAATTTAGTCAATTATGTTAAATTTTAGAGTATAAGTAATTTCAGAAAAAAATATAATTACTGTCTGAAAAAAAAATAAAAATTTATTGTTCTGATCTTTACTGTAAATGTATTAGATTCCTGAAATTTCAATCTATTCTGAGTGTTGATAACTGAATTATGAATTTTTGATGTATAAATAGACTATAGATAATTCTGTAAAAATATTAAATACTTCCTGAAAAATTCTGAAAATTTAGTGTTTTGATCATTTCTGAAAATATATTGATTTCCTGAAATTTCAAGGCATTCTGATATCTTTAAATAGATTTAGTGATTTTGTCATATAAATATGTCATTTTAATTAAATAACTTGAAATTTCAGAAAAAAAGAAAAATGATTTCAGTATTGGAAAATTAATATTCACAGTATGAATTTTTAGTGGCATGTGTCCATTTCATTTATGTCATATTATATTTTTACCGTACCGTTAGTAATGCCAAATGGACACTGCCACCATAGGGGGAGACTGGAACCAAACTGTAGAAATGCCCCTATGGGGAGGTTCACACTGTACTGGTCCCGAGGGTAACGGGGATTGAAATCCTGGAGGTGGACAAGTACCACTGGTTAAGGTGGAGAGGACTTCTCCCGGTTCTGCGCAGTAACCAAGACTCATCACTACTTACCTAGGTGATCGAGTACCGACTGACTGTCCTTCTAGTGGTGGTTTGGGCACTGTGTCTGGCTATTTATATCACTGTTTACTGAAGTGAAATTGAATGACTGTCACTGCCTACTGAATTGATATTGAACAACTTTTACTGTTCACTGAGTCGTTAGTTATACGACTATTACTGTTTACTGAATCAATATTGGAACTATTTTACTGTTCACTGAAACTATCGTTACTGCTCATTTAACTGATATTGAATTTATTATTGTCACATTTTTACTGTTACTGTATGATAAATATTTACTACTGATGAATCTCCAGTATATCGAATGGTGATTTGGAAAATGGCAGATTACGTCTGTCTGGATCCTTTCACTATGCGTGAGACTACTCCGCCTAGTACTGGAATCATTAGTTACTGTTTATAAATGATGAATCCTTATTTACTTTGTCACGGGTATGATAAATTTTAATGTACATGCTTTCTTTGTCAAATGATAATAGAATGACCTTATGAAATATATTACTGTAAATCATTTTGAATATGTTGATACATGTTTTGACCGGGGACTATGCTTAGTCTCTTACTGGGTCTATTCGTAGACTCACCCCGTTGAACAATTACAGGAGAAGCGGTAGAAGAAAGCGAGGAGTGATCTCGCAGTGTTTTGACTGCGGCTCGGATTTTACTACCAGTCTTTATCTTAGGTGGTTATGTTATGAATTATGCTTTATGTAAAAGAAAAAAAAATGTGTGTGGAATTTGATTTTGTAATAAAAGACTTGTGAAATTGTTATCTTTATCTTATCTACGTGGAAGTAGTCATTTGACTGTAAGCTGATGAATTGAGCATTTTCATTTCCGCTGCAATGTTATCTCAGTGTTTATGTGAAATTCTCAATCGCAATTGTACCGCTTGGGTTGTTCCCACTGTGACTTTCCGACCGGGATCCGACGTGAGTCTTTACGGCTGGACCGGGTCTCCGAGTCGGGGCGTCACACCCCATATCTGTCACCTTAAGCCCCTTTTATAGGGCCAAACTTACCCATTAGACATGTTACTTTCCCCTTGTGACCCACAAATTAAGACCTCCTTTCAGTGCAACCACTTTTGTTAGCTCATTTAATCAAGCATTGAAGCTGCCATGTGAAACCCATGCCAACCACCATCTTCATCTCTCTCTCCTTCTCCTCTTTATCAGTCGTCCGTCGCATGAAGGGGAGCTCGCAAGGGCCTTTGGCCATGTGAGGAGGCAGCCAGCCGCAAGACACGGGGGCGTGTGGGTGATGGCCGGCTATATGAACAAATGCGCTGGCGTGGAGGGCCCGCCGTGAGGGAGGGCAAAGCCCATAATGATGCCGCGGTCGTTGCATGGGAAGGCTTGGTGTGAAGGGGCCTTTGCCAAGGCCATGTTGAAGATGCTCTGCCTGCTTTGTTCGCTTTAGACACACTGCGAGGGTGTTGCGGCTGCGTTTCTACGTTGGAGACCAAGGAGAGAGCACCTGCGTGGTTTGAAGCCGCCAAGGGGCCCTCCATGTGCATGGGCTTGTGGTGGGTGGGTGCAAACATGTGTGGGAGAGGTGAGAACGGAGAGGGTGGTGGGGTGGCATTGACATGGTGATGGTGTTAGAGAGAGAAGGAATGGTGGGAGGTGTGGACGCACTCTTCGACACGCTCATTTGTTTGGTTCTTTAAGTCGATTTATTCGGTGGGTTTATTCGTTTATTAAGTGCGTGGGCGTGCCAGTCACCTAGGTGATGATTTATGGTACGCTCGATCTGACTAATCAGACGATTGTGTGGTTCGTGTCGGGACCAAAACCCACCGCACTATAAAGGTCACGACGTCATTTACATCCCCCATACGAGGGAACACCCTTGATTAATCGCCGAGATTCAGGGCCTCATGGCCATGAAATTAATTGCATGAAAGTTATATTAGAGGGTATTGAAATCCTCATGCGAGGGCGAGAAGAAAACCATTCGCGGTCATGTTGGTCGTGTGCTGACCATTTAATGTTCGGATGAATGTCCGGCTTGAGAAAAGCGCGATCGTCGCGGGAAATCCGGAGCATATGTATGCCGAGATACGACAAATTTATTGTTCAGAAGAACAGAAAGCGTTCGGCTAAATCTCGGTTAGAGCGGTCAAAAGCCCGGTAAATCTGTTGGCCCGATGCAAGAGCAAGCTGCGACCATACTGCGGTGGGCCCCCCGCGGTCGAAGTTTGACTCACGTGAGTGTCATTAATGTTTCCAGTGCCAAGGGGGCAACAGGGAAATATCCCTTGAATTAGCTGGAAAGCCCTATGTCTTGGGAAGCGAACGTTCGAAACATATCGGTCACTCGAGGGACCATTCGGCATTCGGACGGGTGTCCGGCTTAAAAATATCACAATCGTCGTGGGAAGGCCCGGAACGTATGTATGCCAGGATACGGCAAATATATTATTCCGAGACACTGAAAGCATTCGGTTAAACCTTGGTTAGCGTAGCAGGAAACCAATGAATTTGTTGGCATGGTGCAAGATCGAGTCAGGACCATACCGGGGGCGCCTCCCACAGTCCAAACGGGGCGTGCGTGGGCATCATTAATGTTTTCGGTGCCGGAGGGCAATGGGGAAGAGTCCCGGGACTAGATCCCAAAATCAAAACGTGTCCGAAGAGAGCGAGCTATAGGCCGAGGATATGGGTGAGACAATGAACATAATCGAGATAGACCCGAGGTCTAAGCGTAACCCATGAAGGCCTCATTGATGTTCCCATGTGGAGGGTCCAGGGATGACGAGAGCCGCCTCATTCCGTTCGGATTTTGTCGGTCATACACGGGCCATTTTATGTTCGGAAAAAGGTCCATATAGAAAATAAGACGGCGACGGGAGCGAGTCCGTGCAAATGTCTGCCGTGAGTACAGCAAGTTTAATGCAAGCGCGGGATTAGATCCCGACATATATGCCGGTCACTAACGGACCATTCATTATTCGGACGGAAGTCCGTATTAGTAGCGTCGAGGACGACGATAAAACCGTGCGGATGTCTGCCGTAGGTGCGGCAAGTTTAATGTGGGTGTGGGATCGGATCCCGATGAAGATGGGTCAAGCTAACAAACTATCGGCTTGGGATAAGTTCGGATCATGGTCACGTCCGGGTGGGGGCTCCCGAGATCCAAGTCCGATCTAGTGGGGCATCATTACTTTTCTCTTCACCAAACCGTACGAATGTCTGCCGTGAGTATGGCAAGTTTAATGCAGGTGCGGGATTAAATCCCGGTATATATATGTTGGTCACTAACGGACCATTTCTTATTCGGGTAGAAGTCCGTGTTTGTAACATAAAAGACGGTGACAAAACCGTACGAATGTCTGCCACAGATACGGCAAGGTTAATGTGGATGCGGGATTGGATCCCGATAGAGGTGAGTCAAGCTGATGATCTATTGGCCCGAGGTGGTTGCGGATTGTGGCCATATCGGGGTTTCCGAGGACCACGTCTGATGCCACGGGGCGTCATTGCTTTTCTGTTCACGCACAGTCCGGGGAAGTGAGTCGTTAAGTGTGAAGCCCGAACTCGCCAACGTGCGGCCTCTCACGCAGATTGACCTGCCCGGTCAGGTCGCGGGGGTCAAGGGGGCAGCGCCCCCGGAACAAAATTTGATTATAGAAAGGGTGATGGCGTTTGTTTCCTTTTTTATTAAGATTGATCCCTTTTTCATTTTTTTTAGTTTTGAATATTTCTCCCTTTTTTTATTGGCTACTTACCCTTTTTTGTGTTAAGGAGGCGCGCCGGTTTAGGGGGACACTAGGGGCGCGCCGGGTTAAGCATGATACAAAGGAGGGCGCGCCGGAATAAGACGTGTAAGGGGCGCGCCGGTTCAAGGCCAAGGGAGGGGGGTGCGCCGGTTTAAGGCAATGCCAAGGAGGGAGAGGGGGCGCGCCGGAATAGCCTAAGAAGGGGAGGCGCGCCGGTTTGGGCTCCAAATAGGAATGGGAGGGGGCACTATTCATCTCAGGAATTCCAAAGTGGATTTGAGTGTGGGGCTAAACCGGCGCGAGGGGGTAGCGCGCCGGATTAGCCCACGCCGGATTAGGCTTCTATGAGGTTTTCTTTTATTCTGTTGGCTCTGTTTCTTGTTTCTTTCACCTGCAAGTTAATCTGTTGATTGATTTATTCATCTTATTGATGGATTAAGCTTGTGGAAAGAGAGTTTAAGTATTTTAATTATTTGTTAGGGTGAATTAGCCTGAGGATTCAAGTGTTTCGTTAGAAGAGTTTGTGCAGGAACTCAGAGATTTAGCTTGATTCAGGGGCTTAGTTTGTTCGTCTTTCTGTTCTTACGTATTCTCTGTTCTTACGTGTTCTTCCTCTGGCAAAATTTAGGCAGCACCTCCCCCGGACTGAGGCTTGCCAAAGACAAATAGGGGAACACCAAATGGATTGCTCCGGGGTGAACCTCAAATCCAGACCTCACGGCGGTCCGATAACCCAAATGTGAGTGTGGAAAAGCTCGACGACTAGCCTTCAAGAGCTCCCACGGCTCACGGGTGATGGTTTCATGAAGCGGGACAAATGTATGCCACGAAGGGCCATGAATGTTCATCCTCATGTGGGTTCCTTCGAAGGCCATGCCACGGAGAGGCAGGCTTCAAAGACCCTGGATGCATGGAAGATAGGGAGAAAACGGGGGACAGGAGCTAAAGCCAAGAACCGTGCTTGCCGACAGACTTCCTTTTATTCATCCACAAGAAGGGGAAGGTTGAAATACAAAAGGGGGATCTACCCTAGGGCAGAGAGAAATACATTTAGTGGGAAAGAAGAGGAGATACATCAATGGGAGAGGGGGAACAGAGCACAAGCTCCCCCCGCTCGAGCTCACCTCTCACTCTCCTCTCTTCTCTTCTCTTCTCCGGCACGGGGACGAAGCTTCTTCTTCTCTTCGGGTGGCCCTCTCTTCTCTTTTTCCATCGCCCTTCAGGGGTTCGAGAGAGATGCTCCGTGGAACAGGTGGAGTATATATAGAACGGGTTGCCCTTTCTTTGCTCGAACGGAAGAAAAACTCCCGCCACTTCATTCGTTTGCAGTGGCATCCAGTGGATGGTGCCGTAAACTGTTGTTCGTCCGAGGACAGGACATTTGCGGATTTTCCGGAAGATCTTCTGCTGCTGCTGCTGTCGATGCGGGTTGCTGCCATCGCTGCTGCTTCACTGTCGAACGAAGGAGGAGACACGGCTTTGAGCATTGAATGTCCTCTGATGCGAAACAGAGCACCGGAGTTATGACGGGATGGGTTGGTTGCGCGCCGTATGGGCGTTTGAAGGAGGATAACTTGTTTGAATCACCTAATCCGGCACGGGGGAATAGTGACCGCGCCGGAATAGCATTTTTGTTGCCTTCAAAATGAGCGCGCCTGATTAAGGCAACAGCAAGGGCAAAGAGGAAATGGGGCGCGCCGGTTTTAGGGGCGCCGGATTAGGATGTTGAAGGGGCGCGCCGGTTTAGAGCGTGCTGATTTAAGGCCCTTCCGCGCCGTTTTAAGCACCAAATGGATTCTTTTCGAAGTCGCGGCCGTTTATATGAACGTTGGCACTCCTGGAATGTTTTAGTTGTGATACATGGCCTCCGCTATGTCCCGTTCGCAGCTTCTGGGGCTCGGTCCGAGGCTTTGCGTGACTTTCGGCATATGCCAAGACTGTGCCGGAGTTCCTGGCTTTTCTTTGATTCGACTCTCGGCACGGCCGGTCATAGAATTGTGGTCGTATCTTCTGCCCGGGGGCTTCCGTAACGAATGGCGGTCCACCAGGCACGTTCTCGTCCTGACCGGGCGAGGTATGGGTCTGTTTGGCCCTCTCGTCATTGACTCACGTGCGGACGCGAATGCCATATGATCGTCACCGTCATTTTTTGACGTCCACAGGAGGGTAGAGAGAGAAAGAATGGCGGGGTCTGCATGACCGTGGGCTCCGCAGTGGTGAGGTGCAGGTGAGTGTGTGAGTGTGAGGGGGAGAGCGACCGTGTGGGACATGGGGGTGAAGAGAGAGGAGGTGAGCGCGATGGTGAGAGGTGAGGTTATGTGGAGGTGGGGGAGGGGTCAACGTGGTTTAGAGAGAGAGAGGGAGAGGTGCAGTGAGGTGAGTGTGTGCATGTGAGTGCATGGAGGAGGGTAAGTGCATGGTGAGTATGATGGGGAGAGGTGGAGGGTACGTGCATGGGAATGGGGGAGTGAGGTTGTGTGTGGGACGCGGTGAGGAGGTGCAGGTGTGTGCATGAGATGGGGAGGGTGAAGTGCATGCTGTGAGGGCGCTCGATGGGGCGGGTGTACGTGCATGGCTGGCGACTGTGGCTCGGTGGTCTGGTGAGTAGTTCTTAGGGAGAGGGAAGGGAGGCATAGTGAATCGAGAGAGAGGGAGATAGCCAACGGGAGAAAGGAGAGAGGGAGGTGCAGTGGAGAGAGAGAAGTGAAGAGAGGAGTGGGCATGCAAGAGACGGTGAAAGGAGAGGGTATGCAGTGAGAGACGAGGGGTGGAGGGTGGTGAAGGTGAGACGCCGCTTGTGAGGTATAGAGAGAGGGAGATGGGGTGGGATGCGACAAAGGTGGCGTGGTTAGAGGTTCGGTGGGGAAAGAGGGTGAGCGCGACCAGGGGAATATGGGCTCTACAGTGGTCGCAGACGGTGTTCAGGGCGTCTGCACAGGTAGGGTGTAGGCGATGGTGGTGCAGACTGGAAGAGGAGAGGCCGCCCACGTGAAGAGGCCCATGGCACTTGAGCGGCTTCTCCGCTCCGGCCGTCCTTGCCATGGAGGAAGGAGATGAACTATTCATAAAATGAAGACTTTATTAGGGTTTGTGAATCATGTAAAAAATTTCATTGTAACCCCTCAAGCACAATATTATTAATCATGCAATAATTATCCTTCATAACTATATCTCAAGTCCCACTAATTATGTTATGTGTAAGAAATTAATTAATTCTAGAAAAATCTCAATTTTGTGTGGAACTGAGATTAAAATGTAAAATTTGCATAATTAATTACATTAAAGCCTAGGAATGATGAGTGTGATATGTATAAGTATAGACCAATGAGCGCTTATCAATGTACTTCTATTGAGTATTGTGATCAAAGCTCCATTCCAAGAGAAATTTATTCAAAAGCACTCATTGCAGAGCAATGGTTAGGGCTTACTGAGTAACCGGATACACTTCACCTGAGACGTGAGGTGGTTCACATCAAAAGGTAATATCTTGACTAGATCTTGTAGAGTTTATTTTTTTTAAAAAAATGATGATGATGAGCTATAAAGGCTTTTCAGAGAAATGGCTCTTGTCCATTGAGAACCCGTACCCCTTCACCAATGAAGTGATAGAGGGTGAGGCATGAAGTGACAAGCTATCTCTGATTCAAATGCGGCTTGATAGTTAACTACACTAAATAACTGGGGCATTTGCATCTAACAAATGTGATTCCTCACGTAAAAAGGTGTTAGTTGAACTTGATTGTTAGTTCAGAAAGGGTGCATGTTCAGTTAAATTCTCACTATTCCAGCTTGTTTGGCTTCAATACTCATGGTAGTTAATACTGAAAGGTCACTAAATCTCAATGAGTTAGACTGAACAAGGGCTATCCAGAACTTCGGTTCCCTTTTATTCATCTGCACCAGTAATCTTGGATGAGCACTTTCTGTTAGTTGCTTGAATTCTAATACTTCTCAACGTTATTGATTTTAAACCCATTAGTTCACACTCTACCACCATGCCATGCTTATGTGCTGGTAGATATTTGTTTTGAAGCTGATCCAGTCATTTCCTCCAATGGGTCTTAGTCTCGAATCTTTCATTCTAAAATTTTCTCCACATCTCCTACTCCTCCTTGCTCCTTCTACAGCACCCCTCATGTTTTGCTGATGCAAAGGGGGAGAGAGAGCGAGGTTGTATGTCAAAGGGGAGAGAGAGTCTTGCTATTGTGTGTTCATTATACATATTATGATTGAAGTCCTTCATGTTGTTGTCATAGTCCTTCATGTACTAGTGACGTGCTTCATGATAGTTTTGTTCAATTTTTGCTGTCAAAACTGTAAGCACAATGACACATAGTTGTCATTATCAAAAAGGGGGAGAATGTTGAGTAAATGATGTTTTGATGATGTCCCACTTTAAGTCATTGATCAACTAAATTAGAAACTCATGAAGCATCTTTTAATTGGCAGGTATGAAGAAGCTGAAACAAGCCCAAATGAGCCCAGGCTGTGTCGACCCAATCTCATAGCTGCATCGACGCAATCAAGCAAAGCTAAAAAAAATTAAGGGTCATAGTCAAAGTCAACGCCATGACCAGTCAACCTCTCGCCAGCTACAATGATCCAGTTAAGTTGACCTCATTCAATACTACTCCAGCCATGTTCAAAACGCTCAAGCTCACGATGGTGACAAATGAGCGAACAATGGTAATATATGTGCAACAAAGGTGACAAATGGGGCAGCAACGGTAACAAATATGCAGTAGCGGTGACAAATGGCTAAAGGCGACGGCCATGGCGAAGTGGAAATCGTCAAAGGCGACGACTCCCATGGCTAGCGGTGACAAATAGGTGTTAGCGACAACAAATGGTCAGACAGGACAGACAAATGGCTCACTAGGGTGTCAAATAGCTCACAGCCGTGTCAAATGGCCTGGAGGTGAAGGCTGTGTCAACGCCATGCCTTCACTGCATCGATGCCATCCACGCAAGATCGTCAGCAACTCAAGAACCCATGAAGCTGTGTCAATGCAAGATCCCTATTGCGTCAACGCAATCAAGAGGGAAAGGCTCAACAATGCACAAGACTGATGATGCACACAAAGGCGATGGCTATTGACAAATAAGGGTGACAAATAGCTCGTTAAGGGTATAAAATAGTCGATAGCAGTGAAAATGGGTCATAGCTGTGATGGATGGCCCACAGGTGAAGGTTGCACTAAAGCAACACCTCACTGCGTCAACACCAGCTACGTTGAAATCGCAAGGGTGAGAACTGCAGCAGTGGTGACGGCTATTGATGTTTTAAGGGTGAAAAATAGGTTGTAAGGCAAACAAATAGACCTGCAAGGATGACAAATGGTCAGGAAAGGTGTAAAATAGTTTGTAGGGGAAGCAATGAAGAAAATAAGCTAGCCAACAGCCTTTAGGCTGCATGAAGCTATGTTGACGCAGTGGGCTTGGTTCGTTGACACACCAGAAGACCTTTAGCAATTTTATGTGGTTTCCTGGAATATTTCAGAAGGATTCCAGAGGGCTAAATTATGACCCGTAAATCTTCAAAATCATAGATTTCAAGGTCTGGAAAGATTCCTAGGACAGTCAAATGTCCTTGTCATCATTGGACTACCAAAACTACATTTCTGGTCAGTGGCTTGGTCGGTATTCATATTTGGGAAAGGTCCCTTTCAAGGGAACCCTCTTTTTACTTCCACCCAATCAAGAATGCTGTCCAGAAGATCCTCTAGGACTAAAAAACGTCCTTCCTTATGCCAACCAATGAAGAGAAGGCACTACAGATTTGAGTTATTTGAAGAACTCTTATTTATTTCAGCCTGAAGAGGGGCGATCTCGCGCTGCTCCTGAGCAGGGAAGGGGATAACCACGTACGCTTGAAGCATGAACTATAAGAAGGGAATGAAGTCAGAGGTGCCCAGGGATGGATCCCCGGGGAAAACCTTCCGATCCTTAAGTCAGCAAGTGTAGTATAGCACTGGTGCAAAGGGAGGAGATAGGGGGGAGATGGGGGCGCGAGATCCCTCTCCACCAAGAGGTGAAGTGGTTCCTACTCAGGGTTTCTGGCTTACGTCCTCATAGTAGGGCCCTTCCGGCTTAAATAGTGGCTCGTTGAGTGTATGATCCCTATGAGCTGAAGAGTTTCGGGGGGGGGGGGGGGGTTACGTCTTCCTTGTGGGCTCTTCATAGCACGTGGACTCTTGGTCTCCCTTATCCCCTTGAGCTCCCAGCTTTTAAAGGACTCGTAACGACCGTACAGATAAGCTTCCATCAGTTGGCCCAGGCGCGAGGCACTGGCCCAGTAGATGCCTCCCAAGTGATGAGTGCATGGCTTGGGCTGGGAATACTAGGCTCCGAAGGAGCTTTCCCGATCGATCTGATGCTCAGACTTCCCAACCCGAAGGCCGCCTAGGAAGTGCTTGATCCGAGTGAGTTATTAGGCTTGTATTGAGTGGGTCCTAGGGCTATCACTTCAAGGAGCCGGGCCTCATTGGGTCAGGTCGGACCTCGTTTGGCCTCTCCGTTCGGGCGGAAAGATTTCCCCTCTCCACTTGTCCCCCTCCTACTCCCGAGCCAAAATTAGGCTCGAACGAGTAGCATTTGGGCTAGACTTTTCGTGGCTCTAGTTGGGTGGAGATCTTTCTCTGGAAGGGGCCACATGATGCGGCTTGTCCTAAAAATACGCCCATCATGATGATAATTATGGTGAATTATTGTGAGAAGACCCCTCTTCGGGAGATCGGAACGCCGCGCCGCTCCAGGCTGGGGGTTATAAGCATCACGCATTGCTTGTGTCCCTTTGTTTCCGTGGTTTAGGGTTTTGCCTTCTATTGCATTCATATTTGAGGGGGGGCTCTTGTGCCGCGAGAGCAGTTCGGAGGAGTAGAGAATCACAACGGCTTTTGTGGAGCTAGAAGAGATTACTGCGGCGGCGATTCGTCAGCTTCCTTCTCCTCCGGAGTCCTCTGGTCCAGAGTCTTCCCCTTCTTCCTCCAGTTCTTCTATCTGTTCTATGGCGGACCAAAATCCTGAGGCTAAGGGGCGGTGGGAAGAACGGAACCCAAGGGCTTTTTTGGCACCATCGGAGCCTCTCCGCAGTGAGTTGGGTGAAGTTGATGTGAAGCGACTGGAGAATCAGTATAGGCTACCTTGGCAGTTCCACTTCTCTATGCCTGAACCTCACGAGTCTAGCCTGGTCACTCGTTCCGTCTTCTTTTGTTCCTTTATTTTGGCCTGGAAATGCGGCTTTCACCTACCCCTACATTCCTTTGTTGCCGATTTGCTTGGGTTCCACCGGTTGGCTCCTGTTCAGCTGGTCTCCAACTCCTATACCCTTATCTTCTCCTTCATTTTCCTCTGTGGCCAGAGTGGGGTGAACACCTCGTTGGACCTTTCCCACTATTTTTTTGAGTTGAAAGAGAACCTTTATGCGGAGAAGGGCTTCTTCTTCATCTAGGCGAAGCGAAAAAGGAGTTGCGTGTCCCTTTCCCTGAAGGATTCCTCTCACAAGGGGTGGAAGACCCAGTACTTTTGGGTGGGCGCGTCTGTGATCGTTGTGTCCTGGGATTTCTCGATGGTGCCCAACTTTCACCCGAACGTTCCTTCGAAGCAAACAGAGGTCTCCCCGGAGGTGGAGAGGGAGGCTGCTATCCTTCTGAAGAATCACCAGTCGACTGCTGAGTTGGTGACCCCATTCAATATTGAGGAGTACCTTTCTCGAGCGCTATTGTCGACATGTAAGGGTTTTAGAGGCTTGTTCCCCCCTTTTTTTTATCGGGTAAGTGCCTTCCTACTCACAATTTGCTCTCCTTCATTCAGACCTGTGGCGAGCGGCTGAGGAGGAGGCACCGCCAGCTGAGTTGGAGGTTATCGATGCGGATGATACGCCGGCTCCGAGTGATCTTCAAGCTTCTGAGGGCTCATCCCGTGCCCGGGATAAGGGCAAGGGGCCGTCTGGGACGACGCTTCCGAGCGCCAGGGGGTCAAGCGTAAGGATCCCGTGGTGAAGTTGCTAAGGTCTTCGATGCAAGCCCTGTCTGCCAAGAAGAAACAGATGAGAAAGGCGGAGGTCGCCCGCCCGGTCGAGGAGGCTCCTCTGTTGGCTTCTCCCTCTATAAAGCAAGAGGGGGCCAATGCCAAAGGGGTCGTGGCTGATGTCGGGGCACCGAGTGAGACAGAGGAAGCGCAAGATGGAGGGGTCCGGTCCGAGCCGGTTGAGGCTGGAGGGTCACAGGATGAAGTGACTCAGTTGCAGCCGACCGAGGCCGGGGAGGTATGCGATGAGGCGGCCCAGCCCGAGCCAACCGGTGGGGCCCCCGAGGCAGTGTCACTCAGGGGAAGCGCCCCAATCTCGGTCACCCTGGAGAGGGTCTCCCCTCCCTCGACCAGTACCTTCAGCGTCTGGGCCCCTCTATACCGGAGGTGCCACTCCATAGCTTCGGGAGCCACACGTGGAGAACTTAGGAAAAGTCCCCCCTCCATGCTTCTCGAGTGGATTGTGGAGGGTGGTCTAGTCTTGGCCTAGCTAGGGGCTGAGGCGGTGGACACGTATGCTCGAGTAGAGTCGGAGCGGGAGTCTCTTTCATGGGCCCGTGGTGCACTTGATCGGAAGATCGAGCGTTTGACCCTCGAACTTGGGGACCTTCGTCGGGAGGTGGCCCCGCTACGGGCACAGGTGTGGTCGAGCCAGGCAAAGGCTCCGTTGTTGGTTGAGCTGTTGGCCCAGGCTCATCGTATGGTCGATCTGAAGAATGGGCTCCTGGAGATGGAGCGCAGAGTTCAGGTCGAGCGCGATGAGCAATGGAAGGCCGAGCGTGAGGGACTTGAGGACCGAGTCCGGGGGGCCGAGGATGCACGGAACGAGACCGAGAGGAGGCTGTCCGAGATAGATCAGAGGATAGCCGAGCTTGAGAGGAAGGCAGAGCTGGCTGGGGTGGAAGTGTTCGAGCATTATAAATGCTCAGAGGCTTATCACGCAATTCTTCATAAGACTGCCTTCCCCTACTATGAGTTGGGCTACCGTCGAGGCCTTCGGAAGGGCTTCTCCCAGGGCTTCCATCAGGCCATCATAGAGGCGGAGGCCCAAGCGTCTGGGCTTATTTTTCCTACCGGGCAGCACTATGACTCGGACTACGGTTCCATCGACTCCTCCCACCAGACGTCGAGCAAAGAGGGGAGTCGGGGGGCCTCAGTCTCGTCCGAGCGATCGCCAACTCTAGCAACCTCGGGAGGGCATGCGACCGAGACAGTTCCCACGCAGGTGGGGTCAATTCTTGGGTCGGCCGTTGCCGAGAGTACCGGGGGCGGATTGTCTGGTGTCGAGGGGCCCTCGTCAACCGAGCCTCGAGATGGGCCCGAGGCTGGATGTACCAGCTCTTTCTTTCTTTTTCTTTTCCCTTATGTAGTTGTGTAAAACCTTTTTTGGAAAGTATAATAGCGGCGATATTAAGTGTTGAATTGATTGTTCCGTACCGCCATTGGTGTGAGTTGACTACCGTATCCGAAGTTGTTGGGGAAGGCATCGATTTTTTCTGCAGATATCGCGCATGTCGATCTGTCAGATAACTGACATGGCATCGACGCCTTTCCGCTTTCCCATGCCCTAAATGACTTACCGCTTCGCGTGTCCCACTGGGGGGGATGTTGGTAAATGAGGTAACCATCTCAGGGAAGGCTCCTGTTGCGTGTTTTTAAGGGAAGAGTCATTTAAGGCAATCATCTCCCCTTCGGCCTATAAAAGGTCCGAGGGGCGTCTCCTCTTCCTTCTATCGCTTAAGGCCATCCCTGACGGTTTCCCCTTTTTCCCTTTCCGTGAAGTGTTGTGCTGTCGATCTCAGTGGAGCATGGAAGGTGCTTCAGAAGATGATGATGCGGATAGCAGTAGGAGGGAAGCTCCTGCTACTCGAGTTTGAAAGAGGGTTCGACAGTCAGTGGACGGTTTGGAAGAAGGTTCGACATGCTGGAGCATGTCGCCTTCGTGCCCCCGGCCCGCCAACGCTATCCTGAGGGGAGGGGGAGCTCTTCAAGCTTCCTTCTTTCATTGCTCACCCAGCCCCTCCTTTCTTTCCGCCGTCGATCCCATTGCTTAGAGGGGGAGCTCTTCAAGCTTCCTCTTCATTTGTCTTGAGTCGACTTCTTACTTTTTTACTTTTGTTGTTTCCCCTCTTTTCCTCTTTCTTTCACTATTTGCAGGATGCCTTTATCCTTGCTCGCACCACTTGAGGGTGCTTGCTTTCTGTTCGGCTTCTGTCCTCTTTCCAAAGAGTTGGCAGAGGAGGCATTCTCTTGTTTTCCTTCTTTTTCTTCTTTCGATACCTTTGGCATCTTTCTTCCGAGCCTCTTGAACCAACGGGGTCGGCTATCCCTTATCCAAGCCAGTTTCTGCGCTAGGCAGAGTCAGTGGCTGGACGTAGGAGTGCTCACCAAGTTAGTCGAGCGTTCTGCTCGTGTCATAGTACCAGTGGATGTAATTTTTTGTTTGTTGATATATATATATTGTATTGGCTACGGCCTACTTGATGTACACCAGAGTTTAATGAAAAGAGAGGAATGGTGTTTATTCTACATTGCTTACATGTGCGTGTTTGCCAGATGATCAAAAACAGAACTTGCGTAGTGTTGTCGCGTTCCATGTCCGAGGGATGGGTTCTCCTTCCATGGTGGACAATCGATACGCCCCTTTCCCGAGCATCTCGACCACTCAGTAGGGGCCTTCCCAGTTAGGGGCTAGCTTTCCCGTCGCTTCCAGTGGTCGAGAGGCTTCGGATTTTCTCAGGAGGAAGTCTCCTTGCTGGAAATGTCTCTCTCAGACTCTGGAGTTGTAGTATCGAGTGACGTGCCGTTGGTATTCCGTTGCTCGGATATTTTTAATCTCTTGGATCTCGTCCGCTAAGTCGAGGTTTTCCAATAGTTTCTGCTCGTTCACCTTGGGTTTGAAGTGGACGACTCGGAGAGAGGGGTTGCCGACCTCCAATGGAATCACGGCTTCCGTGCCATATACCAGCTAGAAAGGTGTTTCACCGGTGGCCGTTCTTGGTGTCGTTCGATGTGACCATAGTACGCTCGGTAATTCCTTGAGCCAGCTTCCCTTGGCTTTGCCGAGCCTAGTCTTGATGCCTTTTAAGATAGTTTTGTTGACATTCTCGACCAGTCCGTTGGCCTGAGGGTGGGCTACCGAAGTGAAGTGATTGCGAATGTTTAGGTTGGCGCATCTGTCTCTGAAGTAACGAGAATCAAATTGCCGACCATTATCGCTCACAATCACTCGAGGGACACCGTAACGACAAATGATCGACTTCCAAACGAAACTCCATACAACTGATTCGATGATCCTGGTGGTGGCCTCGGCCTCAATCCACTTGGTGAAGTAGTCGATGGCGACGATGACGAACTTCTTCTGAGCCTGAGCCGTAGGTAATGGCCCCAAGATGTCGATCCCCCACCGAGCGAAGGGGTATGGTTTGGCAAGGTTGATGAGCTCCGCGGCTGGCTGGTGGATTAGATGGTCGAAGCGCTGACATCGGTCGCACTTCTGTACATAGGTCGTGTAGTCGCGTTGGAGAGTGGGCCACCAGTAACCTTGCCGAAGCAAGATCCTTGCGAGCAATCTTCCTCCTTGGTGTGCGCCGCAGATGCCTTCGTGTATTTCCTGAACCGCTCGGCTGGCTTTGTCGGCGCCGATGCACATGAGGAGGGGACCGGAGAAAGATCTGCGGTACAAGGCATCACCCAGCATGACGAAATGCCGAGCTTCGTACTTAAGTTTTTGAGCCTCCCGAGGGTTGGGGGGCTCTTGAGAATCCCGAAGCCAGGATATGTAGGGGGTCCACCAGTCGCTCGGGGGTGCTGGGTCAATGGTCATGAGCTCGGATTCGATGCTCGGTCGCTCGAGCTCTTTGAGGAAGACCGACTGAGTACCTTCGAGCTCGAGGGAGGAGGCCAGGCGAGAGAGGGCGTCCGCTCGGGAGTTTTCCTCCCGGGCTATCCAAACTACCTCGAAGCTCTTGAAGAGTCAGGCCATCCCTTTGACCATCTGGAGGTACTTGATCATTTGTCCTTCCCGAGCTTCGTAATCACTGTTAACCTAGCTAGCGACCAATCGGGAGTCGGTGTGGATCCTGACTCGCTCGGCCCCTAATCGTCAAGCCATCCTGGCCCCCGAGACAAGGGCTTCGTACTCGGAGGCATTGTTGGACGCCTGGAAGTTGAATTTCAAGGCGTACCGTAGCTTTGCCCCCTCAGGGCACTTGAGAAGGACACCGGCGCCGCATCCAGCCGACTTGGAGGACCCGTCGACGAACATGTCCCAAGCATGTCGTAGTGCCTCTTTAGTCGGGACGAGCGGAGGCGATACGAGATGTCGTAGGCCCCGAGCATGATGGCCCACTTGATGAGACATCCCGAGGCTTTAGGGTGAAAGAGGATCCTCTTCAGGGGTTCGTCGGTCAATACGACGATGGAGTGCCCTTGAAAGTAGGGCCGGAGGCGCTTGGCCGAGGTTACCAATGCTAGCACGAGTTTCTCAGTTGCGGGGTACCTTCTTTCAGCCTGATTAAGCACCTTGTTGGTATAGTAGAGCGGTCTCTCGACCCTCGCGTCGTTCCTGACTAGGACCGAGCTCACTATGGAAGGGGTCACCGAGAGGTAAAGGTGTAGAGCTTCGCCCGGGATCGGCTTGGATAGCACCGAGGGCGAGGCCAATAATTTCTTAAGTTTTGCAAGTGCCTTCTGACATTCCTCATCCCAGGCGAATGTAGCATATGCCATTTTGGGTCCCCTCAATAATTTGAAGAAGGGCAAGCATCATTCGATCGCTCGGGATAGGAAGCGGTTGAGCGCAGCGATACGCCCCATAAGGCGTTGGGCGTCCTTGATGCAGGTGGGTGGCCGCATGTTCAGGATGGCTTGAACCTTGTCGGGATTGGCCTCAATTCCACGTTGAGTTACCAGGAAGCCTAGGAACTTCCCGGATCTGACTCCGAAGGCACATTTAGCGGGGTTGAGCTTCATGTTGCATCTCAGGAGGGTGTTGAAGGTCTCGGCTAAATCGACAAGACGATCTTCGGACTTTGGCATTTTGATGAGCATATCATCAATGTAGGCCTTGACTTTTCGACCGAGCTGTCCCTCGAAGATGTGGTTGATCAGTCTCTGATATGTTGCTCCAACGTTCTTCAACCCGAACGGCATTCGGGTGTAGCAGTGTACGCCGAAGTCGGTGATGAAGGCGGTCTTCTCGATGTCCTCTGGGTCCATACTAATATGATGGTAATCGGAGTTGGCGTCTAGGAAGCTGAGCAACTTGTTGCCAGAGGTTGAGTCGACAAGTTGATCGATGCTTGGTAGCGGGTAGCAATCTTTCGAGGTAGCCTTGTTGAGGTCGGTGAAGTCTACGCACATTCGCCATTTCCCCGAAGCCTTTGGTACCAGGACGATGTTGGCAAGCCACGTAGGGTAAAGGACTGGATGAAAAAGGTCAATATTTTGCCCCTTGATGACTTGCTCTTTGATGACCGCTTGCTTCTCCGGGGCGTGCTTTCTCTTACGTTGCTAGACAGGTTTCACCGTTGGGTCGAGGTTGAGCTTGTGCATCACCATGCCTCCCGAGATCTCGGGGAGGTGCTCGTTAGACCATGCAAAGACTTGGATGTACTAGGCACATGGATGTACTGGGCAAGGAAATTTTTATATTTTTCTTGTTCCTTAGATGGTAGATCGGCTACGATCTTGACTCCTAGAGTCAGGTCACCATTGAGGAAGACCGTTAGCAACTCGCCGCCAGGCTCAGATGTTACTAGTCCCTCCTCGGCTCCCTTCAATCCTTTGTTTTTCCCTTCCAGCCTCGTGGCTTCGACCGAGATGATATAGCACCATCTAGCCAATGCCTGGTTACCCCGGACCTCCCCCACGCCATGCTTGGTGGGGAACTTCATTTTTTGGTGATAGGTAGAGGGCACCGCTTTCGTTCGGCTAAGGATACCTCGGTCGAAGATGGCGTTATAGGCCGTCATTCCCTTAATCATGATGAAGTCTACCATAACCATAACGATTTTGGGCGGGGTGCTGATAGTAACTGGCAGGCTCAGGGCTCCCTCGAGATAAGTTACCTGGCCGTTGAACGCATAGAGGGGGGTTCAGATCGGGCGGAGTTTAGATGGATTCTCTCCCATCTTGAGGAAACATTCGTAGGATAATACATCGGGGGCACTACCATTGTCAACTAAGATCCTATCTACGTTACAATGGTTTATTGTAGCCGATACAATAAGAGCGTCGTCATACGGGGTGGCTAACCCTTCCATGTCTTGGTCAAAGAATACCAGGGCCTACGGTTCGCTCACCTGTGGGGCCTTAGGGAGCTCGATAGAGGCTCAGCTTGCTCGCTCGGCGTGATGCTTTCTTCCTCGGCTGCTATCTCCCCCTGTTGCCGCGCCACCAGCGATGACGTTGATGTGGACTCCACGGGGGGCATTGTCGATTTCTTCGGGGGTGCCTCAGTCTTCCTTCTACCCGGACACGTATCAGGATAGGTGTCCCTAGCAGATGAGGTGCTCGATCTCATCTTGGAGTTGATGGCAATCGCTGGTGTGATGTCCGTGATCGCTGTGGAATAGGCAATGCTTGCGGCGATTACGGTGCTTGGCCTTCATAAGCTTGGGTTGGCGGAAGACACCCGAGCCTATGATGTCTTCGTAGATCTCGTAGACGGGAGCGGTCAGAGGGGTATACCGCTCATACTTTCGGGAAGGCTCTTTGCGATCACCGTCCTGGTTTCATCTTTTTCCTTGGCCCGTGCATTGTTCGGACAGTCGCTTGCTGTCCCCCGCCCGACCTGAGCCTGTCGTGCCTCGGCAGGCGCTGAGGACTTCCTCGCATTCTACGTGGCGCAGGGCCAGGGTCACTAGCTCGGTGAGGGAGGTGGGAGGATGGAGGACTAGCTCGTGCCGTAGGTTCTCATCATGGGTACCCTCGGTTGGTGCGGTGATGACCGAGGCAACATCCAGGCGGGGGATGCGCAGGGCTTCCGATTTGAATCGGTTGATCTAAGCCCGTAGCTTATCCCCCTATTCCTACTTGAGGGCCAATAATCCCGCCACTGACCGGGGAGGACCACTGTCAGTGAAGCTTTCCTTGAACACTCACCCAAACTGCTTGAAGTTGTGGATGCTGCCGGGGGCGAGGGCCCTGAACCAGGCCTGAGCGCCCTGAACCATAGTGGTCACGAACGCTCGGCACTTGATTACGTTAGACACCCCATGCAAGGTCAATAGGGCGTCAAAGCTGTCGTAGTGATCGGCAGGGTCTCCCTGGCCGTCATACGATTTGAAGGTCGGAAGTGAGATCTTGGGGGAAATCTCAGACTTCAAGATATTATCGGAGAACGGGGATCGCTCCTCGTCCTCCACAGGAGAGGTCTTCTGCAAGGCACGGAGGGCGCGCTCTTGCTCTGTGAAACGCCTCTCAAAGTCTCGCATCCGGAGAGACAGCTCTGGCTGACGTTGGCCCGAGGGGCTGGGGGGCGCACCTGCATGCTGTC
Organism: Amorphophallus konjac; assembly: GCA_022559845.1. Taxonomy (NCBI): domain Eukaryota; kingdom Viridiplantae; phylum Streptophyta; class Magnoliopsida; order Alismatales; family Araceae; genus Amorphophallus; species Amorphophallus konjac. Next base: position 144,728,590 of record CM040120.1, read on the forward strand.
CTGGCGCTCCTCGGGGGCCTTGGTTTCTGGGGTCGGTCGGCGTGCTCCGGACTTCTCCCTACTTGAGGTGGAGGAGGCTTCCTGCTCCGAGGGAGGGGTGATAGGATCGGTGCGCTGGATTCAGAGGGGGGGTGAATGAATCCCACCCTTAAAAAACTTTTCGCTCAATGAAAATTAGAACACTAACTAGAACAAGATAGACAAACTGGATAACTAATCAGAATCTCTTTTGAACCGAAGAACAAACATCTATCTCGCGCCTAAACAATCAACTAGGGGAAGCGGAAGAAGGTAATCAACCTGCTGCAAGATAGCAATATGAACGCTCAGACAATCTGTGAAAGGTGGTAGAAGACATGGAGCTAATGCACAAGGCAAACCACTGCACATATAATTTTTTAGGTGGTTCGGTCCTCCAGACCTACATCCACCCCTCACTCCCAACCAGAGTGAGGCTTCCACTAGCACAAGCTAGAAACTGCAGACTCAGTCTGCGAACAGAATGCTGCCACACAGCTTGACCAGGGGAACAGCCTCCCCTCTTCCTCCACACCGGAGGGACACCCCAAGTGACTCCCAGCCACTTGGAAACCAGAGACCGAAGTCTCTCTTCCTCCAGACCAGGAGGGGACACACCAGTGACTCCCCGTCACCAGCAAACCAGAGGTCACAGACCTCTCTTCCTCCAGACCAGGAGGGACCCGACCTCTATCCAGAGAATCGGAAGAACAAAGATAACCAAATGAAAAAGGAAAAATAAGAAAGGAAAAATACACAGCGATCAGAAAGCTGTAAAGAAAGATAACATAGATGTGGCTCCCATGGAGCTGACTGGCCTGGATTTGATCCACGGTCCAGTAGACAGATCTTCAGTCGAGACTTCTTTCTTCTTCTCCACGAACTCTCACTATCTCTCTTCTCTTTCTCTTTTTCTCTTTCTTTTTTTGACACTCGATCGTGCAGGCTCTCTCTGTCTCTTCTTTTCTCTTCTTCTTCTTTTTCTTCTTCTGCTGCTCTCTACCTCACTTCTTCTTCACTCACAGTCTCGATCAGCCCTCTTCTGTTCGTATCAGTCTTCTTCTGAGGAAGACGTCTTCTATATATATAGCAGCAGCTTAGGGCGTGTGCTTTCCACTTCTCCAACCCAATTGATGCTACCACGTGTCAGCATCTCAGCTTCTTGGATCACGTGCCAGGTGCCCACCTCGGGTCACGTGCCCAGACACATTAACCTCATCCAACAATCCTGCCAGTTAATCAGTCGAAGACAGTATCAGCTTAAGGCAATGTTCAGACTTCATTCAGCAAGCAAAGCAAGCATGGATGGCTATACAGAGTTGATCGTGTGAGGCAAGACAAGTGTACAGACTTCTTACCACATGCTGTAATATGCATATATGATGCAGTGTATAGACTTGTAGAAACATGCTGCAGTATGCATATGATGCAGTGTATAGACTTGAATGAATAGACTTCGATGAGAACAATGCATGAACGTAGTGTATAGACTTGCTGTATGCCTAGCTATCGTGCGGATGTATAGACTTGTGTTATGCAGCCTATGTATGTACAGACTTGATGAGGTGCTAAGTGACAGAGCTGGCTGTACAGACTCTGAGGAAACACAAGCAGCTTTGTATAGACTTGAAAAACGTTAGATGCACGATGTATAGACCTTGCCAAAGGAAATGGCTGTACAGACTTGACCAAGGCAAAGCAATCGAATGTATGGACTTTCACAAGGTATAGACTTGCCAAAGAACTGGACGATGTACAGACTTGAACAAGGGAAAGTCTGTACAAACTTGAAGGTTCACAACGTATACACTTTGGCAAGACAATGGCTGTACATACCTCAACTCGAGCAATGTTTAGACTTGTAGGTGCAACGTAGGTAAAAGTACCAATGTATAGACTTGCGAGTGTAACGTAGGTAAAGGTACCAATGTACAGACTTCGAAGTTGAACATGTGGATGTACAGACTTCACTTCATGCAAACTACAGTGCAGTGTACAGACTTCAGACATGATGCACTGTAAAGACTTCAAATGAGACTGTACAGACTTGGTCCGATGTACAGTGCAATGTATAGACTTTCGTTCAGCAGAGACGTTAAGAGAGACTGTACAGACTTTGACTTCAAAAGAGACATTCTCTATGAGACGGATGATGTATAGACTTCTAGACATTGTAGACTAGAACAGTGTGAGACGTTAACTAAGACGGATGAGAGTGTATAGACTTTAATGAAGAATACACACGATGCAAAGGACTCTGTACACACTTGGCCAATGTACAGACTTAGCAGTAGCATGATGGCGAATGCTGTACAGACTTCGTGTGCAATGGCCAACAATGTGCAGACTTGGCCCAACTAAGAACCGATGGATGTATAGACTTTACGAGTACAGTCCAATGAATAGACTTTGCGAAGCACAGTCCAATGTATAGACTTTGCAAGATGCAGACTGGGTAATGTACAGACTTTAAATGCAACAGAAGACTCTGTATGGACTTTGCATAGACGATGCATGAGACGCGAACTCTGTACAGACTTGGTGTGCCGTGCATGAACAGTGCAATGTAACGGCTTGCGTGAATGCAATAGCGATGTTCAGACTTGGAAGCCGATGTGTAGACTTGATGAGATGCAAGGCAATACAGACACTGGCTGTATAGACTTGCGTTCACACAGTAGTGTATGGACTTCGAATGCCTGCCTGCATGCGATGTACAGACTTGAGTTATGCAACTGAAGGCTGTACAGACTTGCTATGAAGGTGAGATGCAACGTGAGACGCTCGAATGTACAGACTTGCTGATTGTGTTAAGACACAGCATGAGATGCTATGATCTGGGGGGTCGACCCATCTGGAAGGGGGGTCGACCTACTTGTGTCCAGACTGTGCTAGAATGTAATGATGCATGGATGTTTAGCCTATACTGATTTCCACAAGCAGAGTAAAGCAACTGATGTATATGTATATAAGTGCTTTATGCAGCAGATAACATGACTGAACATCAAATGCAATGCTTTAGATATGATAAACTGACATAATGTGCATGACAAAGAAATAATGTGTGCACATAGTGTATATAATGGAATGTCATTCACAAGCACACATTCACAAATACATGAACACATATGAATGCACTTAACTTAATCAACAAGGTCATTCATGCACACATGCATATGGTGACTGATAGTGTTTGCTCTCATCAAAACCACAAGGGCACAACAATCTCCCCTTTTTTGATGATGGCAACACTATGAGTCACACTGACTCAGATCAAAACATTCTCCCCCTTTGACTTCAGCAAAAAGACATTAGTTTGAGAGAGGAAAAATAAGCAGATATGAAACAATTGAAATAACATTTCTTCCTTTAACTACATGAAAGCACATTCTTCCCCAAAGAGCAATATGACTCAAATCAAATTCTCCCCTTTTGTTTTTGAAAAAAATCATGCAGAGGTATGAATGCAGAGATGCAGATGCAGCAAGAAATGCAATACATCCTCCTAAGAATATGAATGCAGGGTCACAATTGATATGAACATGATTCAATATGACAAGGAAGCTCCCCTTGAATAGATACCAATTGAGATGCATCTGTTGCATTTCTCCCAATTGATGTGGTTGAGAGGGAGACCACAGTGGCATTCAAGGGTAAGTTTAGGTCAATGAACCAAGGACAGTGAGGAGAAGAGTTTCAAACACAAGAAGTTCAAAACAAGATTTTCAAGGAGATATCAATCTCATAAATCCAAAACCTAATTTTTCAAAGTCTTCCATTATAAGGGCTTATGAATGAATTTTATTGATCAGCATGGTTTAAACATGATGTATGCAAGGTTTATCAATAAAATTCTGTATTGATATCTAAAACCAAGGTTTAATAAAAATGAACCAAGCCCTCATAATTCTATCTTGATTATCCTCCCTTTCTCTTACACAATCAAATTTATTGACTTCTTTCAGAAATACATGCACTAGTATTGTGATCAAGCAATTATGAAGTCATGAGATTTTGTCTAGGGTTATAACAATTTGATTTTTGCATCAATATTCAAATATTACAATTTGTTCAACAAATTTTCATGCTACAAATTTTACGAGCACTCTAGTTCAGTGTGCACTTTGTAACTAGAGGATATACCTTGATCAGAGGCCAATATCCCTAAGCACTTAGTGTGACTAACAGTCATGCTTTATATGAACAGAGGTAGCATTTACACATCATGACACACTACAAATCATTTCTTTGATGAGTGAGTTGTATTTCTCAGTGTGCATGCCATTGCTCTGCCTGATTAATAATCTTTCTTGAGCAGAGTTAACTATGGCACCTCATGACACAGTCCTTTGGACATGTGTTTCTCAGTGACCAAAGTCATTGCTCTGACTGAAATTAACCCTATAGATAATTCAGACAAATTCATTTGCTTCAAGTCAATAATAATTTCATGTACTTAACCAATTAAAGCCATGTATTCAATAGTGCAGATTTCAGAAGATTTTACAAGGCACATCATGAAATAGTTGGTTAAGGCTTATTAAACATGATTTAGATATTTTTAAGAGAATTACAGACAAACTCCATGAATACATTAAACTTAAACCACATGAGTTATTTCAGACATTCATAAAATCGTATAATAGAAGATTCTTAGTTCAAGTGTTTTCAGATTTATGATCGAAATAGTCCCCTTGAAATCTTCATGAAAGACTGATAGAATTCTGATACCAAATGATAGAAGAGATTTTGAAGCTCAATGTTTTCAGAATATGATCAAGGTTTGTCAACAAAATCAATAAGGAAGGATATGCAATGAATTCTGACAAGTGTATGAATTTGACAACCTACATGCCATGCATTGACTCCCCCTGACAATATGCATTCAGTCAATCTTTTTGACATTATTCCATGAAATGCAATACAATTAACTACATGTATGCAAAGACATGCAAAGACTCAACATTGTTTGCTATGCAAAGACATGCAATTAACTACCCCTGAAAACATGCAATGTTTGCCATGAAAACTGAACATATGTCTTTGTGACTCATGCACATACAGACTGCCCTATCAAAGCAAAATGACCCATGATACTAGGCGGAGCATTTGGTCTAAAAGATCACCTCACACATAGTAAGAACCTCCAGACAGATTTCTCTACCTTTTGGTAGCTTACTATTTATATACCATAGTGGTCAATCATGATAATTCAACATGCAGTCCTATAAGCAATCCAGATTTTCAGTGAGCTATGCAACAGACAGATTTCAAACAACATTCATATACAGTTCAGGTTTTCAGATATTGCAAGTTTATTCTCATTTCAATGTCTTAAACAGACAATTCAGTATGAGCATTGAGAGACTTGAATATTCATAGTGTTCAAAAGATGACAAATATGCAAGAGCACATCAAACCAGATATGCAATGAATTTTATTATGCAAGAGAAGATTCAAACAGAGTTGTGCAAATGACACATGCAGCTATGTATGCTTAACAGATTATGCAAACATCTAAACCAGATATTTCAGATGGCAAGGTTTAAAAATAAGTTTTCAGAACTGACCTGAATAGTGCAATCCTAGGGGTTTCATTCTTGAATGCCTTGGTTTATTGCCCCTCTTTATTCTTCAGCTTCCAAGGCATACCTGTAACACAAAGCTTATTTTGCACAAACAGGTACCCAAGAGGCCTTGGGTCCTGAATTGACAGTGACATTTCTAGCAGGTTTTCTCAACAAGTTTTGTGCATGAAGGTCATCAGATTTCATTAAATAGTAATTATTCATTGAATGACCAAAGCCACCACAATAACGACATGACACAGAATTTTTGTTCTCATTGTACACATTAGCATGATCATGAAATCTATGTATATGAGAATTAAAGTTTCTGTTGTTTGCATGAAGGTTCTGTCCTTTGTTATCATTCGGCCAGCAATTTACATGTTTGTAGCCAGACTTTTCATATTCAAAATGAGAAGAGTGATTTCTTCTCTTATAAGGTGACCAGCACTCTCTAGCCAGATGGCCTGGCTTCCAACAGTTAGAGCATGCAACAGACTTTCTGTTAAAGACAAATTCAGGTTTATTAAAAAATTTTCTATTTGCAGGGAATCTACCAGATTTATAGTTAGACTTCCTTCCCTGAGCATGCCAACATTCAATGGCCCTGTGGCCTGTCTTTCCACATTCAAAGCATGAAATAGAATTTCTTCTACCAGCATTCAACCAACATTCAATGGCCCTATGGCCTGTCTTTCCACAGTTGAAACATGTAGAATATTTTCTATTTACAGCAAATTTATTCCTATCAACATCATTATGGTTTGCAGGGAATTTAGCATGATGTGAAAAAGACATTTTCTTACCATTTGCAAACCAACATTGTGCAATGCTGTGTCCTAGTTTGCCACAGTGCAGACATTCAGTTTTCCTTTTCTGAGGTGAAGGATTTTTATCATGAAATCTCCTAGCATTCATATCATCATTCTCCATCAATTTACAATCATGCATCAAATGACCAAATCTATGATAGTAATGATAGATCATTTTCTTTTTAGATGCATGTGAGTGTATGTGAGGACTGTGATCAACATGCACTGATGTATCCTTTTTCTTTATTTTCTATTTTCCAGTTTTTTTCTGATTTTTATCCTGTTTTTCTATTTTCTTAGCCTTGTACTGAGTTGAAGATGGGGTAGAAGGCTTTTCCTGTTCATAAGATTTAACAAAAACAGTTTTCAGGTTGGTTCCATCAACCTTCCTCATAACTGGATTGTAACCCAGTCCCTCTTTCTTAAAATTAACATTCGTTCCCAGCATTTTCTGAACAATGGGCTGTTTGTCTTTAGAGGTTGTGGCTACATTTGAAGCATTTACAAATGATGTTATCAACTTGCTCTGAAGCTCTTTCTTGTTGATCTTATTGTAGCCCAGCCCTTCCTTCCTAGAGTTGATTTTTATACCTAGTAGCTTGTCTAGGTTTTTCTACCCATCAACAAACTTTGACAGAGAGTTCCTCAAGTCTTGGATTTCATCTTCTAAAGAGGCAATGTGTAACTCGTAACTGGCAATCTCTTGTTCACTGCAATTCATAGCTTCATTCAAAACTTTGTTAGCAGTTTTATATTTCTCAACTTCCTGTTCTAGATTGCTCAGTTTGTCAGAATCTTCAATGCAAACAGTTTTTCCTCTTTCTAAGGCTATAAGTCTCTCAGACATAGTGGAGTTCAGCACTTTTAACTTCTCATTTTCTTTAACCAAAGTATCATTTTGAATTAACTCATCAAGAAGAATCTGGTCATCTTGAGATACTTTTGGATTATTTGGAGTTTCATACTCCCTTTGCAAGTTTTCAATATTTTTTTGCAACTCCATGTTTACAGATTTTATGGCATCAGATTTTTCAATCAGCAATGTGTTCTCCTTTTTAAGTTTCTTAAATTTTTCTTCATTTTCTTTAACAGATTTTCTAAGAGAGTCATTTTCAGATTTTAACTTGTTTAAATCTGAGTTCACACTTTTGAAATTTTTCAGCAATTTTTCATACTGGTCATGATAGTTAACAAGAGTCTGATTATCATTATTTGAACTGAGTTTCTCTTTGAGTTCAGATATCTCATTTACATGATCTTGATTCTCAATTTTAAGCAACGAAATTTATTTTTTCAGCATTTGAAAATCAGACATACAAACATCATGAACATTTTTCAATTCAGTACAATTTTTACATGGAGAACTTGAACTATCTAACCCAGTACCCTTCTTCAATTTTTTATACTATTTTCTTAACCTCTCATGTGACTCTAATAATTCAGCATATGCATTCTCCCAATCATCTAGATAAAAATTCTCGAAGAGATTTACCTCCTCATCATCCTGTTCTTCTTCTTGATTGCTGCTTTGTCCACTTCCTCGAGCCATCATGCAGCTTGTTTGATTTTCTTTCCCGGCTCTCTTCATCATCTCCAATATATCACTTGCAGATCTGCAATCAAGGAAACATGAATGAAAGGCTTTGTCAGTTGCTACCTTCATCAAATTCCAAGCCTTCTGATTTTCTACATACATAGATCGATGCTTATTAGTCCATTTGGACTAATCTTTTGGTAGTCTATGTGGACAATGTGAAATTAGTTTCCACAGATCTGGATCAGTAGTCGTAACAAACATATGCAAGTTTTTAAACCAGACATTAAAGTCCGTACCACTGAAAATCGGTGGATGAGCCATGAAGATAAATCAACAGGCAATTTTTTAAAACAATATGTAGAAGACAATGATGCACCAAAACGCTAGTAGGATCCTCTGCAGATCGTTGGATCTGTAAGTCAGAAACTGCTCTGATACCAATTGATAGGATCGATGCGCTGGATTCAGAGGGGGGTGAATGAATCCCACCCTTAAAAAACTTTTCGCTCAATGAAAACTAGAACACTAACTAGAACAAGATAGACAAACTGGATAACAAATCAGAATCTCTTTTGAACCGAAGAACGAACATCTATCTCGCGCCTAAACAATTAACTAGGGGAAGCGGAAGAAGGTAATCAACTTGCTGCAAGATAGCAATATGAACGCTCAGACAATCTGTGAAAGGTGGTAGAAGACATGGAGCTAACGCACAAGGCGAACCACTGCACATATAATTTTTTAGGTGGTTCGGTCCTCCAGACCTACATCCACCCCTCACTCCCAACCAGAGTGAGGCTTCCACTAGCACAAGCTAGAAACTGCAGACTCAATCTGCGAACAAAATGCTGCCACACAGCTTGACCAGGGGAACAACCTCCCCTCTTCCTCCACACCGGAGGGACACCCCAAGTGACTCCCAGCCACTTGGAAACCAGAGACCGAAGTCTCTCTTCCTCCAGACCAGGAGGGGGCACACCAGTGACTCCCCGTCACCAGCAAACCAGAGGTCACAGACCACTCTTCCTCCAGACCAGGAGGGACCTGACCTCTATCCAGAGAATCGGAAGGACAAAGATAACCAAATGAAAAAGGGAAAATAAGAAAGGAAAAATACACAGCGATCAGAAAGCTGTAAAGAAAGATAACATAGATGTGGCTCCCATGGAGCTGACTAGCCTGGATTTGATCCACGGTCTAGTAGACAGATCTTCAGTCGAGACTTCTTTCTTCTTCTCCACGAACTCTCACTATCTCTCTTCTCCTTCTCTTTTTCTCTTTCTTTTTCTGACACTCAATCGTGCAGGCTCTCTCTGTCTCTTCTTTTCTCTTCTTCTTCTTTTTCTTCTTCTGCTGCTCTCTGCCTCACTTCTTCTTCACTCACAGTCTCGATCAGCCCTCTTCTGTTCTTATCAGTCTTCTTCTGAGGAAGACGTCTTCTATATATATAGCAGCAGCTTAGGGCGTGTGCTTTCCACTTCTCCCGCCCAATTGATGCTACCACGTGTCAGCATCTCAGCTTCTTGGATCACGTGCCAGGTGCCCACCTCGGGTCACGTGCCCAGACATATTAACCTCGTCCAACAATCCTGTCAGTTAATCAGTCGAAGACAGTATCAGCTTAAGGTAATGTTCAGACTTCATTCAGCAAGCAAAGCAAGCATGGATGGCTGTACAGAGTCGATCGTGTGAGGCAAGACAAGTGTACAGACCTCTTACCACATGCTGTAATATGCATATATGATGCATTGTATAGACTTGCAGAAACATGCTGCAGTATGCATATGATGCAGTGTATAGACTTGAATGAATAGACTTCGATGAGAACAATGCATGAACGTAGTGTATAGACTTGTTGAATGCCTAGCTATCGTGCGGATGTATAGACTTGTGTTATGCAGCCTAAGTATGTACAGACTTGATGAGGTGCTAAGTGACAGAGCTGGCTGTACAGACTCTGAGGAAACACAAGCAGCGTTGTATAGACTTGAAAAACGCTAGATGCACGATGTATAGACCTTGCCAAAGGAAATGACTGTACAGACTTGACCAAGGCAAAGTAATCGAATGTATGGACTTTCACAAGGTATAGACTTGCTAAAGAACTGGACGATGTACAGACTTGAACAAGGGAAAGTCTGTACAGACTTGAAGGTTCACAACGTATACACTTTGGCAAGACAATGGCTGTACATACCTCAACTCAAGCAACGTTTAGACTTGCAGGTGCAACGTAGGTAAAAGTACCAATGTATAGACTTGCGGGTGTAACGTAGGTAATGGTACCAATGTACAGACTTCGAAGTTGAACAGCTGGATGTACAGACTTCACTTCGTGCAAACTACAGTGCAGTGTACAGACTTCAGACATGATGCACTGTAAAGACTTGAAATGAGACTGTACAGACTTGGTCCTATGTACAGTGCAATGTATAGACTTTCGTTCAGCAGAGACGTTAAGAGAGACTGTACAGACTTTGACTTCAAAAGAGACACTCTCTATGAGACGGACGATGTATGGACTTCTAGACACTGTAGACTTGAACAGCGTGAGACGTTAACTATGACGGATGAGAGTGTATAGACTTTAATGAAGAATACACACGATGCAAAGGACTCTGTACACACTTGGCCAATGTACAGACTTAGCAGTAGCATGATGGCGAGTGCTGTACAGACTTCGTGTGTAATGGCCAACAATGTGCAGACTTGGCCCAACTAAGAACCGATGGATGTATAGACTTTACGAGTACAGTCCAATGAATAGACTTTGCGAAGCACAGTCCAATGTATAGACTTTACGAAGCACAGTCCAATGTATAGACTTTGCAAGAAGCAGACTGGGCAATGTACAGACTTTAAATGCAACAGAAGACTCTGTATGGACTTTGCATAGACGATGCATGAGACGCGAACTCTGTACAGACTTGGTGTGCCGTGCATGAACAGTGCAATGTAACGGCTTGCGTGAATGCAACATCGATGTTCAGACTTGGAAGCCGATGTGTAGACTTGATGAGATGCAAGGCAACACAGACACTGGCTGTATAGACTTGCGTTCACACAGCAGTGTATGGACTTCGAATGCCTGCCTGCATGCGATGTACAGACTTGAGTTATGCAACTGAAGACTGTACAGACTTGCTGTGAAGGTGAGATGCAACGTGAGACGCTCGAATGTACAGACTTGCTGATTGTGTTAAGACACAGCATGAGATGCTATGATCTGGGGGGTCGACCCATCTGGAAGGGGGGTCGACCCACTTGTGTCCAGACTGTGCTAGAATGTAATGATGCATGGATGTTTAGCCTGTACTGATTTCCACAAGCAGAGTAAAGCAACTGATGTATATGTATATAAGTGCTTTACGTTGCATCCCTATGGTTTTGATGATGTCTCACACTATAAATCTATCTTCTATCTATAGAATAATACATGCTTCATCATGTAGGACTGTGCAGTTCATATAGTTGTTAGATAAATATGCACTACTTGATCATGTCTACACACTGTCTGCATAGTCTGTACACTGATGGGTCGACCCCCCACCTCTGATGGGTCGACCCCTCCTTTAATCTCCAAGTCCATACATTGAATTTCATATTCAAAGTATGTACATTGGTCTTCACCTGAAGTCCATACATTGAACTTAATATTCAAAGTCTGTACACCCTCCGCTAAGCCTTCAGAGTCTGTACAGTCATTCCTTGAGTTCAAGTCCATACAACGGCACTGTAGATTGCATCTAAAGTGTATACAACCTTTCAAGGGGTCAAGTCTAAACATTCTCCCGTTCATTTCAAAGTCTACACATCGCTCTTCATCTTCCAAGTCTATACACTCTGTTGAACCACAAGTCTAAACAACGTATGCCATCTCAAAGTCAGTACACTGTCCCTCGTCTCACACATCATGACCCAAAGTCTGTACAGCCTCTAGTCACTGTACAAGTCCACACACTGGCTGCACTGCACAAGTCTATACATTGGCTTGGGCATCTAAGTCTAGACATTGTTTCACTATTCATGCCTTGATTCGAAGTCTGTACAGCGAGCGGCACTCATCAAAGTCTGTACAGCCAACGCCTTCATTGATTCCATGTCTGTACATCACTGTCTCAAGCTGCAAGTCTGTACAGAGTTTGGCAGTCTACACTGCACTGTAGCTGCATCGTTTGACCTGAAGTCTGTACATCGTCTCAGCCACCGTCTCACTCAGCGTCTCACGCTTACTAAGTCTATTCATTGGGCGGTGGTAGCAAGTCTATACATTCGACTGTTCAGCCTGTGATCAAGTCTGTACAGCCAGAGAGACCATTAAGTCTATACACTCATTCACTGTAGCTTGAACGAGGTGAAGTCTGTACATTGGCATCAGTTCTCCAAGTCTGTACATCCTTCTGTTGATATTCCAAGTCTGTACATCGGACTGGTTGAGCATGTCTGTACAACGGTTGCATTCTCAGGGAAAGTCTATACATTGGGACCTTTACCTACGTTCTGAACTGAACTGAGTAAGTCTATACATTCCTCATATCTTTTACCTACGCTCAGCTCAGTAAGTCTGTACACTGGGAACTATACTGACGTTGCCTTGCCAAAGTCTACACACTGTGAACCTTCAAGTCTGTACAGACTTCACTTGTTCAAGTCTGTACATCGTCCAGCTCTTTGGCAAGTCTAAACATCTCTAAGTCTAGACATTCAGTTATCCTTCAACCCTATACACTCGATATCACCTGCAAGTCTATACACTCTCAAGTTGTTCACACTTGCTTAAATTGCTGTTTCTAAGTCTACACAGTCGATGCCTTCATGCATTGTTCTCTTCGAAGTCTATACATCAACGTCTATACATTGAAGTCCATACAGTGCATACTGTTGTGCTTCAAGTCTACACATTGCTGCTCTTCATTACAAGTCTTTACACTCATCCTCCTTCACACGGCCAACTCTATACATCCATTGTCTTGACTGCTGAATGAAGTCTACACATTGAGATCGCATGAACACTTACAAGTCCATACACTGAGCTCGCATGAAGAACTTCAACTCTACACACTCTCACACTTGACACACTTGCCTATTTGTCATCCCTGAGTCTATACACTCGAGGGCCTCATACACTTCACAGAAGTCCACACATTTCATCTGTTGTGCTAATGCATTATTTAGCTAGTCTATACACTGAGGTCGCTTGAGGACTCACAAGTCTATACACTCCCTCAGTGTACACACTTACTTATCTGCTATCCTAATGTATATACATTCATATCTGACTGAACTAACTGATCACATTTCTTTGTCTCTGCCTGCAGATGATTCAGGTCAATGATTAGGCACGTGAACCGAGGATGATGCCTGGCACGTGATCCGAGAATGCTCTGGAAAGGGAGGGAACGAGACTCCCTCGTGTGAAGGCCTGAAACTCAGGTCGAATGGCATATAAAAGGTGCCTTCTGTGATTAGATGGATAAAAAAACTGGAGAAAAAGTTGAAGAGCAAAATCCCTGAGCAGAAGAAGAAAAGAGAGATAGCCTCCACGTTCCAGAAAGAAGATAGAGAGAAAAGATTTGAGAGTATTACTGTGAGAGAAAAGTCTGAGTGAGAGAGAAGAGTCCAATTTGCTTCTTCGGAAGCTACATCTGTATTTGATTTTTATGAAACGATTTGTGTTCATCGTTGGTCTTGTTTACATTTCTGTTTTTCCTTTTATTTCTTCATATATCTGATTTTGAGTTGTTACCCTCTGGTGTTTGGAGGAAGGGAGAGTTACTCCGGTTCCCCTCTAGGCTGCAGAGGAAGAGAGATATGTGATCTCTGGTTTTTGCCAGTGACGGGTTGTCATTAGCAGATTCCCTCCGGGTTGGAAGAAGGGAGAGGCATCTCCGGTTCTGGTCTTGCTGGTAGCAGGTCCAGGTGTCAAGCACATTGTTCGCAGACTGAGTCTGCAGTTTTCTAGTAGTGGCTAGTGGAATCCTCACTCTAGTTGGAGTGAGGGGTGGATGTAGATTGTGGACTACAATCGAACCACCTTAAAACCTCTTGTCTCCTCTGTGGCTTGGTATTATTGTTGTGCTTTCCTTCTATTCGGCATTGTGTTTGTGTGTGGACGGGCTCTTCCAATCGCGCCTTATTATCCTGTCTTAGTTTCTCACTGCGTTAGCTGCATTATTTAGCCTTATCTGAAGGGTTGTATTTCGAAGTAGTGAGTTTCCGCTGAAGTTGTTCAAATTGGGAGTGATCTATTCATCCCCCCCTTCTATATCACTCTTCGCTGCGCTAACATTTGGTATTAGAGCAGGTTTGCCTCATGTGGACGAACGGTTAGGGAAATGCTAATGGTCCTAGAAGCTTCATGGCTGAAGGTCAATCCATTAGTCGCCCTCCATTTTTTGATGGTAATAATTATCTATTTTGGAAGAACAGGATGGAAGTGTTTATCAGAGCACAGAGCCACAAGATGTGGAGGGTAATCACGGTTGGCCCGTATGATCTGCCACCGAACGAGGACGCGTGGACAGATGACCATGTCAAGCTATCTTCACTCAACTTGACGGCGCTGAGCATCATCCAGTGTGCTGTTAACCCAGAGGAATATGCCCGTATATCTGCCTACAGGACTGCCAAGCGAATGTGGGATGAGCTGCAATTAATCTACGAAGGTACAGCTCAAGTGAAAGCCTCGAAGGTAAACCTCTACACCTCTAAGTATGAACTGTTTAGAATGAATGCAGAGGAGAATATTACTGAAATGTATGCCAGGTTGTCCTTGATCACGAACACACTTAAGGGGCTAGGAAAGGATCTAGCTGAGGCAGACATAGTCAGGAAAATTCTTAGATCCTTATCCCCAGCATGGCACACTAAGGCCATCGTGATTGAAGAGTCAAAAGATCTGACGACCTTGACAGTGAATGAACTCATAGGATCCCTCATGACCTATGAGATGAATTTCAAAGGAGGTGGTGAAGGAAGTGATAGAAAGGCTAAGAATGTAGCTCTCAAGGCATCCCGCAACAAGAGTAGCAGTAGCAGCAGCAGCAGCAGTAGCGGTGAGTCTGATGGCTTCTCAGATCTCGACCAGAAGGAGCAGGCAATGCTCACTCGTCAGTTTAGTAAATTTTTAAGGAGAAAGGGGAAGACCTTTAGGAGGAAAAAGCCATACTCCTTTAACAAGAATGTTGAATCTACCAATTATAGGGATAGAAATCTTAAGAGACTGACTTGTTATCATTGTAACAAACAGGGACACATGAAAGGCGAATGCCCAGATCTTTAGAAGAAGAGTCCCTACTTCCAGAAGAAGAACACAAAAGTGCAGAAGAAGAAGAAGCCACAGGCGATGGTCTGCACATGGAGCGAGGAGGAAGAAGATCCTGAAGATACTTCCTCAGAGGAGCATGAAGAAGGAATTTGCTTTATGGCAAGCAGTGAAGAGGAGGTAACCAATGTTTTTGAAAATTTTACGATTGATGACTGGGAAGATGCTTATGCTGAGTTATTAGATAAATTCAATTCTCTTAGTAAAGAGCATAGGGTTCTGAAAAGAAAATTTAATACTAATGTTGAAGAACAAACCCAGGTCTGTGAGGAAAATCAGAAACTAAAAGAGCAACTAGAAGAAATGACCTCACTAAGAAGAGAAAATGATAAGCTCAAGGGAGAAAACCAAGAAAGTCAAAATCAGCTCAATGAACTCAAAATAAGAATTGAAGAAAGCTTGAATGAAAGTAGAGTGAACTCAGAAAAATATGAAGCTGTTAAGAAAGTCAATGGTGAACTTCTAAAAAATTCTGAGTCCCTTCAAAAGGAGCTGGAAGACAAACAGAAAGTTTTGGAAAACTTTGTCCAAGGAAAATCTAGTCTGGATGCTATACTGGGGGCTAGGGTTAACTTCAATAAGGAGGGTCTAGGCTACGACCCAACTAACAAAAGACCCTTACAATTCAAAACCATTACCTTCTGCCCAGAGAAGGGAAAAGAAAAGCTGGACACACCATCCAGCTCAAACAGTAGTAAGGGAACTCAAGGTCAGAAGGAAAGTCCTAAAAACAGTGCTGGTCAACCATTTAAGATGGAAATGAATTCTGTGAAGAATTTCACTAAGCCTACCAATCAGAACATAAATGGTAAATGGACCAAGCAAGTGGATCAGAAGAAAAGCTGGAATTACTACAATCAGATGGGTCCAAAGAGGACCTACTGGAGAAATGATCATCATCTTCAAAAATCTGTTGATCAACAAACTTACAGAAGATATCCTAGGAGTGGCAAGCCTAATGAATGGAATAGAACTTACTTCTCCAGACCAGCTGGACTTAATTTCAATGAACCAAAAATAAAGGTGCCAGGGAAAT
This sequence comes from Amorphophallus konjac, assembly GCA_022559845.1. Lineage (NCBI taxonomy): Eukaryota > Viridiplantae > Streptophyta > Magnoliopsida > Alismatales > Araceae > Amorphophallus > Amorphophallus konjac. Next base: position 144,744,884 of record CM040120.1, read on the forward strand.
CCATGCTGAAGCAAATTTGGATTTCTAAACACTTGATTAGAGATTTGAATAATGTCCTTGGACCCAACTCATCTTGGGTTCCAAATCACTCTGCTTGATGTTATTTGTGTAGGTCGGCCTGGCAGCTGAAGACAACAAGTGGTACCTCGACAGTGGCTATTCCAAGCACATGACAGGTGACCGATCCAAGTTCAGCAAGATAGAGATGAAGGTAGGGGGTCTGGTCAAGTTTGGAGGAAAGAACAAAGGTAAGATTATTAGAGTTGGTACAGTAGGTAAGTCTTCCACAAACTCCATTGAAAAAGTTCTACTTGTGGAAGGTCTTCAACACAACCTGATTAGCATTAGTCAGTTATGTGACAAGGGTCACAGGGTTGTGTTTGATGATAACTCATGCAAAATCTTTGAAATAAATTCCGATGTGGTTAAATTTGTAGCCAATAGGATTAATAATGTCTACATGGTAGACCTAGATGAGGAATCTGAATCTAATACTTGTTTATCTGCCAATTCTGAAAATGATGATTTTGAATGGCATAGACGTCTAGGTCATGCTAGCTTTACTACTTTAAATAAATTGGTCAAGCATGATTTAGTGAGAGGCATGCCTAGAATAAAATTCAATTCTATTTCAAAATCATGTGATGCATGTGCTCTAGGCAAACAGACCAGGAATTCTTTCAAATTAAGATCTGAGCCATTGTCCTCTAGACCAATGGAACTCCTCCATATGGACCTCTTCGGTCCTACTAGAACTCAGAGTCTTAATGGGAACATGTTTGGCTATGTCATCATAGATGACTTCTCTAGATATTCATGGATCTTTTTCTTAGCAAATAAAAGTGATGCATTTCAAAAGTTTAATCTGTTTTTCAATAAGGTAAAACAAGAAGGAAAACACAAGATCTGTTCTATTCAATCTGACCATGGAGGTGAGTTTGAAAACTCCATGTTTTCTGATCTTTGTGAAAGAGAGGGACTAACACACATATTTTCTTCTCCCAGGACACCTGAACAGAATGGAATTGTGGAGAGAAGAAATAGAACTGTGGTGGAGATGGCCCGAACCATGCTAATTGAAAGTCAATTACCAAGGAGGTTTTGGGCAGAGGCGGCCAATACAGCAACTTACATAATCAACAGGGCCATGGTAAGACCCATTCACAAGAAAACACCCTATGAGCTTCTAAAAGGTAAGAAACCAAACTTGTTTCATTTCAGAATTTTTGGAGCAAAATGTTTTATTCACAACAATGACAAGAAAGATTTAGACAAGTTTGAAGCTAAAAGCTCACCTGGAATATTTTTGGGATATTCAGAAGTGTCTAGGGCATATAGAGTCTTCAACATAACAGACAAAAAGGTTGCAGAGTCTCCACACATTATTTTTAATGAAAAGAAAGGTGTTTCTAACAATGAAAATCTTGACAGGGATTCCAATCATGATGGGGAATTCCTAGAAGACCAAGAAGAATAGAACACTCAGCCAAGTGGAACAGCAAATCCTCTCAACCAGGAAGAGCCATGAGAAGAAGGTGAGTCTTCAATAAATGTTAGATTTCTTAAAGATCTCCGATAGATAATGTCATAGGCAATCCTGAAGATCCTCTTCGGACTAGGTCCCATTTTAGGAATGTGAATAATGAACACTTAATTGCTTTAGTCTCACAAATTGAATCCAAATCAATAGAAGAGGCCTTGGCTGATCAAGCTTGGGTCAATGCCATGAGTGAGGAATTAGGCCAGTTCGAAAGAAATAATGTCTGGAAACTTGTTCCAAGACCAGATAATGTTAATATCCTAGGAACTAAGTGGGTGTTCAAAAATAAAATGAATGAAGATGGAATCATTTCTAGGAATAAGGCCAGATTAGTAGCCAAGGGCTACTGTCAAGAATTTGGTGTAGATTTCGATGAATCCTATGCACCTGTTGCTAGGATGGAGGCTATAAGACTGTTGCTTGCTTTTGCATGTTCAAAGAACATAAAACTCCAACAAATGGATGTTAAAAGTGCCTTTTTAAATGGAGTCATTAAAGAAGAAGTTTTTGTTGAACAACCCCCTGGATTTCAATTTTCTCCTCAACCTGACCAAGTTTTCAGGTTAAACAAAGCCTTGTATGGTCTAAAGCAGGCTCCAAGAGCATGGTATGAAAGATTGACTGAATTTCTGATCAGCAAAGGCTACAAAAAAGGTAAAGTAGATCAAACTTTATTTACCAAAGGTACAAATAAAGATCTCCTCATAGTTTAGGTATATGTAGATGACATTGTGTTTGGATCAACTAAGCATGAACTATGTGTTGAATTCTCTAAAATGATGTCTGTTGAATTTGAGATGAGTTTGGTTGGTGAACTAAAGTACTTCCTTGGCTTGCAGGTACAACAGCTAGAGGATGGGTGCTTCATCAACCAAACCAAATACACAATGGAACTGTTCAAGAGGTTTGGTATGGAAAACCTGAAGCACATTACAACACCCATGGGTACCAATATCTCACTGGATGCAGATGAGACAGGTAAAGAACTAAATGCCAAGCTCTATTGAGGTATGATTGGATCTCTTCTTTACCTAACAGCTTCCAGACCTGATATACAATTCAGTGTAGGAATGTGTGTAAGGTATCAGTCTAGACCTACTGAATTATATTTAGCTGCAGTGAAAAGAATTTTCAGATATTTGTCAGCTACTCATTCCCTTAGTTTATGGTTTCCTGCATCATACACATTTGACTTAGTTGCATACACAGATGCTGATTATGCAGGTTGTAAACTAGACATGAAAAGCACTAGTGGTCATTGTGAATTTTTGGGTGGGTGTTTAGTGTCTTGGGGTTCCAAGAAACAACATTTTGTGGCCCTCTCTACTGCAGAAGCTGAATATGTGGCTGCAGGGAGTTGTGGAACACAAGTCATTTGGATTAAACACCAGCTTTAGGACTACCAAGTAGACCTGGGGTGCACACCTATCTATTGTGATAATACCAGTGCCATTAATCTTGCTAAAAATCCTGTTTTACATTCACGCACCAAACACATAGAGATAAGGCATCATTTCATAAGAGATGAGGTTTCTAAAAACAATTTTGAACTGATTCATGTAGGCACAGATAATCAGATTGCTGACATCTTCACTAAACCTCTAGATAATGAAAAATTCACAACACTAAGAAGAGAATTAGGCTTATACAAATTGTCTTAACTGTGTAGCCTGTTCTTTTTGTGAGGGGGAGTTCAGTTGGTTAGCTTTCAGAAAAGCTGTGAGTGAGGGGGAGCTGGTTGAGCTGTGAGAAGAAGTGTTCTTTGACAAATTCAAAAAGATTAACCAGATGTGTGTCTTTGCTGGTTTTCATGACAGATCTAGTGTGGTTCTCTCAGACAGTAGAATGTCACTTAATTCTTAAGTCTATAAGTCAGTGATACTAAAGTCTAGTTAGAATCTTTCCTCTGGTATTCCTTCAGAGATCTGGATTAATTGTAAAAAGTATATCTTCCTACATTGTCAATGATTCTGGTTCAGGATAAAACCTGTATGTCTTGATCTCTGACCCAATCAGCTTGAAATCTAGACTTCAAGATTCACTTCAAGTAATAGTCCTTCTGGTATTGTTTTCAATCATTCCATCTCTTCAACACAAGGGCTTAATTAAACAAACATGTCTTGTTTTGTTCACTGAGAAACTGGGAGCTTCATCAATGAAATGAATATTTCTCCTATGTCATGAGGTGTCAAATGCTTAAAATGAATGAAAAAGTCATGACAGAGCAATGGTGACTTGCTGGTGAGTAACTGGGGACTCTGGCCTCTAATCAAGGTGTTTCCTCATGTCAAAAGCCACAGTTACTAACTCTGCTCCTTTTTTTTTTAAAAAAAATGGGGGAAGTAATGAGGTACTCACTCTGAGTAACTGGGGATTCAGGCGTCTAATCAAGGTGTCTCCCTAATGTCAAAAGAGTGAATTACTAACTTACTCATTGATCTTCTTGAAAATCATCTCAACAAAAAATTCCTTGTAGTTGTGCAACTAATGGATTGCTAGTCTTCAATACCTTGAGAACACCTCTTTGACTTTGTCTCTTGTTGTCTTTTTGGATTGTTGACAGTTCAGCAATATCTGGCCATACTTGTTAATTCCTGCTCTAAATCATACTCCATGTATGCTGATAAACTTTTCTCTTTTTCTATTTCTCTAGTGTGTATTGGAGTTCAAGAATCTTCACTTGAGTTTAGCACCTCACTTACTTTTTTAGGACTTGCTTGTGCCTTTCTGCCCTAAGAAGTTACTGTACTTTTTCTTCATGTCTCCAGCACTTTCATATATTCTGCATTTCCTTTTGCTGATGTCAAAGGGGGAGAAGGGTTTTGTAATATCAGTAGATCATTTATTGTTCATGAGCTAAGGGGGAGATTACCTTGTCATGTGATGGCTTTATCTGAGAATGGGTTGTAGGGGGGCTGAGAGGGAGTGGTTTTGGAGAAAGAAGTGCTCTGCAGTAGTGTTTAATTTGGCTGTGCTTTCACTTGCCTTGAATTTGCTTTGATTATTGAAACTGCAGTTAATTTCTTGTTAAGCTTTGATATTGCTTGATTCATAGTGTTGCCATCATCAAAAAGGGGGAGATTGTTGCATCCCTACGGTTTTGATGATGTCTCACACTATAAATCAATCTTCTATCTATAGAATAATACATGCTTCATCATGTAGGACTGTGCAGTTCATATAGTTGTCAGATAAATACACACTACTTGATCATGTCTACACACTGTCTGCATAGTCTGTACACTGATGGGTCGACCCCCCACCTCTGATGGGTCGACCCCTCCTTTAATCTCCAAGTCCATACATTGAATTTCATATTCAAAGTATGTACATTGGTCTTCACCTGAAGTCCATACATTGAACTTAATATTCAAAGTCTGTACAACCTCCGCTAAGCCTTCAGAGTCTGTACAGTCATTCCTTGAGTTCAAGTCCATACAACGGCACTGTAGATTGCATCTGAAGTGTATACAACCTTTCAAGGGGTCAAGTCTATACATTCTCCCATTCATTTCAAAGTCTACACATCGCTCTTCATCTTCCAAGTCTATACACTCTGTTGAACCACAAGTCTAAACAACGTCTGCCATCTCAAAGTCAATACACTGTCCCTCGTCTCACACATCATGACCCAAAGTCTGTACAGCCTCTAGTCACTGTACAAGTCCACACACTGGCTGCACTGCACAAGTCTATACATTGGCTTGGGCATCCAAGTCTAGACATTGTTTCACTATTCAAGCCTTGATTCGAAGTCTGTACAGCGAGCGGCATTCATCAAAGTCTGTACAGCCAACGCCTTCATTGATTCCATGTCTGTACATCACTGTCTCAAGCTGCAAGTCTGTACAGAGTTTGGCAGTCTACACTGCACTATAGCTGCATCGTTTGACCTGAAGTCTATACATCGTCTCAGCAACCGTCTCACTCAGCGTCTCACGCTTACTAAGTCTATTCATTGGTCGGTGGAAGCAAGTCTATACATTCGACCGTTCAGCCTGTGATCAAGTTTGTACAGCCAGAGAGACCATTAAGTCTATACACTCATTCACTGTAGCTTGAACGAGGTGAAGTCTGTACATTGGCATCAGTTCTCCAAGTCTGTACATCCTTCTGTTGATATTCCAAGTCTGTACATCGGACTGGTTGAGCATGTCTGTACAGCGGTTGCATTCTCAGGGAAAGTCTATACATTGGGACCTTTACCTACGTTCTGAACTGAACTGAGTAAGTCTATACATTCCTCATATCTTTTACCTACGCTCAGCTCAGTAAGTCTGTACACTGGGAACTATACTGACGTTGCCTTGCCAAAGTCTACACACTGTGAACCTTCAAGTCTGTACAGACTTAACTTGTTCAAGTCTGTACATCGTCCAGCTCTTTGGCAAGTCTAAACATCTCTAAGTCTAGACATTCAGTTATCCTTCAACCCTATACACTCGATATCACCTGCAAGTCTATACACTCTCAAGTTGTTCACACTTGCTTAAATTGCTGTTTCTAAGTCTACACAGTCGATGCCTTCATGCATTGTTCTCTTCGAAGTCTATACATCAACGTCTATACATTGAAGTCCATACAGTGCATACTGTTGTGCTTCAAGTCTACACATTGCTGCTCTTCATTACAAGTCTTTACACTCATCTTCCTTCACACGACCAACTCTATACATCCATTGTCTTGACTGCTGAATGAAGTCTACACATTGAGATCGCATGAACACTTACAAGTCCATACACTGAGCTCGCATGAAGAACTTCAACTCTACACACTCTCACACTTGACACACTTGCCTATTTGTCATCCCTGAGTCTATACACTCGAGGGCCTCATACACTTCACAGAAGTCTACACATTTCATCTGTTGTGCTAATGCATTATTTAGCTAGTCTATACACTGAGGTCGCATGAGGACTCACAAGTCTATGCACTCCCTCAGTGTACACACTTACTTATCTGCTATCCTAATGTATATACATTCGTATCTGACTAAACTAACTAATCACATTTCTTTGTCTCTGTCTGCAGATGATTCAGGTCAATGATTGGGCACGTGAACCGAGGATGATGCCTGGCACGTGATCCGAGAATGCTCTGGAAAGGGAGGGAACGAGACTCCCTCGTGTGAAGGCCTGAAACTCAGGTCGAATGGCATATAAAAGGTGCCTTCTGCCATTAGATGGACAAAAAAACTGGAGAAAAAGCTGAAGAGTAAAATCCCTGAGCAGAAGAAGAAAAGAGAGAGAGCCTCCACGTTCCAGAAAGAAGATAGAGAGAAAAGATTTGAGAGTATTAATGTGAGAGAAAAGTCTGAGTGAGAGAGAAGAGTCCAATTTGCTTCTTCGGAAGCTACATTTGTATTTGATTTTTCTGAAAGAATTTGTGTTCATCGTTGGTCTTGTTTACATTTCTATTTTTCCTTTTATTTCTTCATATATCTGATTTCGAGTTGTTACCCTCCGGTGTTTGGAGGAAGGGAGAGTTACTCTGGTTCCCCTCTGGGCTGCAGAGGAAGAGAGATCTGTGATCTCTAATTTTTGCCAGTGATGGGTTGTCATTAGCAGATTCCCTCCGGGTTGGAGGAAGGGAGAGGCATCTCCGGTTCTGGTCTTGCTGGTAGCAGGTCCAGGTGTCAAGCACATTGTTCGCAGACTGAGTCTGCAGTTTTCTAGTAGTGGCTAGTGGAATCCTCACTCTAGTTGGAGTGAGGGGTGGATGTAGATTGTGGACTACAATCAAACCACCTTAAAACCTCTTTTCTCCTCTGTGGCTTGGTATTATTGTTGTGCTTTCCTTCTGTTTGGCATTGTGTTTGTGTGTGGACGGGCTCTTCCAATCGCGCCTTATTATCCTGTCTTAGTTTCTCACTGCGTTAGCTGCATTATTTAGCCTTATCTGAAGGGTTATATTTCGAAGTAGTGAGTTTCCGCTGAAGTTGTTCAAATTGGGAGTGATCTATTCATCCCCCCCTTCTATATCACTCTTCGCTGCGCTAACACTTTATGCAGCAGATAACATGACTGAACATCAAATGCAATGCTTTAGATCTGATAAACTGATATAATGTGCATGACAAAGAAATAATGTGTGTACACTGTGTATATAATGGAATGTCATTCACAAGCACACATTCACAAATACATGAACACATATGAATGCACTTAACTGAATCAACAAGGTCATTCATGCACACATGCATATGGTGACTGATAGTGTTTGCTTTCATCAAAACCACAGGGGCACACCAAGGGGCATGCGATGGTCCTCCTGATCGGTTGCGGATGAGTTGCCGCCCTCGGAGGGTAACCAACGGTTTGCTGGGAGGCATCTCCGTGGGGGGGGGGGGGGGGGGCTTTTCTGGGGGGGATGCGACTTCTCCTCCCTGGCCGCCTGGGCCCTCATGAGATCCACGAGGACATCTAGTTTTACGTTGAGGGTTTGGAGGGCGTCGGTGCTCCCACTGGGGAGTTGTTCCCCCGCCACCGATAGAGGTATTTCATTGGCTTGGTGGTTCGACGGGGAATTCTCTGTGGGGAAGGAAGGTGCATCTTCCTCCATCGTCAGGACCTTTCCCTTGTCGCCAGTAGTTCTCCTACCAGAACTTCTTCACACCATGATGGCTCTTTGCACGTTTCCCACAGATGGCGCCAGATGAAGAGGGGCGATCTCGCGCTACTCCTGAGCTGGGAAGAGGATAACCACGTACGCTTGAAGCATGAACTGCAAGAAGGGAAACAAGTCAGACGTGCCCAGGGATGGATCCCTGGGGAAAACCCGCTGATGCTTAAGTCAGCAAGTGTAGTAGAGCACTGGTGCGAAGGGAGGAGATGGGGGGGAGATGGGGGCGCGAGATCCCTCTCCACCAAGAGGTGAAGTGGTTCCTGCTCAGGGTTTCTGGCTTACCTTCTGACAGTAGGGCTCTTCCGGCTTAAATAGTGGCTCGTTGAGTGTATGATCCCTATGAGCTGAGGAGTTTCGGGGGGGGGGGGGGGGTGACGCCTTCCTTGTGGGCTCTTCATAGCACGCGGACTCTTGGTCTCCCTTATCCCCTTGAGCTCCCAGCTTTTAAAGGACTCGTAATGGCCATACAGATAAGCTTCCATCAGTTGGCCCAGGCGCGAGGCACTGGGCCAGGAGATGCCTCCCAAGCGATGAGTGCGTGGCTTGGGCTGGGAATACTAGGCTCCGAAGGAGCTTTCTCGATCGATCTGATGCTCGGACTTCCCAACCCGAAGGCCGCCTAGGAAGTGCTTGATCTGGGTGAGTTATTAGGCTTCTATTGAGTGGGCCCTGGGGCTATCACTTCAAGGAGCCAAGTCTCGTTGGGTCGGGTCGGACCTCATTTGGCCTCTCCGTTCGGGCGGAAAGATTTCCCCTCTCCACAGCCAATCAAATTGCAAGCCTTGGAGGGAAATTTCTCTGTTGCTTGAGGCTATAAATTGGATGCCCTTCCCTTGCATGGGGTCGCGGCTGAGCTGTTAAGAAGTTTAGAGAAGGCTTGAACACGAGACTCTAAGAGAGAATAGAAAAGAGTGCAGTCTTGAGAGAAGAAGGAAAAGAAGAGAGTGTCTAGCTAGCTAGCCAGCAACGATGCTTCTGGAGGAGTGATTCTCATTGATGTTCATCTTGTGCCTTTCATCCTCCAGTGGTGCATTGTTCCTCCATACATTTGTTCCTTTTGTTTTGAGTTTCTCTTTTTACCTCTATCCTTTTTGTGTGTGGGGCGTCGTCCCCGTAGCAAGCTGTGAGGCTCAACAGAGCAAGCTGTGAGGCTCAGCAGTAGCAAGCTGTGAGGCTTAGCTATTGTAGGGGATTTATTCCCTCGAAGCTGTGGATCAACAATCAAGCTGTGTGTCAGTAGGAAGCCTCACCGGGTCACTGAGGGGTGGTCGTAGGCATGCTAGGTAGTAGCTGAACCACCTTAAAAATCTCTGGTGTTGTGGTTTGAGTGCTCTCCACTTCTTCTGTACCCTTCACAGGTGTGTTTATCTTGATTGACCTTTCTCGCAGCCTTGTGTTTCTTATGACTAGGAGTGTCAATGGATCCTTTGGATCCGGAAGTACGATCCGATCCGGATCCAAAATTTTGATCCGTAAATACTTATTTGATTCCCATAATAGTATTCGGGGTGGAGCTATTTTGATCCGAAATCCCAGATTTTGGATCGGTCTCGGGGCGCCATAAAGGCCCTCTCCTTTCGGGGTGACCGGGCGAGCAACCCCACTGGCTGGCCACTCCATCCATCAACGGCGCTTCGTGTCATGGCCTCCCTCCTAGGGTTTGCTTGCGTCTTCCGCAACGCTGTGGTGACCGGCCACCAGTGGCATCTCACAATGACGATCGGGTACCTGCTTTCCTTTGGCTGCTCACGACGGTGACGACCTCACTTGTGGCGGCGACGGCACCTCACTCTCCTTCGGCTGCTCACGACGGCGACGACCTCGCTTTCCTCCTAATCTCCTTCTTAATATCTATACATAGCAAGGCGGCACCTGCTACAGGTAAAGCTGTGGTCTTTGGCGTTTGCTCCTGCTGTTGCCTCTAGGGTATGTTGATCTCAGAGACGAGACACGATCGGTGCCTCTAGGGTATGTTGATCTCCCCCACACTCCTCTTCCTCCAACCCCCTTGCATCAAATAGGAAGCGATGGTCGACGCCTTCCCTAAACCCCTTCGGGCATTCTTCCCCTTTTTTCTTTGTTCTTCTTCTTCTTCTTTCCTCTCGTCGTCGCGCCTGACTGGTAGTTATTCTTTATGGCACTTCGCAGGCGTCGGAGAGGAAGCTCTCGAATCTGATGCAGGAGATCAAGGTGCAGAAACTCGTCCTGAACATTTGCATCGGGGAAAGTGGAGATCGGCTCACCAGGGCGGCAAAGGTGTTTAGACGAGACCCAAATTTTCTGGGTTCATTTGTGGTAAAGATCTCCAGAAAGCTGCATGCTATGCACACAAACTGATATGCAATATATTGACAACTGGGCAGTGAGTCATATGACAAAACACCGTGTATAGCTGTTGGGCCCATGTTTAGGTTTTGATGTATTGTAGTTGATAAAATATTAGAAAGAATCCATTCCTCATCTATGTGGGAAACATGCCTTGAATGGCTCTGTTATAGGTATCAGGACCCTATGCACATATGCACCGACGCACACAAAAGCCCAAACTAATAACTCAACGAAACTGTGAGCCAGAAGCGGGCAGCTGTTACATGATTTTGTCTAATAATCTCAATCACCTTTAGGCAGTTACTATGTTTGGTCTTTTTATCAAATTTGATGGTTTGCTTCCTTCCAAAAACCCACAGCTGAGCATGGACCACGTTTCATGTATTGCAAACAATCAATTAAAGGCCTGTATAACTTTTCCATTTAAACTCAAATGGACCAAGAGACTCCTCCAATCTTGTAAGGTGAATTAGATATGGAAAGTGAGGTAACAACTGTTTCTGGGAAAGACCCATGAACCAGCAACTTAAATCTTTGGAAGATCCTTTCTGATCCATCCTTAGTTAATATCTTTATGGATACTGCTCCTAACAACAAGTGTTTTGTTGTGATGTGTTCTAATAATTTTGGCATTTGTCTGTTGGCAGCAAAAAATTTATGGTACAGTAGATATGAAGTTAAATTTTCTTACATATGCATATGTTGTTCATCTGTATACATTCAAGCTTAGAAAATTGACATATAATTGAGATGCACATAATACTACATTTGTACAACATTGTAAGTAGACTACATAGCATGGTTTTCTGGCAAATTCTCCAGATTATAACTTCTTTTTATGTGCTTTTATTAATGCATAGTCAGTACTGTGGCTTGAATTTACCCTTCTCGAGTTTGTTACTTTGTATTTTTTATGTTGCTGACTATTGACTGATTAGTACCAGATCATTCTTTTTCTTTTTTGTTGTTTTGTCGATGGGATCCATTGAACTGGTAAAATGATAAGGACTACAGAAGAGTGATATCCCAAGTTTAGGATATCCCAAGTTTAGGACTATATATATATAGCTGAAAGTCCACTTTGGGGTCAGTAGAAAGAGTTTGGACTATGCTGGACGACCAAAATTGAGTATTGTGGTAGATTCCCCCGTAAGTTTATGCAATATTTTGGATGTCTGTGTACACGCAGGGAGCAGAAGATCCTTCTTCCGAAGATCATTAAATTGCGTGTGGAATTTTATGTCATAAAGCCATCTTTGTCTCTTTTTTTCCCTGTATCTTGGAATTTTATTGGTTTATGTTTGTTTTTGTTCATTTGTCAAATACTAACAATGGTTGTTATTGTTGTCAGAAAGCTTATATACATGAATAAATGCTCCTTTTGAGGTATTAATTAAATTGCGTACACATGTTCTTTTGGCAGGCAAAACCACTTCTACAGCAAGGTGAGAATCTCTAACAATGTTTTAGTCTTACTGTCTCATGAACATTTTTGCAATGTGTAACGTGAGGGTCTTCTCTCTTTGTCCCCTGCCCATGCTTACATTTTTAGTTCGTTCTTTAATTTTCCTGCATTCCATTTTTGGTGATGTTTGAAAGAGTGTTTTAAGATAATTGTGCACCTAATTGCAGGTATGGAGTTATTCTTGAGAATTTTCAGAAACAAGATCCATCTTTGATGAGGAAGATTAAGGGTTGCATCGTGGACTCAGCTCCTGTTGTTGCCCCCGACCCTCAGGTAAATACTGACCTCTCTGTAGGGGTGTCAATGAATAGTCGGGATCCGAAAACCTGACTCGAATTCAATGCTTTTTTTGGGTTCGGATCGGAGTTTTGCCCCGAAACATCATATTCACGCGATCGAGCAGGCTGGTAAGGACCCATCTGAAGAACATCTGTTTGGTTTGTATTGTTTTTCCTTAGACAGATCATGTCTAATCTTAGATCTACTTAGACAGGTGTTGGCAGAGCAAATGTTTTGCATATCTCTTGGAGGAAAGCAATGCTAAAATGCTTTGTGAGGACTAATTTTCTCTGCAGGAAGTGATTAATTTGGGCCATCAAAATTCCACTGCAGTTATTCTTGCCTTTAATGCAGTTTTCTTTAAATGCATATGTGATGCTTGATTTTAAGTTGTGCACTCTGCTTCACACTTCTAATGTAGTGAGGCTTGTGATACAAGAGTGCAGTTCGAAACACTCAAGGGGTCTTGCTGTTCGGTCACAATGTAGTCTTTACTCTTGTCAAGAAACTGATGAGACTGAAAGAATCTCTCCAACCTGATAAGATATAGTAAAAAAAAACAGTGAGAGAGAGAGCCTTGGCTTGATAAAACATTGGTGGGCTTTGAATGTCTGATAAGGCTTCTGAGCAGATGTTTCATGTGTTGATTTTGGAAACATGCATGCTTATCAAGAAGAGTAATTCCATGACCAACATCTGCTCAGAAGATAACCGACAATTAGATGGCATCCATGATTTTTATACTTTTGAGCTTAGTTCTTGATGTTTACACTTTCTCAGACTTGTAAATATTTTTGCTGCTACCTTTTCTCAATCTGTATAATCTTAGCATTGGCCATGACCATGAATGTTACCTCAACTTTTCAATATAATTGGCATTGGAACTTATTGATGAATTAGGTGGTCTATCCATATCTTGCTTAGATGGATAGCTATTTGTTATTGATGAATTAGATTGTCAATCCAAACTTCTCATCTTTAATATTGCCTATATAAGACCGTATTAATAGAGGACGCTCTTCATCTTTGTTCACTCCATTGAAAGCTTCCTTCTTTTAGGTCTGGGCTTCAGGTTTCTCTGCTGCATTTTTGAAAAAGCAGAGTGTTGCAACAAAAGGAATGCTGAAGATGAATGACTCAAGTGTGGATACATTGTTTGATAGTGCTATCGTGGAGCCCAAACCTGCAGTAGCTGAAACAGCTTTGTTGACATGTTTAGAGAAGTTCTTTGAGGTGGTCCTTAATCTTCCCTCTGTGAATAGGTAAGCAAATTCATTTCCAGTGCCTTATCCCTAATTAAAAGTTTCCAGTTCACAGTTTGAGTGTCAGATTCCCTCTGATATACCTACCGTCTGATTATTGTTGAACATCTCTCTATAACTTAAGGAAGCAAAATGCATATTTTTTAAGCAAAAGTTTATGCCATTTCAGAATTTCAGAATTAGGCAGAAGAGTCGTGTGATATTTGGATGGATATAAATATTCATTCCTTCTGTGTGTCAGCCAAAATTTGCCTCCAGCTCTTTCTGTAACATTTTGTAGTGTCAGCCAAATTCCAGATTTCCAGTTAACATGATGTGAGAGAGAAGGAAAAATAAAAGATTGACTAAGGATAAGGAGTTGGGCACCTGTCTATTTTGGGTGACCAAGTTGTTTTGGGGTTTTCTCCTTTTAGATGTTCATACCTATGTTATTTTTATGATGACCTCATGGAAGCTTCTCAAAAGGTAATGGAGTCATTTTCCTACAAAATGCCATTCCAAGCAGGTGAAGCTCATGTGATGCAGTTGTAACATTAGTTTTCATGTGTTATTAGTTCAAAGTCATTAACTTTGTTCACATGTTTTGTTTAATTAAGAAATCTTTTTTTCAAAGCCTGTCTTCAATATTTCATCTTCAATATTTTAGGTTTTCATTTTATTTAGTGATGGCTCATTCTACCTCTTTTATCCGGTTGTTCTCTTTGGAAGGTACTTGATATTTTGATAATTTTGTTTCAGTTGGCATTGCCTTTTTCAGTTGGCATTTCTCTTTTAATTTTAAGGTTGAGGACAAAACAAAAGTTGATGGGAGAGTGGAGAATGATATGCTACTTTTTTGTTTGTCAATTGCAGGAGAATGCACCACTCCATGATAGGGCTGCACCCCAACGGAGCTCAGGAAGTAGACCCATTATGGGTGTCTACTCCATCTGGGCATGCTCTCTATTAATCTGAAAAAAAATTACAACTTACCTGTCTGTAAACTTGTAACATATTGTTATACTTCCTTCAATAAGGAAGAAATATTTGAGTATTTAGATCTGAAAATTTATTCAGTTAGCATATGAATTTAGGTGCAATATGGTGCTTAGTATGTAGATCCGAAAAGTCAGATCTGAATCCAATAGTTAGCATGAGTTTAGGTATGGTGCTTAGAATGTAAACTATTCGGATTCCAAAAATTCAGATCTAATTTTCAGATTCCATTTATCATTACCCATTAAAGATTTATACGAGGTCATCATAAAAATTTAAATTCAGATTCCCTTAATCATTTCGAATCCAACAGTTAGCAGATCTGAATCCAATAGGATTCCGAAAATTCAGATCCGAAATCAATCCCAATAGATTTGGATTCCCTTAATCATTACCCATTAAGGATTTATATAATTAGATTTCAGGTTAGATCCGAATCCGGAAAGTTAAATTTGGATTCAGATCTGATCTAGATTTAAAACATTGTTTAATTTCAGATTCGGATTATATTTGGATCCGTTATTATCGGATCCGGATCTGGATCATAAAAGATCCGACCCGGATCCGACCTACTTACACCCCTACTTGTGACATCCTGCGCTAGAATAGGACCGTGTCTGAATCTTGATTTCACTAACCTACTGGTTTATGCTGGTTTTCTCTTGCATCCACAAAATTCGGTGCCAGATCTATTCAACCCCCCTCTAGATCCTCTCATACTGCCCAACACATATCACCCATAGTCAGATGGTCAATCTGAAAGGAAAATTCAGACGTTAGAAGATATGTTGAGGTCGTGTTGTTTAGATTGGCAAGGTTCGTGGATTCAACACTTGCCGTTGGTGGAGTTTGCTTATAATAGCAGCTATCATTCTAGTATTGGTATGGCACCCTATGAAGCCTTATATGGTCGACCATGTTGTACGCCACTGGATTGGTTTGAAGTTGGCGAACGACTTATGACAGGACCAGAATTGGTGCAGCATTGCGTAGAAGTTGTTCGACTCATCAGGCAAAGATTGTTAACAACTTATAGTCAACAAAAGAGCTACGCAGATCAGCGAAGGTTACCACTTCAGTTTGAACCTGTAGATCAAGTTTTTGTGAGGATATCTCCTATGAAAGGTGTGATGTGTTTTGGCAGACGTGGGAAGCTTAGTCCCCGATATATTGGTCCATTTCCTATTTTGGAGCATGTTGGCCAAGTGGCATATCACTTACAGTTACTACCAAAAATGGAAGCAATTCATAATGTGTTCCACGTCTCAATGGTAAGGAAATATGTGCCAGATGAATCACACATTCTAGTGGATTCGGTGTGGCCCAAAGTGGCAGCAGATTTATCTATGCTAGACTTTCCAATTCAAATAGAAGATTGTCGAGAGCAGCAGTTAAGGAATAAGATTATTCCTTTGGTGAAAGAAGCTTGGTAGCGCCATTCAGGCGACGAAGCAACGTGGGAACGTGAGGATGAAATGCGCTATCAGTTCCCGTATCTATTTGAGTGAGTACTTTCTTTTTGTTCCTTCTTGATTTCCCTTGAAATTTTGAGGATGAAATTTTTATTAAGGGGGAGGGACTATAAGACCCGTGAGTTCGAATTTCTACTCGGATTTTTAAATCGGAATTCATTTACTATTATGGTTGGTTTTATAGAGGAAATTGTTATATATGTTAAATTTATATGAAAATCATGAGGGCATAATTATAATTTTGGTTTACTTAAGGGTTTATAGGATGAAAAAAAAGAAAAACAAATGAAAACCCTAACCCAACGTAGAGGGCGCCCCCTCCCTCTCACACACACTCTCTCTCTCTCTCTTTCTCTCTCACACATTCTACATGGTTCTTCCTCTTCCTTTGCTGCAGACAGTGGGTTGAGGGGATCTTGCCGAGCTACAGAGCGATGGAAGAGTAATCGTGAGGCCGAGACGGTGGTGATTCTTTGGTGGGGTTGTATCCTGTGAGTGGGATAGAGTTTGGCACGAAGAAGAGTGGTTAAACGGTGAGGTTTTCACGTTTTAGGTAGGGGGATGGAAACTTATCTCTTCCTATCTTGATTTTCCTTAGTTTTGTGTTATTAATCGCATGATTGACTAGTTGAATTACCGAAAAAATGGACGTGGCTTGAGTTCATTATATGTTCTTGATGTTGATCTTTAATATTTATGTGTTCCATGTGTTTTTGGGATTTAAATGCATGTATTTTGAGGTATGAGATCATGAAACAGGGTGTGTGAATGTATTTCCCCTTGTTTCAGTTGAGTGGGATGTGTTTTAAGGCAGTTCACACTTGTCCGGAATGGAAGCGTGATCGCGGTCAATCTTCCGACCGCGATCAACTTCAGGATAATGGTCGCATCAACTACAAAGAACGCGATCAGAGTAAAAGGGTAGATAGTCGGTTCGTTATCGAGAATGTCGGGGAGATTGCGTTCATGAAGACGCGGCCTGTCCACCGATCGTGACTCTAGCTATCACGGTATGTCTCCTAACCGCGACTATGGCTATCGTGGCTCTTCCCATAACCGCATCCTGTGTTGTTGCAGTTTTGAACCCAACCACGTTTACCCTTGGGATTTCCCACACGCGTCTTTCGATTTCACAAGGTTCTGTAAATCATGATGCGTGTTCACGGCTGTAGTGAGTGAATCTTCTCTCTCTTCTAAGTGACTATCCACTAGTCATAGCCTTCCATATGACACACGATGTCGACTCACCTAGGTGTGGTGGCAAGGCAGTCTCGGAGTGACGGTTTTTAGGCTGGTTACCGTAGGGACCCTTGCCTTTGCAATCTGAGTCCGGCTGGGGGAAAACCAGCTAGAGGACCTAACTTAGAGCAGTGAGTCTGTGTATGCACACGTGGTCGGGGGCAATGGATGTGCGCTGACGAGCGTGACTCTGACTAGTCCTTGTTCCTTGGTTCTTGATATGGTGTCTCAGTTACCACATTCGAGGTGAGTGGGAGACAGCTGAGGTGCAGTGTAAGACAGTAGTGGACGCGTCTGGCCTTGCTTCTAGTTGACTCTTTCTCCTATCACTAGACAGGTAGTGACTCCTCCCTATTGGTTTATACGATTATCCCATGGTTACTCCTGTGGTTTGGCTTAGAAACGGGTTATGTGATAATCATGGTTAGCTGTGTTTTTTAGTTGTTTATTTAGTTGATATTCTTGCAGAACTCATGTTCTTATAGCTTTTGCTTCATGCCATTGTCGATATTTATCGTGATTATTTCTTTGTTATTATCATGTTTTCTCATTGTAAGGTAGGGCTCCATAGGACCCCTACTAAGCCAATGAGATGAGGCTCACCCCTTATTTTTCATGTGAGACGCGGCGGACTTTTGGAGTGCCGCTTGATTTTGGTGAGCAACAGTAGCAGCCAGTGTCATCAGAGTCGAGGTATGCCCCATGACTGTGTACTTTTGGTGCTTGTATTGTTATGTGGACTTGGACTTGTAAACTTTTGGACTAATGTACTACTGTAACAATGTAACATATACTCTAATAGTGTAGCTTCTATAGCATAGTTCTCTAGTTAAATTAAATTGTCCTTGTAATTTTATATTCTTATACAAACCCACACCAATCCATCAACCCTTCGGAGCTTCACAACTCTTGGGTGGTGTTTTAGGGTCCAAGTGGTATCGAATTCTCTCGATATCCGAGTTCTGGGTCGTTACAACCGCTACCTAAAAGGTCGTCAACAATTCAAAATTTTGGATCTTATATTGTCACGGTCTATGGGGGAACCACGATCAGAACGCGGTCCCTGTGACCACCTCGATCAGAACTCGAATTTGTTCCGGCAGAAAATGGCGATAACTCTTTAATAAAACTCATCTTGCATGGTTATTACTCAATAAAATTTGGGGTAAACAATATCGAAACAAACTAGACATGCATCTACACCTATTTCATTGATCAATTTAGGTTTAGCCCGAGAGAACACCTACCTTTGATCGAATCAAAGAGGAAGAAGGAAAAAAGGGAGAAACTTATAGAATCCCACACTTGCACTTATAGAATCCAAATAGGGGGTCGAGATACTAACTTGAGAACAAATCTAGATACTTCTTCTTGATTGCATCATCTAAATCTCAAGTAGCTTCCTCGAGTCTACATCTACTCCATTAGACCTTGACCATCGGTATAGCTTTATTTCTCAACTAATGCAATTTCCGTTCTAATATCTTTATCGGTCTCTCTTCATAGGATAAATCCTTCTGCAGCTTCAAATCATCAAATTAAATCACATGCAAAGGATCATATACATACTTCCTCATCATTGATACATGGAACACATCATGGACATCAGCTAATTGCGAAGGCAAGGCCAATCTGTATGCCACTTTTTCAACTCTTTCCAGAATCTCAAAGGGGCTAATAAATCTTGGACTCAATTTTCCTTTGACACTAAACCTTTTGATTTCTCGAGTGGGTGAGATCTTCAAAAAGACATGCTCTCCCACTTGGAATTCAAGATCTCTTCTCCTATTGTCAACATAACTCTTTTGACGTGATTGTGCAACCCTTAGTCTTTCTCTGATCAACTGAATATTCTGAGTTTTATCTTGAACAATATCAGGCCTAGCAATCCTTTCTCTCCAACCTCGCTCCAACATAGAGGTGATCTACAGCTTCGGCCATACAGTGCTTCAAAAGATGCCATTTGAATACTAGACTGATAGCTGTTGTTGAAAGCAAATCTAATCAAAGACAAATGCGCATGCCAACTTCCACAAAAATCTATCATGTAGGCTCTCTACACATCTTCAATGATCTGATTGATCCTCTTAGTTTGACCATCTGTCTGAGGGTGAAAAGGTGTACTAAATTTCAACCTGGTCCCCAAGGATGATTGCAAACCCTTCTAGAAGTGAGAGGTGAATCTCAGATCTCTGTCAAAGACTATAGAAGTTGGAATACCATGTAGTCTCACAACCTACTTGAGTAGAGTGTAGCCAGAACATCCACTGTCCATCGGCTCTTGATGGGTAAGAAATGAGTGGATTTTGTTAACCGGTCCACGATTACCTGAATACTATCAAAATCACCTCGACTTTTTGGAAAACCAACAATAAAGTCCATGCCAATAGTATCCCATTTCCATTCCAATATCTCTAAAAGTTTTAGGTTCCCAGCTAGCTTGAGATGTTCAGCCTTGACTTGATGGCAAACCAATCACCGGCTCTCGAATTCGGCTATTTCACTCTTCATATTCGGCTACCAGAATCTCCTCTTGAGGTCTTGATATATCTTTGTAGTACTAGGGTGAATGGTATACCTGGATCGATACACCTCCTGTAAGATCTTGCTCTTGATTGCAATGCAGTCAGGTACACAAGTTCTTCCTCTGAATAGTAGCCTATCATCTTCAGCCAAAAGAAAATCCGGTCGCTGATCTAACTTCTCCTTAATTTCAACAATTAAGGGATCATCACTTTACAGCTCTTTGATATCTGAAAGCAACTCAGATTGGAGTCGAACATTAGCGATCAAGACTCGCTCTCCCTTCTCCTCCATATTGAGGTCTAAACTTGCTAGTTGCTTCAACAAGTGCCATTCATTAAACATTAGGGTAGACAAAAATGCCATCGACTTCCTGCTAAGAGCATCTGCTACTGCATTAGCCTTTACCAGATGGTATTGTATAGAAAAATCAAAGTCCTTCAAATATTCTAGCTACCTTCTTTGCTTCATGTTGAGTTCATTTTGAGAGAATAGGTACTTTAAGCTCTTGTGGTTAGAATACACAATGAATGCTTCACCATAGAGATAATGTCACGTCCCGAGCTTTTAATACAGCGGAAGGAATATCGGAACGTGAATAGACGGTATGGTAAGCCTCTCGCAAGCAAACAAATCAGAGCGTAAGATAATCACATAAAAGTAATTGCACAAGTAAAATTTTCCAAATTCCCACTTTATTTCAAACTAATAACCATAAGTACATTAGATTCATGACTTAACCATTCTTACATCATAGACTCAAGAAAATGAAAAATAACAATAGGACTCGACTAGACACTTGGCAAATAGGTCTTCTCTCGATCCATTTGACTTTCAATCACTCTCGGATCCGTTACTTGTATATTCCGAATCCGATTCACCTGTACTTCCAAGAAAATTGAGAAAGTAGGTATTAGCACACTTGTCCAGTATGTATCTTCATATCAACATGAAGGTAATATTTAAGTGATTAACGTCTTAGCTCTAGAATTAAGATAAAAATAAGAATGCGATAATCAAGTGATATAAACCAAGATAACCAAGAATCACAAAATAACTGAGCAAGTTGACGTGAATAAGTATCGATCATGAACAAGCAAGATTAATCATGCAGATGTAAATTTGGCCTTTCATGAACAAGAATGTACAAGCATGTAACTAGAAAGTACTTTACACAATCTTGTAAAGGCTATGCACTAACAAGCATGTAAATTTCATAACGAGCCTCATGAATTTCACTCATTTATAAGAGAAAGTACTCCCAGTTCAATGCGACGCCAATATCATCGTACCCCATGGTTTATAGCACGTTTTCGACCATCAGCCGTGGGGGCTAGCATGGAGCCCTTAGACACAATCCATGCCCAGTCTTGCATCTTCAAGTTATAAATAGAGCTACTTTTACGAGATATAATAATAATTTCGGCTAATAATTCAATTCCAACAATAAGTTTCATGACCAAGTAACCAAGGTATAGAACGTACCAAAATTTGATATGAGATATCAAAGAAGAATTAAAAGAATATTATACTACGGCGGCATCCCGACATCATAACAGTACATTCATTAAGTTTCATATCTTAATATTGACTTGTTAAACATGTGTTGAGACTCCAGATAATCCGAAGACCATCTAAGAACTCAAGAAAACCAACCCAAAAGGTCAAACCACGAGTTAGACAGGTTCAGAGATAAAGCGGTCGTTTACTGGACTGTTTCATGCAGAAAGCGGTCAGAGTCTAGACTGTTTCATAAATAGAGTCGATGCATGAAAAAGAAGTGTCGACGCAAGAAAACTTTATGGAGCTATGCGGTCTAGTGAATGGCCGCTTGGTGCCTTTTAGCGGTCATCCATAGGGCTGCTAGGGTCCAGAATACATAGAACACCGATAAAGTGCTTTCTAGATAATTGGCTTTGATGGTACAACCAGCTCGGCGTCCTAGTGAGAATCCCAGGCTCGCGGAGTCTTACGGTGGCCTTGAAACATAATCCCCTAGTCCGATAGAAGGAATATACAGCGGAGAGGTTCATAAGTCCAAGAGAGTGTGTCTATAAGTGTAAAGTGTAACTTTGACATCATACCGGAATATGTGCCATATACTTAAGAAAATGACTCAAGAGATAGAGTGAAATAGTGAAACATACGGTCAAAATATCATATGTACTATATACACAACATAGAAACCATTTAATTACAAAATAATATTATGGCATGAAATTAACATAAGTTTAAAATAAGTCCCAAGTGTAAAAAGAACATGAAATCAACTAAGATGAACAATAAATGTAACCAAGTGTATGATATAATACTTAAAATAGGAGTAAAACCTCATTAGCTAGGCTTACTATATGATAATTAAGACTATTTTGTAATATGTTTCGGGTTAACATATCTATACAGCACTCAGAAAACCAAATGGTCTCGTGATGACCGTTTCACTGGGCTTAGCGGTCTATCGCGGGGCCGCAAAGGAAACATATGCGGTCTGTAGAAGACCGTTTCTTCCTGTCTACTGCAAATAGAAATAAAATTGAAATATACACTAATCTAGGGCCTTACATGCATAATAAAACATGGAAACAAGTAAATATGGCCTAATAACACCATGCTAAGACCTAGAGATGCATGGGTTTGAGTGAAATAAACTAGAATTACCATTTTCTTGTTTTAAAGGTAAGGTTCATGCATGCTATGTAATCCTAGATACATAGTCGAGATAAAACCTCAAATACTCCGGGTAGAAAACATGAAATCGACTGTAAGAAGAGGGCTTTTATTCCTAAGATCATGTTTAAGCCGTTTATGGGATAACCTACCTCTGGTAGTGCTCCTAAACTTTGAATTTTTGATTGGAAGTAGACCCTAGTTCCTGCACGTCCTGAACCAAACTAGCTACTTCATGGCCTTCTAGCTTCTGATCCCCTTCACCTAATAGCACGAAATTTGGAGGGTAAGAAGAGGGTACTAAAAGGAACAAATAACTCTAAAGAACCCCTATATAATTACCTCGTTTAGGGCTTCTAACTTGTTGATCAATCTGGTTTGGTCGCATAGGTTCCTGGGTTGCTTGTACCGAACCAGCGACTTTGCAAGCTTCTATCTTCCTGATGGCTTGATCTCCTAAGATGAAATTTGGAGGGGAGTTAAACCTTACTATTATGAACAAATTCTTCTAAAGAACTTACCTCTAATTCCTCCTCCTTACCTTAGTTCCACGTGAGCAAAACGTAAGAGTCGTGCATGTGAAATCTTAAGTCTATTTATAGGGTTAGCTACGGTTTCATTGATTAGAACGAACTTAAAGTCCAAATTAGGAGTAGAGTTAATCCCTAAAGAGTTCTAGAGAGTCATCCATGCTAGGTAGCTTCGATCTAAAGTGATTAGGTCATCCAAGTTCCAAGCTTTTCACATTTTCTTCCATTCACGGAACCTGCAGAGCCATGCGATCTTCTAGCGACCGTTTATTGCCTCAAGCGGTCGCCCGATAGACCGTTTTTGACTTTGGGAGCCGAATATTGATTTGGTTCAAACTCTTTTGATATTATCTCACATTATCTTATAATTAGCCTATTTATCCTTTAAAAATTTGAGATTGGTGCTTCTAGAATATGGGCTAAGCCTTATGGGCTTGGTTTTAGGCCATTTTGGTCTTATTCAAAAGGCCAAGTTAATTAATAAGTATTGGGCCTTTTTATTTGGTTTCAAATTTAGCCTAAATTCTTTTAATAATCCTTTTATCTCTTAGAAAATACTAGATATTCTAAATAAATACTAGAAAATTTCAAAATATCATATACAAAATTTTGGGGTATTACACCCTCCCCCACTCAAGAGAATTTGATCCCCAAATTTCAATACATAGGCTTTAAGGGAGAGTGTATTTACATTCAAATAGATCAGGAAATCTCTTGTGCATGGCTTCTTCTATCCCCCATGTTGCTTCATGTGAGCAAGATTTAGTCCACTAGACTTTGACAATGGGAATGGTTTTATTCTGGAGTTGACGTACCACTTGTTCAGTTATTCTGGTTGACTTAGCTCGTACGTCAAATCCTTTTGGATCTCTAGATTATCATAAGTGATAACGTGGAATGGATCATAGATATATTTCTTTAACATAGAGACGTGGAATACATTATGAACTCCTACCAACTAGGGAGGTAAGGCCAGTCGATACGCCACCTCTCCAACCCTTTCAAGAATTTCAAAAGGGCCAATGAATCTTGGTGTGTAAGCTTGCCTTTGATGCCAAACCTTCGAATACCTCGACCTGGAGAGACCTTGAGAAATACATGGTCGCCAACTTGGAATTCCAGGTCATGCCTTCGATTATCAGCATATGATTTCTGTCTATCTTGGGCCATCTTGAGTCTTTCTCGAATTAGCTTAACCTTCTTAGTAGTATCCCTTATCAATTTTGGAGCTAGAAGTTGTCTTTTCCCAACTACACTCCAACAGATAGGTGAGCGACGGCTTCTCCCATATAGTGCCTCAAATGGTGCCACCTGAATGCTAGCTTGGTAACTATTATTGTAGGCGAATTCCACTAGAGGTAAATGGTCGTGCCAACTTCCACTGAAGTCTATAACACATGCTCTTTGCATATCTTCTAATACTTGATTGGTTCTTTCAGTTTGTACATCAGTTTGCGGATGAAACACAGTGCTAAAATTCAATCGGGTCCCTAAAGAATATTGCAGCCCTTTCAATAATTGTGAAGTAAATCGAGAGTCTCGATCAGAAATGATGGTGACAGGGACACCATGTAGTTTAACAATCTCCTTTATGTACAAAGCAGCCAAGATATCTACAGACCATCGGCTTTTAATAGGTAGAAAATGAGCCGATTTTGATAAACGGTCTATGATCACCCATATTCCATCATGTCCACCTCTTAATTTAGGGAGTCCCATGATAAAGTCCATCCCTATACTCTCCCATTTCCATTCTAGAATTTTCAAAGGATGTAGTTTTCCAGTAGGCCTTTGATGTTCTGCCTTAATTTGTTGACAAGTGAGGCAACGTGATACATAGTCTGCTACTTCTCTTTTCATATTGGGCCACCAATAATTCCTTTTGAGGCCTTGATAAATTTTGGTAGTACCAGGATGAATGGTGTACTTAGATTTATGAGATTCTTCCAAGATCAATTTCTTAGTATCCAAATGATCCGGTATACAAACTCGTCCCCTGAATAACAAACTTCCATTATTTGCAATAGAGAAATCCGGCCGTTGCTCCATATTGGCTCCCCTGACTAGATCTTCTATTAATGTGGGTTGTGCTCAGATATTAGCTATAAAGCAATCCTCTTTTTTCTTCATATTAATTTCTAAATTCAACTGTGCAAATTTAGAAATGAGATTGGTCATACCTTTCATGAGACTTGACAGCTTTCCCGTTGGTTTCTTGTTGAGCGCATCGGCCACTACATTTGCTTTGCCAGGATGATATTGGATAGCAAAATCAAAGTCCTTAAGGTACTCCAACCAATGCCTTTGTCTCATATTTAGCTCTTTCTGAGAGAATAGATATTTGAAGCTTTTATAGTCTGAATAGACTATGAATTTTTCTCCATAAAGGTAGTGACGCCAAATCTTCAAGGAAAATATAACAGCAGCCAGCTCTAGATCATGAACAGAATAATTTTCCTCATGCCGCTTTAACTATCTTGAAGCATAGCAAATCATCTTGCCATTTTGCATGAGTACACACCCTAGGCCAATGACGGATGCATCTATATAAACTTCAAATCCGCCACCTTCTACGGGTAATGCCAGTACAGGTGCCGTGGTGAAATGCTCTTTAAGGGCTAAGAAGTTTTCTTCACATTCCTTTGTCCACTCGAACTGATTTTCCTTGCTAGTGAGTCTTGTTAATGGAGCGGCGATTTTGGAGAAGTCCTTGATAAATCACCTATAATAACCAGCCAGACCAATGAAACTTCGAACTTCAGATACGGTGTTTGGTCGGCTCCAGTTCTTAACAGCTTTAACCTTCGAAGGATCTACTACAATGCCTTCTTTAGAAATGATATGGCCAAGGAAAGAGACCTCGTTAAGTCAAAATTCATATTTGTTTAACTTAGCATATGAAGTCCCGCGATCAATGACACCCAAGAGGGGGGTGAATTGACTGTTTACAAATTTTAAGGAAACTTTTGGCCTTTTTAAAATATGTGATAGAATGCTAGTTAAGAGATTCAAAACTATTTGAACACAAATTGGATTTATCAAACTTTGTATGATGAGATATAGAATATGCAAGATATACGTAGATAAATCCGTGACAACAATTAACAAATACACTCACTTAGAATGGAGGTAGAAGAAAAGGACCAAACCACACAAATCAAACCATAGTGCACAACGATTTTTAAGGTGATTTGGATGCAACGATGGCAATCCTACATCCACCCCTCACCAAACCCGGTGAGGCTTCACTCGGAGATAAATCCCCAAACGGAGACGACGCTCCAACCACACACGCAGGATGATGCCTACCAACACACACGGGGACGCGCCCCAAAATACACATACATACGGAGACGAAGTCTCCAACACGATCTAACAAGCGGATCAACAAGACACACACACGCTGCGATAAGTGCAGCACTCCACACACACAAATACTAAGATCTGGATAAATCCACACACACACGCAGATCTAAGAAGACCTACGCACACACGAATCAAGTATGACACACACACACACGACCACGGATCCAACAACGATCCACACACACACGAGTTTACAGTTTATAAGAAACACAAATTTGAAACTATAAAGCACAAAACACAAACATGAATAAACCACAGTTTAGAAAGCTCCTTATTTAGGCTCCCCCTGAGTGTGTACTCTGGATGTTCACGTTGATTCCTTCTTCACTTGAATAGCTTGAGACTCAACTTGAATGGCCTTGTATTTGATATAGATCTTCTTGCACGGAGTACTGCTCACTGCTACAGAACCCTTCCTTCTTCCTTAGACAAATCCATGTATCTTCTTGATGCTTGTGAGCTTGTTCTCTTCCTTTGAGACTGCTGACTTCAAATGGGGCTAGAGTACCTTCAGATGATGCTTGAATGGCTCCTTCTTCCTTGTAGCATCCTTCTTCTTTTTCCCTTGGATCACCTTGAGTTGATGAAGAGGTGTATGGATGTAGCTTTGAACCTTGATTGCTTCTACACCTTCTTGGAGGTAGATAGCTTTAGAAATACCTTGAATGGGTTGGAGATAGATGAAGAGCTTGCTGCACGAGGTACTATTCACAAAGCTACAGTATCTCTTCTTCCTCCTTGGACAGCATCCCCTTTGGATCTCTTGGATAATTAGGGTTATGACTCTAATAGGATGTTTTATAACCCTTGGAAGGTCTATGGACAAGCCCTAGACCAGATCCACAAATTCTGGAGGGTTTGGTGGCTTTGGGATTAAACAATAGCAAGAGGAGATGCTTTTTTCGAGATGGACAAAAGTCAATATTTTTGGCTTATCGGGGCTGGCGGTCGACCTGCAGAGGCTGGCGGTCGACCTCTACTGAGAGAACTGCTGGCCGTTGGTTTCTGGGAATTCCGGTCGACCCTTACTGGGCTGGCGGTCGACCACCACTGTGAATCCCTGTAGGCGGTGAGCTGCTGGCAGGGGCGGTCGATCGCCAGCTGGGCAGACCCCGAGTTTTCCCGGGTCGGTCCGTTCACCTCTTCAGCTCCATCGCTTAAGTCCTTTAGCAGCCCGTTCATGTCTATGGCATCACCCTTGACAGTTTAGAAGGTGTCAACTGAGTCTTTGACCTTGTGAATTTTTACTGAGTGTTTTGACCTACAAAAGCATACATAATTGATTAGAACTATAGTTCAACCATCCATATGATAAATGCATGAAGTTCATGCAAACCATTTAAGCATTAATCAAAATTTTGTTCCGGGGCCTCCGCCCCCGGAAACCCTCGCAAGGGGCGCGGCCCCCTTGACCCCCGCGACCTGACCAGGCAGGTCGATCCCCGCGACCTGACCGCGCAGGTCGATCCGCGGGCGAGGGCCCACGATGGCCAGAAGGGTTTAATGTTTTAATGTGCATGAATGAGGTGTATGAAGAAGAGGTATTTGAGATACACATGGTGAGATCGATGCTTAGACAAGGTAAGAGTCTCACCAATGGTTCTTGACAGTAAATGACATATACCACCTGTTTTGGATTGTAGAGGAGTAGGGTGCTTATCCACATGTTTGGTTCACCAGGTGACTGCCATGTGTTTGATCCTGCAAGCAAGATAGTCAATGTTAATACCATGCTTGTTCCTGTTGAAGAGGTTATGAAACCTCTTGCCTCTTGTAAAACCAACATATGCAAACCAAGGATCAAGACCATATAACCGTTCCCATTTGCCATCTGAACTATACATAAATAACAAGAGCATGAGTAATCAACCACAAGTTTAGTTATCATCAAAACCATAACTTAACAATCATAACAATCATCAAAACCATAACTCAACATCATAAAGTTGGTGTTCCCATAAGGTTTGCAAGGCAATTCTCAGATGTTCCTTGTGTTCTTCATTTGTCTTTGAATAGAGAGAATATCATCAATGAATATGACCACAAATTGGTTAAGATAAGGCCTTAACACATTATTCATCAGTTGCATGAATGCAGCAGGTGCATTAGTTAAACCGAACGGCATAACCACAAATTCATAATGTCCGTATCGGCTTCAGAAAGTAGTCTTATGAATGTCTTCATCCTTTACCCTCAGTTGATGATAACCTGACCTGAGATCGATCTTAGAGAAGTACTCTGCACCAGAAAGTTGGTGAAATAGCTCATCAATACGCGACAGTGGGTATTTGTTCTTGATGGTGAGTTGATTCAACTGCCGGTAGTCAATACATAATATGAGGGAACCGTCCTTCTTCTTTACAAATAAGACTGGTGCACCCCAAGAGGATGTGCTAGGTCGAATGAAGCCTTTTTCTAGCAGCTCCTGCAGTTGCTTCTTTAGTTCCTTCAATTTCATGGGCGACATCCTGTAAGGAGCTATTGACACTGGTGCTACTCCAGGTGTGAGTTCAATGGTGAAGTTAACCTCCCTTTCGGGTGGTAAGCTAGGTAACTCGGAAGGGAAAACGTTAGGAAACTCCCTAACTATAGGGATTTCTTCTATACGAATTTTCTTAGACGCAGTAACTACTATGGAGGCAAGGAAAGCTTCACATCCTTGCGAGATGAGTTTGCAAGTGTGAAGAGAAGAAATAAGAGAGGGATGCTTCCATTATTTGATGCCAAGAAAGAAAAATTGTGGAAGACCTGGTTTTTGGAAGGAAACTATCCTACTGTGACAATTTATATAGGCGTCGTGGTCTACAAGCCAATCAACTCCTAATATGGCGTCGTAGCCTTCCATATCAAGGCATACGAGATTAGCAGGAAGATTATGCCCTTCTACAGTGACTTCACTATTGGGGAAATTGGTTTTCAATTCCGTTCCCGACCCTAAAGGAGTGACTATGGTTAAATCTGATTGTAAGGGAATAGGTTAAATAGGCAATGTTTTTGCAAAGGAACTAGTAATAAAGGAATGAGTAGCACCCGTATCAAATAACACAAAAGTAGGATGGGAATAAATATGAATTGTTCCTTCAATGAGCTCCCCTTCTTTGGTTGGTTCATCCTCCAACACGGCATTCAATCTAGCTTGCCGCTTTCGTCCACCATTTCTCCTCGTAGATGATTGCTCTTTCATCAGAGGACAGTCAGGCATGCGGTGCTTCCGACTTCCACATCTTAGGCATGCACCTAAACGCTTCCAATATTCTTCGGCCGAATGATCAAATTTTTAGCAGAATGAGCAAGCCGTTGTAAGAGCCTTTTCTTCTTCCTTTATCTTCTTATTCTTGTGGCTTCTGCTCCCGTTACTACTTCGAGATCTCTTCTTATTGTCCCGATAGTTATAGGTGATGCTGAATTTTTCTTACTTTTTACCTCGCCGATCAGACTTTCGGCTCGACTCCTCCTCTTTGACCTTGAGTTTATCGACCTTCCGAAGGTTCGTTCACATAAGTGTGCCCATTGGACTATCTCTGCGTAGGTCCAAATATTTTGTGGGCCAAGTTGCTGGATAAAGATGGGTCGTAGCCCGTCCATAAAGCAATTTACTTTTAGAAGATCCATGCTCACTAGATGTTGAGCATAAGGTGCCAGGCGAGAGAATTGTAATTCATATTCTGCCACTGTCATCATGTCTTGACGCAGTGACGCGAATTCAGCCGCCTTCCTCTCCTTGACATGCTCGGAGAAATATTTAGCTCGAAAGAGCGTGAGAAATCCTTCCCAAGTGTGTGGTGCATCTATAGGTGGTGTAGGTACAGACTTCTACCATGTACGCACATCTTTGTTAAGTTGGAATGTAGCAAGGTGAACCTTCTCTTGGTCAACACATTGCATGACCTCACTACAACAAATCTGACCTATAGCTACGAATTTTACCTACGTTAGCAAAAAATGTAGGTATATACGACATATTCCGACGTTTTTAAAAATACGTTGGTAAATTTCCTACGTTTCATTATATCGTAGCTATATGGTCATCTTATTCCGACGGTTTTGTGAGAAACATAGGAAAAGATAAGTTATTCCTATGTTTTTTAGTAAACATGAGAATATATCTTATATATTATTTCACTTTTAATAGAACGTAGGAATAAAATGTTTTTAAAAAAATTAAAAAAAATAAAAACATTGGAATTGCATGTGAACATGATGGCGCCAACGTACAGTATATTTGGGCGCCTGATAGATTTTCAATTCTCCCCTTTTTTAGCCACTCTACCTCCAAATCTTTCTTCCCTATCTCGACCTCTTTCTTCCCCATGTAAACCCTATGCCATCGATGAGCTCCCTTCTTCTCCGTCTCCGTCTCCGTCTCCAGTGATCTCCCCGTTCCTCACTCCTAACCCAAAACTTCCCGAGCTGATTCCTGTGAAAACCTTCTCGTCTCTCTCCTCTCCTCTTCTCACTCCCCCTACCCTTACCAAGATCTTCTTCCCACAGTACCAGCAACGGCGGTCTCGGAGCTCTCCACCGCGAAGCCGTTCCCCTTCTCTTTGTCTCTCTTTCTATCCCTCTCCTCTGCTCTTCCCCTCCTCCTCACCCTGCCCACATCGCCAGTGCCGGCGTCCTTTCAGTGGCGGTCTCCTTTCTATCCAAGAGGTCGAAGAAGACCATCTACGTCTTCTTCTGCGAGGAGACCCGCACCCTTTCCAAGCACGTTGCCTCCGAGAGCGATGCCATCGAGCTCCGCAGCGTCAACTGGAGGTTCGCACTATCGCAGTGCTGCTCAGATCTCTCTCTCTCTCTCTCTCTCTCTCTCTCCAGCCTGATCGCTCTGGTTGGCAGGGCTTTCAAGAATGGGTTCCACAACATGTTCATCTCGAACGTACAGGGGATCCGGGGGCAGCATGTGGCGTTTCTGGCATCCTTCAGCTCCTCGAAGGTGATCTTCGAGTAGCTCTCCATCATCTATGCGCTGTCATGGCTGTTCATCTCCTCCTTCACCGTGGTCCTCCCCTTCTTCCCCATGAGCACCTCCGAGTGTATGGAGGAGGAGGGTGACGTCGCCACCGCCTTCATGCTGGCGAGAATTTTCTCCAACATACCCATCTCTAGGGGGGGCCAACCAGCCGCCTCATCTACGACATCCATGCCCTCCAGGTCTGATGGCTCTCTGGATAAATTTTCTCTTGGCGTAGTGCCAACATCCTAGTCTGCTTTGCCCTCACTTGTTTGCTTTGCTTTGTTGGTGCTGTCTTTTTCAGGAAAGATTCTACTTTGGGGATGGTGCCCTATCATGCTTCGAGAGTGGAGTGCTGCTTCTGAAGAGTAGGCTCCAACAGCTCCCTAATTCTGACAATGTGGGTACTGTAGCGCATTCATAGGGCTTATTTAGATGCAATAATTTCAATTTACGTGCCATTTTTCATTTTTTTTATTTTAGTTGCTGCTATGTGGTTCTTTTGTGCCATTTTTCATTTTTCTTTTGGTTGGTAGTGCAGAAATTGCATTTTTTGCATCTTTAAATGTTGTCATCTTCTACTTCCTTTTAGTTATGCTTATGGATATACAGAAAGTGGGATGCTTTTTGGATTCGTATAATTTATTCTGTTTCTTGAACTCGATGGATATGGGGCACGCAATTTTGTTCTTGCTCCTGGCTATGGGGGTCTTGTTCTGCCATCTACACCGCCATCTCATTTATCTCTAACAAGCTTGCGAGGTGTAATTGCTCGCCAGTTTCATCTGCCCCGTCACTTGTGAGATTAATTATACTCTGTTCGCTCATCGCGTGGCAATCACATATCTTCAGCCCCCTACCACCCTCATTGATTTTCTTCATAGAAATCCATATTCATAATCGAGATTTGCTCTTCAAGAAATCTTTGTGAAACCCCGTCAATCAAATAATCTAGGCTTCCCATTTAGTTTCTGATTGTCTTGTTTTATTGAAATGAATTCTTCTTTTTGTTTGGAGCAATCATTCTTCCTTAATTTTTCATCTCTTTTTCATTATATTGATTGAATTAGTTAAATCATTTGTATTGAAACAGAGAAAGCAGTAGATAGTACAAGAGCTCTTTTGGCATGTCATTGTCAAACTAATAATATTCTTTGATAGTGGAATGAAATTAGATGATGTGATTTGTAATTCTTGGTGCAGATCTGAGGATACCAATTAAATATGTTTTGTTGTGTAGTTTCTGCTTGAGTTTGTGAAGAAAATTCTTGACTTCAGTTTGTTTGTACTTGTGATGTAGTTTTGGCTTCAACCAATTATATGAATGTCTTCAGATATAGCATGAATACACATCAGTATTCAAGGGCTTCCTTTGAATATTAAGATGATTCAATACATAAGAGACAATCTTGCATGATGCCCCTCTCTCCCATAGATGACCTTACGGTACATTAGAGCCATTCTAAGCTTGCAAGTCCTCTATACCCTTCATATTTGTTCTCAAAAGTTTTGTTTATGTCTGTCAAAAAGATTTTTTTTTGACACCAATAGAAGGAATTCATTCCTCTTGTGAATGTATTATTGTAGAGAACAAAATATAAGTTACCTTTTATCAGTTTATTTTTGATTAAGAAAATTATGTTGTTGTTGTTTCTAATAGTGTCTTTCATGCAATTGAATCAATGGACTGAATCTTGGAATGAAGCATCTCAGTCCATGTCACACTTAGAGTATCACCTTTATACAAGGTGCTAAACTACATTTGTCAGGAATAACTAATCATAGTGACGTAACTGTAAATATGTTGATGCTTGTTGGATGACAGCTATATCATCTGAGAAGTGTGAATATGGCATGTGGAAGAGATTCCATTTTCAAATATAGCCTTAGTTGATTAGATTGGACAGTATTCTTATTATGTAGAAAGATGCTTGACTTGCTGGGTTTTGGTTGGCAAATGCATGGTACTGTCAATTGGTAATGCAATGAAACCTGCATTATGTATTAATGAATGCGCAAGAAAAGAAGAGAAAACTCCTTGTGATGAATGCTTCCAATATTTCTCATGGCTATTGTTGACAAAACATTGAGATGTTTTGTCGCAAGAAAGTAGAAGTTAGGCAATGATGTCTCACAGAAATTTGGGGAAGTATGAGGGAGAAAGTTAGATAAGAATAGCCCGAGGGGTTTTATGGAGGGAGGATAAGGTGATTTTTGAAATGGGAACTAGATGTAGTATCAGTGTTATCTCTGCATATGGGCATCTAATGTACACTTTGTTATGGCATAGTTTGAGTTGTAAAGTGATGCTTAGTTGGTTTTTAGTATGTGAAGCTTGTCATTTGAATCTACAGTTCCTTGTGTGACAATATGGCAGAGAGCCAAAATTATGTTGTGTTGAACCTCCAGTTTCATTCCATCTTGTTCAATTAAAACTGTTGTTATGATCTTTTTCCCCTCTATGAAGCTCAAATATTTTCATGCCTATTCAGTTTAAGCACTTTTCTCCTTTAGTCATGAAATTTTGTATATCTTTTGCTATAAACTATGTGAATTTGCTTGCTAATTATCAGTCATCATCTTGTCATCTGAGTTGAAAGTTTTGACATCTAATCTAGTTTTAGAGGAATTAAGAATAGAGAACCATTCATCACTAACTACATAGTTTTATTTTAAAAACATCTTATATCATACGTGTTATATTCATTCTTGATGTCTACTATTGTTAGGCATAGATTTTTTGTTTTTTTCTACCTATTGATCACAAATTTTGTAATAACATCATTTTTCTCTCCTTGCCAAGAGACCAACTTCAAGAAATGGAGGCAAGTGCTTCAAGAAATTGTCCGATTTTTGAAATTTGATGTAACAGTTGAAAATAGCAGGCCTTTGTGGTATAGTTTGTTATTTGATTCACATCCAGCATCCCATTCATATATTGTTCGATTTCAAGCAAAGAGGGCTATGAGGCTGCAGCAGGCCGTATTGCCAAGCTACCATCAGAATGAGGTTTGCTATCATCTTTCTCCATG
This sequence comes from Amorphophallus konjac, assembly GCA_022559845.1. Classification (NCBI taxonomy): domain Eukaryota; kingdom Viridiplantae; phylum Streptophyta; class Magnoliopsida; order Alismatales; family Araceae; genus Amorphophallus; species Amorphophallus konjac. The sequence goes on from CM040120.1 coordinate 144,779,137, forward strand.
ATGGATAGCTTTTTGATGTGCAGGTCTGATAGTAACTGGAACTCCTAGGTAATAACTTTTCCTGGATGCTCACTAAACTTTCAGGTGAAGTTCACGGAGCTCACCCTGGAAACGTTTAGAATGTTGCATTGTCTGGAATGGGAACCAAATGGATCCTTTTATCGAATGCATGCAACATAGTCAACTGAAAATGGCACATTGAGTGACCAAAGTGGAGCATCTGGGCTAATTGACATATATTATCTGCATCAGGTTGTCTTTCACAGCTTTCACATCTTTCCCATAGTTACAATTTTCTAGTTTGCCAATGAAAACATCCATGATCAATGGCACAAATTTGCTGGGGAGTGTGACCAAACTATTGGTTCCCAGAAAGATAATTATGGAGATTCACAAACGTGATAAGTCATCTTCTCATGATCCCTTTATCAATGGAAATCTAGACAACTCTTGTGGGTCTGGTCTCTACTTTGGTTCAAGAGCTAATAGTGGTGAGTAGCTAAATATTTATCACCTTTCTACTTTTTTCTTGACCGTAGGTCCTAAAAGTTTTAAAATACTATGTTTTGCTACTTTTGCAACTTTAAGGTTGAGTATGTCTTGTATTCTTGTCCTTTATTGTAGAGAATTGATGTTGCGTGATTACCTCTTTTTGTTTGTTTTTCTACATTTTCCTGGGATAACTTCTTGATCTCAGGTTTGAACTACCTATATTTTTAGTGGGTCTAGGTGAACACATGCTTGACTAGAATTGCCTCAAGATGGATCAGACCAGGTCCTGAAGTCACCCTTGACTCTAATGATACTTATTGTGGGGAATAAATGGTTCATGTGATGCACATGTTTTAGGTTGGATTAGGTGATGGTATCTGATGTTATTTCAACTGCGATTAATTAGTTAGGTCAATTGAGAATGCATGACCAGACACCAAGGAGCCCTCTATTGCAAGTGGACTTTAATGGGTTGAATCCTCCCATTCATTGAATATCAAAAAAGAGGTGGGAATATGCCTCTATAGTGTCATTTACTCTTGAAAAATCCATTCGTACGAAACATGGTAATCGATATCAATTACCAATATAAATGAAACTTATTTCTCATGCCTTTGGATCTCATTCTTTTGGTTTTTGTTTCTGTGGATGTGTGATAAATGAGTTCTACCATTTTTGCTCCCTCCTCCTCTCTCCTCTTCTTATGCTTTACCATTTTTCTACAATGGGATGCTATCATGGGAACAGGAGATTTGATTGGCCATTCCCACTTCCTCCTGTGTTGCAGATAGAGTTGAGTGCCTCTAGTGCTTCCTTTTTCTATTTAGATTAATTTGAATTGTTTTGGAATGCTTTGCTGATTCTTCCCCAGTAGCCATTTTCTTATGGGAATATGCTATTTCCAGTTATTTATGACAGGAATATTGTTAGTAGGGTAATCAAGGGGCATACAATATACTTTTCCCATGTCTTTTTTTAAAATTTAGTATGGAAGTCAAATATTTGAAATTATCTAGTTTATTTGACAAAAAATTTCATTTTGTTTCTCTAGGATTTCCTTGACTTGTATTGAGCAGAAAAAAATGGCATTGGGAAGAACATGCAATCATTCTTCTCTTTTGTATTTTTTATGTACACAGACAGGCCACACCAGCTTGTGGTGCATGTTTATTCCTTTTATTGTACATGGTGAGAGTCTTCTTCTTGGGAGAGATTGATGTAATCAGCTAGCTCTGTGGGATAATGGCATCTTAATTGAGCTTGGCCCAATTGCCAAGTATGTTGATGTCTTTGTTGTGATGCTAGATCCCCTGTTATTCTAATGATTGAATTGTCAATTATTGTTCTTTGCACCTTCATTAGTTGCAAATATCATTTATACATAAGAACTTGTATAATGCCATCAGCTATTTTTTTTTATCATTTCTGCATCCTTTGAAGATATCGTGTGGTATTGTATTCTTTAGTAATTGAATTGCTTGCTAACTTCCTTTTATTTAAGATTTTAGTTTGTGTGTTAAGCATTCTATTAAAAATAAAAAATCTGATTGTGCACACAATTTCAGTCATGGTCAAATCTAGCTTTGCTGAGCTAATTGATTTCAACCCAATCTATGCTAGTGATGAGCAGCTTCCTCTTGGTGGAACATTTGTGATTGCTCATTCACTTGCAGAATCTGAGAAAGCTGTGACAGCTGCTACAAATTACAACAATCGTGTTGTTGAATGTGGTTTGGCGGCATTAAGTTTTACTTTTCCTTCTACAAATATTTGTGGAACTTTTCAATATTTGTCTTTAGTCGATCAGGTCTGTGTTTTCATATGTGTCAGATGCAACTGTGCTCACATACTTAGGTACAGGCCTGTATGCCATCCTGCAAAGTATAAACAGCAACAGAAATGACATACAAACTTCCTAGATATTTAGCATGATGAATATTATATTGCACTAGGTCATATATTGATGCGGGACGGACATGCGACCTAGGACTCTAGCTCGCGATTGTCCCTAAGCGAGGGAAGACGTGGGACCGGGCGCAGTTGAGAAATCGGCCGTGAGTCTCGGGTATCGACTTTTCCACGTTAACTCGGATCGAGTCACGGGACAGTACACTCACTCTCTCGCAGCGGTGATAAAAATAGATATCGAGCTAATTACCTATCACAAGCAGCGGCATTCAAAAGGTATACGAGATAAGCAAAATGCGATAAAGAGTGGGAGCGAGTTTACCTCCACGCTCCGGGCGTGGGGAAGATGATCCCGGCCAAGACAGTAACTCCCGGTTAAACAATTATTACAATAATTATAGAAATGGTTTCTACTGCCCACTCCACGCAGGGAGGTAACGGGCTACAAATGGGGCCCGAGAGGACCGAACTTGGGTTGACGGGCAGCGTTTTGATGTAGCTTCAATGGCACGCGTATTCACGAACGTGGGGCCCACGTGCTCATCGATGGGTTCGAGTGGGCCCGGAGTGGTACCTCTGTGACGTTGGCTCCTGGAGAGGCGTTCCCTGGGACGGCGGCATGACGGTTCGCCTCGCGGAAGGCGAGTCGGCTCCGGACTTCACTTGTTGACCTTGCTGCCCACTGATTTGAAACTACTATTGTATAGCGCGCGACCCAGCGAGATCTGCTGCTGTGATCACTCCCGGCGTCGGATCGATGGACAAGAGGTACCGTTGGAAATCTCTTTCAATATACCTCGATCTATGGCCAGAGAAAGAATTTTGAATTTCTTGGATCTGGCCTTGATGGATTTTACAAGCTGTTGTTGGACAGAACCCGAAATCTCAGGACAGAACTAAGTTTTCCTGAGAGTTGGCATTGACCGTGCCTCAAACCTTAGCTCTGGAACTTGGACTCTTCGCAAAAGTTGTATAGGTGAAAACAAGGAAGACGAAGATAATTTTTATTTGACTTTGGGTGGAGGTTTTGATTTTTTAAGGATTTTATACTGACTGGGGGTCGGATCTGAACTGCACAGGACAGAACATAATGGAAAGAAGACAGTAATTTTTAAAAATACAAATAGGACTCCAGAAACTCTAAGAAAATTCGTGGATCATGGGGGTGATGGACAGAGCTCCCAATAAAATTGGTGACCCAAGAAAATAAATAAAAGATGGTCCAAACGTGGAAACTCAAGGTTGCTATGACAGTATCTGAACAGAAGACAGAATTGGAAGACTGAAGAACATAAAAATGGAAAAATACTTAACGATGGGTAAATGACTGGATTTTTTTGTGGAGTCTAGGGTGGACGTGGATGACTCACGCTCCATGTTTGGACTCGATCTGAGCTCCTGATGGAGAGCTAAAATTCGAGCTTTGAGGATCTATCCTGATGTAGACAGAATTCCGGCGATGATGGCGGCGGCGCGACGGCGGTGCGATGGCGGCGGCGGCCAAAATAGAATCCAGAGGTGCTAAGGAGAAGAAAGAAGGGCTTCACACCCTAAAGAAGAGCTCTCACAGCTCTAGAGGGGGGAGAGGAGAGAGGGGCGCACCTAGGCTCCTTGGGGGCAAAATGCCAAATTTTCTTCATTAATTCCAATAAAATGTGAATTACATCTATTTGTATGAAATGGAAAAAAAAAACCCTAGATCTAGAATTGGGAGGGGTAAAAGAGGGAGTTCCTAATTATTTATCCCATGTGGTTTGGAACCACATTATAATATCATTAAGGGCGGGCACCCCCTTGACCAAGTGTGTTCCATTTTGGACTTTTTAGTCCAATTGTCTCCCTTTGACAGTCCAAGCATCTAGAAGGCCACCTAGGACTTTGACCAGCCCTACATGGACCCAAATGGTGCCACTTGGACCAATGAGGAAGGAGTGAGGGCCCCCTTGCTGGACCTACTGACATTTTGCACAAAAACCCAAACAATCCTAGGGAATGACACATTGGCTTATAAAGCCTTACAATTGTAAACATACTTTCCCAAGGGTATAAAATTAAACTAAACGACATAAATGTAAAATAATATGTTAAGGCTCTTACTCTGATGTCTCTATCAATTCTCCCCGGGTGGGAAGAACTCGACCCCGTCGAGTAAGGGGTGCGGCTGCTCGAGTAGCTCCGACGGATGTGTCACCGAACCTGGAAGCGCGGAGTACGCTCCACTCCAAGTAATCGACACCTACTCATCCCGTATAGATTCGATATGCTCACGCTGCTGGGGAATGTGGCTAGAGGTGGACACTCCGGGGTGGGGTCACTCTCAAAGGAAGGGAGGCGGCTCAAAGGCTCACTAGGAATCACCGCTTGTCCCTTATGTGACTAGATCCAATATGTGACGTAGAACCGATCCCAAAGTCCGTCAAGTCTCGTACTCGAAGGGGACTAACAACGCGACCATACAAACCAACTCAACTCGATGTATGCACATACACACAATACACTCGACAAACAAACCGGACGAAACAAAGACTCACACATGACCTTAAACAAACCTAATGTTAGTCCGACCTACGCATAGGCGATGGTGGACCAGGACACCCGAATATGTGTCATGCATGCATTTGACGTAACCGGAAGTTAACGCCATGGGGAACTCCTAGACATCCTACGATGCACCACTCATGGGCATTGGGCTTGGATGTGGGAAGTCCAGGAGGTTCGGATGGTTTAGGTGGGCCTGGGGAACCAAAGTCTTCATTACCCCCAAATGATGGTTCAGACCTATTGCTATGTGGAGGTTGTTTGGCCCGAGTGGAAAAGGCGTGATAGTGAACTCCGCGGAAGAAGTGGAGTGAAGATGATAGCTCGGGGGGTTCACTAGTGAAGGGGTCAAAAGGGTCAAAGAAGGTATGACCCCATGAGATGGACTCCCATATGACACGGTCCCAATTGTGAAATTCTTGAAGGTGTGGGTGGTCACCTTCATCCGTCATGGTGAATGGGACGATGGTCATGTAAAAAAAATAAGATTCCTCCCTTGGGCATAAGGGTATGAAGTCTGGTTCGGCCGACATAGGGAGGAATAGAAGAATCTCCATGGTGACACAACTCACGGTGCACACGGAGGTAATGGACCCTATGGCCGGGTGGGTGAAGCTACGACTAGTGGGTTGGTCGAAGCCTCGGGCCAATAAGTGCGTCAACTTCCATTGCCAACCTAAACCCAAAATAAGGTCACCCAATGTATCAACATGGTGACTAGACCGGAATGTCGTGTGATAGGAGTTGACAGGCACTAGAGGTAAGGTGAGATCCATGGATGGGTAAGGAAGTGGGACCAAGCCATCTTTGAGCCAACTAAAAAGTGGCTCAGCTATAAAAAGCGTACCCGTTAGAAACACGGGTGGCTCGGGCTTTAGTGGCTCCAAACAAGAGGGTTCCGAATAAGGTTCAGAAGTAGAGGGTGGCAAAGGAGCACTCACGGGTGGTGAAGAGGCACGTGTCCTTTCTAACCAAGATGAAAATATTTTCTTGATTTCATCAAAGGTGCGGATTGGAGTAGGGACCTCGTGGTGGACTCGCTCCTCGTCTCTTGGCTCGGGTGTGGACCTAGGCTCGGCTAGAAGCGGGGCTTCCACTTGGTTGGAGGTGACTGGGCGGACCACTTGATTGGGGTTACTTTGGAGGGCTTGGATGGGGGTGAAGGGACGGGGTTGGTTGGAGGTGTGGCCCACTTGATTGCGGGTGAGTTGGTGGGGTTGGCAAGTGGTATGACCCCCGTGGTTGGAGGTAGGTGGGCGGGGAAGATAGACCCTCCTAAGCGCTCTCTTCATGTCCCACCATGACTCGATGAGCCTTAGTCTCCTATCCTCCCGAAAGTATTTGATGTCCCTCCATGTTTCGGCGGCTTCATAAAAGAGTCATCTTTTGGCAAAGTCGACTTGCATGGGATCGGACATAAGGTAACACTCAAAGTAGTCGTCCATAACGGCTTCCCACTCTAGGTAGTCACTCGGGTTTTTGGAGCCATAGAAGTCCCAGGCTACGGGCCTACGGGGGTGGTCCGGGTGGTTCTCCCATCTTAGATAGTATCGCCACCATGCAGAAGATGCGGCCCCTTGGTCATCCATGGGACACGGGGACGCTAGTGAATGAACATGCCAACAGTTGGTTGACAAGACACTAGACCGACTATGCAAGGTTGGAATGCACTAACTAATGCACACTAAGGACCCTAGACTTAAACCAAGACTCGGTACGTGGCGGAGTTAATCGATCCAAAGATCACTCGCGCAAGTGTGCGGCCTTCCCGATAGGCATAGCCTAACGTTCGGACAACACCTTTTAATATACCGAATAAAGGTATGCGATGCAACCTTGGACCGACTTAGGCTTAGATTCAACTTAAATGACTCTTTTTTTTATTTTTAGACACCCTAGACTCAACTCGCTCTGATACCAAATTGATGCGGGAAGGACACGCGACCTGGGACTCTAGCTCGCGATCGTCCCTAAGCGAGGGAAGACGTGGGACCGGGCGCGGTTGAGAAACTGACCGTGAGTCTCGGGTATCGGCTTTTTCGCGTTAACTCGGATCGAGTCACGGGACGGTACGCTCACTCTCTCGCAGCGGTGATAAAAATAGATATCGAACTAATTACCTATCACAATCAGCGGCATTCAAAAGGTATACGAGATAAGCAAAATGCGATAAAGAGTGGGTGCGAGTTTACCTCCATGCTCCGGGCGTGGGGAAGACGATCCCGGCCAAGACAGTAACTCCCGGTTAAACAATTATTACAATAATTACAGAAATGGTTTCTACTGCCCACTCCACGCAGGGAGGTAACGGGCTAGAAATGGGGCCCGGGAGGACCAAACTTGGGTTGACGGGCAGTGTTTTGATGTAGCTTCAGCGGCACGCGTATTCACTAACGTGGGGCCCACGTGCTCATCGGCGGGTCTGAGTGGGCCCGGAGTGGTACCGCTGTGACATTGGCTCCTGAAGAGGCGTTCCCTGGGACGACGGCACGCCGGTTCACCTCGCGGAATGTGAGTCGGCTCCGGCCTTCACTTGTTGACCTTGCTGCCCACGGATCTGAAGCTGCTGTTTTACAGTGCGCGACCCAGCGATATCTGCTGCTGTGATCACTCCCGGTGTCGGATCGACGCACAAGAGGTACCATTGGAAAGCTCTATCAAAATACCTTGATCTATGGCCAGAGAAAGAATTTTTAATTTCTTGGAGCTGGCCTTGATCGATGTTACAAGCTGCTGTTAGACAGAACCCGAAATCTCAGGACAGAACTAAGTTTTCCTGAGAGTTGGCATTGACCATGCCTCAAACCTAAGATCCGGAACTTGGACTCTTCACAACAGTTGTAGAGGTGGAAACAAGGAAGACGAGAATAATTTTTATTTGACTTTGGGTGGCGGTTTCGATTTTTTAAGGATTTTATACTGACTAGGGGTCGGATCTGAACTGCACAGGACAGAACAAAATTGGGAGAAGACATTAATTTTTAAAAATACAAATAGGACTCTAGAAATTCTAAGAAAATGCGTGAATCATGGGGGTGATGGACAGAACTCCCAATAAAATTGGTGACCCATGAAAATAAATAAAAGATGGTCTAAACGTGGAAACTTAGGGTTGCTGTGACAGGATCTGAACAGAAGACAGAATTGGAAGACTGAAGAACACGAAAATGGAAAAATACTTAGTGATGGGTAAATGACTGGATTTTGTTTGTGGAGGCTGGGGTGGACGTGGATGACTCACCCTCCAAGTTTGGACTCGATTTGAGCTCCTGATAGAGAGCTAAATATAGAGCTTTGAGGATCTATCCTGATGTAGACAGAATTCCGGCGATGATGGCGGCGGCGCGACAGCGGTGCGATGGCGGCGGCAGAAATAGAATCCAGAGGGGCTAAGGAGAAGATAGAAGGGCTTCACACCCTGAAGAAGAGCTCTCACAGCTCTAGAGGGGGGAGAGGAGAGAGGGGCGCACCTAGGCTCCTTGGGGGCAAAATGCCAAATTTTCTTCATTAATTCTAATAAAATGTGAATTACATCTATTTGTATGAAATGGAAAAAGACTCAAAATAACCCTAGATCTAGAATTGGGAGGAGTAAAAGAGGGAGTTCCTAATTATTTATCCCATGTGGTTTGGAACCACATTATAATATCATTAATGTGGGGGGGCCTTGACCAGGTGGCTTCCATTTTGGACTTTTTAGTCCAATTGTCTCCGTTTGAAAGTCCAAGCATCTAGAAGGCCACCTAGGACTTTGACCAGCCCCACATGGACCCAAATGGTGCCACTTGGACCAATGAGGAAGGAGTGACGGCCCCCTTGCTGGACCTACTGACATTTTGTATAAAAACCCAAACAATCCTAGGGAATGACACATTGGCTTATAAAGCCTTACAATTATAAACATACTTTCCCAAAGATATAAAAATAAACTAAAGGACACAAATGCAAAATAATATGTTAAGGCTCTTGCTCTGATGTCCCCATCATATATGCTCTTGCATCGTTATGTTAATAACATTGGAAATTCATGCATTGTATTGCACAAAAGCAAATTGTATTCCGAGTATATTTTTATATTTCATATCTTTAGTTGTTTGTTGTCATGACTTATTTATTGTCATGGTGTACGCTTCTACTTTATGGATATGTTGCTCTCTATGGGAACTTCATGAATTGTATAGCAAAATAAACTTGGTAATCTGATGGTTACCTTCATGAATTGTATAGCAAAAGAAACATGGTAATCTGATGGTTAACTGCTACTGAGATATTTTTCTTCTTCGTTATCGGTTTGGCTCAAAAATAATTAGTGCCTTGTTACTGGTCTATTAAATAACCACCATCATTGTGGTATCTCAGAGTTGGATGACACCAAGAGTTTGCATCTAATATTATCACCTTTTTCCAAGGTGTTCCTACAAGCCACCTGAACCACAGCATCTGAGGAATACTTCCACGTGCTGGCTTCCAAATTTGACATGAAGCAGAGAGATCTCTGGGAAATAATAACTGATACATTTGGGTTATTATTGAACTATTGTATTTTTAAAGGATGAATTTCATTGGCAAAAGCAGGAACATCGGCTGATGCTTATTGCAAAGATTTAAACCTTATCACTGAACTGTTGGAAAAATGTTTCCCCCCTTATGAAATGATATTTTTTGGCTAACCTTGAAATGTCCCTTTAGCGCTCTATCTTGCCTTTGCCCCCCCATCTTCGCCATGTCATTGATTATAGTGGCATCTAAAACTTTTTGCAGATTGTACTGGGCATAAAGCTAGGCATGAAAACCAAAGAAGCAATGACCAAAGTGAAAACACTCTCTGATGTTGAAGGATTGTGTATTTCATTTGCTAGCAAGCATGGATCATCAAATCCTCTTGTAGCTGTCAAGGTATGGCTCTTTTCATGTTACAATTGTTGGATTGCATGAATTATTGCTCATTATGCTTGGACAATTTTAATAATCTTAATAATATATCTACATAAAGCTGTCAGTGTGAATTTTGTTTTCATTTGTTTTATGTTTGTTTGAATTATTTTTATTTGAGATTTAAAACACATTTATGATTGGTAAGGAAGTCTGTGGAAGGAATTTAGATGCATAACTTAATAACAAATTGGTTACACTACATGTGTCATTGGAACATTCTGTGTCTTTATTGTGTTGTCCTGTAGCATCAAGAGAAAGCCTGTCTTCACCATGATTTATGGCTACCCTTGAAATTTGTCATACATTCAAGGTACTCTTACCAAGGAGAAATGGGCTATGTCCATCCTTACAAGCCCTTTTTGTCAAAATTAGATATCAAGCCTCATGTCTGACATTGGGCACTGTTTACTTTCTAGAACCATTTAACTTCAATCATCAGAATTGGATTTTAAGGCATATGTATTAACTTTGGGTACTTTATTGCGTGATGGAACCATTTATTTGGTCACACCAATATATCTAATATGTATTTCTTTATGGTGCTCTTTTATCTCTTTTGTTTTGACATTGTTTTCCAGGAATTTTTAAATGAGGCACCTTACACAATGGAGGAAATTGAGAAAATCACAGAGGAAGATTTGCCATCAGTCTTGGGGAACTCACCAACATCTCTTGATGCCTTAAGAGCTGCCAAACATTTTAAATTATTTTAGATAAAATACATGATGAGTGTAGCTCTCTCTTCTTACAGATTCTTGATGTTGCTAATTGTCCTATAAAATCAAAGTTATGCAGTCTTGATTATATTTAAATACATGGAAACTAAATTGGCATGGGCACAAAATTCTCCTTGAGTAGCAGAGGTTGTTACTGACTAGTCAAGGGCTGACAATGGCAAAGGATGGGTTGTGTGGGTTTCCAAAAGAAAGAAAGAAATGAATGCTTCACTAACGTCGGGACATGTTCGTATTTACGAAAGGGGTGGAAGACAGTGGAAAAACTAAATAATTGGAAAGTATGTATCTGTGCATGTATTACTTGTTTAACACATGTTCTAGTGGCAAATAGTTACTAATTGGAAAGTAAATTTGTGTGTAGGTGATGTATTAATCTCTTGAAGTTGTTAGTGGTGTTTCGAAGGCTGTGTATGATCTATATTGATGTGTTGATTGTGAGTTTTTATGTTATTAGTGATGTGTTCAATATGAGATTCATGCAGAAATCATAATATGAATGTATATGTACGATTGCACAATGAGTATGTAAAAAAAACAAAAGAACAATATACCTACGTTTATTAAAAAATGAGACTAGTTCTATTTCCTACATTTTTAATATAACGATGCTAATACTTTTTCGTACGTTTCTTCTAGAACGTGATAATATATAATACCTATATTTTTAGAATCGTAGGTATAGCCAATTATATGCGTGTGTATATATATTTTTAACCTATGTTGTTTAGAAAATTGTCGGTATAGGTCGATATCTACCTACGCTTTTATAGAAATTATTCCTACGCTTTAAAAGCGTAGGTATAGGTCGGTATCTACCTACGTTTTTTGTTAGACTATTCCTACGCTATAAAAGCGTAGGTATAGGTTGAACTATATCTACGTTTCATTGAAACGTAGGTATAACCTATAGTCATGCGAGCAAGCGCCAAACATTGAAAGCGTGGCAAGCAAACGTGGCTAAAGGCTTTATCTACATTTTTTGGACCATAACTATGTTTTTTAAACGTAGATAAAGGCCAATTTTTTTGTGGTGCCTCGAAGATACGATTCATCTCGTCAATCTAGTTTTCTGCTTCATCGAGGTTAGAAGAACCCGAAAATCGTGGAGGGTTTAAACTCCGAATATTACGGTGTAGATTACCAGCTCCTGCCCTCGCGCCAACTTGGGCCATAGTTTGCAAAGCTTGTGTGAGACCTGCAACGGTTTGTTTTATTCCATTCCAATCGACACGATGAGCCATTACAAGAATAAGGTACCTGAGAAGAGTAATAAGTGAATTAATTCTAATAGAATTGGTGGGTTTAATCTTAGAGGAAATTTCTAAATAACTATCTCCACCCCAGTTCTACCCAATTTCTCTCATGGGTCGGTATTTCTTTCCTTAGGTTCATAGGCATGGGTCCTTAAATCTTGGACTTAATTCCTATGACATGACTTCTTTTTCCTAGGAATGAGTAAAATCCTTAGACCTAGGCTCTGATACCACTCTAACTATCATGCCCCGAGCTTTTAATACAGCGGAAGGAATATCAGAATGTGAACAGTCGGCATGGCGAGTATCTCGCAAGCAAACAAATCAGAGCGCAAGACAATCACATAAAAGTAATTGCACAAGTAAAATTTTCCAAATTCCCACTTTATTTCAAACTAATAACCACAAGTACATTAGATTCATGACTTAACCATTCTTACATCATAGACTCAAAAAAATAGAAAATTACAATAGGACTTGACTAGACACTTGACAACTAGGTCTTCTCTCGATCCATTTGACTTTCAATCACTCTCAGACCCGCTACTTGTATATTCCGAATCCGATTCACCTGTACTTCCTAGAAAATCGAGAAAGTAGGTATGAGCACACATGCCTAGTAGGTATCTTCGTATCAACATGAAGGTAATATTTAAGTGGTTAACATCTTAGCTCTAGAATTACGATAAAAATAAGAATGCGATAATCAAGTGATATAAACCAAGCAAACCAAGAATCATGAAATAACTGAGCAAGTTGATGTGAATAAGTATCGATCATGAACAAGCAAGATTAATCATGTAGATGTAAATTTGGCCTTTCATGAACAAGAATGTACGAGCATGTAATTAGAAAGTACTTTACACAACCTTGTAAAGGCTATGCATTAACAAGCATGTAAATTTCATAACGAGTCTCGTGAATTTCACTCATTTATAAGAGAAAGTACTCCCAGCGTAATGCGACGCCAGTATCATCGTACCCCATGGTTTATAGCACGTTTCCGACCATCGGCCGTGGGGGCTAGCATGGAGCCCTTGGACACAATCCGTGCCTGATCTTGCATCTTCAAGTTATAAATCCAGCTACTTTCACGAGATATAACAATAATTTCGGCCAATAATTCAATTCCAACAATAAGTTTCATGCCCAAGTAACCAAGGTATAGAACGTACCAAAATTTGATATGAGATATCAAAGAAGAATTAAAAGAATATTATACTCCGGCGGCATTCTGGCAGCATAACGGCACATTCATTAAGTTTTATATCTTAATATTGACTTGTTAAACATGTGTTGAGACTCCAGATAATCCGAAGACCATCTAGGAACTCAAGAAAATCAACCCTAAAGGTCAAACCTCGGGTTAGACAAGTTCGGAGATAACGCGGTCGTTTACTGGACCGTTTCATGCAGAAAGCGGTCAGAGTCTAGACCGTTTCATAAATAGAGTTGACGCATGAAAAAGAAGTGTCGATGCAAGAAAACTTTCTGGAGCTATGCGGTCTAGTTAATGTTAGCTTGGTGCCTTTTAGCGATCATCCATAGGTCCCCTAGGGTCCAGAATACATAAAACACCGGTAAAGTTCTTTCTAGATAATTGGCTTTGATGGTACAACCATCTCGACGTCCTAGTGGGAATCCTAGGCTCACAGAGTCTTACGGAAGACTTGAAACATAATCTCCTAGTTTGACAGAAGGAATATCCAGCGGAGAGGTTCATAAGTCTAAGAGAGTGTGCCTATAAGTGCAAAGTGTAACTAATGACATCATACTGGAATATGTGCCATATACTTAAGAAAATGACTCAAGAGATATAGTGAAATAGTGAAACATACGATCAAAATACCATATGTACTATATACACAACATAGAAACCGTTTAATTACAAAATAATATTGTGGCATGAAATTAACATAAGTTTAAAATAAGTCCCAAGTGCAAAAAGAACATGAAATCAACTAAGATGAACAATAAATGTAACCAAGTGTATGATATAATACTTAAAACAGGAGTAAAACCTCATTAGCTAGGCTTACTATATGATAATTAAGGCTATTTTGCAATATGTTTCGGGTTAACATATCTATACAGAACTCAGAAAACCAAACGGTCTCGTGATGACCATTTCACTGGGCTTAGCGGTCTATCGCGGGGCCGCTAAGGAAACATATGCGGTCTGTGGAAGACCGTTTCTTCTTGCCTACTGCAAACAAAAATAAAATCAAAATATACACTAATCTAGGGCCTTTACATGCATAATAAAACATGGCAACAGGTAAATATGGCCTAATAACACCATACTAAGACCTGGAGATGCATGAGTTTGAGTGAAATAAACTGGAATTACCATTTTCTTATTTTAAAGGTAAGGTTCATGCATGCTATGTAATCCTAGATGCATAGTCGAGATAAAACCTCAAATACTCCGTGTAGAAAATATGAAATTGACTACAAGAAGAGGGCTTTTATTCCTAAGAACATGTTTAAGCTGTTCATGAGATAACCTACCTCTCTTGTTCATGAGATAACAAGAAGAGGGCTTTAATTCCTAGACTTCGAATTTCTAACTGAAAGTAGACCCTAGTTCTTGCACGTCCTGAACCGAACTAGCCACTTCGTGGCCTTCTAGCTTCTGATCCCCTTCACCTAATACCACTAATACCATGAAATTTGGAGGGTAAGAAGAGGGTACTAAAAGGAACAAATAACTCTAAAGAACGCCTATATAATTACCTCGTTTACGGCTTTTAACTTGCTGATCAATCTGGCCCGGTCGCACAGTTTCCTGGGTTGCTTTTACCGAACCAGCGACTTTGCAAGCTTCTATCTTCCTGATGGCTTGATCTCCTAAGATGAAATTTGGAGGGGAGTTAGACCTTACTATTATGAACAAATTCTTCAAAAACTTACCTCTAATTCATCCTCCTTATCTTAGTTCCACGTGAGGCAAACGTAAGAGTCGCGCATGTGAAATCTTAGGTCTATTTATAGGGTTAGCTATAGTTTCATAGATTAGAACAAACTTAGAGTCCAAATTAGGAGTAGAGTTAATCCCTAAAGAGTTCTAGAGAGTCATCCATGCCAGGTAGCTTCAATATAAAGTGATTAGGTCGTCCAAGTTCTAAGCTTTTCACGTTTTCTTCCATTAACGGAACCTACAGAGCCATGCGGTCTTATAGCGACTGTTTATTGCCTCAAGCGGTCGCTCGATAGACAATTTTTGGCTTTGGGCACCGAATATTGATTTGGTTCAAACTCTTTTGATATTATCTCCTATTATCTTATAATTAGCCTATTTATCATTTAAAAATTCGAGATTGGTGCTTCTAGAATATGGACTAAGCCTTATGGGCTTGGTTTTAGGCCATTTTGATCTTATTCAAAAGGCCAGGTTAATTAATAATTATTGGACCTTTTTATTTGGTTACAAATTTAGCCCAAATTCTTTTAATAAACCTTTTATTTCTTAGAAAATCTTAGAAATTCTAAATAGATGCTAGAAAATTCCAAAATATCATATACAAAATTTTGGGGTATTACAGATAATGTCGCCAAATCTTTAAAATAAAGACTATAACGGCCAGTTCTAAGTCATGCACAGGATAATTCTCCTCATGTTTTTTCAACTGTCTTGAAGAATAAGCAATTACCTTGCAATGTTACATCAACACACAACCTAGGCCAACTCCGGATGCATCAGTATAGACTTTAAATCCTCCTTCAGTAGTCAGATAGTCTTTTAGAGTCTGAAAAGTCTTCTCACAATCCTCGGTCCATACATAAGGAGTCTCTTTCTTTGTCATTCTAGTCAAAGGTACAACGATCTTAGAGAAATCCTTTATGAACCTTCTATAATATCATGCCAATCCCAAGAAACTTCGAATCCCAGTTTCGCCAGCGGGTCTCTCCCAGTTCCTTACAGCCTCAACCTTTGAAGGATCGACTGTAATACCTTCTTTAGATATGATATGACCTAGAAAAGAAACTTCCTCTAGCCAAAATTTACACTTACTGAATTTGGCATAAAGCTTGTTATCTCTTAGCAATTACAATACCTTCCTCAAATGATCTTCATGCTCTTCTTGG
Organism: Amorphophallus konjac; assembly: GCA_022559845.1. Classification (NCBI taxonomy): domain Eukaryota; kingdom Viridiplantae; phylum Streptophyta; class Magnoliopsida; order Alismatales; family Araceae; genus Amorphophallus; species Amorphophallus konjac. The sequence goes on from CM040120.1 coordinate 144,795,089, forward strand.
GACTTGGAATAGATCAAAATTTCATCAATAAAAATCACCCCAAATTGATCGAGATATGGCATGAACTGTTTATCAACTGCATAAATGTTGCAGGAGCATTCATTAGCTTAAAAGGCATAACAATAAACTCATAATGCCCATACCTACTCTTGAATGTCGTCTTGTGAATATCCTCTTCCTTGATTTTCAATTGGTGACAACCAGATCTGAGATCAATCTTTGAAAATATCGAGCTCCAGAAATTTGATCAAATAGCTCGTCAATCCTTGGAAATGGATACTTGTTCTTAATTGTCAACTGGTTCAATTGGCGGTAGTCAATACATAGCCTCATAGATCTGTCCTTCTTCTTGAAAAATAGAATAGGGGCTCCCGAAGGTGAAGTACTTGGTCAGATAAATCCTTTCTCCAATAATTCCATCAATTGTTCTCTCAACGCCTTCATTTCAGTAGGGGACATTCGATAAAGTGTCTTAGAAACAGGTGCAACTCCTGCAATTAAATCAATAGAGAACACCACCTCTCTCTCTGGAGGAATACTAGGTAACTCATCTGGGAATACATTAGAATAATCTCAAATAATAGGAGTGTCCTCCAGATTAGGTCCTTTGCATTCAGTCATGGTAACAAAAGCTAACAAGGCTACACAACCCTTCTTTATTTGTCTATTAGCTCGGAGAGCAGAGATAAGAGATGGGTGTCTAGAATGCCTGACACCAGAAAAGGAGAGTTTGGGGTACCCACTAAAGGTCACCATACCCAACTTGTAGCTAACACTAGCACTATGTCTAGACAACTAGTCAGCTCCCAAAATAACATCATAATCTTCCATCTTCATACAGACTAAGTCAACAGGTAGGTTGCAACTGCTGACTAGAACTTCACTAGCAGGGTAGAAATACTTAATCTCCGATTCCGCTCCAATAGGGATAGTAATAACAAGTTCAGATTCCAATGGAATAGGTCTCACAGATAATGTATTAGCAAAACTCTGAGATATAAATGAATGTGTAGCTTCAATATCAAACAAAACAAAGGCTGGCTTGGAACAAATAGAAAGAGTACCTTCCACCACGCCGCCTTCTTCAGTATGTTCGGCTTCCCCGATTGTAACGCCCCGAGATCCGATCCCCAAATTATGGGAATTATTATTATTTTCTTTCTTCCATCGGACCTCGAGACATTACATCGCACGTATCGCGGAAGCACAATTATATAAACATGCATACACTCGCATGAGAGAGAGAGAGAGAAACCACATATTACAAGAAATGCAGGTAACATCTTGAAGGGGCGTGATCTTGCGTGGCTCCTGAGCGGGGTAGATAATCACCGAACAGTGAACTGTAGAGAAAGGGAAACGGATCAGGGGGCCCAGGGGAGGTTCCCTGGGGAAAACCCTCCGATGCTTAAGTTAGTAGAGCAATGGTGGAAGATAGGGAGGGAGGTAGAAAGAGGTGCACGAGATCCCCCTACACCAAGGTGGTGAAGTGGTTCCTGCTCAGGGGATTTTAGGCGTGTATTGCCTTTACCTTTCACTGGAGGGAGTCCCAGGTTTATATAGTGTGCTCGCTTCATGAGTCCTGTAAGCTGAGGAGTTTCAGGCGGGAGTTACGTCCTCATCGTGGGATCTTTACGTCCTCATCGTGGGATCTTTATAGCCTTGAGGGATCATAACTTCCTTATCCTCATAAAACTCCTGCTCATAAAGGGCTCTCAACGGCAGCGTGGATAAGCAATTATCAGTCGATCCGAGCATAAAAGGTGCCAACCCTGTCCGGGCGATAGGCATAGCTCGGATGAAGATAGGTCGGAGTGGGCGCTGAGCGCTTGCCTCTATCCCGATGAGGGGATAACTCGGGCATGGGTCTTCCTCCGTTCTGACCGACGCTCGGGCCTTTCGAGCCTAAGGGCCGCCGAGGAAGGATTAGATCCCGAGTAATCTTATTGGGCTTTTTAGCCCAAGTGGGCCCTATGGGGCTGTCACTTGGATGAGCCGGGCCTCGTTTGGTCCTGATGGACCAGGTTTGGCTGCTCTTAGATGGGCTATAGAAATCCCCCTGTCCACTTGTCTGTTGGGACGCTAAAGAGTGATATAGAGGGGGGTGAATAGATCAATCACCCGTTAACAAATTACTACAGCAGAATCAAATGCGGAATGAAAACTTCTACTGAACAGATAGTGCGCACAATGCGAATGCCACCCAGAACAGATGAAGAACCATCCTAAGCATACATCTACTGTGCGAAGATAGAAATATAGAAGCTAGGCAAACCACAAAACAATCACACAGTAGACAAAGGCTTTTAGGTGGTTCGGTCCTCCGGACCTACATCCACCCCACACTCAACCCGAGTGTGGATTACTGCTGACTCACAGCTTGAACCGCTGGGCCTCATAGCTTACCTACAACCCGCTGAGCCTCACAGCTTGCTGTCTGAGGTACCCACCTCGCCTGCTGAGCCTCACAGCTTACTCTCTAGAGGAATCATCCTCTGTAAAATCGCTGGGCAATACAGCTTAGCCGTCCAGTGGAATCCTCCACTGCAAGTGCTGCCACACAGCTTGAACACAATAGTTTAGAAAAGTAAAACAAAAGACAAACGAAATATAAAAAAAATCCCTGCAGGGAATATAGCTCAAACAAGTGAGCAACCTCAGATCTGGTTTTGAACCAAAGATCTGAGGAACGAACTCCTTCTCTCTCTCTCTTCTCTTCTTCTCTTCACACTCTGCTCGAGCTCTCTATCTCTCACTTTTTCTCTTCTGCTTCTTCTCTCTTTCTTTTCTTCTTCTTCTCTTTTCTCTGGATCGAACAGCTCTCTATTCTTTCTCTCTGCTTCTGCTTTTCTGCTTCTCGCCTTCTGCTTCGATCAATCTTCATCTGTGGACGAAGGTTTCCTTTTATAAGCAGTCAGAGCAGGAGCAGCATTGGGCGCGTGTCTTCCACATTTCCCGCCCAAGTGTTTTGGCCACGTGTCATCCTGTCAGCCCTTCCAGCCTCGGATCACGTGCCCCTTCATTAAGCTTCACGAACAGAGCCTGTCAGACATAGAATTATCAGTTTAATGTCGACACATTGTATAGACTTCGTTCGATGCATCAAGCAATGTGTAGACTTGATAATGCGAAGACAATGTATAGACTTTGCAGTGTGTGCAGTGATGCACAAGATGAAGTATGCACAATGGCTGTATGGACTTGGCATTCTGAACAATGTACATACTTGCTGTGAGGAACAATGCCTAAATGCAGTGTATGGACTTAGCGTGAATGTAATGCAGACACAAGAGTGTATAGACTTGATGAATGCGATGCAGACACACAGAGTGTGTAGACTTGATGACCAATGCATTCCAAGCAGACCCTGTACAGACTTGAATGATGAAGCACACGATGCAATGTGAAGACTTTGAAGAACATATGCTGTACAGACTTTGAATCAATAGTTGCACGATGTACAGACATACTCGATGTACATACTTCCTATATGCTCAAGACTATGCACAACGAATGTATATACTTGCTGTAAGGGATGTGCAGACTTGATAAATGAACCAATGTATAGACTTAGATAGTCTTGCTAACATGCATGAACAAATGGCATTGTATATACTTGGCCAATGCAACGATGTACAGACTTGCACAGCTCCAGCTACTGTGCAATGTATGGACATGAAGAATGATGCATGTAACGGATGTATAGACTTTGCAATGTTCAACTGAGACGGACGGCTGTACAGACTTTCCACCAAGACGATGCATGAGACGCTAAACAGCCAAGACTGTATAGTCTTCTAAATGTAGATGAACGATGTATAGACTTGCCAAGGAAAAGACTGTACAGACTTGAGCAAAGCAAAGCAATTGAATGTATAGACTTCACGATGTGTAGACTTGCAAGTGCAATGTAGGTAAAATCACCAGTGTACAGACTTGCTAGTTGCAACGTAGGTAAAATATACCAATGTATAGACTTGCATGAGACGGTGAATGAGACGATGAAGTCTGTACAGACTTTAACAGTGAGACACTGGACGCTGTACATACTTGAAGACAATGCATGCTTCAATGTGTAGACTTCGCCTATGCATAAGACGCTAATTGAGACGGTCCAGTGTATATACTTATGCCGTGCTGCAAGATGGCAGTGTACACACTTGGTGTCCACTTGAGACGCTCAGTGAGACGGTGAGCAATGTACAGACTTGCTGAAGTGAAAGCATGAACAGTGTGCAAACAGTGCAATGTATAGACTTTACATATGCACTGGCTGTACAGACTTGCCAATGTATAGACTTTAAGTCCAATGCAAAAGGTTGTACATACTTCGTGAACAATGCATGATTGTACTGGACGATGTATAGAGTTAGCCTATGCAGACCAGTCCGATGTATAGACTTCATGAACAATGCATGAATGTATAGACTTGTTCGATGAATGCATGAACAGTCCAATGTATAGACTTTATGAACAATGCATGAATGTATAGAGACCTGTGTGTGTGCATTGTGTATACTTGATGCACTGACTGTACACACTTCAGAAAGCGTGATGTGTAGACATGCGAATCTGGGGGGTCGACCCATCTAAGTGCACTGATGCAGCTAACTGACAGAATGCAATGCATCTATACTGACTCACTGTTATGAATGCACATGTGATACTCTCACTGTGTTGCTATCATCAAAACAACATAGCATATGGTTGTGCCTAAGAGGCACAACATTCTCCCCCTTTTTGATGATGGCAACAAAGTGACAGTGAGTCAAATATTCTCCCCCTTTGACATGATCAAAAAGAAAGAAACACATGAGTGCAACATGCAGAATACATGCTCAAACTCCCCCTGAAGTACTGACTCCCCCTGAATTATGGCTCCCCCTTTGAGAAGGAATATGGACCGATGAAACAAATGATCAAAGGTAGGGAAGGATCATGAACAGAATAAGGGGTCATTACACAACAGTTGAAGCAGTGGTTCAGAAAAATGAGTATGATTATAAACGACTGTTAAAGTATAAGATTCAGCAATATACTGTCTTGAAAGAATTGAGGTTTAACAGTGATAAAAATAGAGTAAAGCAACTGACCACTGAAAAAGAGTTTTAGACTCCATTTATAGCAATGAATCTAGGGCACATGTTTTTAATAGAGAAGTCAGAAATAATACCCTTTGTGATTAAACATGGAAGTTCAAGAAAGGCAACTTGAATATGTATTGAGAAAAATAATTTTCACTCAATGACTTTTGATTTCAAAGGGTTACAGCAGTTTGTTTTTCACTTTTTAATTTTCAGAAACTGAGCTAAGTGAATAGACCAGTGGCATTTATGCTTTTAACATTAGGTGTACACCTTGATCAGAGGCAGGTACCCCCAATTACTAGGCATAAACTACTAGATCTATTTCAGATCAAGACCTACAAGGAACAATTTTCACCTTTGACATTAAGGGCACACCTTGATCAGAGGCCAGTACGCCCAGTTACTTGGTGAAAACTCCCCCTATAGATTTGACCCTATGAACAGAGGTAATCTGGAGCACTTCATGACTTATGAATTCTCCTGCTTCATTGGAGGAGATCATAATTTTTCAGTGTAATTCAGCCATTGCTCTGTCACTATGTTCAGCTCTTTGCATTGATGATCTTATTTACTGCTGCCCTTATTTATTTTAGAGTGATTGTTTAAAAAATCAGTACACACTCTCATTTACCTTTTCTAGTCATTTCCAGTCTAACACTTTCAGGCATTAAAATAAACTTATTCTATTTTAACCACGAGACAAAGATTATGAGCTATAAAAGTTTTCTTTTATCTCAATTTCTGAAGTGCAGACAGTAAACTCTTCAATTTATGAAAGTTAAACCTTCAGTTCCTTTCAATTTGTACGTGTGATTCTTGTAAGTGAACAATTGTAATAACCACAGCTCCATGTATAAACCGAAGCAATACTGTTGTTCAGTGAAGGTTAGGGAAATGATGGCAATTGATAAATAGTGATAGCAATAGGCAATAAGGTCCAATGGCATCTGATGTTAAGGAATGTGAATGAATTGAATGGGGACAATGAGAAGTGAAAAGATTCAAAGAATTGAACAGAACTCTCAGCTCCTCCTGACACCAAGATGCAAAAGATATGATATGCAATACACTGTTCTACATGCAGACTATGCAACAAATCTGATAATGATGACCAAGCGACAGCATACAAGCTCCCCCTGTCTATATGCATGAAATGTATTGAAATCACATCACATGATATCAAAATTTACATTCAGATATGATTTGTGCAAATTAGACAGAAGAGAATTACCATTAGCATGATTGTTCAATTCATATTTCAGAAGCTTCAGTTTAGCACCAACAAATCAACATGTATGCACATGCAATTTCAGACAATCATCTATATGCAAATCATGTATGAGGAGAGTTCAGAAAATCCAAACCTGACAATGATGATATGCAATCATTTCAAGTTTATGCACCCAAGTCATGAACATTTTTATCCTTTTCAGATTTTTCAACATATGATGATATGCATTACACGACATGCAGACTACAACAATAAGCAAAGGATAGTCATGCAAATGATATATGCAAACATTAGACATATGCATTGACTATGAACATGGTTGTGTAGTGCATCTAGCATCTTATGTACACATGCAATAACTGGCAAGAGAATAGCATTGAGATTGAGCAGAATTAAATTCAATAGCTGAGTCTGAAATACAGACTGATCAGCTAGACAAGAATAGAATATCAGACATCAAACAATCAAATCAACATGACTTTCTCAATTCAGTTCTGAAGGTAAATCACTTACCTGCTTTACCAGACTGATTTATTTTTACCCTTGGTGTTGCATCAGATTTTTGACAAGGCCTCCAATTTCTTTCAGCTCTTAGGATTTTGGCCCTGCCTCTTGTCATATGCCTGAAGTAGCTTTTTCTATTTCATCAGTTTGTTCCCGGCTACCAGACATACCTGTAAACACACTTAGGGAGCAGGTTTTGGAACCCAAGATATTTTGGGCCCCAAGACAGAACTAGACATTTGAGAGTGAGAACATGACAACAGCTATTTAGGGATCCACATTTGTGTAAAGGTGGAAGGTTTGGTGGATTCTACAGCTTGAGAGTTCTTTTTGTTATTTTTCTTTTTCTCAGCACCAACAGGTTTAGTTTTCTTTTTCTGGTGCTTTGATGGTTGTTGTATAGTCCTGGCATTCATTTTATTAAAAACATTTTTATTTTTCTGCCAGTGCCTTGGCCAATGATTGTGCTGGAAGTTGTGGCCCAAATTGGTCCTAGGCTGACCATAGAACCCCTGGTGACTAGGACTCCATGTCCTAAACTGACTATCCCATCTCCTAGCTGGCTGAGGTCTATAGGGCTGATACCAAGTGGGGAAATTCTGATACCTAGACCTCATGTATGCAGGGTTCCACCCAAACCTATTAAATGTTTGTGAGTGATTGTGATGATAGACTTGGGCTCTAGGGAAATAGGGATGAGCAGACTGGTTCCTAGCTACACTAGGTCTCCCTACCACCTTTGACCCACTAGGTTTCTGAACTGACTTATGTTGGGTCTTTTTCTGGGCGGTTGATGGTGATGGAGACTTAGCAGCCTTGGGCTGGGGTTTTGATGTGCTAGCTGGCTGACCCCTAGCCTTGGACTTATCCTTGGGAGAAGAGCATGTAGCTCTAGGCTCAACAACTTTCTGCTTTCCCTTGTCCTTAGCACTGGACACTTTTGATTTTACATTTTTGAAAGTAGATTTTTCATTGACCATTTTTATGAGTGGTCCTCTATTCTTTTCTCCCACAAATGAAATAGTTTTCAATTCAAAGCTCTTTTTAGCTGAGGGATTAAATCCGAGACCCTCCTTTCTGAAATTAACTTTTGACCCTAGCAAGGCATTTAGATTTTCTGTTCCTTGGGTCATGCTTTCAATGATTTTCATTTTGTCAGAATTTTCATTTTCCAAATTTTTAATAGTTTTCTTCAATTCAACATTCACTGACAAAACAACTGCATATTTTTCATTTGAAATTTTTATTTCTTTTTCAAACTTCTGAATTTTCAATTTTAATTCATCAATAACATTTTTCAGCAATTCTTTTTCTTTCCTACAATCAATCACAACATGCTTTAATTCATCAAATTTAGAACATACATTTTTCAATTTTTCATTCTCTGATTGTAAGCATGCAACCTTATCAGAAAGAGTCTTATCATTAACCAGAGAGTTCATTTTCTTCTTCAAGAGTCTATTTTCCTTCCTAATATCATTAGCTTTATCTAACAGATCTCCATAAGCATCTGTCCAATCAGAAATAGTGTAATGTTCGAAGAAGGATGATACCTGATCAGACTCTTCTTCTTCTTCTCCATTTCTGGCCATCAAGCAGATGTCCTTTTCTGATTTTCCACTATCTGAGGAAGTGCTCAGCAAGCCTTCTTCCTCATCACTCCATGTGCTGACCATGGCCTTTCTCTTTGGTGCTTTCTTCCATGGTCTTCCTTTCATTTTCTGTAACTCTGGACAATCAGCCTTCATATGACCTGTCTTCCTGCAATGATAACACGCATTGACATCAGATTTTTCAGCAGGTTTAAATTTATACCTGTTTTGCTTCCTGCTATGGTATTTTCTGTAGAGATTCTTCCCTTCTCTTCTAAGAAATCTGCTGAACTCTTTTGTGATCATAGCTATTTCATCCTTTTCAAGATCTGATCCAGATGAACTCCGATCACTGGATGATCCAATGCTGCTGGACTGTTTTAAGCAGCTATGCTTGGCCTTCAGAGCAATAGGCTTCCTGTTTTCGAGCTCTTCAGCTTGTAGTAAATTCATCTCGTACGCCATCAAGGAACCTATCAGCTCATTGGGTTTCATCTTTTGTAGATCTTTTGACTCCTCAACCACAGTTGCTTTGGTATGCCATATAGGAGTCAACGATCGAAGAATCTTCCTTGCAACTTCATGATCAGTATAACTCTTTCCCAGATTTCTTAGACCATTTGTTATGATGGTCAGACGAGCATACATTTCGGTCACTGTCTCACCAGGCTTCATCCGAAATGCTTCATACCTTGACACTAGCATGTTTGCCCTCGTCTCTCTTACTTCAGATGTTCCCTCATAAATGACTTCGAGGGTATCCCACATCTCCTTGGCCGTCTTGCAGGCTGACACTCTATCAAATTTAGTGGGATGGAGTGCACACTGAATGGCGTTGATGGCGCTCCAATTTAGAGTAGATTTCCGGACTTCTTCTCTGGTCCACAACTCCTCATTCTCATGTAGCTCGTAGGGACCTTTGCTTATGATCTTCCAGATC